>CM063181.1:41064300-41664300 GCA_031835075.1 Saguinus oedipus | reverse complement strand
TTCAATAAGTTATTTTCTTAAACAAAAGAACAATTGTATACCTATTACAAATGATATTTTCGGTATATAGCAAACAATTCCAACTGTAGTTAACTTTTATCTTCACATGATGCATATTTACCAGAATTCACACCTGGCACATAGTGTTGTGCTAAGGATACTTGCTATTGACATCCCCCTAGCACAGAGAAAAATCTATACTACTGCCTGACACATCCCAGTTTGTTCTGACTGGAGTAATTCTGTACCTCTGGGCTGAAAGCAGCCTGAGTTAAAAAGAAAAGAAGAGGAAGAAGAAAGGAAAGAAGGAAGGAGGGAGGGAGGGAGGAAGGAAGGAATGAAGGAGGGAAGGAAGGAAGGTAGGAAAAAACAAAAGGAAGGACAGATGGGCAATCAGGGACTGTCAGTCTATATGTATAGAGTCATAAAATCCAAAAACAAAAATATGTTGCCCTTGTATTGCATTATTTTTATTTCAGTAAGTTTTTGGGGAGCAGGTGGTTTTTGCTACTTGATTAAGTTCTTTAGCCGTGATTGCTGAGATGTTGGCGCACCCATCACCTGAGCAGTGTACACTGTACCCAATGTGTAGTCTCTTATGCCTCACCCACATCCCACCCTTTTTCCAAGTCCCCAAAGTCCATTGTGTCATTTTTATGTCTTTGCGTCCTCATAGCTTAGCTCTCTTGTTGCCCTTGAATTTACTCCTTTATTTTCAAAGCTAAAAAGTTAAAGCATTTTAAAAGTTAGTTAGTTAGACCTCTACTGCATTAACATTGTGTGTATATGTTTGTGTATGTATGTGCATATAGCATGTTATAGCTTGAATAAACTTGCTCTATCTCTTCTTAGATATTAGTTCAATTTCAGCCAAAGGTAAAAACAAATTTCTTTGCAGCTTACCAAAACAGAGTGTAAATCTAGTGAAAACCAAAAAAGTAATTTTCACTAACATCAAAATCAATGTGGTTAATATATCTTACTGCTTTTTCTTTTGATCTCCCATAAATTGGACAATTGTATTTGTTAGGGTCTCTAGAGAGATAGAACCAACAGGAGATCGTATATCTATCTATCTACACACACACACACACACACACACACACACACACAGACACAGACACACACACACAAACACACACAGAGAGAGAGAGAGAGAGAGAGGAGAGAGATTTGATAGAAAATATGACTCATGCTATTATTGAGGCCAAGAAGTCCCACAATAAGCTGTCTAAAAGCTGGAGCACCAGGGAAGTCTGCTGTAGTTTAGTCTGAGGTTGAAGATGTAAGTCTCAGAGTTGAAAGATCATGGAACCAGTGTTTGGGGGCAAGAGAATTTAGATGTCTCAGCTCGATGAAGTGATAATAGCCCCTTCCTGAAACTGACCCTCTCCTTGTTCAGGAACAAAAAGCCACCCTTGTAAAACTAATGAAAGGCCAGACAGTTAGGATTATTAAAGGAGCCTGAATTCTTCTAAGATGTAGGTATAGCTAAATGATAATCAGCCATTGTCCCCTAGCTTGCTTTTCTATGATTCATTACTGCTCAGGAGTGATGTAGCCAGAAGCCACAAGATTTGTAACTCCCCCAATTGCTCCTATAGATAGCATCACTGTTATAAAACCTAATATTGGTATTTAAAATATTTTTCAGGTTTTTGCATTCCGATGACTGACTGACTTTACCTAGAATCACTCAGATCCATACTAAGAAACTGACTCAACCAGTCCTATAGCCCCATACAGAAGCTGACTCAGTGTACAAAGATTATTTTTGACCCTCTAGGATTTCATGCCCAACCCAACCAATCAGTATTCCCTATCCCCTAGCCCTCTACCCACTGAACTGTCTTTGAAAAAATATAGCCTCTGAAATCTCAGGGAAGTGGATTTCAGAAACATTTCCTATCCTCTTCCTGGGCTAGACCTGTGATAATTAAACTCTTTCTCTACTGCAACACCACAGTCTCAGTGTATTGGCTTTTTTGTACAGTGGACAAGAAGAACCTGTTGGAGATTACAATAGCTGGACAACTTATGAATCTTGAAGATGGGTTTTTTCCTGTACAATTCAGATCCAGTGCATACAGTTTCATGGCTTCCTTCCCCAGCCCCTCGAGGACATCTGCAAACATTTATTTAATTCTATACACAACATTCCCTTAAATATATCAGAGTATTGCAACAACTTACACAGAATACCAAGATTTTATCTACTATTCTAGGTGTCAAGTTAAACCTGAATTAGATTATCTAAACAAATTTACAAGACAGGTTACACCAGATTGTGTGCCACATAAAATTTAAATTTTGAACAAAATACATATCTCTTCCTTTGATCTCATAGAGAGGTTAAAGTCTCAAAATATAGACAT
Source organism: Saguinus oedipus (assembly GCA_031835075.1). NCBI lineage: Eukaryota > Metazoa > Chordata > Mammalia > Primates > Cebidae > Saguinus > Saguinus oedipus. The sequence continues at coordinate 41,661,925 of CM063181.1, read as the reverse complement.
TACCATTCTCTACTCTTTCTGATTCATTAGTCCTTAGCAGATTAATTTCATTTACATTCCAAGTTGAAATCTGATTCTTTCTTTAGTTTCTGAAGGGTGTATGTATTTTACTTTCAAATTTCATTTGTCCATTCCTAGTATATACAAAAGCAACTTGTATTCTGCCACATTCACTTATTAGTTCCAGGAATTTTTATTGTAATTTTGAATTCCTTGATTTTTCAACATAGACAATCACATCATCTGTGAAGAAAGATAGATTTATTTCTTCCTTTCTAACCTATGTACATTTTATTCCCTTTTCTTGTCTTATTGCATTAGCTAGGAATTCCAGTACAATGTTGAATAGGAATGATTAGACAGGATACTCTTGCCTTGTTCCTGATCTTAATGGGCAAGTTTCTAGTTTTCCACCATTAAGTATGATATTAGCTATAGGTCTTTTGTAGATGTTATTTATCAAGTTGAAGAAGTTTCCTTTTACTGGTAGTTTGCTGAGAGTTTTATGATTGAATGTTGATTTTTTTCAAATGTTTTTACTATATTAATTGATATAATCATGTAGTTGCTTTTCTTTAGCAAGTTGATGTGATGGATTACATTAACTAACTTGCAAATATTGAACTTGTCTTGCATATCTGGAATAAATCTCTCTTGGTTGTGGTTTATAACTCTTTCTATACTTTGTTTAATTTTGTTTCCTAAAACTGTTTGTGGATTTTGGAATCTATATTCATGATACATATTAGTCTGTTGTTTTGTTTTGATTTGTTTTTTTTCTTTGTAATGTCTTTGGTTTTGGACATTTGGATAATCTGGCTCCAGAAAATAAGTCAGAAAGTGTTCCCCTGCTTCTAATTTCTGGAACAAGTTGTAGAAATTGGTATAATTTCTTCATTAAATATATAATAAAATTCATCAGTAAAAGCACATGGGCCTGATGCTTTCTATTTTGGAAGCTTCTTAATTAATGATTCAATGTCTCCAATAGATACAGACATATTCATCTTATGTATTTCTTCTTGTGTGAGTTTTGGTAGACTGTTTCTTTCAGGAAATTTGTCCATTTAAACTAAGTTATCTAATTTGTAGACACAAAACTGTTCATAATATTCCTTTATTATTCTGTCAGTGTCCATGAGATCAATAGCGATGGCTCCTCTTTTGTTTATAATATTAATAATTTGTGGCTTCTCTTGTTTTTCTTTGTTGGGCTGGCTAGTGGTTTATTAATTTAATATTCTTTTTTAAAATTCTTTGTATTTTTTTCTATTTTCAATTTTACTGATTTTCACTGTGATTTTGTTTTTTCTTCTGCTTATTTGGATGTAAATTACTTTTCTTTTTTAGTTTCCTACAGTGGAAGTTTAGATTATTGATTTGAGATCTTTCTCTTTTTTCTAATATGTATTATATTATGAACTGAATTATGTTTCTCCATATTTTGAAGCTTTAACTCCCAATGTGACCATATTTGGAGTTAGAGTCTATGAGAAGGCAATAAAGATTAAATGATGTTGTAAGGATATTCTTTTAAGGACACCCATCTTATTAGATTATCTAATAATCTGTTAGAGTAAGCCATAATCTAATAGGACTGGTGTCCTTATGAGAAGAGAAAGTGACCCCAAAAAGCTCTCTATTTTTTTTCCCTCTCTCCCTCTGTCTCTCCACAGGAAAAAGTCCATGTGATTACACAGCAAGAAGTCAGCCATCTGTAAGACTGGAAGCAAGGCCTCAGCAGAAAGAGATCCTGAAGAAACCTTGATCTTGGACTTCTAGCCTCCAGGACTGGGAGAGAATAAACTGAATAAACTGTGGTTTTAGCCACTCAATCTGTGGTCTTTTGTTATGGAGTTCAAGCAGATTAATATACATTTGATGCTATAAATTTCCCACTAAACACTGCTTTTGCTCTACCCCATAAATTTTAATGAGTTGCATTTTTAAAAAATTTTCATTTAGTTTAAAATATTTTTACACTTTTCTTGAAAATTCCTTCAACTCATTGTTATTTAGAATTGTGTTGTCACAAATATTTGGGAATTATTTTAGCTATCTTTCAGTTACAGATTTCCAGTTTAGTTCCATTGTGGTCTGATAGCATGTTTTGTATGATTTCTATTATTTTAAATTTATTAAGGTATGTTTTGTGGTTCAGAATGTAGTCTGTCTTAGTGGATATTCCATGGGAGCTAGAGAAGAATGTATATTCTGCTTTGCTGTATGAAGTAGTCCATAAATGTCAATTAAATCCAGGTGATTATGCTGTTATGATGTTCTGCCCACTGGATCTGTCATTTACTAGTAGAAGGGTGTTGAAGTCTTCAGAGGTAATCATTAATTTGTCTATTTTTCCTTGCCATTCTATCCATTTTTTCCTCAGGTAGGCACATACTTATTAAGGATTATTACATCTTCTTGGATAGTTGGTCCCTTTATTATTATGTAAAGCCTCTCTTTATCACCTAATGTTCCTTGCTCTGAAGTCTGCTTTAATATAAATTATAATAACTGCTTCAGCTTTCATTTCATTACTGTTATTATGGTGTATCTTTCTTCATCCCTTTACTTTTAACCTGTTTGTACCTTTACAGTTAAGATGGCTTTCTTGACTGGGCATGGTGGCTCATGCCTGTAATCCTAGCACTTTGGGAGGCCAAGGCAGGTGGATCATGAGGTTGGGAGTTCAAGACCAGCCTAGCCAACATGATGAAACTCTGTCTCTACTAAAAATACAAAAATTAGCTGGACACAGTGGTGGGAACCTGTAATCATAGCTACTCGGGAGGCTGAGGGAGGAAAATCACTTGCACCTGGGAGGTGGAGTTTGCAGGGAACCAAGATTGCACTGCACTTTAGCCTGAGTAACAGAGTGAGACTTTGTTTCAAAAAAAAAAAAAAAAAAAAAGATGGCTTTCTTTTAGACAGCTTATAGTTGGGTCCTATGTTTTATCTACTCTGACAGCCTATCTTTCAATTGGTGTATTTAGACCATTCACATTTAAAGTGATTATTGATATAGTTGGATTAATTTATACCATAATTGTAACTTTTCATTCATTATCCTTTTTTGTTTCTTTTTTTCTGAAATGTCCGATCTTATCATTGTATATACCTCCATTTTTCATCTTAGTATATATGTCTTTTAAAAAAATTAGTAGTTATCCTAGAATTTGTGGTATATATTTACATTGATCTGTGTACATTCACTATAACCACTTCACAGGTTGTGTAGGTACCTTAAAGAGAGTATTCTTGAGTTTTCTTCCCTTTACTTCTTATTACATGTTGTCTTTTATTTCATTTATCCATAAGCTATAGTTACCCAATATAGTGATGTTATTATAGTTTGAGCAAGCAATTATTTATTAGATCAATTGAGAATAAGGAAAATACACGATTTTACTTTCTGTAATGTACTAAACTGTACCTCTCCAAAATGCACATTTTAAAGTCCTTACCCCCAGTATCTGGTAAGCATGAGGACTATCTTTCATATGTGGTGTATATTCTGAACCAGCAACCAATGTTTGCTGCCATTTCTCTCATTGCTGGAATAGAAGGAGGTGGGAACTAAAGGGCAAAAGTAGAAATGATGCAGTTGTGGTTTTCCTAAGAACATGCTCACAAACTTTTTGATTTCCATCCGTGCTATGTGAGCTCCACTGTTTTAGAAGTCTCTACCTGTTTCAGTTAAGATCTCAACAGGAACAAACAGCTTATGCAAATTGGAATAATTCAAGTAGAATTTACTTACAAGAGGATAATTGCAAAATTGCAGGCAGAATGTAGTGAAACCACAAGGAATAGTGAAGAAACCCAGGGCCAGCAGGCACTCGAGTTTTCATCTAAGCCCAAGGGAACAAGGAGTTTTAGAAATTAGGAGAGTGATCCCTTTGGAACCAGCTGTTTTGAAAGGAGCTATGATCATCTGTTGAAAGATACAGCCAGCCAGTGGCAATCCCAGAGGGGTAGAAACATGAATAAATACCCTGGATGCACTCTCCTTCCTCACCCACAACTCTCTCCAATGAAACTTCCATTGGCCAAGCTCAGCAGGGAGCAAAAGGCCATTGGGTCCTTTGGTCATTAATCATTAGAGCAGAGAAGAGTGTAAGACCAATAATGCACATTTAGGGAGAGAGGTTCCCAGAAGATATTCAGCCAGTATCCAAAGAAAAAAATGCAGAGAACGATTATAATTATTCACAAGATACAGACTTATACTTTAAAAAGGTCAATTGTATTTCTATATGCCAGGAATGAGCAATAAGAAATTAAATAAACATATATATATATACACACACACACACACACACACGCACACACATACATGCATATATAGTGTGAAGCCTGAAAATCTGAGACAAATCTCAGTTAATTCAGAAAGTTAATTTTGTCAAAGTTAAAGACTCACACCCATGACAGCCTCAGGAGCTCCTGCCAACATTTGCCCAAGGTGGTCTGAGCACTGTTTTGTTTTAGGGAGACATGAGGGATCAATCAAAATATGCAAGATGAACATTGGTTCCTCCTGGAAAGGCTGGACAACTCCAAGTGAGGAGGGGGCTTCCAGGTCATAGGTAGATGAGAGACAAATGGTTGCATTCTTTTGAGTTTCTGATTAGCTCCTCCAAATGAGGCAATCAGATGTTCATTTACCTCATTGGGTAGAGGGATGACTTTTAATAGAATGGGAGGTAGGTTTGCCCTAAGCAGTTACCAGCTTGACTTTTCCCTTTAGCTTAGTGTTTTGGGGGCCTCAAGATATTTTCCTTTCACAATAGTAACTAAAAAACTCCAAATATCATAAACATAAATTTAACTAAAGATATTCAATAACTCCACAACTAAAAAAAATTGTAGAAGATTTTTGGGAGGATTAAAGAAGACTTAAATAAATGGCAGAATATAACATGTTCATTCCTGGAAAGAGTTATAATATGAAAATTTAGTATCATATTATCCACAATTTATCTATAAATTTGATACCACCTTAAACAGAATTCCCAGTTTCCTTAGAGAAATTTCAAGTTTGCTCTCAAATTCATATGAAATTGTATATTGTCAAAAAACATAGCCAAGACAATCTTAAAAAGGAAGAAAGGGGAGAATTTACACTCACCAGTGTAAGTGCTTCTTATAAAGCTGCACTAATTAAGACAGTATGGCCTTGGTGCAAGGGCAGACAAATACACCAACGCACCAGAATAAAGTCCAGAAATAGAGCCAAATAAGGAGATGATACTGTAGACTAGTGAGTAACAGACAATTTTTTCAACAAATAGTGCTGTGTCAACTAAAATTCATATGGAGACAAAAAAGAATTTTGACCCTTATTCTGTCCCATGCAATAAATAAATAAATAAATCCATGAAGTTTTCAGATCTAAATGTTAGAGCTTAAGAAATAAAGCTTCTAATTAACTGCATTGTATCATATAACTAAATGTAAAATGCAAAGTTATAAAGCTTCCAGAAGAAGACATGGAGAAAATCTGCATGACCTTATGTTTGGTGATTAATTTTTATTTTATTTTTTATGGATGCATATTTTACTTATACAGTTTTTGATACAATATCAAAAAGTACTCAAAACTGAAAAGTGGACTTTATTATAAAAGAAAAATTGATACGTTGGAATTCATTAACATTAAAATTTTTTACTCTGTGAAGACGTTATTAAGAAAATGAGAAGATACCAGGATAAAAAATTGAAAATCACATATCCGATAAAAGACTTATATGAAGAATTTCCAAAGAAGACTTAAAACACAACAATAAGGAAAGAAACAGCCCAACTTAAAACAGGCAAAATGTCTCAACAGACACCTGTGAAAGGAAAATAAATCTTGAGACCCTAAACTCACTAAGTCGAAGGGAAAAGTCAAGCTGGAAAATTTTCGTGCAAACCTGCATCCCATTTCAGTCCTAAAGCAGATGCTTCAGAGGTGAACAGCTATATGCCTTCCTAATATTTTGCCCACAAGGAAATTCCTTGCGGGTCCCAAGGTCTTTACCCTAAAGTGTTTCTGTTAAAACTCACCATGGCAATGTAAATTGAAAGCTTATCTTCACAGGCGCTGGGACATAGGGCAGAACTCAAAGTCATTTCTCTGCCTACCTGAGACAAATGCATACCTGATTGTTTCCCCTGCCCTATTACCTATATTATTTTATGTAAAAATGCAGATTTACTGACGCAGACAAATGCATGAATGACTATTTTCCTCTACCTGCCCATACATGAAAATTGTGTATTTCTCAATAGTCTGCCGTTTCCTCTTTAAATTTGAAGGCCTCGAAATCATCTTTAAAAGCAGGCATAGACCTGTCTCCAGGATGCGCGTCCTTAAATTTGGCAAATAGATCTGAAATCATTGAGTCTTGCTGTGGTCATTTTCCTTGACTGACATACCTCACTAAGAATATATACAGATTGTAAATAAGCATATGAAAAGATGTTCAACACTAATTATCTTTATGGAAACAGATTAAAACAACACTGAAGGCCAGGCACAGTGGCTCACACCTGTAATCTCAGCACTTTGGGAGGCCAAGGTGGGCAGATCACTGGAGCGCAGAAGTTGAAGAGCGTCATGGGGAACATGATGAAACCCCATCTCTATTAAAATACAAAAATGAGTGGGGTGTGGTGGCATGCGCCTGTAATACCAGCTACTTGAGGGGTGCTGAGGCAGTAGAATCACTTGAACCCAGGAGGCAGAGATTGCAGTGAGCCAAGATTGCAGCACTGCACTTTAGACTAGACAGCAGATGAGACATTTTCTCATAAAAAAAAAAATTAGCCACATGTGGTGGAGTTTGCCTTTGTCCCAGCTACTTGGGAAGCTGAGGTGGGAGGATTACTTGAGCCAGGGAGATGTAGGCCTCAGGGAGTGTTACCATGCCATTGTACTCCAACCTGAGCAACAGTGAGACCATGTCTCAAAAACAAAAACCAAAAACTGAAAACAGCCCCTCACAACACTGAGATAGGATTTCATATCTATCGGAGTGGCTAAAATTAGTAAAAAATAACCAATTTTGTTGAGCAACAGGAAGCCTCATTGTTGGTGGAAATGCAAATGGGTATGATTATGTTGAAAGACAGTTTGGTGATTTCTTTTCAAGCTAAACATAGATTTACCATGTGACCTATTAATTGTACTCATAGATAGTTACCCAATGGATTTAAAAACTTAGGTTTACACAAAAACCTTGAGATAATTGTTCATAGAGGTTTTATTTCTAATCCATAAAAATTGGAAATAACCAAGAAATTCTTTAACTGGTGAATGAATAAATAATCTGTGGTACATCCACACAATTGAAGGCTATTTAACAACTGAAAGGAGTAAACTATTTATCCACACAGCAACATGGATAAAACTTAAATGCATATTGATAAATAAAAGAAGTCAGTTTGAAAAAGCTACACAGTATATGCTTCTACTTATTTAATATTCTGAAATATTCAGGATGGTGAGTATTTTAAGAGAGCAAAATTTTAAAGATGGAAGCCCAATTAGTAATTGCCATTGATAAGGGGATGAGGAAAGGTTGATTAAGTGAAGCCTGGGGAATTTTTAGAAACATAAAGCTGTTTCGTGTGGTTATGTAGTAGTGGATACTTGACACTATCCATTCTCAAAACTTATAGAACTTCTTAGAACAAACAGTAAACCTTAATGTATGCAAATTTTAAAAAAAAAATAGGAGGGTGGGAGAGTTCGAGATGGAATACAAACTGTAGCAAAAAAATCTGACTATATTACAAATGTATGACATAACTTCTCTGAAGGAGGTGGGGAAAAGGGGTGATGATTTAAGTAACTTTAGAGATTAATGGAAATGGTTAGACAAAAAACAAAAGGAACTGTACAAACACACTGTACTCTAGTTGGTAATATTGTTTCTCATAAGGGTACGAATTAGCAATTCTCAAGCCCTAATGCATACTGTGATTAAACAATATGTAAGTAGATGGTGGAAACCAGATTTTCCACTGTTGAACCGGGTGTTTACAGACAAGCAGGAAGACTAGAATAATCCATGTGAGATTGAATTAAAGTTGGAACCATCAGGATGAACTAACATTTAGCTTAATGTAAGTACTACTGGATAGGCATAACAATAATTACAGATATATGTGATACCTATATAAATGGTTTGAATGCACATACATATATTTCTTAGCTCTGTCCTGACATAGATTCTTTGCTTGGACAAAGTTAGTCAGCCTTCTGAATCTTTTGCTAGCCCCATCCGTGCACTTCCTTGCAGAATCCAGTTTTAACAAAGAGCCCTGCTGATATGGTCTGGCTGTGTTCTCACCCAAAATCTCATCTTGAATTGAATCTCCGTAATCTCTGTAATTCCCACGTATAAGGGAGAAACCAGGTGGAGGTAATTGGATCATGGTGGCAGTTTCCCCCATGCTGTTCTTGTGACAGTGAGTGAGTTCTCAAGAAATCTGACAGTTTTATAAGAGTTTGGTAGTTCCTCCTGCGTACATTCTTCTTCCTGCTGTCTTGTGAAGAAGGTGCCCTGCTTCTCCTTTGCCTTCTACTGTTATTGTAAGTTTCCTGAGGCCTTCTCAGTCATGCTGAACTGAGTCAATTAAACGTCTTTTCTTTATAAATTACCCAGTGTCAGGCAGTTCTTTATAGCGGTATGAAAATGGACAAATACACCTGCTAACTCAGTTTACTGAGAAGCCCTCATCCTTGATATTTATTCAGTTCCTCAGCCTCCACCACCCCCAAGTGATGTCTGCTGACTCTGGACTGTCTTCATCAATAATTCTTTTAGGTCAGTTGAGCCAGAATTCCCTTTACCTTGATGTTTCCTCTTAGTAATCTCCCACTCACTGACTCCCATACTGCCCCTTGGTTATCATTTTCCACTCGCTCATGCTGCATCCAGAGTTGAAGCCAATCTCTCTCCTTCACTGGAAGATGTGTTACAGCAACTCCTATATCAACTGTGATGACTTTGAATAAAATCTCCCTTACCATGCTTTAGCAAACATCATGAAATAACTTTTCTAACAGTCCTCTGAGACAGTCTAGAAACAATGGCACCTGCCCCGGTAGTAAGAAGCACACCTAGCACTCAGATCTGGGTTTCTCATACCATGCTTCAATAAAGGGAACCAGGGATGGGAGGGAGGCAAGATGGCGTCGTAGAGGTGACTCAGGATTGCAGCTCTCGGTGAAGGCGCAGAGGGTGAGTCCTAGCCGCATTCTCGGATGTTCCTTTTATGCCCACAGAGCGTTGAAAGTCCCAGGTGTGGGAGAGACACGGGACGCTAGCAGCCGGCTAACGCAACCGGCTCCCGCCGCCTCTTCGGGAGGCCGGCGCCGCAGCGGGACCCGGCGCGGAACTCACTGGTCTGGGTGCCCTGTTAAACCGGCAATCTGAGATTTGGAAGGGCAGATTGGCATGTCCATCTGATTGAACGGGACTTGGACAATGAGCCAGACCAGGAGTTTCCTGGGAAACGTGATCTGAGCCGGGGTAGTGGGCAGCGGCACGGGAGATCGCACGATCCCAGTGCCCTATCGGCAGGCTCCTGGGGCGCCAGTGAGAGAGTCGACCTTTCAGCTTGGGGAGAGGAAGAGAGAGAGAGAGAGAGGACGGACTCTGAGGCAGGGAGCAGGGTGATCGGGCTCGGCGGGTCCCACGCTCACGGGGACAAGCAGGGCGGCGACTGGAGGCGCTTGGGGCTGAGAGTTTTGTTGCCGGCATTTAGGACGGTGCAGCCCGGTCAGGGAGGGGCGTCCACCATTCCTGACAAAGTGCACCCCCACTTAAGTACCGCCCAGGACTGACGCAGCCTGCCGTTGCCGAGGCAACCTGCCATAACAGAGAGAGTCCGCCGGGCCGCAACAGGGCGGACCCGCCTTAGGAGGTCAGAGCCCCGGCAGGCAAATAGTGAATAGACTGCCACCTAGTGGGGCAGGACAGTGCAACAGATACTCATAAAGAAAGCCCCAACTCCCTGAGACAGAGCATCTAAGGGTGGAAAAAAAAAAAAAAGAGTGGTGTTTTATGAGTTCTATTGCAGCAGACATAACCTCCCAACAACCCTGAATGAACAACGGAGCTCACAGCTCAGCACTGGAGCTCCTATAAAGCACAGACTGTCTCCTCAAGCAGCTCCCTGACCTCTGTATATCCAAGGAGTCACCCCAGAAAAGGACTAATCAGACTGACATTTGGCTGGCATCATTCTGGAACAAGGGCAGCAGAAAAAGAAACTGATATCATCCCTCACTGTTCTGCAGCTGCTGCAGGTATACCCCAGACAAGCAGGGCCTGGAGTGGACCTCAGCACTCATACAGCAGAGAGGATAGATCATTAGAGGGAAAACTAAGTAACAGAAATACTTCATCATCAACAATCTCAGTGTCCACACAGAGACCCAATTGAAAAATCAGCCACTACTAAGACAACAGGCGGATAAATCCATAAAGATGGGAAGAAACCAGCGCAAAAAGGAGGAAAGCACCCGAAACCAAAACACCTCACCTCCAAAAAAGGACCAAAACTCCTCACCAGCAAGGGAACAAAGCTGGACAGAGAATGAATGTGACGAAATGACGGAATCAGACTTCAGAAAGTGGATAATGAGAAACTTCAGTGAGCTAAAGGAACATGTTCTAAACCAGTGCAAAGAAACTAAGAACCTTGAAAAAAGATTTGAAAAAAGATTCGAGGAATTGATAACGAGAATGGACAACTTAGAGAGGAATATGAGTGAATTGAAGGAGCTGAAAAACTCAACACGAGAACTTCACGAAGCATGCACAAGTATCAACAGCCGAATTGACCAAGCAGAAGAAAGAATATCAGAAGTTGAAGATCAACTCAATGAAATAAAACGAGAAACCAAGATTAAAGAAAAAAGCACAAAAAGGAATGAACAAAATCTCCAAGAAATGTGGGACTATGTGAAGAGACCCAACCTACGTTTGATAGGTGTACCAGAATGTGACGAAGAGAATGAATCCAAGCTGGAAAACACTCTTCAGGATATTATCCAGGAAAATTTCCCCAACCTAGCAAGACAGGTCAATACTCAACTCCAGGAAATACAGAGAACACCACAAAGATACTCTGCAAGAAGAGCAACCCCAAGGCACATAATCGTCAGATTCACCAGGGTTGAAACGAAGGAGAAAATACTAAGGGCAGCCAGAGAGAAAGGTCGGGTCACCCACAAAGGGAAGCCCATCAGACTCACAGCAGATCTCTCAGCAGAGACTCTACAAGCCAGAAGAGAGTGGGGGCCAATATTCAACATCCTTAAAGAAAAGAGCTTTCAACCCAGAATTTCATATCCAGCGAAACTGAGCTTCATAAGTGAAGGAAAAATAAAATCCTTCACGAACAAGCAAGTACTCAGAGATTTTGTCACCACTAGGCCTGCTTTACAAGAGCTCCTGAAAGAGGCACTACACATAGAAAGAAACAACCAGTTCCAGCCATCCTAAAAGCATACCAAATGCTAAAGACCATCAACAAAATGAAGAATGTACATGAACCAACGGGCAAAACAGCCAGCTAGCATCAAAATGGCAGTATCAAATTCACACATAACAATATTAACCCTGAATGTAAATGGGCTAAATGCACCAATCAAAAGACACAGACTGGCAAATTGGATAAAAAACCAAAACCCATCGGTGTGCTGTATCCAGGAAACCCACCTCACATGCAAAGATACACAAAGGCTCAAAATAAAGGGATGGAGGAAGATTTACCAAGCAAATGGAGAGCAAAAAAAAGCAGGAGTTGCAATTCTCATCTCTGATAAAATAGACTTTAAAGTAACAAAGATCAAAAGGGACAAAGAAGGTCATTACATAATGGTAAAAGGATCGATACAACAAGAAGAGATAACGATTCTAAATATATATGGACCCAATGTAGGAGCACCCAGATATATAAGGCAAGTTCTTAATGACTTACAAAGGGACTTAGACTCCCACACAATAATAGTGGGAGACTTTAACACTCCACTGTCAATAGCAGACAGATCAACCAGACAGAAAATTAACAAGGATATCCAGGGCTTGAACTCAGACCTGGAACAAGCAAACCTGATAGACATTTACAGAACTCTCCACCCCAAATCCACAGAATATACATTCTTCTCAGCACCACATCACACCTACTCCAAAATTGACCACATAATTGGAAGTAAAGCACTCCTCAGCAAATGCAAAACAACTGAAATCATAACAAACAGTCTCTCAGACCATAGTGCAATCAAGTTGGAACTCAGAATTCAGAAAATAACTCAGAACCGCACAGCTTCATGGAAACTGAACAATTGGCTCTTGAATGTTGATTGGATAAACAATGAAATGAAGGCAGAAATAAAGAAGTTCTTTGAAACCAATGAGAATGAAGACACAACGTACCAGAATCTCTGGGACACATTTAAAGCAGTCTGTAGAGGAAAATATATAGCAATAAGTGCCCACATGAGAAGAGTGGAGAGATCCAAAATTGACACCCTATCGTCAAAATTGAAAGAGCTAGAGGAGCAAGATCAAAAAAGCTCAAAACCTAGCCGAAGACAAGAAATAACTAAGATCAGAGCAGAACTGAAGGAGATAGAGACAAGAAAAACCCTTCAAAAAATCAATAAATCTAAGAGCTGGTTTTTCGAAAAGATCAACAAAATAGACAGACCACTAGCCAGACTGATAAAAAAGAAGAGAGAGAACAACCAAATAGATGCAATAAAAAACGATAAAGGGGAAATCACCACAGATTCCACAGAAATTCAAACCATCATCAGAGAATACTACAAACAACTCTATGCACATAAACCAGTAAATCAGGAAGAAATGGATAAATTCCTGGATGCCTGTGTCCTCCCAAGCCTAAACCAGGAGGAAGCCGAAACTATGAATAGACCAATAACAAGGTCTGAAGTTGAGGCAGCAATTAAGAGCCTACCACACAAAAAAAGCCCAGGTCCAGATGGGTTCACAGCCGAATTCTACCAGACACACAAAGAGGATCTGGTACCATTCCTTCTGAAACTATTCCAAATAATCCAAAAAGAGGGAACCCTTCCCAAATCATTTTATGAGACCAACATCATCCTGATACCAAAACCTGGCAGAGACTCAACAAGAAAAGAAAACTTCAGGCCAATATCCATGATGAACATAGATGCAAAAATCTTCAATAAAATACTGGCAAACCGATTGCAACAGCACATTAAAAAACTTATCCATCATGATCAAGTAGGATTTATCCCGGGGATGCAAGGCTGGTTCAACATACGCAAGTCTATAAATGTAATTCACCACATAAACAGAAGCAAAAACAAAAACCACATGATTATCTCAATTGATGCAGAGAAGGCATTTGACAAAATTCAACAGCCCTTTATGCTAAAAACCCTCAATAAACTTGGTATTGATGGAACATATCTCAAAGTAATAAAAGCTATTTATGACAAACCAACAGCCAATATCATACTTAATGGGCAAAAACTGGAAGCATTCCCTTTGAAATCTGGCACTAGACAAGGATGCCCTCTCTCACCACTTCTATTCAACATAGTACTGGAAGTTCTAGCCAGAGCAATCAGGCAAGAAAAAGAAATAAAGGGTATTCAAATAGGAAAGGTGGAAGCCAAATTGTCTCTATTTGCAGACGACATGATAGTATACCTAGAAGACCCCATCACCTCAGCCCAAAAGCTCCTGCAACTGATAAGCAACTTCAGCAACGTCTCAGGATATAAAATCAATGTGCAAAAATCACAAGCATTCCTATACACCAATAACAGACTTAAAGAGAACCAAATCAAGAATGAACTGCCATTCACAATTGCTACAAAGAAAATAAAATACCTAGGAATACAACTCACTAGGAATGTAAGGGACCTCTTTAAGGAAAACTACAAACAACTGCTCAATGAAATAAGAGAGGACACAAACAGATGGAGAAACATTCCATGTTCGTGGTTAGGAAGAATCAATATCGTGAAAATGGCTATACTGCCCAAAGTAATTTACACAATCAATGCTATCCCCATCAAACTACCATTGAATTTCTTCACAGAACTGGAAAAAACCACCATGAATTTCATATGGAACCAAAAAAGAGCCCGCATAGCCAAGTCAATTCTAAGCAAAAAGAACACAGCGGGAGGCATCACGCTACCAGACTTCAAACTATACTACAAGGCTACAGTAATCAAAACAGCATGGTACTGGTACCAAAACAGAGATATAGACCAATGGAACAGAACAGAGGCATCGGAGGCAACACAACACATCTACAACCATATTATCTTTGATAAACCAGACAAAAACAGGCAATGGGGAAAGGATTCCCTATTTAATAAATGGTGTTGGGAAAACTGGCTAGCCATGTGCAGAAAGCAGAAATTGGACCCCTTCCTGACACCTTACACTAAAATTAACTCCAGATGGATTAAAGACTTAAACGTAAGACCCGACACCATAAAAACCCTAGAAGAAAATCTAGGCAAAACCATTCAGGACATAGGAGTAGGCAAGGACTTCATGAACAAAACTCCCAAAGCATTGGCAACAAAAGCCAAAATAGACAAATGGGACCTAATCAAACTCCACAGCTTCTGCACAGCAAAACAAACAGTCACTAGAGTGAATCGGCAACCATCAGAATGGGAAAAAATCTTTGCAGTTTACGCATCCGACAAAGGGCTGATATCCAGAATTTACAAAGAACTCAAACAGATTTACAGGAAAAAAACAAACAAGCCCATTCAAAAATGGGCAAAGGATATGAACAGAAACTTTACAAAAGCAGACATACATGAGGCCAGCAAACATATGAAAAAGTGCTCATCGTCATTGGTCATTAGAGAGATGCAAATCAAAACCACATTGAGATACCATCTCACACCAGTTAGAATGGCGATCATTAAAAAATCTGGAGACAGCAGATGCTGGAGAGGATGTGGAGAAATAGGAACACTCTTACACTGTTGGTGGGAGTGTAAATTAGTTCAACCATTGTGGAAGACAGTGTGGCAATTCCTCAGGGACCTAGAAATAGAAATTCCATTTGACCCAGCAATCCCATTACTGGGTATCTATCCAAAGGATTATAAATCGTTCTACTATAAGGACACATGCACACGAATGTTCATTGCAGCACTGTTTACAATAGCAAAGACCTGGAACCAACCCAAATGCCCAACGATGATAGACTGGACTGGGAAAATGTGGCACATATACACCATGGAATATTATGCAGCAATCAAAAATGATGAGTTTGTGTCCTTTGTAGGGACATGGATGAATCTGGAGAACATCATTCTCAGCAAACTGACACAAGAACAGAAAAAGAAATACCGCATATACTCGCTCATAGGTGGGTGAGAAAAATGAGAACATGTGGACACAGAGAGGCGGTCTACTATACACTGGGTACTGTTGGGGGGAATGGGGGAGGGACAGCGGGGGGGGCTGGGGGGGATAGCCTGGGGATGAATACCAAGTGTGGGTGAAGGGGAGGAAAGCAGCAAAGCACACTGCCACGTGTGTACCTATGCAACTATCTTGCTCGTTCTGCACATGTACCCCCAAACCTATAATGCAATAAAAAAAAAAAAATAAAAAATAAAAAATAAAACTCAAAAAAAAAAAAAAATAAAAAAAAAAAAAAAAAAAAAAAAAAAAAAAAATAAAGGGAACCAGGATTTCTTAGAGAAATGGCTGATTCTAGCGTGGCAGCAAGGAAGATGTAAAACCGGCCTGAAGAATCTTGAAGTGATAGAAAGTAAAGAAGTAATAAAATGTAACAGGCAGGATTGAGTCATATTAAAAAGACACATGAGCTAACAGAGTCACTGGTCAAAACCGAAACAACTTGAGCAAACTAATGAAATAAATAAATAACTCGAAGCATAAAAGAAATATCCGTGAATCCATATCAGTGTAAATAAATGACTGAATAAATAAATAAAAGGAGGAGGAGAGAAGCACAAACCCGCCATACAGAAGAATTCCAAATAATCCATGTAGCTTCTCTGCCCTCAAGGAGGTAGAACTTTAAATTCCAAACTGCTCTTAGAAACTTGCTTCAAAGAGTACAGTGTAGAAAAAGGGGAGAGGAGGGCGACTCCACAGTAGAAAAAAGCTGGCAGCGTGACTTTAGCCAGGGGATCAGAGTTACCATCTTCAGTGATAAGTCATGTTGATAGCATGGATCCTTGATACCATGTTTTGAGAAGACAGTTCAATTCTGTGGTCTTTCTCCCAAAACCCCGTAACCCTAGTCTAAGCAGGAGACAAAATCAGACAGATCCAAACTGAAGGACATTCTACAAATACTTGATTAAGACTCTTCAAAATTGTCAAAGTCATAAAAAAAAAAAACAAAAATAATCTAAGAAATTATCCTAGTCATAGGTGTCTAAGGAGACATGATGCCTAAATGTAATGTGGTATCCTGGGTGGAATTCTGACACAGATAAAAGATATTGAATGTGAGACCAGCCTGGCCAACATGGTGAAACACCATCTCTACTAAAATGCAAACAGTAGCTGGGCATGCTGGTGGTGCCTGTAATCCCAGCTACTCAGGAGGCTGAGCTAGGAGAATCACTTGAACCCAGGAAGTGGAAGTTGTAATGAGCTGAGACAGTGCCACTGCACTCCAGCCTGGGTGATGAAGTAAGACGTCATCTCAAAAATTAAAAAAAAAAAAGATATTGGGAAAAGTTAAGAAAATCTCAGTAAAGTAAGGACTTTAGTTAATAATAGTGCATCAGTATTGATTCATTAGTCGTGGTAAATGTGCCACAGTAATGTAAGATGCTAACCATAGGGGAAATTGAGCAAAGAATACGTAGGAACTTTCTGCATTACCTTTGCAGTTTCTCTGGAAATCTAAAATAAAAATTTATTTAAATGTAAACTATAAAAGTTCTAGAGGATAATGTAAAATGCACATAACCTTGGGATAGCAATGGTTTCTTAATCAGAACACAAAAATAAGCAAAACTTATAAAAAAGATGACTAAGAGTTGGACTATGTTAAAATTAGGAACTTCTCTTCATCAAAATATTCCATTAAATGAATAAATAGTCACAGTGTGGGAACAAAATGTTTGCAGTAAATATTATCTAGAAAGAATTTGTATCCAGGATAATACTCTCTCTCTCCTTTTCTTTTTTCTCTCTCTCCTATAAATCAATAAAATTCAGACAACAAACACAATTGGACAAATAAAAACAAAAGCACTAGACAATGAATAATTAATGAATATGAAAATATGCTCAACATCACTAGTCATCAGAAAAAAAAAAAACAAATTAAACCCACTCAGATAACAATATATCTGACCAGAATGGCAAAAATTAGAAAAACTGAAAATACCAAGAATGTGTAGCATTGGAATTCAATACTCTGTTAGTGCTTGTGAAACTGATAAAACCATTTTTGGAAAACTGTTAGGCCATATCTATTAGAGCTGAACATAAACATACCCACATGCTACTCTATGGCTTAGCAATTCCACTCCTAAGTCTATATCCAGCAGATACATAGGCACATATGCACCAAAGAAGTGCAAAGTGTTCATAGCAGCAAGTCCTGGACTAGGGTGAGGCCAGCAAGGCACCTAGGGTACACAATGGAAATAGGCTGTCATTCTCAGGATCATGTAAGTGCTGAGCCTGCACTTCGCAAGCCTTGAGGGTGATGGCTTCTTTAACTTTTGTTCCCTTGCTGCCTCCCTTGACTCACAGTCGTCCTGACCCCAATAGCAGCATGTTTCATATCAGCTGAAGCAGATACTGTTAAAAGTGCCCCCCAGCGTCATCTGCTTTCCTGTTGCAGTGGCCACTGCCAAAGGCTTGTACTTGCAACCTTCTCAGAGCACTGCCCTGAGCGACTGGGACTGCCTTCACCAAAAGTTCCTAAGAGGTAAATTCATAGCCACCATCTTGGGTGACTTGGAGCCAGGACTGGCTACTGTAGAAAGCAAAAGCCTCACTTTCTTTCCTTAAGGCAGGCCAGATTCTGTGGTGTGATTTATGCTCCAGTGCTTCCTACAGGATCAGACTGGGGCTGGGCTTTACCTGAACCCACATTCACCCTTCGCTTCTCCTCTGGCCGCAGAACTTTTCCCATCCTGCTTCCTTCACCTCATTACAGGTTTCTTCTAAAAATAGCTTCTTAAATGAATTACTTGTACAAGAATTCCTGTCTTGAGTGATGCTTCTAGGAAACACGACCCATGACAAGTGCCAAACTGGTAGTCACCCACATGTCTGTCATAAGAAAAGGATCAGCAAATTCTGTTAGTTCATACAATGGTAAACAAACACCCATGCAAATGAGCTAACCTTTGTTATTTACAATAACATAATAAAGTACCCAGTCACGACATTAGTGAAAGAAACCAGGTAAAATAAGTGGATACTGCATTATAACCTAATACACAGTTTATAAACCAGAATAATTAATCTGAAGCAAGAGAAGCAAGAGCTGTGTTTGCCTCTGGGAGGAGTGAGGGGTAGCAGGTCACAGGCTAA
Source organism: Saguinus oedipus (assembly GCA_031835075.1). Taxonomy (NCBI): domain Eukaryota; kingdom Metazoa; phylum Chordata; class Mammalia; order Primates; family Cebidae; genus Saguinus; species Saguinus oedipus. Next base: position 41,643,353 of record CM063181.1, on the reverse strand, counting down.
GAGGAGTTCATGGGATTCCAGGATTGTTCCATTTCTTGATTTTTTTAGAGGTTAGATGCGTGGAATTCAGGTAACATTCTAGGTCAAGGTCAATGGAAAGATATATACCACTTTATAAATATTTCATAAAACAGACTATAGATGATCCCCAACTTATGATGTTTTGACTTGACTTTTTAACTTTATCATGATGCAAAAGCGATATGCATTCACCAGAAACTACACTTGGAATTTTGATCTTTTTCTGTGCTGGCATTACTCTTCCACGATGCTGTAGCAAGCCGCAGCTCCCTGTCAGCCACAGGATCACAGCAGTAAACAGCCAGCACTCTACGGTGTGCTGCATTGCCAGAGGGGTGTTTTTTTTCTCTTGGATATTGTGTGTAGTGTTTTCACATCCTATCATGTCTACAAAATGCCCATCTGTGTCTCCTGCTTCTGGTGAGAAGAAAAGGAAGGCAATTACTCTTGAGTTTCATCTCAAGAGTAACTGCCTGGCATAAAGGCAGCAAGCCAGTAATGATTAATGCAAAGGGAGTTAGGACTTTCACAATCCACCATCTCAACCGTCTTAAAGGATAGCAAGTAAACCAGTAATGCATGAAATTGTCAGCACTGGTTAAATCTATCATTACCATGAACCAATTTATGATATAAAAAAATTACTCGTCACGTGGACAGAAGACCAGATACAGAAGTCCACACCACTTATTCTACTGAGGGTTCAGTCTAAGGCAAGAAAACTTATACAATACACTAAAAGAGAGTTCAGGAACCTCATGTACACAAACACTCTTACAGCAAGGCATGGACAGTTCCGATGCTTCATACGTCACTGTAATTTTTATAACGTGAAGGTCAGCAGTGAGGCAGCAAGTGGCAATACTGAAGGTGCTGAAGCTCTTAAGAAACTGCTGCAGAGGGTAATTGTGAATTAGAAACATTTACAGGAACAAATATTTAATGTCAATAAAATGAGCTTGTTCCAGAAGCATATGCTGGAGAGTACATATACGCATCAAAAATCCAAACAATGCCAGGATCAAGGCATTCAAGAACTGTTTAATGCTGCTGTGGGATGGAAGTACTGCAAGGTTCAAATTCAAGTCTTTCCCAATCTACCATGGAGAACCCTAGAGGATTCACAAATGTGAGCAAGTAAAAATGCATTTTCTTTTATTATGTCCTTAACAAGAAAGCCTGGGTGACATCTGCATTGTTTGAAGACTGGTTTTGAATAATTTTATCCCACAGGCAAGAGAATATTGGAGGCAAAACATCTCCTTCAGGATTCTTCTAATCTTTGACAATACCCCAGAGCATCCACAGCATATTGGGGACAGGCATCCTGCTGTGAAAGTTGTGTATTTGCTACCACCGTACACAACCACACTGATTCAACCAATGGACTAAGGCACGTAGCTGTCTTCAAAGCATACTATTTATGCGAAGCGTTTGTGCCGGCAGTTGAAGTGACTGAATCCGGCTGTACACTCTGAGTTTTAGGAAGGCTACAACATCCTAAATGCTGTCCAGAATATCACTGCAGCATGGGAAGGCATCACACAGGAATGAATAAACGGCTCTTGAAAGACAGTTTTGAAAACATGAGAACACATTCAAAGTCTTTAACAAAAATTCTTCTGGTGATGAAATAGTAAAAATACACAAGTTGTTAGTGCTTTGGAACAGCCGGAGTTGGGCACTGATGAAGAGGGTATTCATGAGCTTGTTGGCGTTGAGGCTGAAGAGTTTTCTAATGACCTGGAAGACTGAACTGGGGAAAAAAATGTAAAGAAGTTGAGGGACAGGGAGGAGAAGTTATACCTGAGGCACCAAGAACGATCACAGCAAAGAAACTGGCCAAAATGTTAGCTACTATCGGAAGTGGTGTATGGATTTGGAAAGAAATGGTCTTTTGAAGAGATTCACAGGAGCTGACGGGCAGATACAGGATGGTCACGCTTGCTATAGGGAAATAGATAACGAAAAGAAAAAACAAACTATGCAGTCAAAACTTGATATCCTTCTGAAGAGCATTACACAGTGTTAGTGTCTCAGTGCCTTTATCTGCCAATCTCTATTCCAGGGGTTCCCAACCCCTGGGCCACAAACCAGTATCAATCTGTGTCCTGTTAGGAACTGGGCTGCAAAGGGGATGAGCAGCGGGTGAGTGAGCAAAGCTTCATCTGTATTTAAAGTCACTCTCCATCACTTGTATCACCACTGGAGCTCCACCTTCTGTCAGTTCAGCAGTGGCATTAGATCTCACAGGAGCGTGAACCCTGTTGTGAAATGCATATGCAAGGGATGTAGGTTGCTCACTCTTTATGAGAATCTAATGTCCAGTGACCTGTCACTTCTCTTATCACCCCCAGATGGGCCCACCTAGTTGCAGGAAACAAGCCCAGTGCTCCCACTAATTCTACGTTATGGTGAGTTGTATAATTATTTCATTATATAGTACGATGTAATAATAATAGAAATAAAGTGCACAATAAATTTAATGTGTTTGAAGCATCCCCAAACCATTCCCTCCGTGAAAGCATTCCAAACCCAGATTCATGAAAAAAATTGTCTTCCATGAAACTGGTTCCTGGTGTCAAAAAGGCTGGTGACCGATGTTCTAGCCTCATCAGAAGGAGAGAAATTGATGATCCTGGTGCTACAACTTCCCCATCAGCCAGAAATTAATTTTAGTTTAATGCTTCAAACATTCTCCTTTCTCCAAGTCCAGTGTGCTTTTAGCTACTGGACTAAAAGCACACTTTTAGTCCACTGCTCACTCACCCTCTGCTGTGTGTTAATTATGAGTACTAAGCACCAAAAATAAAATCTAAATCCCCTACCTGACCTCCCCTTGGCCAAGGGGACCTCACAGAAACCTTAATTAAAAACTGGATTCCAAACCATGACAGCATGGGAGGTCAGATACACATTTTATTATACTTCCTCCCTTTTACAGTATAGACACGACTGACCAGCATTGATGTTAAAATGGAGATTGTAAGATTGATGGAATGAACACTCTGTGGCAATAAGATAGCAAATTATAAATAGAACCTAAGACCATGCCAATTAAGGATTAAGTCACACACCCTGTTTTAGTTGATTTTCACACTTCTGTGAAGATACCACCAAGACTGGGTAATTTACAAAGAAAAGAGGTTTAATTGGCTCACAGTTCTGCATGGCTGGGGAGGCCTAGGATACTTACAATCATGGCAGAAGGAAAAGCAGTCACCTTCTTCACGAGATGGCCGGAGAGAAAAGAATGAGGAGTGAAGAGAAAAGAGCCCCTTATAAAACCACCAGATCTTGTGAGAACTCACTCACTATCATGAGAACAGCATGGGGGAAACTGCTCCCATGATCCAATCAGCCCCCAAACCGGATTCCTCCCTCAACATATGGGGATTATAAGAATTACAATCCAAGATGAGATTTGGGTGCGAACACAGAGCAAAACCATAACACACCCAACACTGAAAGAACAAACTATTTTCTAACTGCCGTACGATTTTTCTTTTTCTCTAGCAGCGAAATAAGCACTGGCCTCAAAGTAAGCAACATCAAAACAATTGCAGCTCATCTACTGCTAGACACTGACTTCCTCCGCACTCCACAAACCATAACCACAGCTTCAACTGAACACGAGATTGATTTCAGTAACTTCCACCTGAGAGGAAGGTCACTGACTACAGACTGATTCTGGCTGGTTTACAGAGGCTGTGCATGGAGTGCCTTTGTGTTCCCACTTCACCTTTTGACATACAGGGCTCAATTGTGATACATTTAAATTTTAAGTCTCCATGACAAAGTGAACATGGGCTGCAGGTAACATACATGTTTATTCTGTATACTTAAACAGAATTCTCTTCCCCCTTCATGAATATTCATAGCTCTTCCTAAAACCTGTTGCATGTTTACACTTGGCCAACCTGTACACCATAGAGTCCCATCTCATCTTTCCCTCCCTCAAAGTACTTGCTAATGGCTTTGGCCAGAGGCTGCACTTCTCAGCCTGTCAGATGGCCACCCTGCAGGCTGTAACCCTTTATGAGAAATAAAGTCTCCTTTCCAGATTTATATTGTATAATTTCTAGATAATAGTAACCATACAACCATGCTGTTTTTCACTGTCAGTATTCAATAAATTACATTCCACACCCTATTATAAAATAAACCTCGTGTTAGATTATTTTGCCCAACTGTAGGGTAAGGTAAATGTTCTGAGCATGTTTGAGGTAGGCTAAGCCATAACGTTCAGTAGGTTAGGTATGTTAAACACATTTTTGACATATGCTGGTTTCTACTTACGATGCATTTGTTGGGAGGTAGCCTCATCATAAGCCAAAGAGCATCTGTATCACAAAGTGTTGTACAGTGACCCCTAATCACTGCTTTCTCTCCTTACCATTGTGGCCTGCTGACATGAGACAGGGTCGGGGTCCTGAAAATCATGTGTTTGGAGGGCTTGTCTTATGATATTCAAAGATTTACAACTCAGTTGATGAGTTCAACTTTCCAAATTACCTAACAAAAATTCTAAGTTAAATAAATTGTACATATCAGGGGAATTCATGCTGCTCAGAAAGATTCTAGAAATAACAGTGCTACCGCAAAGAAGACGGTGAAATAACCAAAAGGACAAAGAAAACACCTTTTGAGCCATATTTTTAAAAAGGTGTGATCATCCAGAGCTATAAAATTTCATTCTACTTTGAAAGAAAAGGTCAACTGCCTAATAGAGAATGGAGTAGGACATTTTTCCTACTTTTAAATCACTACACTTCTATTTCAATATCGTAATTAATGTGAGTCTCCCTACCACCTGGCCTTGTGTAATACTCCTCAGCTGAAAGAGCATGGCCTTTTGAGTAGGCCAGACCAGAATGTAATCCGGGCCACACCGTTTTCCAGCTGTGCATCATGCACATGTCACCCAACCTCTCCAACTCTTGAGCTTTTCAGACCCATGGGCATGATTATAGCTCTCTAACTGCAGAGTGAGACGGACAAATGAATTTCTTAGGAGAAAGAGCCCTGGGCATCAGGGAAATTCAAGAAATGGCAGCTCCATCCCATTCCTTTCAAGCAGAGAGGGTCTTCCTTAGCATGCTATAAATCCATACTTGAAAGGATTCACTTATGTATTTATCCATTTGTTCAACAAATTGAATTTCACTATATGCCAAACACACTATACACACTGAATTTCCACTATTCACTGACACCTTTCTAGGCCGGGAGTATGCATGGGAAAATAACGTCCTTGATGCTAGGGAGCTTGCATTGTCCTGGAAGACACAGATCCAGGTGCATATGTGGAAAATATGGCAGGTAATGACAGTTGCACTGAGGCAAAGGAGCAGGCTTAGGACTCGGAAGTGCATAGGGTGATGGGTGCTCAGAAACCTGAGCAAGAAGCATAGCAAGACCTGCAGAAGATGAGATGAATGAGGAAAGAACATCTTAGCACAAAATAAGTCAATTACTCCAAGCTTTCAATGGAAAGTCCCACCCTTTTTCCAAATGGAGGGAAAAAGGTGACTCATTTAATGGTAAAACAGAACTTTTGAACATGAAACCAGCTCCTGAATCCCTCCACCAGAGTCAAGAAGAACCCCTTTGGACTCACCTGGAGGCTGTGTGTTCCCTCTTGTTACCTTTTACTTTACAGCCATGCTTGAGAATTATTTGAGTCTGCGTTTGGTGGTAAGAACAGAGTGAGAGGAGCCAGGACACCATTTGATTGGCTCATAGCTCCAGCGTCCCACTGTGGATGATTCTTCATCTACAAGACCTTTAGATATAAACCCTGAGTAGACGATTTTATAGAAAGGGCACACTAGGGCAGTAAGGCCTTGGGTATTGAAGGCAGGCAAAATTTGACTTGAATACTTGCTTCAACTCTTCCTAGATAGGTGACTTTAGACATGGCATTTGACTTCTCTGAGCCTTAGAATTTAAATCTGTAAAATGAGTGTTACAACATGTGCCTCATAGTGTGGATTTTTGTTTCATTGGTTTTCATTGTTGCTACTTTTGTTGAATGTCTAGAAAACATTGCTAGGCACTGAAAATAGTGCCTACCCTCAAGGAGCTTATATTTAAATAGAAGAATTCAGAGAGTAGACAAAACAAAAACAAAAACAAAAATGTTAACATAATAAGATAATGCCACAGAATAGCAAGTACTACCACAGAAATAATCTCTATCTTATAACATGATTGAGGGTGAATTAGAGGAATCTCTTTTAGACAGATATAGAGGCTTCTGGGAGAGACTCCCTGAAAAGGAGACATTGATCTGGGTCCTAAAGGGTGACTAGGAGAAGCCATATGGGAATCAAGGGTGTGAAGTGAGAAGGAGAAACCTGTAGATAGAAGAACCACAAGTGTTCATGGAAGAGCCTGACAGTGTGTTTGGTGTGTAGCGAACATGAGCTGAGGTGGGTCCAAGGGTTGGAGGGATAGACAGACACCAGGACATAGTAGATTTGTAAATGTCATCTGTTTGGATTTTAATCTTAACACAACAGAAAGCCATAGGAGGGTCATAATTAGTGGAGTGTTGTGATCTCATTTTATTTTAAAAATTACTATGCTGCATGAAGACTCATTATAAAAAGACAAGTAGAAGCAGGAGGGTTTGTTAGGATTCTATTATAGGAAGGATGATGTTGGCTTAAATTATGGAGAGAGGATGATCAGCAGTAGATGACTTTAGGCTTTATATCAGAATAGAGTCAAAAAGAAATGTTAATGGATTAGATTTAAAGTCTGAAAAGGCAGGGAAAGAAAGGATCATGATTCTTAGGCTTTTGGCTTAAGCAACAGGATAATGTTCTGGAAAGAATGATGTAAAACAATGTGCATAGCCTGTCTATAGTGCCTCGTTGTATTACTAAATATTTTGAGAATATGGCAGAGATTAAATTCAAGATGACTTAAGCACATAAATAGTGTTGATTCACACAGTGGGAAACCAAGGGCCATGCTGACCATATGCATAGGTGCAACCAGGACTTCCAAAGATGATGGTAGGACATTGTTTCTCTGTTGCTTCATTTGATGATCTAGCTATTCCTATCTCAAAGGAAAAATGACTGATCATCCAAGTCTAAATCCAAACAACTGCAATCTGAAAGAAAAAGAAACTCCTCTTCCAAAGTAAAAATGCTAGATGCTGTGAATAGAATAGATTTTCTCGAGGCATGTGTTCATCTGGGGACCACTTTCTGCTGCCACAGAGAGAGGGCATGAGGATTAACCTAACCTCAGCCTCCAGCCCTTTGCTTGCTCTTCTGTGGACGGCGGCCTGCAACAAGGCTGACTACAATCCCTCTCTACCCTGGTTGCATACGCCACTTCTTTCATCAGGAAGTATATCTGTAACCTCTCCCTTGAATCTGGGATGCCTCTGTGATATAGTTTGACCCATAAATGCAGTGGAAGTGACAATGTGAGATTTTCAAGTCCTAAGTTTTTAGAGCTCCTTTATCTTCATTTTCATCTTCTTGGGAGCAGGCCACCATGTAAAGAAGCTTGAGGTTGACTGCTCAATGGTGAGAGATCACACAATAGGGAGGCACAGGTAGTCCCAGCCATTTCAGCCTTTTTGCTGAGCACACAGACCTTGGAGTGAAGCCATGTTGGATGTTCCAGCACTAGCCAAGCTGCCAGTTAATTGCATCCACACATCCACACAGGACTGCTTACAGAGTTCATGGGACCCAATGCAAAATAAAAACATGGAGTCTTTTGTCCAAAAAGCAGGAAAAAAAGTACCCTCAAATGTACTAAAATACACAAGTTGTTCCCTTTAGCTCATGGTTTCTCTTTCTACATGTGACTTTTCAAAAACATTTGCAATTTAATATTGTTTTAAGTAAAGAACATTAAGATATTAAATTACTAGCATGAATTTTACCATTCATTTTTAATTCTACTTCTAAGTACAAACATCAGAGCACTTAACTCATATGCGGAATCACTGACGTTTCACAATTTGTGTTTTGTGACTCATCTCTGGGTAATGCCTCCAGGTGACCAGAAGAAAAGTTTTGGAGTGGGACCCCCCAGGTCTCCTTAGGACCCCCAGGCACAGGGGAGACCAGGAGAGGGCCTCCTTAGGGCCCCCCAGGCACAGAGGAGACCAGGAGAGGGCCTCCTTAGGGCCCCCCAGGCACAGAGGAGACCAGGAGAGGGCCTCCTTAGGACGCCCCAGGCACAGAGGAGACCAAGAGAGGGCCTCCTTAGGGCACTCACGGGACAGGTGCAGACTCTCACAGTTGTCTGGGGTTCCTGCCCTGCAACCTGGGAGCCAGCCTGATGTCCACTGGCATACTCCTCCCACAAACTACTGGAATGGTGGCCAGGACTGGGAGGAGGGTGGAGAAGTCAAGTGAGACATTTCCTCATTCCGTAACCTGCCACCACAACCATAGCAAACAAGCAGTCCTCAAGGATATTGCAACCTCCATGCCAGGACGTGCAAGTCAGGGATGGGCAAGAGGCTCCCCCAGTGCTGAGTCACCCACCAAATGGTGCTGGGGTCCTGCCAGCCAAGGGCAGGAATGGCCACTGCCGTGACCTACCCCAATAAGCCATGGGGCATGGATGTCTGATCCAGACCCTCTCCACACCCTGCGCCTGGGTCCCTCCAACATTAGAGAGGAGAGGGTGGTGGCAGAACACAGGCTTTCCCCTTGCTGACCCAACCTGGTCACCATCCGACGTGGAGGGGAACCGTGTTCATGGGGCAGAGGTCAAGAGAGGAGTGCCAGGTGGATCCCAGGACATCAAGGTACATGGAGAAAGTGGCTGAAAATCCCATCTGGGGATGGGGTGGGGAGACAGGAGAGATATAGTGGGAAGCAGGGCCACATGTTCCAAGGCCTCTATGAATATTCAATTGTCCTATTATTTACAAAACGCAAATTCAAAGATAAATGTGACCACTATTTCAAGATAGTGACCACAAAGCTTTAAACCTCAATCTTGAGGCCCTTCTAAGCACAGGCTCCTTGAAATGCACTGGTCACATGCTCAGGAATCTAGTCCGGCAGCTGTATGAGTGATACCGGCCAACAGCTCCTGGAGCAGAAGCACCCAACAGAACCCAGCCAAGGTAAAGAATCATAAAGTATTAACTGTTATCATATTCTCTTTCAAGCTGCTAAGCTTGGGGTGCAAGTTACAAGTGCCTGGCTAAATTTCAGAGTGGCTAATAATGGCTTTGTGCTTCCTATTCTTCCTCCTTTCGCATTTATAAACAGAATTATCAAATGCAGCTCTTTGGTTCTGTCTTACCGTTGCATATTGAGTGTTCCTGCAGAGGATAATTTTGTTTTTAGTGCCCAGGCCACTGGATCAACTGGCGTTTCACCCGAGGAGTTACATTCAAGGAATCACACCTAAGAAGTTTAATATGTACCTAGACCTCATTACATGATGAGATTTTGGGCTTGGAGAAGCCTTATGCCATGATTGGATGAGACCCCAGGGATCTTGGGAGGGTCTGAGTGTATTGTGTCCACATGAGAGACATAAATATTTGTAGCCGGGGTGAAGTGTAGTACATCATCAGCAAAGAGATCTACCACCATTTCTCTTGTCCTTGTCTATGTATACTGCTCCTCCCATTAGGAGGCAGAGTCTACATTTTCTCCCTTTGAGTCTGAGCTGGCCTTTTGATTCCTTTTGGCTGACAGAATGTGGTGGTGGAAGTGACGCTGTATAACTTTTGGGATGATGTCTTCAGAGACCTTGCAGCTTTCATTGTTAGCCTTTCGGGCCATCCTGGATCTATCCCAGCCCCAGATGAGCTCCCAACAGAATGTAACCACACAACAATCACACAGAACAGCAGCAGGGGCAAGCTAAGTCCAGCCAATGTCCAGATCGTAGGCTGTGACGCATTATTTAAACCACTAAGTTGTAAGGTCATCTGTTACATGGCAATGGATAACTGAAACACCTTGTAACTAATGAGGGCAGACAACCACATTGGGATTGTCCATCACTGTGATGATCCATCACCGCCATGATGAACAATCTCAGTGTGAACATGAAGAATTGGGGAGGGAAATTAGTAGACCCAAAGGAAGTAGATGTGTTCTCACCACAACATTCCACCCTTCGGCTGCCCTGTGCATTCTTGTACCCTTGTTTTCATAAGTTCCAGAAATATTTTTTTCTTAAAAAAGAGAACTATCCCATATACAAATGAAAATGTACCCACTCCTTCCTCAAAGAGAGACAACTCCAAGATGTTTTTAATTACCACATTCAGTTCCAAATTCACAATTCTGATTAAATTATTCTTAGTTGTCTTCCAATGTATTTTTCATTGTCTATTGACCAATAAGATGATAATAATTTCAGCTAGTCTTGACACCCAGTATACAATAGTAGAGGAAAAACAAGGAAGGGAAAAGATCAAGGTTGTCTCCGCTTGGATAAGTGGGGAGGGGGAGATGGCTTATGTTTGCACAGTCGTCCTGTCTGGCAGCAGAGCCAGATTCAATTGTTTTGGCAAGTCGGGAAGTTTCCTGATCAGTCAACCTGGCCCATCCAATTCTGCTCTTTTAACAGCTTGCTTTTGTCCACCACTCTCTGTACCACATTTGAAGCAAGCACTGGAAGGAATCCCCTCCCTGGCCTGCAATCACTTGGCAGCTCACTTCCCATTGTCTCAGAGGCCTGGGGAGTTGTGCAATCACCATCCTGCATTTACCAGGATTAAAGTTCCTCCTGCCACACAAAATCCCCTAACACCTCAGTTACTTGTTAATTAATGTAATTTCTGAAAACACCACTGGCCGGTAACCAAACACAAGAGCTTTTTGAGTCAGAGTCCATGAATCTGGATGCTCCCTTAACATTTTTGTTAACTTTTTTTTTAGATGGAATCTCCCTCTGTCGCCAGGTTGGAGTGCAGTGGTGCGATCTTGGCTCACTGCAACCTCCGCCCTCCCAGGTTCAAGTGATTCTCCTGCCTCAGCCTCCTGAGTAGCGGGACTAGAGGCGTGTGCCACCATACCCAGCTAGTTTTTGTATTTTTAATAGAAATGGGGTTTCACCATGTTGGCCAAGATGGTCTTAATCTTTTGACCTCGTGATCCACCTGCTTCAGCCTCCCAAAGTGCTGGGTGTAAACCACTGTGCCAAGCCATAGTTTTCGTTACTTATTAGTGGATCTTAAAGCTCTGCCCTTTCCTGTATTCCTCAGGTAAATGGACTCCATTTGGGTGGCTAGCTCAGTAGGGAGGCTGATCTGTCCACTATACTCTGCTTCCAGGCTGCAAAACGGAGTGTACAGAGAGAATATCTCTGGAGGAATATGAGGGGTCAGGGTTTCCCAATTTTCCAGCTCCTTCTGGGATATAATCTTGTTTCCAGTTATACTTTCCAACTTCACTAGCTTTATTGGGGTAAGGATGAGGGCTTTTGCAAATTTATAGGCCCCATAAATCTGATTCTCAGTGATCTTGAACTGCTGCCCAGAGGCAGAAAATGCCTCTAAACAAAATGCCCATCATTTCCCTCCTTCTTAAAAAATAACTGGCTTGAAGTGTGCGATAGTTAAAGCCATAGGAGTCTACTTCTTAACATCCTGAAATTGACTACCACCTCCTCCTTTCAGAAGGTTCAGGGACTGAGGCTTTAGATAGGCAGATCAGGGATTGCCAGCTTCCCGTATGAAACAGGGGACTCCTCACACCTTATACCTAGCCTTGACCTGGGTGAGCCTGTTTTACAGGGCTTGTCACTTCTAAGCACTAATTTCTTGGTTAAATGAAAATCTTTCAAAATAACTCAACTAAAAGTAAATTAAGAAGGAAGAAAGGAAGGGAGGAAGGAAAATATAGGCTTAAAGTAGAAGGAAATCCAAGGTAGAAACTGGCTGTAGGCACATCCCAGTCTAGGGATGTGCCATCAGCTGATGCCATGGTCTCTGTGTCTCCAGCAGCATTTGGCCTGTTTCCTGTGTGCTGCTGTCACTCTCAGCTGGGCTTCCTGCAGTGATACTAGAAAAGACGCCTTATGTATACCCCATGCCTGTATTTTTATAGCTCAGTATCACTGAAAAAAGAAAGCCATTTATTTCCCAGAATCTATGTATCATTTTTCTCCTGCTTGCATCCCTCACTATTCAAGGGACATGGTATTGCCCAGAACCTGGATTTTTTTTTTTCTGTGCTCAGAGAGGACAGGATCTTGGTGGCTAAAGTTAGGAAATGGACTGGTTTCCTTTGGAAAACAGGGTCTGAGCAGAAAAAAATAAATAAACAACAAAAAAATGTTAGCAGTGCCTAACATTTCCATTGTAAAGGACAACATGTCTTTGCTTTTTTTTTTTTTTAGATGGAGTCTCACTCTGTCAGCAGGTTGTTGGAGTGCAGTGGTGTGATGTCGGCTCACTGCAACCTCTGCCTCCCAGGTTCAAGCAATTCTTCTGCCTCTGCCTCCTGAGTAGCTGGGACTACAAGCTCACGCCGCCACACCCAGATCATTTTTGTATTTTTAGTAGAGATGGGATTTCACCATATTGGCCAGGCTGGTTTTGAACTCCTGACCTTGTGATCTGCCCACCTCAGCCTCCAAATTGCTGGAATTATAGACGTGAGCCACCATGCCAGCCATCTTTGCATTTTTGACCTGAGCTAACCCTGAGATTTTTCCAGCTGGGAGGTGAAGGAGACTACCTAGTAAAGACTTTCAGCCTCTCCCATGACCAGGGATGCCCAGCCATTTCTGGGAACCTGGTGAGGAGCAGGATTACCTGCCTGCTCAGACGCACGGGCCTCGCCATGGCCTCTCCTGCTGGGGTTCTGGTTTCCTGATGTCTGAGACTCTGTTGCTGAAATCTGCCCACAAGCAAAGGGGGATGTTCTTTCATAACTAACTGGCAACTCTGGCCCTGCCATGCTGCTCCACACAGCCCCCACCCATGTGCACTAGGCTCAAGGCAGGGTGTCCCTCCATCCCACTATTGCACTTCCAGACCCCAGTTCTGGGCTTCCAGTGTCTCAGAGAGTGTTGAGGCAATAGCCCTCTCACCTAAAACTCAGGCTGGAAGGCATGGGACCTGTCTTGGGGTCTACAGACAGCCTCAGTGACAGACCTCTGCTGAGCTCCCCAGTCCTCTCCAAGGCAGCAGCTTGGCCTAGAACCAAACGTGTGCCTTGATCATTTCTATTTGTGTGTGTGTGTGTAATTTTCATCTTAATTTTTTGTATGTTTTTGTTTCGTGTTGTTTTCTGGATTTTTTATTGCATGTTAGGTTTTAGGGTACATGTTAAGAACATGCAAGATTGTTGCATAGGTACACACATGGCAGTGTGATTTGCTGCCTTCCTCCCCATCACCTATATCTGGCATTTCTCCCCATGCTATCTCTCTCTAACTCCACACCCTCCCAGTGTCCCTCCCTTGCACCCCCAAAACAGACTCCGGTGTGTGATGCTCCCTTCCCTGTGTCCATGTGTTCCCATTGTTCAACACCCACCTATAAGTGAGAACATGCTGTGTTTGATTTTCTGTTTTTGCTGAGAATGATGGTTTCCAGGTTCATCTACGTCCCTACAAAGGACACAAACTTTTTTATGGCAGCATGGTGTATATGTGTATATGTGCCACATTTTCCCAGTCCAGTCTATCATCGATGGGCATTTGGGTTGGTTCCAGGTCTTTGCTATAGTAAACAGTGCTGCAATGAACATTCGTGTGCATGTGTCCTTATAGTAGAACGATTTATAGTCCTTTGGATATATACCCAGTAATGGGATTGCTGGGTCAAATGGAATTTCTATATCTAGGTCCTTGAGGAATCGCCACACTGTCTTCCACAATGATTGAAGTAATTTACACTCCCACTAGCAGTGTAAAAGTGTTCCTATTTCTCCACATCCTCTCCAGCCTCTGTTGTCTTCAGATTTTTTAATGATCACCATTCTAACTGGTGTGAGATGGTATCTCAATGTGGTTTTGATTTGCATCTCTCTAATGACCAGTGATGATGAGCATTTTTTCATATGTTTTTTGGCATCATGTATGTCTTCTTTTGTAAGGGGTCCGTTCATATCCTTCACCCACGATTTTAATTTTTTTTACTTTAGTTTTTTTTTTAACTTTAAGTTTCGGGGTACACATGAATTTTTGTTAGATAGGTAAACTCATGTCACAGGGGTGTGTCGTACAGATTATTTCATCACCCAGGCATTAAGGCTAGTACCTCATAGTTACGTTTTCTGATCTTCTCCCTCCTCCCACCCTCCATCATCAAGGAGGCCTCAGTGTCTGTTGTTCACCTCTTTGTGTCCATGACATTTCATTATTTAGCTCCTAGTTGTAAGTAAGAATATGCGGTATTTGGTTTTCTGTTCCTGTATTAGTTTGCTAGGGATGATGCCTCTCCTCTTCAGACCAGCTCTTCCTCAGTTATTTCTTAGATCTAAGGCCCAACAGATCTATGAGGACCCTCTGCTGGGCTGCCTTCTCACCCTCTGATCTAATTTGATCATGAAATGAATGGGTTCTCTCCAGAGCTGAGCTTCAAAGGAAACTATGGCTTGTAGTTGCTTTTAATCCCAGGGAGTTAGTTGGTGGAGACTCTCTTTTCTTTTCAGAGCCTAGAACATGTTCCAAAGTCAGCACGGAGCTCAGCGCTCTGAAGTCAGCAGCCAGCCCGGCCCTTCTTCACAGCTGCTTCCAAACAGAAAGACCCTGAAGAAACCCGGGAACAGAAATCGCTTCTTCCTTGTCCATATTTTTTTTCTGGTTTTATCTTTAAAATCCCACATGCTTAGTGCTGAAAATAGGAAAGTGACACTTTTGTCAAGAAGAAAGTTATTCAGAAGTCTTGGAGGAATGACGAAAGAAAAGCATTAGATCACCCTAAATGTTAGAGCTTTTGACATGTCAGTGGGTTTCTGAGTTAAAGTGACTTGAGAAACAAACACGTTTCTGGGCAGGAAGTCAGAGGAAGTGCGAGCCCAGCGTGGGTGATCAGTGGCCGTCATTTCCTCAGGGTTTTCGGCCTTCTTGTCAATGTTCATTTTGCCCTCAGCACTGCTTCCCTTTGTAGCTGAGGCTGGTGGTTTATTGTTCATCCCTGGTGCCAGAGAGAGAGGAAACACCGTCATCCACGGTGTAAGAAGATTCACTCATGCATCTTCTCCTGCAGTTCGGATGGGTTCAGTAGGCCCCGGCAAAGAGGAGGAGGAGCTACACACAGGCAGCTCAGCACTCACGCTTTCATTCCAGGAGTTTTCTGAGTTTCGAAGGACAGTGTACATGAAGACAACATATTCTTGATAGTCGTTCACTGTTAAGTGCAATTATCAATATGTGGATTGCATTAACATTACAACAGAAGCAGGATTTACTAACATGTGCACGCCTTATTTTTGCCATTTTACTCAGAGCTTTTTTCAATTAAAGGCAAGTACTTGCTACAGTGGTTACAAGATGGTTTTCATGTCTGGTCAGAAGAGCAGAAAAAGAATATCCCAACATGAGAGACGAGAAGAAAGGGATAAGATCTTAGCCAACTCGGCAAAGTCAATTTATGTACTAAAGAGATGGTCAGAAGGAAAGGAGCAAGGAAAGGGTAAGCCAGCTGGCTTGGAAGCCAGAAGGAGATGCTGGGGGAGCGGCATGCAAGGCATTTCTGAGCAGAGGCAGAATAGGAAGGAGCAAGGACTCAAGTAAGAAGATGGCGAATGGCTGATGTGGATTACAAATTGTATCTTCATCCAAGTTCCTCAAAAGACTCAAGAGAAGTTCGGTATTGCTTTCTGAAAATGACATTTTGTGGCTGGACTAGGCTTCTTAAAATGTGATTTTAGGCAGGGTCTGAGCCACACGTGGACACAGATTATGCTTGGATCATTTATATACAATCTCTATTCTTCACTAGTGTGTTAGATGCTGCAAAGAAAAACGTAACTTTGTCTTGTTAATGTTTAGTGCAATGCCCGTCATAATGCAGACACTCTGTTTGCTACTTAGAGTAAGGACAAAGGTTTCCCTTTATTTAAATCTATTAAGCACCCACAATAACCAATCACTCTGCACACAGAAAGTTGAGGAGAGAAGAGCTCACTGGGATTCAGATCCTTGCCCTACATTACCATTTATGAGCACGGGAACCAGAGCTCAAACTCAGATTTGTATGACTGATGTTCATGCTTCTTACATTATTCCACATGGAACAAAGACAGCAGGTGTCTTGAGCTGTGAGGAGGGGAGAAGGCTGCTAAGTATAGATCAGTGACTGCCTTTCTTGCTATTTATAAAGTCCTCATACATCCCTACGGCCTGCCAGAGTGCATGACCCACAATATAACCTAACTAAGCATGTGTTCCATGAATCTATGATGAGTAAATAAACAAGAGAAAGAATCCAGATACCAAAGAGAGATGCAGACGGTGGGAAAGGAGAGGAAAGATAGAAGCAGAGAAGATATATGACAATAAGAGAACTGAGGAAGAAAAGATGAGACACATAAAGAATGAAATAGGATCCAGACAAAGTCAGAAAGAGAAATGCACAGAGAGGGGAGGAAGAAACAGGGTGTAGAAACATTGAGAAAGATTGTTGGGCAGCAGAGAGAGCCAGGGTGGAGAGTTTGAGGAAGAAGCTCAGAGAGAGGGAGACAGACAAAGCCTGGCACGGGGAGCAAGTGGTAGGGATGAGATTCTTTTCCCTAACTGGGGACAATCAACCTGGCCCCATGGGGTAGGGGTGGTGGACAAAGTGCTCAAATCTTGGAATCCATATTTCTGTCTGGAAGAAACTGGTGCTTGAAGATGCTGGGGAAATACATACATACATGCACACATACATGCATACATACATACATGCATACCTACATGTTTTTTGTTCTGCACTAAATAATACCTATTATTGTTGCACACACAACAAGCTACGGATGGTAAGTACTTCCCCTACGTATCAGCTGCTCTCTCATCCATGATTTTGTTTACACTGTTCCCTCTTAGATCCCTGCCCTATTTTCACAAAGCAAAGGCCCTCTCAACATTTCCAATGTGGATAGATACTACCTCCTCCAGGAAGCTTTCTGGGACTTCCCCATCTCCTCCTCCCAGGTTGCATAAGGAGCTCCTCTGCTGGCATCCTTAGGAAAGGCTGTGTTCGCTTCTCTCTCTAGAGTGTGAGTTATACTTGTATAACCTGGTTACCTGCCTGTTTTCTTACCAAATAGTCCTGCAGTGCTTGGACGGTGCAAGAGTGAATGGCCCCAGGTGCAGAAGGGAGGGCACACCAGGCAGAGGGCATAGCTTAGACAATAATGAAGAGTTGGGGTCATGCCAGGTGAAGCCAGGGCTCAAGAAATTTCTTCTGGATGTGGGGTGGGGTCTCTGCAGAAGGAATGCAGGACAAAGAAGCAGGAAGATTTGGAGAAAGACTGGCCAGAACATAGGTGCCAAGGAAGTACCAGAAAGGCTGGATTCTCTTCAGGAAAGGGGGCCCTGGGTGGTGGGCAGAGCTGGCAGTCCTGGGACGCTCCACCCTGAGAAAGTGGACAGGAAAGCATGCCCAAGGGCATTGTCCTCACGCAGAACAGGCATTCTGTCTATTTTATGTTGTGAAACAAAACATGTCTGAGACAGTCTCAATCAATTCAGAGGGTTGTTTTGTCAAGGTTGAGGATGTGCCTGGGACAAAGAGACACATCATGGTAAGATCTGTGGCCCATATTTTTCCAAAGAGCGTTTTGAGGGCTTATATATACATGTATAAGCCCCCACACACACACGTGTTCACACACACACACATGAACTATATATGTATACATATGTTTATATATATGTGCACACACACATATATACACACATGTATATATAAGCCCTTATACACACACACACACATACACATACACATACATAGGCATACACATACACATACACATACACAAATATGTGTATTTTGAGACAAGGTGTCACTGATGTTCAGGTTGGAATGCCGTGACATGATCATGGCTCACTGCAGCCTTGACTACCCGGGCTGAAGAGATTCTTTTTCCTCTGCCTCTCAAGTAGCTGGGACAACAGGCATGCACCACCATGCAATGCTGATTCTTCAAAATTTTCTTGTAGAGATGGGGTCTCACTATGCCCAGGCTGGTCACAAACTCCCGAGTCGTCCCCCTACCTTCACCTCCTGAAGTGCTGGGATTACAGGTGTGAACCACCCCACCTGCTGGTTTCAATATTTAAAGGAAAAAGAGCAGGCAGGAGGGGAAAGGGAAAGAAAACAAATGGATGGTTAGTAATGATAAGTGGCCACATTCTTGAGGGATGGGAAAGGGAAAGAAAAAAAATGGATGGTTAGTAATGAGATAAGTGGCCACATTCTTGAGGGAGGGGAAAGGGAAAGAAAAAAAATGGATGGTTAGTAATGAGATAAGTGGCCACATTCTGGAGCAGTTTTGATTAAGAATTCGTATGTCATGTGGGAAGGGGGAGTAGAAGAACTGCCAAGGACGTATTCATCTCGTGCTCAGTAAATCTGCATTTGTCTCTGGGTAGGCGGAAGGATGATGTCTCGTTTCGTCTTTGTCCTGTACCTGTGAAAATAAGCTGTTAATTTACATTGTCAGGGTGAGAGAGGCCACCTAGGGGGGTATGTGGTCTTCTGTGTTGTAACTATTTAGGAACAAAAAGAAAAGCAGGATCTCTTTTCATGAGTCACTGTCCAAGCTTAAATGTTCCCTTTGGCATAGTACCTTTGGGACCCTGAGATTTTAGTTCTCTTTCAGAGCCCTCTGGGATCCTCACATTAGGACGGGCTGCCCTGGGGCAGATAAGCTCCCTCCACCAATGGCTGCAAACTGAGGCTAATGCACGGTTGTCAGCGATGCGCTGGGCTGTTGGAGTGTTGGGTGGGACTCTAACACCTCCTCACACAAGCTGCAAAGCATGCGGGGCCAGTCCTGAGCCCCCCAACTGCATGCTGAATGCCTCTGTCCTCTGGACAAAACCTGCTCAGTTGTACTCTATTGCCTGCCCCGATCTATGTAAGGGGAAATTGAGGACAGAAAGATAAAGTCCTTTGCTGACTAAGCAGTAGAACTGCAATCTCCACAGGTGTCTACCTGAGTCTCATCATAGCCATGCTCGCCCTTTATGATCACCCGCCTTCTAATCTGTGACGTGAAGACATTCCACTTGAAAACGTAAAGAGGCAGCGTGTAGAGAGGGAAGGGCCAGATGGAGGCAGAAAACCCGCACGGCTACTTAACAGCTGTGTGACTTCCAACAAGCTACTTACCTTCTGTGATTCTCAGTGCAGGGAAAGGGAGACGTCCGTACTACCTACCTCTCAGTATTGTTCTGAAATTAAATGAGCTGACTCACAGACATCACATACAGCAGCGCCTGACTCGTAGGCAGTGCTCAGAAAGTGTTACTACTGCTGATGCGACTATTACTCCCGCCAGCACTGCTGCCGCTGCTACCACTATTGCAACTGCTACTGTGAATACGGTTACTGTGATTGCTGCTGCTAGTAATGCTGCTCATACTGCTGCTGATGTTACTACTAGTAAGTACCACGAGACATGGTGTTCTTCGGGGCTATGGACACATTGTGTCAAGGGGAAGTGGTCTTCCATAGGGCTTAAAGCATCTGATTTGGAGTCAGCTCTGAGTTCAAAGGCCAACTCTCCCCTTACCCTCCACACAGCAAGGCCTGAACTCCATTTCTCCTCTGTAACGTGGAAATAATTGTCACACTGCTTATATCATTTCCTTACTATAAGAAGCAAGGGAGATGGTTTATGTAAAAGTCTTAGTTTGTAGTTTCTATTGCAATGGGAATTTATTGGGGAGATATATTTATTGAGATTCAGTTGAGGAGAATGGTGGCAGGGATGCTACTCAGAACATGCTGAGAAACTTCTTCCATCCAAGGACATACATGTGGAAGTAAATTGCAAAATATCTTAGGATTAGTGCCATGAGAGGATTTAGAACAAGATCCTGTGTTACCCAGAGCTGCCTAGATAGCCCCTGTACCAACTGTGCCCTCCTCTCTTGAGGACTCTGACATGCCCCGCCTTCCCAGCCCATCCCTGCATGGCTTCCCCAAAAATCTACAGGGAAGCAGGGCTTTCCTGGCAAAGAGCCATCCTAACTGCCTGCCTTCCTGAAAGCCAGCCTCCATTCTGTCAGATGCTGAGTAGCATGTGTGCATCTGCTCAATTGCAGATGAGTCTAGTGTTTGAAAATTCAAGGAAATGTGTTATTCCTGCTGGTAACTTTTGTCACTCGGAAGTTTCTGGATTACCTGGGTCCCCTAAGCACTCATCCCAGCCCCAGTCCTGGCCCTGCAGTCAGTCTGTCTGCCCACACAGGTGAGGATGCTTAGGGAAGCAGAGTCTGGAGACCACCCCTGGTCCATCTCGCTCCTCACATCTCACCGAATGTCTCCTGCTCAGTAGGGTCTTTCCTGAGACCTCCTTAAACACATAGATAATCCCTAGTTTCTTCCTCATGCCGGAAGGTGGACTTCCTCCCTAACATTTCTCTTCCGTTTGTTATGACATGTTTATTTGTTACCTGATGAGTTTCTTTCTGCCCCAGACTCAAAGTTTCATGAAGCAGCTCTTCACATTCAGTGTGGTATCCACAGTGCCCTACAGCGTGCCTGGTGCACAGTAGGTGCATAATAAATAATAAATATCTATAGCAGAAGGAATGAAGAAATGAATGACTTCTAGAAAAAGAAAGGAAAAAAACAACAATAAAAAAATAATAAATTGTTCCATAGAAACACAGAGTCTGGGCATTGAATGGGGCCTTAGGAATGGCATTTACCATTCACCCCATTTGGAGATCCCAGCTACAAAATCTGAATGGCTACAACATTCCTTTTGAACAAAGCTGAAGAGATACGCTCTGGACATTAGCTGTTCATTTGCTTTATTTATGAAGAGAGTGTCGGAAAGACACCTGCCCTGGGTATTCTGAGACTTGGATTCTATCTGGTGCATGGTATTGCAGGTGAGCTGAGCAAAGCACTTGGATCTTAGAATTTCAGTCCTTCATAGGCAAGCAGATGAAGCTAGATCACACAGTCCTTAGTATCTGTGCTTTCTGACCTGATTTTATTTCCTTCTGTGCCATGCTATTTTTGTTTCTGTTCACTTGTTCAAAAAATCAGGGCTTAAATCTCTTTTCTAAATTCCCTTATGAATGAATTTTTGCCTTTATTATGGGAGTTGATTCATTGCAAAAGTGAGTTCAGTCCCCTTTCTCTCTCTCTCTTGCCCTTCTGCCTTCCACAATAGGATGACATAGAATGAAGGGAACTTGCATAAGGCTGGTCCTGTAAGCTTGCCCCTTCTAGCTTCCAGAAGTATAAGGAAAGATATTTCTGTACCTTAAAAATTACCCAGTCCGTGGTCTTCTGTTACAGCAGCACAAAACAGACTGAGACACCAACTTAGCACAGCTAACAAGTGGCCAAACCAACACTGGAATTTGATTCCACCTGATTACAAAATACTCCTAAGCTTAGACTAACAGTTCTTACATCCTCACCACCCTTTTGTGTGAGGTTGGGCAATTTCCTTCTTGGGACCTCAGAAAAGGTGTGGCTCACCCAATGGTTGTTGGAGTTGAAAAGGAAGTCATGGTGTCATGGTGGAAAGTACATCGTTGACTGTGAAGTGATGTGCTCACCAATGTTGTCGTCAATGTCAGTGTTCAAGGCTTAATGATGGGGTATGGAGGGCGAATGCCTTGGACTTCCGTGGGATGAGAGTAACAGGCATGATGCCAGTTGTCAAGAGAAGATTCCTGGGGCCAGTGACAGTTAAATTAGGTCCTGGAGGGTGGCAGGTGTTACATATTCCGTTTTAGGGCAACCCCGAAACGATCGCTACTCCTTGTCTTCTTGCCTTCCTGTTCGGACTCCCTTAGAGATAGCCACGGCCATGTGGCCTAGTCTGCCCTGTGGAATAGAAGTCCCTGGGTAGAACTCTTTGAGAGAGACCCAGCTAGCTTGCCCTTTGGCCCAGCATCCACTGCTTTTGCTCCTGCACTTTTGTCTCTTCTTGCTTAGAATGTACATAGGCCTGGAGATGCAGCAGCCTTCATGTGACCATGAGGATAAGTCACAACATCAAACATGGAGATGGTATGGTAGACACTTTGTTTTAATGACTTCCAACACAACAGTTTCACATGAGATTAAAAAAACATAATTTGGTGGTGAAACTCTCGTTACTTGGGTTGTCTTTTGTTTACCACTGGATGCATATAAGGATCAGATAGATGATGTCACACCCAAGGTGAGGCAGGGCGTAGGGTAAGAGGACAGAAGAGAGAACAGCCGAAGAAGCCATCTCTCACATTGCACCAAGATGCATTGCATGTGGACACCAGAGAGACAGCGGTTGCTGCCAGTGTGGACGTCTCGTGGTCTAGATTCAAGCCCATCCAACCCCTCCAGATCATGCTTGGCTGGGGGTTTCTAAGGCTGCCCAGTGCCTGACCCAGAGTGAGTATTCATTTAGTGATTCAGAAAGCAGGTCTTCAGTATGACTCTCTAAACACACTACTAAATGCTTTTCATGTGTCATTGTGAGCCTGTTCACTTTATAGGCTCATTTAAGCCTCCCTTTACTGCAAAGATGATGAGTCCCATTTTACAAAAGAAAAAGATGAGAGCTGGAAAGGTAAACACTATGTCCAAAGTTTCTGACCGAAGACTCAAGCCCAAGCCACTAACTCCCAATTCTGTAATTTAATTGCTCTGCTGTACTGAAAATCAAATATCTGTTCTTCTCTGAAATCTGAGGGGAATACATGCACACTCACACAATTGCTCCGTCTCTTCTCTGTGGTCCCACATGCCTACCTAAATCTGTGCAGAATGTCATTGTGAGTACCATGGACTTCTCTTCAGGGCTGCGAGCACCTTCTCAGCTGGAAACCAGGCATTATCCAGTTTCATATCCCAGCACCTAATAAGCTTTCTGAATAACTATCGATTCAAAAGATGAGCTAACTAATGAAATAAGGTCAGATTTGGCACAACCAATCAGAGGGGCTGATAGAAGAAAACCCAGGCTTGAGCCACAGAAAACAAGAATGGGGTGATTCGGAACCACGTGTGTGTTTACTATCTCTTTAACCTTTAGCACTTTTTATTGTGTAAATTTTAATATTAATAAATCATTCATCTATTAATAATGAAATGATTATTTTTGTACCTCATGTCCATTTTTATGTGTTCCCCACTTTTGTCTTATCTCTAGAATCCATCCCAAGACTTCTAGATGTGGCAAAATCTAGAAGCATGTCTTTGACATGGTTCCCAGAGGCTCCATTAAGTCAGGAATACATCTTCTTTCTTGTCATGAGAGCCACGACGTGGGAAAAAATCATAATTATTATGTTCCAAACCAGATGAAGATTGCATATCTTATTAATAGCTGAAATAAACTGTGTACACCCTCAAAGCTGGGTTGATGACGATTCATCAGACTTCATCACCAACATCTCTAAAAGCTGATGTGAGTCATAGGGAGCTGTTTTGCACAAGATTTGTCACCTGGATCTGAATGGGAAATGAATAACTAAATATAAAATGCCATTTTGCTGTGATTCATAACTCTTTCAAGCTGACAGACATCGACAAGGGATACAATCTTTCCTCTATTTCTAAAGAATGCAGTCAAGGGGTCTGCTTCTTAGTTTCTTATCAACCTGAAGAAGGATCAGAGAGAATGCCTGTACGTCAACCACAAGGAATAGCTTTCTTGGTTTTACTTTCTGACAATGTTCATATCGGGGGAAACGGCCATAATCCATGTGCTCTGTTTCTAGGGAAACGAAAGTTCCAAAATGTAATTATCTTTGCCTTAGGATTCTCTAACTGGGCTGTTTCCCTTCCACAACACATACAATTACATTTGAAAACTAATACATGTTGCAATCCTTCCCATCCACAAACACTCCTCATACATCATTGTAGCATATACAGATTATCTTCTATTTACCTAAGCATTTATCATCGAGGTTTACACAAATTTCAAGGCATTCCTTGAGATTCCTTAGGATGAGAGGCATCAAAACCATTAGTGGCAATGCTCAAAATATGTAGAACGATTAGAAAACCAGAAAGCTAAAGATTGTTCTTTGTGTGTTCCCTGCACAACACACGCAAAATGCACAACCATTATCCTAAGACTCTAAGGGGGTTAAAATCTGAAGAGTTTCTAGTGATGAAAGAATTTGTAACTAGATATTTATGACATAATTACATAGCGTGGATGACATTGCATACCGCAGTGGCTAATGGTCCAGATACAAATTTACATTAAAACAACGTTATCTCCATCAAGCTACCAATGACCTTCTTCACAGAACTGGAAAAAACCACCTTAAACTTCATATGGAACCAAAAGAGAGCCTGCATAGCCCAGTCAATTCTAAGCAAAAAGAACAAAGCTGGAGGCATCACGCTACCTGACTTCAAACTGCACTATAAGGCTACAGTAATCAAAACAGCATGGTACCGGTACCAAAACATACACATAGACCAATGGAGCAGAACAGAGGCCTCGGAGGTGACGCCACACATTTACAACCATATGATCTTTGACAAACATGACAAAAACAAGCAATGGGGAAAGGATTCCCTGTTTAATAAATGGTGTTGGGAAAACTGGCTAGCCATGTGCAGAAAGCAGGAACTGGACCCCTTCCTGACACCTTACACTAAAATTAACTCCAGATGGATTAAAGACTTAAACATAAGACCTGGCACCATAAAAACCCTAGAAGAAAATCTAGGCAAAACCATTCAGGACATAGGAGTAGGCAAGGACTTCATGACCAAAACACCAAGAGCAATGGCAACAAAAGCCAAAATAGACAAATGAGATCTAATTAAACTCCACAGCTTCTGTACAACAAAAGAAACAGTCATTAGAGTGAACTGGCAACCAACAGAAAGGGAAAAAAATTTTCAATCTACCCATCTGACAAAGGGCTAAAATCCAGAATCTATGAAGAAATAAAACAGATTTACAAGAAAGAAACAAACAACTCCATTCAAAAGTGGGTGAAGGATATGAACAGACACTTTTAAAGAAGACATATATGAGGCCAACAAACATATGAAAAAATGCTCATCATCTCTGGTCATTAGAGAAATGCAAATCAAAACCACATTGAGATACCATCTCATGCCAGTCAGAATGGTGATCATTAAAAAATCGGGAGACAACAGATGCTGGAGAGGATGTGGAGAAATAGGAACACTCTTACACTGTTGGTGGGAGTGTAAATTAGTTCAACCATTGTAGAAGACAATGTGGCAATTCCTCAAGGATCTAGAAATAGAAATTCCAATTGACCCAGCAATTCCATTATTGGGTATATACTCAAAGGACTATAATTCATTCTATTATAAAGACACAAGCATATGTATGTTCATTGTGGCACTGTTTACAATAGCAAAGACCTGGAACCAACCCAAATGCCTATCAATGATAGACTGGACAAGGAAAATGTGGGACATATACACCATGGAATACTATACATCCATAAAAAACAGTGAGTCCATGTCCTCTGTAGGGACATAGATGAATCCAGAAAGCATCATTCTCAGCAAACCGACACAAGAGCAGAAAATCAAACACCACATGTTCTCACTCATAGGCGGATGTTGAACAATGAGAACACATGGACACAGGGAGGGGAGCATCACACACTGGGGTCTGTTGGGGGGCTATGGGAGGGACAACAGGGAGTGGGTATGTTGGGGAGAAATAACATGGGGAGAAATGCCAGATATAGGTGATGGGGGGATGGAGGCAGCAAAGCACCTTGCCACGTATGCACTTATGCAACAACCTTGCATGATCTGCACATGTACCCCAGAACCTAAAGTACAATAAAAAAAAGAAGTCTGGCTCTGTCACTTACTAATGGAGTAGTCTTAAGCAATTAAGTATTTCAAGTTTTCTGGGGTGTGTGTGTGTGTGTGTGTGTGTGCGCGTGTGCATGTTTCATTTGGAAAAGGAACATAAAGTAGTATTGGCTCTATAGGGTTATTTTGAGCATTGAGATCATTTAATCTTATTTACTATGTGAAAGTATCCAGTATCATTATTGGAATCCAAAAAGCCCTCCACAAGTCCTGGTTAACATTATTGCCACTAATCTGAGATACACATTATTTAAATAATGTGCTATTTTACTGATAAATGTGAAAATAAAATCTCTAAGTGATGTCAAAACTTCTCTCAAGACCTTGCCCCTTGGGGCCAATGCTACCTCTGTACACGTTTCCTTAACCACATTCTCCAACTGTGAGAATTTTAGAAGCTTGGTCTATAAAGGTGTGGATTATGGAATAAACCCTTAAAAACTCATGGTTTGCCAGCTACTGTTTTCACTCCCTGCTCCCTGGGCTTTTACCACATGACTTCCCTGGCTAGATTTTCATCTCTGGGTGTTTGTTCTTCTCTCTCTGCACTCATCTTTCTCTGCCCATACACTATACAGTGGTGATTCACTGCATCCTATTCTTGGCCCTCAGCTTACCTAAATCTCTCTAGATGATG
This sequence comes from Saguinus oedipus, assembly GCA_031835075.1. Lineage (NCBI taxonomy): Eukaryota > Metazoa > Chordata > Mammalia > Primates > Cebidae > Saguinus > Saguinus oedipus. Next base: position 41,616,732 of record CM063181.1, on the reverse strand, counting down.
TGCCTCTTTTGTGATTTGAGTTACCACCAGCACATGCTGAGGAGTCCTGAACCTATGTCACCTGTGTGATCTCACGCCTTACCTTCGGCCTCTTACATATCCAACTCCCAGCTGGGCTCCTCTGAATGCTTCATCTGCACCTCACATTGCATCTGTCTCCAGGCAACTCTTTATTCCCCGACCCCCAGCACTTCTCTCCCATTGTCCATTGTCTTCTGACTCACGTAGTGGAAGCCTCGGGAGGCTGGTACCGAAGTCAGAAACCTGGCTGTCATCTCTGTCCATCCTTCTCCTTCCCTTGCCATTTCCAATCAGTCAGAAAGTCTCATTAATTCTGCCCGCCAATTATTTCTGCAATTCATCCCGCCACATGATTCCTACTACAGGTACCCAAATTGGTAGATGTGCCTCCTAATGGGTCTTCCATGCAACGTGCCTCCACTCCCACCCAGCTCCCCACTCTATCCTATTTCTACTCTGAAACCAGAATGATCTTTCCAAAATGCAAGCTCCTCATATCGCTGTCCCCATGCCAGTCCTCAGGATAACTTCTACGCCTAAAGGAGTTGTCCTTCATCAGTGCTGCCGAGAGTGTAGAATTCCTGAAGGGAATGTCGTAGGCTATATCTCACCCCAGCACCAAGTGTTGACCAGATCTGCATAGCAGGAACCTGTTTAATATTTTTAACACTACTGTTTTAAAAACATATTTGATTCTGTTCTTCAGAACCAGTGTTTTAGAAAACCCTAAACTATAGAATGGAGTGCAAGGTTTCAGGCAGGGTGTTGATGGCCCTGGGCATAATGCTTGTCCTCTGTCCCTGCAGCCTTACGTCTTATCAATCTCTGCTTCATAGTTTGTGCTGTAAGAGAACAATCATGGTAAATGGCAAGTCCACCTGGTCCCTGACCTGTGTCAGCCAGCATGCTGGGCACGTGGCTGCCCTGCGAAAATCCACACAGATCAGTACTGACTGGGGAGCGCTTGAGCCCGACACATGAGGTCAAACCTGAATTGGCAATCTTGTGCAATTAATCTCTCCAGGCTTCCATTTCCTCAGTTGTAAAGCAGGATGATAGTAATAAATCCTACCTCCTGGCTTCTTGTGAGGCTTACATGAGTTTTTATATATAAAGCACTTAGAACAGCTGTTGACACCTGATGACTTCTGTGTACAATGAGCTAATATTAACAATCAGTAGATAGATAGATGATTGTCACAAAAGAGGCAGGAAATATGCATTTAGAATTCACGCAGCCACCTGGAAGCACCTCCTCAAGGCTTCTGCCCTCCCCATACTGACTCCCTCCCTGGGCACTCAGCCCCTGAAAGCAGTGGTGGCCTGCAAGAGAGTCCACCCTTCACAGGACACCCCAGTCCCTCTCACTAGAGTCTCCATACTTTGCCCTGACCCTGTCCTTGGAAGTCCATGCTCAAACCATGCTCAACTGCCCCAAGCCACCTCTTCCCCAAAGTACCCAGCTCCTCAGAAGACCAGATGTGAAGCCCCCTCCCAACCTGGTTACTCTGCTCTGGGACCACTTTGCAGGGGTTGATGTTTGGGAAATCGACAAGCTCTGATACTTCATCGGCATCAGCGGAGAGAGTGGAGGCAGTGGAGGCAGAAAACTCCCCCATAATCTCCACCTGTTCCCTTCATTGATATAGTGAAGGGACAGTGGACGGACAGTGAATGGACGGTGACATAGTCTCAATCTACTGTCACATGCAGTGCAAAACCAGCTGTTAGATTAGTCCTTTAGCTTCCAGCTTTTAGACTGTTACCCCTTAGTAAATGTTTAAAAACTACAAGATATATTAGTGGATGCTAAAGTCAATTTAGTGGGTACTTTTCAAATGTTTTAAAATAGAAAAGTATAGAATGGAATGGAATGGAATGAGTGCATTGCATATAGTGAGTGGTGTGTAATATATTTGGTTCTGTTTTGTGACTCTTGTGTGCATGTGTGCATACTGGATATACAATGCAAACTATATATTTTTTTTACTGTAGATCATGGGACAAGGCAGTTTATAAAACATTATCTCAAGCTTTTCTTATATTAAAAAATGCTGAAGCCCCACTGACTGGAATTATCCACAGTCTCTCTTCTCTTTCTAAGATAGGAAATAAAATAAAATAAATAAAAGGACTTCTTCACACACACACACACACACACACACACACACACACACACACACACACATAAATAAAAATAAAAGGACTCTCTGACATGTTTCCTCAGGAGGATGCTTCAATGGCAACATCCTTAGGAACATAGAGAGTAACCGTGTTCACAGCTTCTACCTGAGGATTAAATCCGTCTGTCCTCATACAATAGAGCCAGGTGTTTTTTGCAGATGACTTGGCTAGATAAGGGCAGAAGTCCTTGACTCCAGAAAGAGCTTTAGTAACAGAGAATGGCAGAGAAAAGAATTTCTGGTGTAACTTGGGGAATTGTAAAATCCACTTCCTGATGGTGACATATTTACATGTTAGGGACTTGAAAAATATCTGATGAATGCACTGGCTTTTCTTCTGCTCCCCTCTGAATACCCACCACCCCTCTACACTTACACACAAACCCACCCTCATGCAATCTTATCCTTGCTCCCTTCAAATACTTGTTTCTTCTAGATCAATGATTTTCACAGCATTTTCAGTAGCAGACCCTGTGTTTCAAAGGGAATCTTTAACAAAACCCCAACATGTCATAAAACAGATAAAAGCAACACATGGGTTCCCTGAACATTTAAATCTCCATTTTCAGATGGGGGAGAAAACTGTAACGAGTTTTTGATTTTGTTTTTGTGCTTTTTGAAGAACCTCTGAAGCCTATCTTCAAAGATTGATTTGAAAAACGAGTATTTGGAAAACTCTGGTAAGCTAGTTAATGTCTATCCTGAGCAGTTCTGAAGCCAGAGTGAGGTCCTGTTGGAACTGCATTTCGCTGAAAGCGTACAGCCCTCTACTTTCATTATTATTTGCTCTACTGCTAACGGTACAACATTGAGCAAACCATGCTGCTTCTTGGGGATCTATTTTTTCATTTATGAATTTTCAGGATTAGATTGTGAGATCCTGGACTTCTTTCAGGCTCCATATATCATAGGGCTGATAAGGGCATATGTGTAACACCAAGATGCTGATAGTCATCATAAAGCCATGGTTCGGAGGGGTAGATTTAATCACTGCCACAGTCTTTCCCAGTTTTGGTTTTATGATCCATTCAAAGAGGCTCCATGTGTCTCTCAAGCAATTTTTATAATATTTAACTATCCAAACCACAGAGAAACACATTTTGACATGTTTCATTGAGTTCTTGTAATAACGACATAACTGTAACAATTTTTTTAACACTTGACAATCAACGAAAACCTATATCCATTATTTTCTTTGATGCTCACAATAATCCTGTCTTTGTTTTATAAACGAGAAGGCAGATGCAGGGAGGGTGGCTGACTTGCTGAAGTCATTCAGCAAGAGGACGGCTGAAGCCAAGGCTGGCTGCCAGGTATGGTTGCCATGCGGGACCAGTTGTGAAAACCCAACAACAGGTCACAGAGTTTCCATTTCAGTGAGTCAGCAGCCCAAAGACCTGAAAGAGACAAGTTACCTGATCAAAGTGGAGAGAGATTCAGATCAGGTAGGCCAGGTGAGGGGCCCCTGCAGACCCCGGAGAGGTCTGATGGCAGCTGCCCCGAGATGGTGGCGGCTAGGCAGAGAGAGGGAGTATTTCACTCTTATCTTTCAGAGAATCCTGAATCCTGCAACCAAAACCTCCTTATTTAGTTTTCCCTATGAAGAAATGCAGACAAGCCCCAAACTTAAAACCAGCCTCCCTCTGCATGTTACGTTCAGAGGTAGAAAGAAAACCCTTCTAACCTCCTATTTCTTCATGAAACCTTTCTCTTGGGGCTCCCTTTCTAACCTCGGAGTGGTTCTCATGAGTATTAAAAACATCAGCATGTCTCTCATTCCCCGCCTCAGGCTGGAAACTGAAATCCAAGAAGCACAAGAAGGTTTAGGTCAGTTTTATGAAGCTGCCAAATCTGATGGGCTAAATCTTCATTCTATGTATTTTATGGATTTCAAAAGTTCATATTCATTTAACCATGAAGACAGAACTATTCCTGACTTATCTGATAGGACAAAAACTGCACTGTGGGCAGCAGACTTTGCCCTAAACCTGAAAAACAACTAAGGAGTAAACTGATCTTGTATTTCGTAGGGTACTTCAGCAATGAAGCGGCAGGTAAGGGGTGGGATCTGCTTATGGTGGCAGAGCTGAAGGCATGAAAGACATATACGCAGGTCCCCCAAAACACACTTGAAGCTGGTGTATTAACTTCACACATTGTTTGCCACACAAAGACATTCTCACTTACCTGGTGCTGCTGCAACAGGGGTGAGTTTCATTGGCCACACCGTCAGACATCTTCGATGTGTGAGATGTTGGTGATGCTTATCCTGCACCAGAGTCTGGAAATACCTAAGCAATGGAGGGGCATGCAAAATCAAGACCAGGATAAAGGAGCATTGCAACCATCCCTGGCACAAAGAAGACTTTGAGGATCAGAAAATATTTAAACTCCAATTTAAAAAGAGGACTTTGCCCATTGGTCATGTCAGAGAGGATATTCCATGTCAGGGAATAAAATTTGAGGATGGGCAGAAATACAAGGGAGTCTGGCATGTTTTGTAAATCCAAGTGGTTTAATATTCTTGCGTCTTCCACTTGCAAGAGTTGGGGAGGAAACACAATGGGGCACCTAAGCTACAGAAGGTTAAGGCGAGTGTCCGCAGAGGACAGTTGCTTGGCCTGGGCTTTCGGAACCTAAGCACAGGGAGGAGGGCACCTGCACAACAGAGAGGGTGGGATGGTGTGGGACATACATGATTAGAGGCTGTGTAGAGGACTGAGCCAAAAAGTAGTGGTATTAAAGAAAATGGGACCTAGGTTTTGCACTATCAGAGAAGGGAGTGACGAATATTGGAAAGAGAAAACCAGAATAAACCCTATGGTGCTGGATTAAAATTAGAGTTATCATTGTGAAACAGAGCGAGAAAGAGAGAAAGGGATGAAGAGAGAGAGAGAGAGAGAGAGAGAGAGAGAGAGAGAGAGAGAGAAAGAGAGAGAAATGTTTTTAAGGCAAAACTAATATTAAAATAAATAATAGTTTTACCAGATATTGACAACTTCTACCAGCTGTTTTCCACTGGAAATTTTCTATTAATATATAAAAGTTTATCTGTCCTTTCTCCTGTTGTCTCCAATTGGTTGTTAATCCCATCGGTTAATTTTTTACATCAGATGTTATACATTTTAGTTCTAAAATTTTAATTTGGTTCCTTTTTATAATTTACATTTCTCTGTTAAGATTCCACATATGTTAATTTATCATCATTACATTTTCCTTTATGTACTCAAACATATTTGCAAAGCTGTTTTAAAATTCTTGACCCAACATCTGGATCATCTTAGAATCAGTTTTTATCAGAGACGTGGGCATAGACTGCATTTTCTTGGTTCTATGTTTGTCTATAAATTTTTATTGTATTCTAGACATTGTGACACTACATTCGGATTCTGAATTTTGTTGTTTCTCTTCAGAGAATGCCAAGTTTTGTTCTTGCAGGCAGTTAATTTGCTGGAAGATCAGCTTGACCCTTAAAGGCTTGGTGCTGGGCTTTGCTAGAGTGGTTCTAGAGTATTCCCTACTCTAGGATAAGAGGAACACTGCTTCTCAGGTGTGGTCTTTCTGGGTCTCAGTTGAGGTCTTCTCTCCACTCTGGATGATTGGAACACCTATATTTCTCAGCACTGTGTAACATCAGAGATCTCTGCTCATCTCATAGCTCTCTGGAAGCTGCTTTTGCCAAAGGTCGGGTAGTCTTGCCCTAAACATGTATGCTTTAATTCCATCCAGTGCCTGAAGGGGATTAATACATAAATTTCTGGAGTTGCTCTTTTATGCAGCTCTGTTCTCTCTGTTATCCTGACACTCTGCAAACTCAACTCTAATCTCTGCCTCTCCAGTTTAGTAAACCTGTTGTGCTCTGCTTGGATTCTGCTTCCCTGGGCCATGATTCAGGAGTAGCCCCAAACAAAAAGTCAGGATGATCACATGCTTCACCTCCCTCAAGAATCCCCCTTAATCCAAGGTTCTGTGCTGAAATATTTCTGAATCAAAACAAACAGGCGTGACTTGCATAGCTAGCTGTGTCATTATAAACATCAAGCCCATTTCTCACTTCCCTCCTGTGGGTTTAGGGAGGTGTTAGGTCAATCACAAATGGAAACTTTGAAACTACTTGCAAAGTTGCCCAATGTATCACAAGGCAATGTGGTAGGTTGGCAGAGCTGATATCTCTCTAATAGGCTGAAAATATCAAAATTAGAATTTAAAATTTGAGTTTAGTTTACTCCAATTGCACCATATATGTCCCAGGCACATTCCTAGCTACTGGAGGTACAAAGGTGAACGAGATGGGGCCTGTGCCCTGAAGGATAGGATCCTGCAAAGAAAAATGGCAAGTGATGTGATTAGGTCTCCAGGGGAAGTCGAGTGACAGTACAAAATGGAGATGACCCATCTAGCTTAAAGAGGTCAGCATAGGTGCTAAGAATCTAAAAGACATGATGAGTGAGTTGAGGTTTCAAGGAAATACACGAGTTGGTCAGGCTGGCTGAAGTGGGCAGGGGAAATAGCTGGTGAAAAGGCAAAGAAGTTCAAGCCAGGTGGCAATTTTAGTTACAGAGAGGGCAATCTATACTATGGCTATACGAAAGCAATAGGATTTACAAGCTATAGCAATGGGCGCAACACAGGATTATGTCAGGAGATGCAGTCAGAGAAACAAAGCTTGCCAAGATCACAACACAACTTGAGGTCAGACTTAGACTAATAAATGACGAATTACTTTGTGTTTACCTGTAGCTATTGGAGCTAGAATAGTACATAAAGTAACGACATTTCTGTGTGGTTTGAGGTTTCATATCCATTCTCCACTATCCAGACCCCCATCTGAAGTTTCTAGTCCTATATAAGACCTTTGAGACCACCAAAACTGAAGCAGAGAAAGGAGCCAGGTTGGCAGAGGAATTTGAAAGCATTTTATTCTGGTTATAGTAATGGAGACAGGCCTTCCTATCACCCCTTTGTAAAGGAAAGAGCTCTATCCTTCTCCCTAGGCCTTTTATGAACAACCATGAGTTCTAACTATCTGACTCAGGGCAGTCAATTCACAGGCTCATTTTGCATTTACGAGCAGGTATCTTTAGGTTGGGCTCTCTGGGAAATAGACCCCTAGATGAAAATACCTATGCAGAAGGCTGGGCACGGTGGCTCACCCCTATAATCCCAGCACTTTGGGGAGGCCGAGGTGGGTGGATCACGAGGTCAAGAGATCGAGACCATCCTGGTCAACAAGGTGAAACCCAGTCTCTACTAAAAGTACAAAAATTAGCTGGGCATGGTGGTGTGCACCTGTAGTCCCAGCTACTCGGGAGGCTGAGGCAGGAGAATTGCCTGAACCCAGGAGGCGGAGGTTGCGGTGAGCCGAGATCACGCCATTGCACTCCAGCCTGGGTAACAAGAGCGAAACTCCGTCTCAAAAAAAGAAAGAAAGAAAGAAAAGAAAGAAAGAAAGAAAGAAAGAAAGAAAGAAAGAAAGAAAGAAAGAAAGAAAGAAAGAAAGAAAGAAAGAAAGAAAGAAAGAAAAGAAAATATCAATGCAGAAAGTTTAGCATGGTGTGCTGTCAGGATCAGCAACACAAGGAATGAAGGAAGCACAGCTCAGCAGACGGAGAGGGTAATTTGCCATACAGTTACAACAGAGGCATCAGCTGATTCCATGGGGAGTACAGAAGTTGACAAGGCCTTTCAAAGACCTTTCGTACTTATGCAAAGGGCCAGGCTTCTGTTCCCCATCTCAATCAGTCATCAGATGCATTTTCTCTCAGGGAAAAGAAGAAATCCCCCAGAGTGATCCAGCTGTGAGCTGTCAGCTGACAACCCTTCCTCTGGGACATGTGGGTGCTGCCTTACTGCTTCCACTGCAGAAACCCCGCTCTGGAAAGTTCTGCTCATGGGAGAAATGATAATTAGCCAGACTTCAGACTCCAGAAATGAGCAGTAACATATGGTGAGGATCAGCCAGGTGCTATAAACAACTTTTCTGATAGAAAGCAGGAACCCAGAGAAACAATGTGTGAGGAGCGCGTTTGTCCCCTGAGAGATGGTGGAAAAGACTGGGAATGTTTACTGGGGCAGCGGCAGAGAAGACTGTGGAGGGACATGAGACCCACCTGTAAATAGTTGAAGGCCTGGCAAGTGGAAGCAGGCTCTGGTATGTTCCGCAGCACCCCAAGGGTTGCATTTTAGGTGAAGAGCATCCCAACGGTCAGGGCTGTAAGTTCTCACCTCACCTACCAAAAGGGCTGCTGCTGACATCACAAAGGTCTTTGGTGGGAGGTGGAGCTGAAGGCATAGTCAGGACTTGAGCCTCTGCAGGTATCCTGTTCCCCTAACAGCAGGCAGCTTCCTTGATGTAGGCTGCATCTGAAAGGTTATTTTCCTCCTCTTTGGGCCCATTCAAAAATTGTAAGCGTGACTATAGCTCAGGCAGTGATTCTCAAACCTGGCTGCGTATAAAAAGCTCTGGGAAGTTTAAAAATAGAGTGCTTACCTCCAGAGAAGTTAAATCATAATCTCTCAAGATAGTAGTGGGTCATTTTTATTTCTTAAGTGCTCCCCAGATAAATCAGATATGTAAACAAAGTTGAAAACTTTGTTTATGTCTGCTCTACTAGAGCGTCATTTGACTGAGAGGAAATGAGAAGGGTCATTCAAAGGATAAATGGAAAAGATTTCTGTTGCATAATGAGATCAATAGGAAATGATTAATCCCAATGGAGTTAGCTGTGGTAAAACATAGCAAGCAAATTGATCGCTACAAGCAGGATCTGTGGTCCTAATGCTAACTGCACTGAATCAGAGGAAGTGAAGCTTTGTTTGGCAATGTGAGCCAGTGCTCTGTTTTAGTGAAATATATGACTTGAAGGGAATAGAGTTTCTTTAAACGTTCTCATGTAACAGGGGCTGTTCTTTTCGTAGACAGCCCTTAAGCTGTCCAGGGCTCTAATATATTATTAGGTTGTTTCAGTAGCAAAATAAATAAATAAGTATGTATTGAAGAAAATATGGAGATATAGAAATGTGTATATATAGAAAATATTAAGTATAAAGAAAAAAACACAAAACTTTTTACGCATTCCACTATCCAAAACTAGTCATTTTTATAATTTTGCCATAATATATAACATGTACACTCACTGTGTGTATGTGTACACACACACATACATAACTGCATGTATGTATTTATCTGTAACTCAGACACTATACTACTAAGCAGTGTAGTACAGTCAGAAATAATGATTATTTTGAAATCTCAAAACAGTTTGAAAGATTATCTCACCTAGGATGACAGTAACAGTTCCTACCTCATGAGGTTGTCGTGTTAGTTAATGTGTGGTGAAATGCTTAAGACAGTGCCTGGTCTATACTCAGGCCTCAATACATATTAGAAAAAGAAAAGAGAAAGAAAGAGATACGGGAATTTGCTCATATTAGAAAGAGGTTGAAAGAAGGTGAGGATCCAAGCCGGGTTTGCTAACCTCAGCACCACTGGCATGCTGGGCTGGAAAATTCTCTGCTGTAGGGGCTGTCGTGCAATTTATAGGATGTTTAACAGCATCTTCAGCCTCTACAATTCAAGGCCAGCAGCCTCCTATCCTCTAAGGCACCACAGTCAAAAATGTCTTCAGACATTTCCCTGGGGGGCAGAATTGCCTCCGGTTGAAAAATATTGACCCAGATCCATCATGTTCTAATTCCTGTTCTTTTATGAAAAAACGACATTTTAATCAAATGCATGTGAAAAATATCACAATTGGGGCTGTGCACCATTGGTATTCTGCGGTTTCACTTAATGTCACGTCATGCTTTTACTCCTCATCATTAAACATTCATTATACATGTCATTTTTGTGGCTGTATTATAACCCAGACTTTCAGCGTACTGTCATTTTAATGACACAATAGTTTTAGATAGGTTGTTTCCATTTGTGTTCTTACCAAAAACGTCATCCTCAAAATGCATACCTGCACATGTCAACATAGGTCTTTGTCTACATTTCTACTTCTTTTCACCGAGTAAATTTCTAGAAGTGAAATTACAGAAACAAAAGTAATCAAGATTCTGAAGAGTCTTGACAAATATTACCACACTGATTTCCAAAACAGCTGTCCAAGTCAACACTCCCGCCAGCAGTCATGTTGGTATTTGGAATGCACTAGATATGGGGATTGACATGGTTTTGATTTGAATTCACTGAAAGGGTCTTTTAATCTAGATTTCACGAAAGTCAAAAATAAAAAATGTAAGAATAAAAGACGACATGGCGAGTGTTGCTGATCACATCACAGGTAATGTAACTGTGCATAACTTCAATAGACTTTGTAGCAAAGGAGATGGTTCTGGCATGAACTCTATTGCTATTCACTAAGGAACTGAGGGAAACCTTGACTAGTCCAGTGAGGAAAATATATCTCTCATTTCTAGAGAGTTACCATCCTTGCTGGGAGCCACACAGAGAAGGTTGGAATTGAAATACAAGGCTGGTGGTCTGGCTCAGAGCCATGATGGACATCTGATTTCCATCCCACTTAAAAGTGATGTCCAAATCTTCTATTAGAGGAATTATGAAAGAATTTGTAGTATTCTAGAATTCTTACAGAAGGCAGAAATCTTCTGCTTCACTTCTCTGTTTGGAGAGGGGGAACTTTCAGAACAGAAGGGGAACTGAGATCTGCTTATAGGCAGCCATGAAAGCTTGAGTCAACTATAGAAATTTCCAAGTCCAGATATCAGGTTTGCCCCGGAGGATGAATTCCAGCATCTCTGAAGACTGGTCTGGTATAAGTGCTTTACGACCCTTGGACACCAGGCCTCTCCCACTTATTCTTCATATTCTATGTGAGGTCACACAGGCTTCTTGGACAGTGTTTTTAATCAAGTGTGGGATAAATGAGCTAACAAAGAAGAATGACTCATCCAAATGGGCACAACCCAACAGAGCTGAACATATGTATTCTGGAGGGTCATTTGATAAGTAACTCCATTTCACAGACATTCATTAGTGTTAGCTTAATGTCTGTTGTAGGAACTATAGAGGATTAACACAACACTGTCACCATCCTCTAAGAGTTGAAAAGGTTTTTTAAAACATGCAGTTATCTAGAATGTTAAGCATAAAGCTAAAAATAAGTCTATTATAAACAGAGTGTCCACGGACTTCATTGCAAGGACACATGGATTGCAGAGCACTTAGCATGTGCCAGGCAAAGTCATGAGGGCTTCATGCTGAGTCAGGGCATCTCACTCTCACGATGCCATTCTGAAACTGATGCTGTCATAGACAACTTGAGCAAGATCCCACAGCTGGTAAATAGAAGAGTCGAGGGATGAGCCTGTTAGCTGGATCCAGCACAAGGGCTATGCTGTGCGTGCTGCTTCTTGTTTGCTGGGGGTTTAGGAAGCGCCTCATGCAAGTAAACACAGTGGAGCATTCGGAGGTAAAAACTGAAGGACAGATCTCCCGGACAGACGGACTTGGGAGCTAAGCCAGATAATTGGTGCATAACCAAGTAGGCAATAGGGGTGTCAATAAATATTTTTGAGTGAGGGAATCACATGATCAAAATTAAACTTTAACACAATGAATCTGGGAGGAAGAAGTGGGAAAAAGGAGACACTGAAAGTAGGTGTTAGGGAGATAGGCACGGTGGAACAGCCAGGGTAAGGGTCTTCGGTGTGCGGCAGTATCGAGATGATGGGAAACGGGCTGTGAGATAAACACCAGGCTTGAATGAGCATGGCACTGTGTTGTGATTGTCATGCTAGCGCACTCTGATGTATTTATTCTCTTAGATATGTATATCTCACAAATGATCCTGGCACATACTAGCTACTCAGTAAAAACATGATATTCCGAGAGAAGAAATGAATGTCATGCCTCCGGGTTACCTTATAACTCTGCAATAGGATATTGTTTAATGCCTCTGTGTGTGTGTGTGCTCATGGGGTGTGGTATGTGTGTTTGTGTGTGCGTGTGTGCGTTTGTGTGCATGCACATGTGTGTATGTGTGGTGTGTGTGTGTGTGGTGTAAGGGCTGGGAATTTAGCCCCGAGCTCCATGTACACCACTTTTTTGCCCATAGACACTGGCTTCCATCTAAAACCGTGGCCAAATTTAGTCTTTGAAGTACAGAGGCTCAGAGACTGCATAAAGGTTAACATAGCAAAAGTCTGCAGGCCATGCGCATCTCTCAGCAGCAACACTCCACCCCTCCTAGTTGTCAGAAAGTCTGTAGCCCCAGAGGGACTTCCTGATGCAGAAGTGAAACCCAAATTGTAGCAAAAAAAAAAAAAAAAAAAAAAAAAAAGAGCAACACAATATGATGCCTCCATGCTAGTGAGCCCTGCGTGTGTTGCAGAAGAAAAGGGGAAACCAGGAACCCTCCTGCATCCCGTGCCCATTGTTCCAGCCCTATCTCAGTGAGCGGGAGCTGGATAACGATTTGTGCCCAGGAATGTTAGAAAGAGTGATTTTGACTTCAGATTGATCAGAGCTTCAATCCCAGTTTTGCCTCTGACAAGCTAACAATTCTTGGGCAATGTATTTAATTCTCCTCTGCTTTGGTTTCTTCCCCTCTCCTCCCTCCCCTTCCTCCCGTCCCCTCCCATCCCCTTCCCTCCCCTCCCCTTCCTTTCCTTTCCTCCCTCCTTCTGTTTCTTTTTTCTCTCTCTTTCCTATCTTCTTCTCTCCTTCCCTCCCATTCTTTTTCGTTTTCTTTCCTTTTTCCTCCCTTTCTATTTGTTTTTCTTTCTTTCCTTTCTTTCTTTCTTTCTTTCTTTCTTTCTTTCTTTCTTTCTTTCTTTCTTTCTTTCTTTCTTTCTTTCTTTCTTTCTTTCTTTCTTTCTTTCTTTCTTTCTTTCTTTCTTTCTTTCTTTCTTTCTTTCACAGCCTCACTGTTGCCCAGGCTGGAGTACAGTTTCACAATCATAACTCACTGCAGCCTTCACCTCCTGGGCTTGAGCAACCCTCCTGCTCCAGCATCCCAAGTAGCTGGGACTACCACAACCAGCTAATTTTTTTTTTTTTTTGAAGTGATGGGTCTTGCTATGTTTCTCAGGCTAGTCTTGAACTCCTGAACTCAAGCAATCCTCCTGTCTCAGCCTCCTGAGTAGCTGGGTCTACAGGCAGGAACCACTGTGCCTGGCTGCTTTGTTTTCCTTATTTGCTAACTCAGGATGACTTTAGCTTCCAGGCTTGCACACTGCAGGACCAGCGCCTGGGAGTGAGAGCCTTTTTCAGTCATGCACCCTGGGTGGCTCACATGCCTCACCCTAGCCACCAGCCTGGTGAGAAGCTGTGAAAGAACATGGCATGTGAAGAATAACCACAGGTCTTTCCACATGGCTGGAATGAAGGAGGTGCCTGTGTGGGGGACACACTGACAGGAGAGGATGAGGAGCTGACACCAGATACTGATGGCTCCAGCCCCAAGACAAGACTGCCAGGAGATGCCCCTCAGTACCCCACAGCTGGGAAGCCCAAAGGGTAGATTACAGGGAGCCCCTGACCAGACGTCTCAGAGAGAAGCCTCAGGGCATCAAAGTGAAAATGGTAGTAATCAAAGTCATCAGGGAAAAGGACAGGTTAGCTACAAAGGGATGGCAATTACAAGTTCAGTAGACCTTTCGTCCCCAACCGCAGATGTCAGGAAAGGTGGTCTGTCATCGGGAAAGGGCCGAGGAGAAATAACTGACAATCCAGCGTGAACAACAAACAGCAGGCATCCATTTCTGAGCACTCGTATGGTAGCCTAGAGGTCTGTACTCAGCCTCATGATAATGTAATGATGACAGTTAAATAAAGACATGTAGGAATACAAAAAATGGCCCTTACTCAAAAAATAAAATCAGCAAGAGATGGATAGGGATGGAGAAAATACGGGTGATCACAGAAAGTAGTAAAATGTAGTGGAAAGTATATTTAACAATTGATTTCAAGAAATTAATAATGATTGCTATTGTGTGTTTTACAGGTGGTGAAATTAAAACAGAACAAAGCAGATCCTGGGATGTTTAATAAGCAAAGTGTCTGAGGTAGAATGTGCCTTGTGAGAATGGTTGAGGTGAAGAATAAACGTAGACGTTAGAAAAATCATTGGTTGACTGTGAATATTGGAAATACAGTTTAACAGCAGAAAGAATGGAAATCCTCATCATCTTGTAGTGACTGTGAGTATCCAGCACCTTCTTGTGAGGGGCCCTCTTCCAGGCATTGATGATACAGAGATGAGCAAGACAGAAAAGTCCTTTTTTTCGTGGATTTGTTAATGTAAATTGTAATGGATTCCTAGAGTAACCTTGGTTATGTATGACAATGCTGAGACCCACTTCAGTTTTTCGTTTTTTTCTAGAAAGAGGTAGTGCATATAAACTGTAGATAGGGTGTTACATGGGGAAGGACTTGCTTTTGGAATATGAGTTAGTTCATTCTTGCATTAATATACAAAAATTCTGCAGCTGGAAAATTTTTTCATCTCTACCAAAAACCCAAAATCAGCAGGTTATGGTAGTTCCAGCTACATGGGAGGCTGAGGCAGGAGGATTGCTTGAGCCCAGGAGGTGGAGGCTACAGTGATGTATGATTGTGCCATTGTACTGCAGCCTGGGCAACAGGGAGACTCAGTCAAAAGAAAGAAAGAAGACATTTATAAATAAAAGAGGTGTTATTGGCTCACAGTCCTGCAGGTTGTACAGAAAAGCATGATTCTGGCATCTGCTGGCTTCTGGGGAGGCCTCACAGAGCTTTTACTCATGACAGAAGGTGAAGCAGGAGCAGGCATGTTACATGGTGAAAGCAGGAGCAAGACAGAGAGCTGTGGGATAGGGGGAGTGTCACATTTTACAACAACCAGATCTCGTGAGAACGCACTCATTACTGCAAGGATAGCACTAAGTCATGAGGGGTCTGCCCCCGTGACTCAAACGCCTCTCACCGGGGCCCGGCTGCAACACTGGGGATTACATTTAAACGTGAGATGTCGACAGGGACAGATACACACACTTTATTAGGGCACTTCCTGATGGTCATGGAAAAAGAAAGTCTTCCCGATGATAACCCCAATTCCTCTGTCTGTAACAATGAGCATATTTGATATATGACATATGTCTTCGTCCCGTGGGTTTAGCGTGAAGCGTTGCAAACAGCTGAGCGTTAGCACACAGGCACCACGAGCCCTGGAAGCTAAGACACGCCTTGGGCTGGGCAGGGCTGGTGCAGCAGTCCTGGAGAAAACCCAAGCGCAGAGGGGGCTCCGGCGGGCAGATGTGGACTCAGGCTCATCCTCTTGTCTTGACCTCAGCAAGTCAGTTACCTTCTCCGTGTCTTAGGTCCCTGATCTGTATGGTCACCACTTCATGAGCTTGTTAGGAAAATGATGATGGATGTGTTCACGTCTCTGTAGGAGCTCTCCACTGATTAATAATGGGTGTCCAAATGCTAATTAGAGCCCCTCAAATACTTTCTTATTTCTTGCAACGTGGCTTAAGGTCTTTGAAGGCTTTTTTTTCCTTTAGTTGGAGTCTTGCTCTGCCACCAGGCTGGAGTGCAGTTTTCAAGTGATTCTCCTGCCTCGGCCTCCTGAGTAGCTGGGACTACAGGTGTGTACCACCACGTCCAGCTGATTTTTGTGTTTTTAGTAGAGATAGGGTTTCACCATGTTGGCCAGGATGGTTTCTATCTCTTGACCTCATGATCCACCTGCCTTAGCCCCTCAAAGTGCTGGGATTACAGGCAAGAGCCACTGTGCCTAGCCTGAAGGCATCCACTTGTTCTTATTCGTGTTTCCCAAGTATTGTTCTAGGAACACAGTCACTTACTAACAAATATTTTTTAATTGAACTACAGTAAATGGACTGAAATTGGGTTGATTTGACAAGGATGCAAACTAAACATGATACAATTAAAGAACAATAGGAGACATCATCTCATTAAGGGCCTTCTCCAGCTTTTATAGAACAACAGAACTCATCAGAGAAAGGGAGATGAAAGTGGACTAAACAGACAGTTATTGGGGATAAGCAGTTCCTGAATAAACACTTTGTACCTGACATCATGCCAGCCCTTCTCCCAAACACCATCTCATTAACTCCTAACAACACATGAGGGAAAAAAAAGCATTACTACCTTCATTTTATAAATGAAAATCCAGGGATTCAGAAAAGCCAAGTCATCTGCCCAAGGTGAGCTGAGAAAGTGGCAGGGTCAGAGTCAAAAGCAAACCTCTCTGCCCCATCTCCACTTTCTCATTCAGCCCCAGGCTGGGGGCTGGGGGGTAGCTCTTCACTTGCTTCTATGTGATTCTCTCTCTTCTTTTTTTTTTTTTTTTTTTTGTGCCACATTGGCTAAGCTGTACTCACCATGCCCATTTTCAATTACAGCCTGCAAGCCTGTGCTTTGAAGAACATAATTTATTTTCCCAGTCAGACCAAATAGAAAACACAACTGTGTGTTTAAATGCTAATTAACCTTTTCACATCTCCCTTTCTCTCCTCTCATTCCTCTGAAGCAAAAGCATGCAATACGTAGGACAATTCTTGCCATTTGTTTTCCCGTGGACTCTATTAGTTGGAGCTCAGTGGCATATGGCTATGAGGAATTCTGTACTTGAAGTGAAGCTCCTATAGACACAGAAGACCACTGTGCACCTGGCCACCAATGTGTGTGTTTCTCTACACTGAGAATTCTAAGCTCCCTTTACTGCAGAGTTTGGAGGGCCCATTCCAAGGATGGCTCTATTGGATTTGCACTGATATCATTCTCATCAGCCATATATTAGTTACCCCTGTCTGAAATCTCTAGAAGTTTAAAAGACTTGGGCTTTGAAAGCAAACAGCCTGCCCATTTAAATGAACTTCAGGCATCCATATAAAGCAGCTTAAAAATTACTTCATTAGTATCTCCATGTCAGCATTTTAACTTTCTAATCATGCCGTCCATCTCCCACTCAGCTGCAGCGCTTCTGTTTTCACAGCCATCTCTTCGCGCTCTGCATGTAGATCCTTGCTTTGGCCACTTAGTCTTGGGATAGTGGTACATCTTTGACTTCGAAACCTTTTAAGAACGCAGCTATCTGCACTTCACTCCGGCATGAGCACTCCATTCAGAAAACACCCCTTTATTCTCAGTACCATGTTTTCGATGGAACCAAATGACATGTTTAATTTTGTGTATGTTGAACTTACAATGCTTGAGAGGACACAGTTGCATTGGTCGGTTCAGACTCCAGAAAGAAAGTGAAGAAGACTAGAAGACAGTGTTGACATGGAAGGCAGAAAAAAGGAAGAACTTTCTTTCTTTCTTTCTTTGTTTCTGTTTCTTTCTTTCTTTCTTTCTTTCTTTGTTTCTGTTTCTTTCTTTCTTTCTTTCTTTCTTTCTTTCTTTCTTTCTTTCTTTCTTTCTTTCTTTCTTTCTTTCTTTCTTTCCTTCCTTCTTTCTTTCTTTCTTCTTTCCTTCTTTCTTTCTTTTTTGAGATGCAGTTTCACTGACATTGCCCAGGCTGGAGTGCAATGGCACAATCTCAGCTCACTCCAACCTCTGCCTCCTGAGTTTAAGAGATTCTCCTGCTTCAGCCTCCTGAGTAGCTAGGATTACAGGCATGCACCACCACACCCAGCTAATTTTGTATTTTTAGTAGAGACAGGGTTTCTCCATGTTGGTCAGACTGGTCTGGAACTCCCGACCCTAGGTTATCTGCCAGCCTCAGTCTCCCAAAGTGCTAGGACTACAGGCATGAGACACTGTGCCCAGCCAAAAGTAAGGACTTTCTAAAAGAAAGGAATGGTAAATGGAACCGGATACCATAGAGAAGTCTGATAGAGTAACAAAGGGATGTGTGCTGTTATGTTTTGCAGCATAGCAGTCAATGGTTTCCCTTGTTACAGGGGTCCCCAACCCCCAGGCTGCAGATCAGTACTGGTCCATGGCCTGCTAGGAACTGGGTCATACAGCAGGCCATGAGTGGCAGGCAGGTAAGTATTACTCCCAAGCTCCCAAGCTCTGCTTCCTGTCAGATTACTGGTGGCATTAGAGTCTCATAGGAACACGGACCTGTGCTGGTGATGCTGCAGCATGTGGGCAGAGATCACCCACATAGAAGATACAAAGGAATATTTTTGAATTTGTGAACATATAATGGTTCCATGTAACCTGACGGTGAGATGGAGCCAGATGTTCACTTTTGCTAACCTTACTGGTGCCAGCTGTCTTTCTCTTGCCCTTTTTCCTTCTTACCTGGCCCAGCCTGGACTGAAATGGTCCAACTGAAGTCTTGCTGCCAGTCCATTCTCCAAAACTCCCAAGGGAAGGACGATGTCTATGTGTGAATGTGTGTGCACGTGTGGGTAGGGGGCCAGAAGACAGTTATAAGTTCAAGTATCCATCAAGAAATATCTACCAAACATGTCTTTGTCCTCATATTAAAGGTTAATAACTAAGTAATAAAAATTAAACACTACAATAGCAGCAACCACGGGGTACAGTTTGTTATCCTCATTTTACAGAGGAGGAAGCAGAATTCCAAACAGAGGCAGTGACTTGCCTGCGGTGCCATTATCAGGAAGTGGCAGGACCGTGGTTCAAACCCTGGCCAATCTGACTCCACACGTAGCCAACGTCCAATGCATCTAGCACTTAGTTTCCCCTTCAGTAAAAGAGGAGATTCACCTTAAATGTTTCTTTTAATCCTAGCAGTCCCTGAAAGAATGCGTTTGCTTCCTTTCCCTCAGTGCCTTGCCTAGGATGGGGTCTTGCCCGAGCGCTTGTGCATTTATTCCGGTGATTTAGACAAGGTCCAGTAGGTGGAGCTAGAGAGTAGACACAAACTTCAGTGACTGAGGAGGCGCTAGTATCCCCGTATTGTCCCCACTCATCCTGTTAGTTGATTCCCTCTTCAGAATAAAACTCTACTGTGAGCCAGGCTTGGGGTGGAGAGAGATGAGTCTCCCAAACCTGAAAGATTAAGGCTAAACTGGAGTTTGTTACTTTGGGAATAATCTTCTATGGGAAGGGAAAATCAGTAGAAGAAACAAAAATACTTTCAGTTTCACAGGTAATGAGCGTAGTCTTACTTACAGGTGCAGCCCTGGGTTTGAGTCCCGGTTCTCAATCTCCCTCCCCTCCTCCCCTCCCCTCCCCCTCCTCCCCTCCCCGCGCCTCCCCCTCCTCCCCTCCCCCCTTCCCTCCCCTTCCCTCCCTTCCCCTCCCCTCCCTTCCCCTCCTCTGTCTTCTCTCCTCTCCTTCTCTCCCCTCCCCTCTCCTCCCTTCCCCTCCCCTCCCCTCCCCTCTTCTCTCTCTCCTCCCCTCCTCTCCCCTCCCCTCTTCTCTCTCTCCTCCCCTCCTCTCCCCTCCCCTCTTCTCTCTCCCCTCTCCTCCTCTCCCCTCCCCTCCCTTTCCCTCCCCTCCCCTCTCCTCCCCTCCCGTCCTTTCCTCTCCTCTCCTCCCCTCTTCTCTCCTCTCCTCTCTCCCCTGTTCCCTCTCTCTCACCTGTCACCTTCCCCCATCTCTTTCCCATCTCTCTCTCTTGCTTTCTCTGTGTGTTTCTCTTTCTCGCCCTCCCCTTGTCTCTCCCTCCTTCTCTCTCTCTCTCTCTCTCTCTCATTGTTCTTGGGTTTTGTGTGTATGAATTAAGGTGCAGATAAGGAAGTTCAAGACATTGCTCTAGGCTGATGTTGTATAACTATCCCACTTTTCACTTTTCTTATTCTTCTAATAGACTTTATGCTTCAGAATCCTTTAGATGTACAGAAAACTGGAGATGATACAGATTTCCACTTACTCCACACCCAGTTTCCTCTTTTTTTCACATCTTACATTAGCGTGATCCATTTGTTACAATTAATACAATGATATTGAAACCATATTGCCAACTGCAGTCCACAGCTTATTCCGATTTCCTTGGTTTTAACCTAATGCTCTCTCTGTTCCAGCATTCCTCCAGGACACCATGTTACATTTACCTGTCACGTCTCTTTAAGTCTCTGCTTGGCTCTTTCTGACTTGCCTTGTTTTTCTGACCTTGACAGTTTCTTGTTTTCTTTTTGTCCCTTTTTTTAGACGGAGTTCCTCTCCTGTTGCCCCAGCTGGAGTGCAGTCAGCGGTACAATCTCAGCTCACTGCAACTTTTGCCTCCTGGGTTCAAATGATTCTCTTGCCTCAGCTTCCTGAGTAGTTGGGATTACAGGTGACCACCACCATGGCCAGCTAATTTTGTATTTTTAGTAGAGATGGAGTTTCACCATGTTGCCAGGCTGGTCTCAAACTCCTGACCGCAGCTGACCCACCCACCTCAGCGTCCCAAAGTGCTGGGATTACAGGCGTGAGCCACCACACCTGGCCCAACCTTGACAGTTTTGAGGATGGTTTGTAAGATGTTCTACTACTGAATGTTTTTCTATTTCTTCTTCTCATGATTGGACTTGTTGGAAGGAAAAGGTGAAGTGCCATCTTCTTCACTTCATATCAGGGTACATGTAAGCAACGTGATTGATGACTCTTGATGTTTCACCCGATCACCTGGTTGAGGTCTTGTTTGTCAACTTTCTTCACTGGAAAATTGCTATTTTTCCCTCTCTCCTTACTGTTCTCTTTAGAAGAAAGTCACCATGTATGCTTAATTAACACCTAATAAGTAGAAAGTTATGTTTTCCTTTTTGGAGGTTGGAATATCTACACGAATTATTTTAAAAATTTCCTCATTCATTATATCAGTTATTTATTTATATGAGCATGGACTTGCGAATAATTTATACTTTGGGTTTAGTCCAATATTCATTCATTTCCTTGTTTAGATTGTTCCAGCTTTGGCCATCAGGGGCTCTTCCAGTTGGTTCTTATGCTCCTGTGACACATGACACATTCCCACCAATTGAAGCTGGTATTGCATTTGTTTTAGCCGTTTTGTTTCCCTCCCTCTCTCCCTTCATCCTCCTTCTTTCCCTCCCTCTGTCCCTCTCTTCCTCCCTCCCTTCCTCCCTTCCTCCCTCCCTTTTTCCCTCTCTTTTTCCCTTCCTCTCTCCCTTTCTCCTTTCCTCCCTCCCTCCCTTCCTTCCTTCCTTCCTTCCTTCCTTCCTTCCTTCCTTCCTTCCTTCCTTCCTTCCTTCCTTCCTTCCTTCCTTCCTTCCTCCTTTCCTTCTTTTTTTTACAATACAACTTTGCTCTGTGCTAGAACATGTGGGATGAATAAGAGAAGCTCCGCCCTCAAGGTGTTCCCAGACAGACAAAAAAGGCAGACAAAAGGTGTACAAATCCAATACATGGTGGTAAATTATACAGAAAAGAAAACACAAGATGCCAGTTAGAGAAGAGGAGTCAGGGTGAGGGGCAGCAGAGCGAGTTCTGACTTGCTGCCTCTCTGTGACCTTCATGAGATCATTGCATTTCTCTGGGCCAGACATTACAACTCATGAAAACAAATAAGTGGGAGGGGTGAAATTTTGGTGGGGGAAAGAGCTAACTTGCATTATGGTAAGAAACTTATATTATTTATTTATATTCTCATTAAAAGCAAAATGAGAAACTAGGCACTGGGAAAGGTGATTTATATTAAATGATTCATTCAACAGATTATTCACCACTGGATCTCTACTAATTCATGTACCCCTCACAGAAGGTGTTCTGGTACCCATCTTACAGAGGCTGAGTCTCAGAGACCTCAAGCAGCTTGCTCAAATCCTTCCTAGTAAGTGGAGGGGCAGATCTGAAGTCAGGCTAGCCTTGCTCCAGGGCCTCTCCTGCCATGACTCAGGATTACTCCTCATTTCTTCTGATTGCAGATGTCTCTTTTGCAGGGGCTTAGATAGCTTCACAAGAGGTCTCAGCACAGCAGTTACCACCCTGGGGAACCTCCCACTATGTCTTACTGTTTGGGAACAAGTTTCTCTCAGGCTCATGCTCCAAATCCTGATCCCTTACAAGTGACTATGCATTTTGCAACATTTTCCAACCTGCCTGCCAATTCATTTCCTGTGCAGCTCACGCAGAGATCAATTGTGGCAGGATGGGACCCTGCCTGCCTCTGCTCTCACAGGGCCTTGGACAGTAGACAGCCTCTCCAAGAAATGCTGCATCAGCAAGGCCACACATCATCCTTGGATACATTACCCAGGGCTCAGGGAAGGATGGTTTGGTGAATGATAAGGCATGAGCTTTGGAGGAAGCAGAAAAAACCTGATCTATCTCCAAGGGCAGTACAGGACAAAGGGGAGAGCATTGCAATTAGAATCAAAAGAAGGAAATGGAAATCAAGATAGTTGCTGAGTATCAGGTGTATACCAGGCACATACCAGGTAAAGAGTTAACAAGTGGTCCTTGCCCACAAGGAGCCAACTGTCCAGTAGTGTTTGCAGAGACAGACACAGCATCAAATAACCCGTGACTCATGAGATGGGTGCTTTGGAAAACTGGTGTAATATGGCAGGGGACTCCCCTAAAACACTGTGTGAATGTCCCTCTCCAAGCTAGAACAACACTCTCATCCTTACTGTTAACTGACACTAATGGGTATGACAAAACACACCCACTGCATTAATAAAATTTAATGCTCAAATCAAGCAATAAAATTGCCTATTCATATGCATTTTATATGTCCCTATATAACAAAAAGAATCAAATTTCATAAAGAAGAATGTCTTAAGTCAGTGTGCAAAGCACCAGCCCCCACCACTCAGTCTATTGATTTCCCAGATGACATCCAAGGGGCATATAGGAGAGAAGGCAGCAGAGGGAGGAATGATTGGTTTGATATTTCATTTCTTGGTGGTACAGTGTAGCTTACAGGTGAGTTGAGAGTATATTCTCCTTACCTCCTTCCAAGACAAGGCTGAGGAAACATACAGGCGCAGTTAGACGAAATTTAATCTTTCTCCGTCTCTCTCTGGGTGCTCAGAGTTCAGAGTCTCAATTCTCTTTTCAGTGCCTCTGGCCAGTCATGTAGTCCATGATTTCGTGTGTGGAAAAGCAGCTTGTTCAGTGTTGTTTATTCCTCATCAAAACCTGTATTGCAGGCTTTGCTCATGCAGAGGAACAGGGTACCTGGTCATCCCTTCTCCCCAGCAAAATACTTAGAAGCCAGGACACCACGAGGGTTTACTCTAGTTCTCCATCTGCAGAAAAGAAAGTATAGACATAAGAATGAAGACGTAAATATGGTCAACATATGGCAATTCCATGAGAGAAGAGTTTTTTCGCAAGTCATTGAATAGCCCCTAGTAAAAATGCAGGTCATTCATTGAGGCATTTAAAATAAATTTCAAATCACTCGGAAGTTAAATTAGGTAAATAAAGTTAATGTGTGGAGGGCAGACTGCTTTATGAAAGAAAAAAGAATTCTAAAGAAAAGGGAGAATTCTGTATAAAACAGAAAGGAAAATAGATGAGGAAGTACTGACTTTTACGTAGAACAGGACATTCAGTGAATACCACAAAGAAGTGCTCTTATCTTTCTGTTCAGCAAACAGGCATTTCAGGTGAATACGGTGGTAATGGAGGAAATTCAGAGAAGAGTTTTCCCCAAATTCAACTTTAGATGCCTTGAGAGTGTGGGTGGTATCGTCTGACCCATCATGGCCATAAATTTACTGTGAGGATGCGATCCAGACACCAAGGCATTCCTCGTGAATGTGAAAGCGTTGGGAAAATAACAGATGTGTTGCTTTCGTGACATCATCATCTTTGTTATCTGAGTGCCTGAAATCGTTGAGTTCTGCTCTGCCGCAAAATAGCGATGTGACTTTGAATGTGTTGTGCAATCTGCCCAGTCCTGTGTTTCCTTGACTGTACAATTAAGGCACAGCACCCATGGCCTCTGGGGCTCCTTCTAGGCTGGTGTGATTCAACACATCTCCTGGCCATGCCCCAAGTGCCCTGCCCGTGATCTGTGATTGGCACTGGCACCTGCAGCATCCTTAGCCAGAGACAGCATGTTCTTCAGTGAGGGAGACATACAAGATACTCGGAATCTGTGTGTGTGTGCGTGTGCATGTGTGTGTTTGTGTGTGTGTGTGTGTTTGTGTGTGTGCGCACGCGCACGCGCGTGTGTGTTTGCGTGCATGCGTGTGTGTGCGCGCATGTGTGTGCACGTGTGTGTGTGCGCGCGCATATGTGTGTGCGTGTGTGTGTGTGTGTGTGTGTGTGTGTGTTTGAGACAGTGTTTTGATCTTGTTGCCCAGGCTGGAGTGAAATAGCTTGATCTCAGCTCACCACAACCTCCAGCTCCTGGGTTCAAGCGATTCTCCGGCCTCAGCCTCCCAAGTAGCTAAAATTACAGGCATGTGCCACCATGCCTGGCTAATTTTGTATTTTTAGTAGAGATGGAGTTTCTCCATGTTGGTCAGGATGGTCTCGAACTCCCCACCTCAGGTGATCCACCCACCTCAGCCTCCCATGGTGTTGGGATTACAGGTGAGCCATTCATGCCCAACCAGTACCCTGAATCTTAAGAGTATAAGATCTGTCATAGCAAAGGTTGGCAGACCCCAGAGAATAGGGGACATGTGAGTTCGGCATTATAAGAGATAACTCAGAAATTATAGCATGAGAGACTCGTGCAAACTACAAGGAGAAACTCAGTAGCAGATTAGGCCCTAACAGATCTTTCCAAAGTAAATAATATTACTTGTAAGTGTTATCTTTGCCATGAAACTGAATTTGATAACTATCCTGGAGCAAGCCCTCTAGAAATGCATTCAATACTCATATAAAAACATTTTGTTGTTGTTGATGGGATATACTAGAAAATTGAACAGATGTCACTGTTAACTGGTCTTAGCTTGGGCTGCTGAAAGGTACATGAAAGTTACCCTGAATCTTAAAATATCATGAACTAGGTGATATAAACAACGAGCATTTATTTCTCACAGTTGTGGAGGCTGGGAAGTTCGACTTCAAGGCACTAGCAGACTTGGTGTCTGGGGAGGGCCTGCTTACTGTTTCAGTTTTTTTGTTTTAATTTGTTTATTATACTTTAAGCTCTACTTACTGTTTTATAGATGGCGGTCTTATTCCTGTCTCCTTAAACAATGGACAGAGAAGCAGGCTCTCTTGGAACTTTTAGAAGGATAGTAATTCCATTTGAGTGCTCTGCCTAACAAACTCATCTAGTCCTAATTCCCTCCCAGAGGCCCCATCTCCTAACACCATCACATTAAGGGGTAGGGTTTTAACATGTGAATTTTAGGGGGACACAAGCATTTGGTCCATAACAGCTGGTAACAGGTCCATACAGCTATGATCAGGAAGGAAGGGAAGGAATGCAACCTCACCAAGTTAACTTTTGGCAAACTTGTGAATCTTGCTGGTCATTGATCCTCTTTATCAAAAGAGACAAGTGTATTAGTGAGCTCTACAATAATTCTTTCCCTAAACAGCCATTAAAAAAACCTTTTGAAATTAGTTTGGAGGAAGAAAAATTTCTTTTATTTCATCCTGGGTTCAAGGATGAAATAAATTCATCTATTTATTTATTCATTTATTTTGTTCTTTCATTAAACAAATATTTAT
Organism: Saguinus oedipus; assembly: GCA_031835075.1. Lineage (NCBI taxonomy): Eukaryota > Metazoa > Chordata > Mammalia > Primates > Cebidae > Saguinus > Saguinus oedipus. The sequence goes on along the minus strand of CM063181.1, from coordinate 41,591,037 downwards.
TTATGGGTCATGTCTTGTGCTAACCACTGCAGATAAAGAAATGAAGCTATTGTCTTCAAGAATACCTAGAGTGCAGGAATTGTCTTTAGATTCTAGATATTTCTCTTCTTAAATAATATTTCTTAGAATATAGGTACAACTTTAGAACATTGTGGTAATTCTAAATTCATTTACCTTGAGTGTTTAGTGCTGAAAAGAGCTACAAAATTAATAAAGACTTGAAGATGCATTAAAAATATCCATTCTTTTCTCATCTTCATCTGTTGTTTCAGCCATTTCCTCAACAGCATCTCCCTTGGTGAAGACCTTCTCACTTTTGCAAGCAAATCCCCCAAATGAAGATCACACTGCCTAGTGCATCCTATTCTCACTTCAAACAGTTCTGAGAATTATAGAGCTATAATTTTGCTGACTAAAGCCTGTCTTCACATGCCATTAATCAGAGTTCCTACTTAGCTTCATCAAAGCCACACAAAATAGGCCTAATCAATAATTTATATTCATGTAGCAGCTGTTTGACTATTCTTACTGGTGACCTAGAGAAAATGACTTAACCTTTCTGGTTTCACAGTTGTTTGATCTATGAAACGAGGATAAAACTACCTTCTTTTATGTATAGGATAACTAGGAGTATGAGCATTTGATTTGCAAAAGTTCAGTGTTAATTACTATTAGGTACAATTGCTATTAGGTACTGTACATACACCATGAATTACTACTAATAATAATGCCACTTGAAGTAGGAGAAATAATATTCATAAGTTATTACTAATAACAGCAGACCAAGTACACTTAACAAAAATAATATCACTATTAAAAGGATTCGACTTTTAAAAGGATTTATACCTGAAATGCAAGGATAGTTCAACATATGAAAATCAATCAATGCAATATACCATACCACATTAATAGAACGATGGAAAAAACACGTGATCATCCCAAATGTTGCAAAAAAAGAAAGCACCGAATATAAACCCTTTCATGATAAAACAATCAATACCCTAGTAAATAGAAGAAAATTACCTAAGGATAACATTGACCATCTATGAAAACCTTATATGGCCAGGTGTGGTGGCTCGTGTCTGTAATCCCAGCACTTCAGGAGGCTGAGGCAGCGCTTTACCTGAGGCCAGGGGTTAGATTAGCCTGGCCAACATGGTGAAACCCCATCGCTACTAAAAATACAAAAATTAGCCAGGTATGGTGATGCACACCTGTAGTGCCAGCTACTTGGGAGGCTGAGGTAGGAGAATCACTTGAACCCAAGGAGCAGAGGTTGCAGTGAGCCAAGATCACACCACTGCACACTCAAAGCTGGGCAACAGAGTGAGACTCTGTCCCAAAAAAAGAAAATAGAGAAGAAAAACTTATAGTTAATATCATAGTCTACAGTGAAAGACTAAAGGGTTTTTCTCTGAGATTAGAAATAAGACAAAGATGCCCAATTTTGCCACTTCCATTCAAATATAGTACTAGAAGTCTCAGCTATAACAATTAGGCAACAAAAAGAAATGCCATCCAAATTGGAAAGAAAAATGTAAAATTATCTCTGTTTAAAGATTAAATGGATGCTATTTTCAAAAGGAAATAAGAAATGTTGGCCAAGACGTGGAGTAGAATCCTCGCACACTGTTAGCAGGCATGTAAAATGGTACAGCCACTGTGAAAAACAGTATGGTGATTCCTTAAAAAATTAAAAGTAGACTTGCCATATGACCCAGCAATTCTGCTTCTGAAATTACAGCCAAAGAAGAAGGCAGGCCTTAAAAAATTATTTGTACACCGTGTATATAGCAGCATTATTCACAACATCCAAGAGGGAAGCAACCCACGTGGTAAGCAATGTGTAAATAGATAAAGAAAACATAACACATTCATACAATAAAACATTACACAGTCTTTAAAAAAGGGAAATTCTGTTACAACATGAATGAATCTTGAGGACAGGATGCTAAGTATAGTAAGGCACTCACAAAAAGACAAACACTGTGTGATTCCAAGAGCAATCTAGAGCAGTCAAATTCACGGAGTCTCCAAGTAGAATGATGGATGCCAGGGGCTCGGAAGAGGAAAACATGAGAAGTTGCTCAAAGGAAATAGAGTTTAGTTTTACAAATGAAAAGGGTTCTGGAGGTTGGTTGCACAACAATGTGAATATACTTAGCACAACTGAACCGTTCACTTAAAAATAGTGAATTTTAAATTTTATGTTATGTGTATTTTACCACAATTAAAATCCTTTTAAATTAAAAAGTGAAATAAATCATTAAATGGTATCACTAGAAAGTAAAGAAATGTAGCTTTGAACATCTGTAGGTATCTTGCACCACCAGAGCCCACTTAGAGGCTCTGGTTCATATCGTGTTGTGAGGAAGGAAACAAAGCTTAGGAGCTAAGGGCACAGATTCCAACCCAAAACTGCCCTCATTTAAGTTTTAGTCCCACCACTTACTGAACGGATACACAGACACAATTTTGTAAAGTGAAAATGATGATAGAACCAGCAACATAAGATGCCATTTGAGGCTGAAAGAAGTTACTATGTGTGGAAAGTACTTCGACTAATACTCAGCACATTGTAAGCAGTAAACAAGACGAAGTTGCTGGTCTTCTTACTCGATTCCAAAGACAGTTCCCATTTATTAAACTGCAACTTTGCACCAAGCGTTGCGCTCAGCCCTTCCTGTTTCATCGTTGCGTGTCCGTGTAGGAACTCTCTAAGGCAGATGTGACATGGATGAGGAACTGCAGGGTCAGCTCAGCTCAACAGACATTTGGGAAAACGCTTGCGTGTGCTTTGCCCTCACCAAAACTCAGGGTGAGATGAGTACACCATAACCCAGGGAATTTCCATGCTTCATTCAACACTCTGCTGACGCTGTCTCAGAATACTTAATAATATTTGAGTAAGGGGACCTGGATTTTCATGTTACACTATACCCCACAAATTATGTAGCCAGTCTTGCCTTGGCCAGCCTGGGAGTGGGGGTCATCGTCATTAATCTGTTTGTGGAAACAGGAGAAGCTCCTCTTATCTGAAGGGAGGAGCAGAGAAACAGGGAAGGCACAGGCTCGCAGAAGAGCTAGAAGGGGCCCAGGGCATGATGTGGCAGAGCCAGAAAGAGAGCTGAATCCTTTGGATGCCTCTGCCCCCAGCTGCCCATCCACATCCTCCGGGTTGCCCCACTCCTCCCGACCCATGATCTCCAGGCACTTTGGGGCTCATTTCTGCAATGTGGTGCCTCAAGTGGCACCAGTGGGCTTCTCAAGGTAGCCTCCTTGCAGATGCTCTGGCTAGTTTGTGGGTCATTCTCTTGTCACACTCTGAACACAATCAGCCAACAATTGCTTTCCCTCTTGCAGAGATCCAAGATGAACCAAGTATGAGCAGGCAACTGGCTATCTCCAGTTTTCACTACTTTTTGTGTGAATTGTTATGGAGGGAAAACCCTTGCGTGTGCTTTGCCCTCACCAGAACTCAGGGTGAGATGAGTACACCATAACTCAGGGAATTTCCATGCTTCATTCAATGCATCCAAAGGCATCCAAAGGATTCAGCTCTCTTTCTGGCTCTGCCACATCATGCCCTGTGCCCCTTCTAGCTCTTCTTCGAGCCTGTGCCTTCCCTGTTTCTCTGCTCCTCCCTTCAGATAACAGGAGCTTCTCCTGTTTCCACAGATTAATGACGATGACCCCCACTCCCAGGCTGGCCAAGGCAAGACTGGCTACGTAAGTTGTAGGGTATAGTGTAACAAGGACGGGGAGAGGGTATTCAATGGGCCGGAAAGATTGTACATGAAATTCAAACATCAGGGGAGCTTACATAGGGGAAGACCTCAGAGGCCCATCTATTGCCCCAACTGAAATGCTAAAATGCCATCTACCTACCTGCCTGGCAAACCGTAACTCATCCTTCAGATAGGTTTGATTCCTCCTAGTTGGAATGAAATTTGGCTGCAAAACAAAGGGGAGAAATGTGTATGTTTTTCCTGAGAGTATGCATAAAAGTTGGAGCAAGGAGACAGAGGAAGGCTCTGAAGTTCTGCACTCCATGATGTGTCCCTGCTTTCCTGACTGACAAAAAAACAATAATAATAAAAGAAACTATGCGTAGGTTTTGAACCGAGAAAAGAAACCTCATCTTCTAACTGCATGGACATTAGGTGATTTGAGGAGCTTTTATCAGGGAGACCACTCAGATGTTAAACACACACACACACGTACACACACACACACGCACACACACGTACACATACACACAAATGCATGTATATGTGCCAAAACATTACATTGTCATTGTTCATACTTATTCCCCTTCCATTCTCCTTCCTGCTGATCTAGAATCTGTTTGCATTGCTTGTCTTGGCTTTAGTTTGATAATTATATAATTGGTGATTGGCTTGAGATAGGAATGAATAGATCAACATAAGCTAAAATGACATTTATAAATTCAGTTGAGGTTGAGATCTTGGGGAGAGAGATGTTGGGTAAATAGGACTTCGGGAAGGTCTCTGGGATGTTATACAATGACCTCATTCTTTTACTGACCCTTGGTTGGAGACAGAAAATCAATGAAGGAATATATTACACTTTAGGACATTAACAGTCGGATTGGTGATTTGAGGAAATTATCATCTTGCTGAGGTCAGGTTCTCTGTTAAATGGGATTGGGGGAGATAAGCGTGGCAGGGTTCCTTTATAAATTCACATTTTTGTTTCAGTGATAGATCTCTCCAAGCTACAGCTGGAAACGTGGCCACACAGTTGCAACCATTCTGCTTCCTTGCCTCCGTTGCAGCGGGGAAGGCTGTGTGATTCGTGTTTGTCCAACAGGATGTGAGCAGAAGCGCTGTGTGGACCATGCAGCTTGTGCTTTTCAAACACAAGGGGAATGCCTTGCTGTCCCCTCTCTCCATTCCAGGGATGACTGGAACCACTGCTTTAGAGCCAGAGACAGAGGACAATAGATTTCCCGGAAACACTTAGCTCTACCCTGTTATACAAGAGAGAAATAAACTTCTAAAGTTTTGCAATAAAGCAAGTGATGAGATAAAAGTAACTGCTGTGGCAACTGCCCTCTCTGGAATGTATCTGTCCCCTTTCTGAAAAGTACCCCGATATATTTGGAAACCTGTGGAGGGGAGGGGAGTGCCTGCATGTGCAGGCTCCTGCTTACTTTACAGGTTTGTTATAAGGATAAAATCCAATCAGAGAACGTATATTAAAAATGCCCTGTAACAGGAGATGCTTGATAATTTGGATGGTATCAATACTAAACACCTCATCTTTTCCCTGCAAAACCTGCTTCTTTTAATCTATATAAAGAAGATTCTTCTTCTCCATCACTACAAATCGTCCTTCCAGTCTTCTAAGATTGCAGGCCAAAAACCCTGCCCCTTCTCTTCCACTCATGCCCAAAGTGTAGCAAATTCTTCCACCATTACCTTCACAGCATATTCAGAACCTGACTCCATCCCACCATCTCCGTGGCTAGCACCCTCCCACCCACCCTCTCTGTCACTTGAACGTTGCAGACAACAGTGGGTCAGTGTCCTTTCTCTCTCTCCTAAGGCCTGTTGGTTATGTCATGGTCCATATTGGGCCCTGGGTTTGGGGAATAAGAGCTATCACAGTGAGGAAGACTATGAGGGAGGTTCTAAAATTGTGCCCTCCCCCCACTGTCTATCACCCAAATCGAACTGCAGAACTTCATAAGTCAAAGGCTGTATTTCATACTGCTACCTCTATTGCCTAGCACAGGGGGCTTGCTTGTAGTAGACATTCAACTCATGTTTTAACTTGAAAGTCTATTTGACCAAACAAATAGATTAAATCAGAATCCCCATGTTAAATTTATCTATCAAGGGAGGAACCAGAAAGAAGATGAACCCCAAGTTGGAGCATTACAGGAAGGGAGTTTGGTATTTCACCACACTAGGAAAAATAACCTCAGGGTAGTTAATGCTTCATTTTCTTGAGGGAGGGGGATGGCAGGGATAAATCAGGTGGGTGGTTAACAATTTATTGCTCTTGCAAAAATAAGAGCAGTTTATCACCCAGTTGGGCCTGTCCTCAGAAACTCAGAATTACAAAATAGCAATTGTTAACATTGTTCAGGCCAAGTTTGGTCCCCATTCTTCCTATGTAATCTGAATGGTTTCTAAAGTCTGCTTTAACAGAGGGAGAGGGATGGTGAGGAGGTATGATACTTTGAAGCAAAGCAAGCACCACTGTTTCCTAACTTTGGACCAGGTTGATCGGGAGAGGAAGGGGGGAAGAGATTGAGATGGGGGTGGTGAGGGAGAGAGGTAGGGGGTAGGAGAGACAGAGAAAGAAGGAGAGAGAAAGAGAGAGAGAGAGGAATGGAGGGAGGGAGAGAAAAAGGGAAGGAGGGAGGGAGAGAGACGGAGAGACCCATAGCCTTTTCCACCCCCAACCCAGCCCTCATCCTTCTAATGAAGCACACTTTGAAAACAGAATTCTGCAAGGTCAGAATTAACATAATTGAGGAAACATGAAGAATCCTTCAGCTGTCCCAAGAGAAGAGCAAGCTGACATTCTGCCAGTCCCTTCTAGACGGAGACCATCTCCGCTCTGGTCCCCACTGGCTTGTTGGCACACCTGCATCACCACCGACACAGGAATGAATCTCCCCCGCAGGCGTGTCCTGATTGACTCAGATGGGCTCCCTCACTCGCCTGGTTTTTCTCCTCCTACATCTGTGTCAGAACCATTAAGGTGATTTCAGTGCACCACACTGGACCCCTCCACTCTCTACACCAGGAGTCAGTCACCTTCCAGGAGTCATCCCTCCTCATCAGCCCTGACCATTCCTTCTGGTGTCCCAAGATAGGACCCAAATTATTTACCTAGAGCCCTCTTTGCGCCAGGCCCCATGGGGACAAAGAGTTTCCATCACCTCCTCACAGCAACTCTGTGAGCTCAGCATCCATATTCCATTCCCCAGGTGAAGGGCCTCTGCCACCCAGAAGCAGATCACCTTACCCTCCAGGTGAGTGTCTCAGGTAGCAACTCTTTCTGCTTTTCTGATTTTCTGTGTGAAACCAACATTCCACATGATGAGGGTGATTTGAAAAGGGGAGGAATTAAAGCCATGTTAGTCAAAGAGATAATCCCAAGGACTTAGAATGTTTTATCTGGAGGAGAGAAGACTCGGGGGAATAGAAATATTCAAGGGGCTATTGGGTGAAAAAGAGTCTGGGGCACTTCTGTGTGGTCCCAAGGACCAGTGGAGGAAGACACAGGGAGATAGATTTCGGGTCAGCATAAGTGAGAGTTTCCTTACAGAATGGATGGATGCATAATCTGGAGAAGTACACATCTCCATCATGAGACATGCAAGCTAGGCTTGCTGTGCAGACATGGTCCAACCCCCTGCCACCGGGTCACACTCAAGGCCCTTTCTGGTTCTGAGTCAGTTCCTTGGAGATTCTTTGTGATTCTCTGCCATAACCCAAGGGTTGCTAAAGTATGGCCCACATGCCAAGTCCAGTCTGTCGCTTCTTTTGTAACCAAGGTTTTATTGGGACACACCTTGCGGGAGTCCTTTGTGGATTGTCCACAGCTGCTTTCACTGCAACAGCAGAGCTGAGTAGTTATGATGGAGACCCTGTGGTCACAAAGCTACAAGTATTCGCAATTGGGCCCTTTGTAGAACGAGTTTGCCTACCCTTGCAGTAACTGATTTTTCTGGGAAAGTGTTGACTCTGCCAATTTCCAAAGGGAAAATTGAGTACAGCTGTTGAATCTGTGGAGCTGGGAGTAAGGATTCCCCTGAAAATGATTGAAATCATGTTTTTTTTTCCTCCAAGAGAACCTGAGACAGGTGATTTTTCTTGTTCCCTCTAATTCAATTTCTTTCCTATTTCTTCTTATTGTCCTCTGAGCTAGCAGAGCAGCTCATCCTGGCAGATGTTTGCACAGATATGCCACTAAACTTCTTGTTTCCTAGAGGTTAGACACTGACAATGGGATAATTTTTAAAATGTTAAAAATTTTTTGAGGAATTTTGCTCCAGTGGAAAGAGATGGCCAGAGATCCAGGCAGCTACCTGAAAATGATGACTAAGTAGAAAAAAGAATTAACTTGATGACCCCTCCCAGCTTGAATATATCTTGAGGATGTAAACTCATGGAGCTCACACTAAGAATTGGGCAGTAATATTGTAATCATGGGACCAGCTCAAGCCAATTCATCATTGCTTAAGTTGCTACAGAAAAGACTGCAAGTCACGTGGCTTGGGCATGCTCAATGGGAAAAAGCCTTAACCTTCTAATTGTTAACACCACCAGCACGGCTGGCTGGCTGATTAGCATCACCTGGGACTAGTTAGGACTAGTCAGGACTAGTCAGGAAAGCCAGAAAAGCTTGGCTCATCCCAGATCCGGGAGAGATAGCTCTGAGTGTTGCCTCCTGACTCCTCACCAGTTGACCCACAATAAAGTTGGGCAGTGAGTCCACTGCTTGTCGCAATGTCTAGCACAGACAGGCCTTGGCAAATAGTAGACGCTGTGGGTTGAATCACATTCCTGAAAAGGTATGTTGATATCCTAACCCTCGGTATCTGTAAATACGACCTTATTTGGAAACAGGGACTTGGCAGCTGCAGTCAAGTTAAGATGAGGCCAGAGTGGATTAGGATGGGCTCAAATTCTATGACTTGGGTCCTTAAAACATGAGGGAAATGTGGAGATACACAGAGATAAGAATGATATGTGAAGAGACAAAGAGAGGCCAGACACAGTGGCTTCTGCCTGTGATTCCAGAGCTTTGAGAGGCTGAGATGGGAGAATCACTTGAAGATAGAAGTTAAGACCAGTCTGGGCAACATAGAGATATCTCATTTCTACAAAAAAATTTTAAGAGACTGAGTGACACACAGGGAAGATGGTATGAAGAACAAGGAATATATTGGTGTGATGTATCTGTATGCCAAAGAACCCAAGAGATTTCCAGCAAACACCAGAAGCTAGGAAGAGACAAGGAAGGCTTCTTCTCTAAGGCATTCAGAGGGAGCATGGCCCTGTCTACACCTTGATTGTGGAATCCCAGCCTCCAGAACAGTGAGACAGTACAGTCCTGTTGTTTCTGTTGTCTCATTTGTGGCACTTTGTTAGGACAGCGCTAGGAAACTAATACAGTAGGTGACTGATATGTGTTTGCTGAGTGATCCAATGGGCAGATGGGTGAAGGATAAACGAAGTAAAAAACACCAACGCAAAAGGGTTTAGATCCAGGTCTGTATGTGAAGAACCTATAGGTGAATTGAGGCAAAGCAGATGCAGTCATTTGTGAAGGAGGCAGATCTTGAGTGTTTGCAGAGAATTTTTCCCCACCCACTGGCAATGGTACAGGAAGGGCAGCATTAAAGACTTAGTACCCAGGCAGGAAGCTAGAGAATTGCCAGCTTGGGCACAAACGGAGATATTGGCTCTTTAATGCCAGGCCACTGAGGCTGCTTGGGGAACAATGTCCCAGTGCCTTGTCTTGGAATTCTGAAGGCAGAATCACCATCTAAGCAATACGGTATAATCATTGCATGGGATGATTGTTGTGTCCCTGGTGTATGGCTGAGGGTGAGTGGACAGGACTCAGGGACAGACAGGAGTGTCTGATCTACTCTCAGAAGACACTAAGGGCAGCCAAAGAAAGCCCAGCACTTGGTAGGACTGGTATGAACCCCAAGGTGGGTCCAATACATTGGAGGAAAGTCAGATGCAGGAAAAGATATCAGACCCATGCATCAGGGGTGGGAAGGAGTAGGGTCAGGAGATGGGAGAGAGAGAAGAAGACATCATGGCATGAAAATCAGAAATGAGAAAAAGGCTTCAAGTCCCTGCCTTGAGCAAAGTTAGGGTGACCCCAGCACCTTGCATGGAACAGCAAAAACGTGCCACTTACTGTCCCTCACAGGCTTTGTCTCTATTCTTTCCATGTCTGCAAGGAAACATCACCATCCCCAATTTGGAGTTAAAGAAATTGAGGCCCAGAGACACAAAGTAGCTTCCCAGGGCATGTAGTTAGGATGCAATAGAGACTGTCATTTCTATCTGATTCAAAAGCCCACAGCATGACCCCTACCCCCAATGCTTCTCTTAAGTCAGAGGTTATAAGCTACCTGTCCCCCAAAGTCTCCCTTGGCATGGCAGGAATGACTCTCTATTGAACAATAAAAGAGTTCCTAGAGAGATCTAAGGGCATCTTATTATTGCCTGGCTAAGGAGCCTTTTACATACGTTTTTCCTAGTCACCACTTCCTCCCATGAAATTTTAATACCAAAAACATACTCTATAGTTCTTCACATACTGTATGTATGTATATGTTCTCTATACACAACAAGAGTGAGATACTTTCTTTCCCCAAGAACCAATTTTTGCACCACCCCCGTCTCCTGGCCCCGTGTTAAAAATGCATGGATTAGAAGATATTAATCCTGTCTTTCCGTGTAATGCAGATCACTCTGAGTGACCTCTTGCATCACAACAGCCTTCTTTAATGCAATGGGAAAGCTTACTAACCTGGCTAAAACCTTCCATTAATTGGGTCATGGCATGCAAAGGAAAGCAGCTGCTCTGTTGGAAATAGGGTTTTTGAATACCAGCTTTGCCAGTCTGTGTGTACACGTGTGTTTGTCTGTGTGTGTGATCTCATTGTATTTGCCCAATAATGCTGTCAGGTCAAATTGTCTGTTCAACGTTACTCAGCCAATGAGAGTCAAAGTCATAATTTGAATTCAAACACTGTGACTGCACGTAGCTCTTGGCCCTCACACACTATGTGGAAATGATTCTCTCCTGCTGAGCTTCAGTGTCTTTGTCTGCAGAGTAAGCTGAAAATAAAGACCAGTTCCCAGGACATTAAGTGAGAAAATGCATGTGCAATACTTTTATATTGGAGAAGGTCAAGAATGAGGGGACTCACAACAGTTCTCTTACCGACCCTGTGCCTTGACCATCATTGAGCATCCAGAGGAATCGCCTGAATCAAGCGGGGCCATTAGATCCCTTGCTGGGAACTTGAACGTTTAAGAGAGTAAGCTAAGGACTAAAGATGGCTTAGCTGAGTCATAGTGGGGCCGTACTCAGGAGTAAGGATGGCTTAGCTGAGTCATAGTGGGGCCGTACTCAGGAGTAAGGATGGCTTAGCTGAGTCATAGTGGGGCCGTACTCAGGAGTAAGGATGGCTTAGCTGAGTCATAGTGGGGCCGTACTCAGGAGTAAGGATGGCTGAAGTTTCCAAGCTGGCCATTCGCCTGCCTCCTCATGGACTCTTCTCTTCTGCAGTACTCTGCAATGCAGGCAGCTGCCTACCCCAGCTCCCTTGCCAGCTGCCTTCTGGGCAGCCTCAGGCAGTGGGAAGCTCAGGCAGAAGACTGGTGGGCAAGAGGAGGGAAGAACCAGGTATTTCTCCCACCTTTCTGTTCCCTCTGGTGCCTTCAGTAGTGGCTTTGTCTCTTTTCAGTAGCTTCAATGCCAAGTTCAGGTAACCCTCTCTCCTTGATGTCCCAGCAGCTGATGAGACAGCCCCACTGTGGTTCCAGCTCTTCATGCAGAGCCCCACTTATGAATTTGGGTATCACCTTCTCCAAGTGAAATGAAAACATTTAGCCCCAGAAGAAGTAGGCTTTTGGCTACTGCCAATCTGGGTGACTTTGCTGTCATCCGTTTGAATTTTCAGTTATTCCATCACCTGTATAACCATTTCCCTGTATTAAATGCCATCTATTCAAAAGCCCTAGAATCATTTCTGTTCACTAAGTTTGACTCTGGCTGATGCAGTCCTAAAGGGCCCCAGGTTCCTTCCCTTCTGTGTCTCAGATGTTCTTTGTCTCTCTGAACTGCCTTTGTGTTCCCAGTAAATCTCACCCACCACACACGCACATGTGCACACACGTACACACACACACACGTACATTTTTTTAGAAGTTAGTTACAGTTACAGTTAGAACTAGTTTTTATTTTTTTGGCCACTAGTAGAACCTTGACTAATTCAGTGCATAATCTATGCTCTATAAACTGTAAAGCAATTTGCAAATAAGTTCCAGTCATGGTGGGTGCTCAACAGATGTTTGACAAACACTGAATTGTGCTCATTAGCCCCTGGCTGATGCATACGTATGCATGTAGCTGACAGAATTGGAGTACTAATTTATATTTCGTCTTCACCATTACAGATAGTTTGCTCTTCTCTACTACAGCTTGATTTCCTTGCCTAAAGGTTTTATTTATGGCTGTGTCAAAAACTGAAGAAATTTTAGACACACACAGTCACCCCTCCTGGCTCTTAGGGGAACTGTGCAGGCTGCTGGCAGAAGGAGAAGGCATGGAGACAAACATTAATAACTTAACAGTAAAATCCTTTGGACCTGATCCAAAGCGGGACAGGAAACTCCCTGGAGATTAAAGAAAAGGAGAGAATCCTTAGGGATTTCCCAGAAGAATGGGACCTGGAGCTTTACGTGCCCATAGCTGCCTGCACAGGGAGTTGCTGTAGGACTTCAAGGGAAACTGACCGTGTCTCCCCGTGATACAGTCTCCAAATCCAGGTGCATCATTACCCCAAACAGGAGGAGGAGAATGGAGCAACATGATCTCTTCAGCTGCTGAAATGCTTCTCATTTCAAAGAATCCTAGAGCTGGAAGTGCCTTCTGAAAGCTTTAGGGCTGAATACTTCATTTCATACATGAAGAGGTTGAGGCCCAGGTTTAAGAAGCCAGCCCAATGTCACCTGGCCATGAAGCAGCAAAGCCATGCCTCACACTCTGCCCCTTGCCTCGAGATCTGGTGTTATTAAGTGCCTGGGAATTGCCATAATGGGATTAGAATAATCCAGTCTCTTTTTTTCCAAACCTCTTGAGCTGGTAAATATTAGGCATTGTGCCATTAGAAAGAATCATTTTGGTCAAGTTTCATGTACTTTAGTCAGGCTGTGAGGGTGAAGCTGTTAGAGGAGATGGAGTATGCATGGGACAGGGGCTGCAGTAGGCAAAATGAGGCTGGGTGAAGATACGGAGGATTCAGAGCGCAGAGAAACAGCGCGAGGGAAGTTAGAGTGAAAAAAAGACAAAGCAAAGCAGAGGTAGGATTCGAGGTCCTAGGCTCTCATCCCAGCCTGACTGTACAAGCTATGTCTTCCCAGAGAGTATTCCTTCTTTCTGAGAGTCAGCTTCCACATCTGCGCCATAGAAACGCCCTGCATGCTCTCTTCCTGTGAAAACCATGTGGGTGGCCAGCTGTGGTGACTCATGTTTTGAATCCCAGCACTTTGGGAGGCCAAGGTGGGAGGATTGCTTGAGGTCAGGAGTGGAAGCCTGCAGTGAGCTCTGATCCTGACACTGCACTCCAGCCTGGGCAACAGAAGACCCTGTCTCTAAAAAACGTTTAACAAAGTTTTAAAAATAAAAGAAAATCACATGGAGTGGTAGAAAGTCCCAGGAAAATGTGCAGCTTGGTTACTGTATGGAGGAGAGGCAGAGCAGGTCCACAACATGCCACTTTTCTAACAGCACACAAGCCCAGCTGTTGCACCGGAGGCAGCTTCCAGTGGACGAAGTCTCTGTAAGAAGCTGAGGCTTCAGCAACAAGCCCAGCTGACATTTTCTGTTCTCACCCACTGACCTGCCCATGGTACCCAGGGACCCTCTGATATGGAATGGAGCTCTCCTCCCATGTCCTCGGGGAGTGGAAGGGATGCTTGGACCCAGCAGAGCTCATGCAGAGAAGGCAAATCCACTTGCTCTTGAATATGGTCCAGCTGAGTCTTGATCTTAGCAGAAAAACATAAAAGCTTAAGAATTAAAAAGGTTTTGCTCCCAAAGATACTTTTAGGCAAGAGCAGCAGCAGCGTCAGTGAAGCTCCTACTATGTGTCAGCCCACGTCACTGCTCCTTGGCGCAGTTCATTTCATTTGGTTCTCATAGCAAACTTCCACATGTGGGTGGTAACACCACTGACAACATATGGATGAGGAAATCAACACAAAAACATTAATATATTTAGTGAAGCAGAGAGTCAATCAATAGCAAAGCTGAGCTTGGTGCCACATGCACGCGTTACAATAAACCATTTGTTACGTGTGTGTCATGAGGCAGGCACCATGTTCAGTGCATGTATGCACTGTCTCATTTTCCTCTTAAAACAGCTCCATCGTACAGACACACTGTTGTTGCTATTTTACTGAGAGGATAGCTGAAGCTCAGAGTTGAAGTAACTTGACCGACGTCACACAGAACAGCCAGATCTTACTGAGGCTGATTGTGAGGTGTAAATGTTACAGCGAAGCAGCCCCCGCTTTGTCTGACTTCAGCTTGTCTTTGCTGTGAGAAGAGAAGGTGACCAACAGGGGGAGAGACAGTGAGTTCGGGTAACATCACTCTCAAATCCAATCTGGCTTGCTTTCTTAGGGCATAGCAATGCAAATACCAATCCAAACACGAACGCTTCTCATTTTATCTTCCTTCTCCCTGGTAAGGGGCTGTGAGAAGCACAGTCGTCCTTACAAGGGAGACTAGGAAGAACAGAAAACTCACCTTTCCATTTCCCTCACAAGCAAAGACATTCTTTGGGAGAGAGCTTCCAAACGTTCATGTGCAGCCACTGTGGTCGTCTGCTTAATATATAGATAGTGTCCTCCTATCAACAATTTACAGCCCCTTCTTCTTCTTCTTCTTCTTTTTTTTAAGACAGAGTTTCATTCTTGTTGCCCAGGCTGGACTGCAATGGTGCAATCTCGGCTCACTGCAACCTCCAACTCCTGGGCTCAAGCGAGTCTCCTGTATGAGCCTCCCAAGTAGCTGTGATTACAGGCATGCACCACCATGCCCCCGGCTAATTTTGTATTTTTAGTAGACATGGAGCTTCTCCATGTTGGTCAGGCTGGTCTCGAATTTGTGATCTCAGGTGATCTGCATGCCTCGGCTTCCCAAAGTGCTGGGATTACAGGCGTACAGCCCTTTCTTAAATGTCCAAGACAACAAAGTAATAAAATCTTGCTCCGAAACTCAAATTTCTCAACAATATGTCTTTCCTGCTTTGGGCCCATTTTGTTGTTTAGCGCATACCATATACGGCAGATTTCCACAAATTCTAGAAAATTTCCATCCGCGTTGTCCAGCAGCATATGTCATGATGGGAATGTTCTAGTTCGTGTTGTCCAGAACGACAGCCCATAGCCCCATGTGGTCACTGAGCTCTTGAAAAGTGGGTAGGGCAACCAAGAACTTGAATTTTTAATTCAATTTTAATTCAATTTAAAAAGCCACATGTGACTAATGGCTGCATATTGGATAGCACAGATCGAGATAATTGCTAAGAAAATATGAGCCTGGTTACTGATTTATATGCTTATTTATTGTAAACACAGAATGATTTCAGTTTGTTTATCTAGTGGGTTTAACTCTTGGCCCCAGTATTTTGCACTGCAGGGATTCACAGTTGTGTAAACACTCCATGCATGAAATTAAGTTCAAGAAACAGGCCATGTGTTTGCTTATTAGCATTACATTGGAAAAAACTCCAAGGGTAATAATTAAAAGATTAAACACTCACCAATGTGAACAGTCTTCCAAGCATTTACTACCTGCCTGCTATGCAGCAGTGACAGCATTTTAAAAAAGAAATAGAATTATCACGTTGCTTTCATTGGTTTCATGTACAGAAATGCAGCCGGTTTGCTGTGGATGTGGCTAGAGTAGTTCCTGTATCTGACCAAGTTGCTCTTTGGGAGCAAGTCCCCTCTGGTCAATAGTTCTTTGCTCCCTTTCCTTCACTTGTAATTGTGCTTTTTATGCGTAGCCTTTACGTTGTTCAGGAAGTGTTTATTCTTAATAATAATAATGACCCTCACAGGAAGCACTGGAGTCACAATACCTCTCTCTGGAGTGGCCTCCTTTCTAATTCCTAAAGGGAAAATTCCATGGCTACTCCAATATTTAAAAAACACCAATTCCCGAGCTCCATCCAGGGTTCTGGGTCAGAAGGGTCACAGCAGGGCCCAGACTGCTGCCTTTCTACAAGGCTCCCAGGTGATGCTCATCTGCAGCCAGAGGTGGGAAACACTGACCCAGATCCTCCTTCTTCGACCAAAGCTTTCAGGAGCAGAGTCAGCCTATGAAAGTGTTGCCACAGCCACAGGGGTCTATAGAACTCATCATTAGCATCACACTGACATCCGCCCGCAATCCACGTACCGATGCTAAGCACTTAAAAGCTATCTCCACAATGAATCGGGCAGGTAAGTCATTCCATGAAGAATTTAAGTTTAGGGAAATGAAGACCCTTTCACTCACCATCTATTCAACAAATAGGCATTATGTACCTCATCTATGCCAGGTGGCGTTCTAGGATGCAGAGGTTTAGCAGGGAGTAAAACACACAGATATCTCTGTTCTCAAACAGCTTGCATTGTCCTTGGAGGAGACGGAAGATAAAAGAATAAACAAGTGATATGTCAGATGACCACCTCGAGCAGGGTAAGGGTGGGAGGGAGTGATGCAACCTTCTCTGATCAAGTGGCCTTTTGAGCAGAGACCTAAAGGAGTGGAGTATTTTTTCTTCCATGAAGGGTGTCAGGGAAGAACAGCTCAGGCAACAGGAAAGAACCCTGAGGCAAGACAGAAATTTGCACAGAGCCACGAAAGTGATAAATGGTAGAGCTAGGCTTTGATTTAAGTCTTTTTGATGCCCAAGTTCAAGGTATTCTTTTGGCTTCATCTTGCTGGCTCACCGTGCTGGCAGTTTTGTTGCTAAGTGATGTTGGACAGTCAGCTTATTTTTTATTCTCATCTAAAAAAAAATCTTCCGCTATCATAAGAAAAGTCCATTACGTGGCAAGAAGAGGCTTTGACACACATGAGACTATTTGTTTCTCCAATGCTGTGAGGTGGGCATTGTATCATCCTTACTTTACAAATGAGAAACTGAGACCTGGAGAAGAAAACTGGCTTGCCCAAAGTTTCCTTGTTAGGATGAGGCAGAAACAGGATTCGAATCCAAGTCATTTAAGCAGCATCTGCCCCAGTTACTCATTCCCACTGGCACATTCTCTGCTGCTATCACTTACTTAATATTCCAAATTAGTAGAGTTCAGAATAGACAGTTCTGGGCTGGGGTCTATTACTACACCTTAGTGACTGAATTCGTCTTAAATTAATATAGAAGGTCCCCATCCCTGGTGAGTGAGTAATTGACAGAATTCTCCATGGAGGTATCCTCTTCTTACTGGTTTTCAAAGGAAAAAAGAGACCCTTTCCCTGAGGCATATGACAGCTGACATGTGGGAACATTGTAGTTCCAAATTGCAGACTTATTAAATCCATTAGAATAATTGTAATTGAGAATTTACTTAAAAGCCCGTAATGACTTTTCATACAGCCTTGAGCTCCTTCTTCCATCTCCATCATTCTTTCTCCTCCCTCCCAGATACAATCCTCTGAGACCTCAAGACCTCGAGAGCCTTTTTTCTCTCTTCATCAGCATCCCCTGAGTCCACAGTCTTATAGGCATCATGAAAAACATCATACAGAAGAATAGAAATAGACTGCATTGTCTTGCTTCCCTCCTAGCTTGCGTTCTCTTAGCTCATTTGGAGAGGAGGATGCTGGAGCTAAAAGCCCTGTTTACCTGGTGAACTCTTACTTACCTTGCATGACCGGCCTACAGTGCCCCATTAATAGCTCCTTCTCCAGACAGGTGAGCATTCTCCCTTCTAGGCGCCTACAGCTTCTACACATGACTTTACTTAAGCTGGTTTTTTCATATTATCATTCAATTTTTGCATCTGTTTGTCAATCTCCCTTAGGAGAGGCAGTTTACCTCTCCCAGCGTTTCATGTAAAGCAAGACAGAGCTTAAAAAATAATTGCAGGATAAAGTAATAAGATACATGAATGAATGAATAAATCCATGTGTCTATTGCTACCACTCTTTTTTTGACAGTAGATCCTAAGTGCTCTAAGCTCACTACAGAAAAATAAAGATGCAGAAGAAATCAAAACAGGCAAAGCTCAGGGAGCTTCCAGTCTAGTGCGGAAGACAGCAGAAAATGGCCATTTCAGATAATAATGTTTTCTTAACAAAAAATTAAAAATAGGCGAATATAACAAAGTCTAGAGCCTGCGAAGGTGGTAATCAGGAGTCAGGAAAGGGGTAGCAGAGGTCACTAGCTGCTTACCCAACTCTCCACACATTTTTAGAACTCTTATTTTATTCTCAGCAATAATGTACCCAGGATAATGCTACATTTCTCAGCCTCTCCTGCATATAAGAGCAGATAATCTAAGCAATATTTTGAAGCTAGAATTCCTAGAAAGCTCCTTAAGAGAAGAAACAGCTAGATCGTGGATGCAAGTTCGACTCTTCTTATTTTCTGCCTATCTGGAATGTATAGATGATGGGTGGAGCCCCAGCAGCCTTCCTAAAATTTAAGGATGAAAACAATCCCCCACCATTGATAGGGGAAGGCGTCATCAAACAAGCCTGGGTCCTTAATGACCTCATTGAGCATCGATTCCAGAGCTCTGCTGCCTTCTCTGAATGACCTTAATGTGAGTGAATACACCCTTTTGTATTAACCAAGGTTGTTGTGTTTCTGTTACTAGCAAGAGACAGTCCCTAACAAACACAGATACTCTTTTGCAGAGGTCACATCTCAGCTGAGACCTGCAAAGTAGAAAGGAATAAACCATGGAAACACAAGGGAAAGGAGTATTTTAGACAGGAAGAACAGCAATTGCAAAGGCTCTGAAGCCAGAAAGGCAATGTGCTGGGTTCTAGATACAGAAAGAACCATCATGAGGAGGGAAATGTTAGTTAGAGGGGTGGACCCATATCATCACAACTCCTAGCACAATTTCTGGGGCATGACAGGGGCTTAGTTACTGCAAAGTCATGCCTCCTTCCAGGGAAAGCTTGCAAGTAAGTACAAATCACACTGAGACACAAAAAGGCTCAGTCCCCACCCTTTCACTCCAAACAACTCTGCAGGGCTACTCCAGCTCCAGAGGTTCCTGGGGTGTCACCTGAGTCCTTTTTAGGGACATCATCACAGCTCAGCTTCCCCTTCTGCCCAATCCTGTTTGCTTCTCCTTCCTTCCACAGATGTTGGTCCCAATGACACCCCTTAATAAATGTCCCACATGGTAACCTCCACCTTAGAGTCTGTTTCCTGGGGAAGCTGACTTCACAGGTCACCTCACAGAGCTGTGATATAAATCAGTCATTCACTAAGTACCTATGGAAATAGATTGGTGGAAGCACTTTGCAACTGGCTGAATAAATTTTTATTGAAAGAGAGGCATTTTGTGCAAGAGGGATTCCTTTTGAGTCCTGCTTCATCCAACATTCTTTTCACTCATCCTCATACTTGCAGATGAGAAAATCATGGGCCATGCCCCTGGACACTCTTGCTCAGAAGATTCAACCACTAGACTTGCAAGCCCCACCCCACCCACCTCAGGTCACTGCCATCCCTTGGTGACCTCCTATCTCAGGGACTTTATGCCCATAGTTCCCCCTGCTCGGAAGGATTTCCCCAGACAGCCTGGGGTTCACCCCAATGCTTATGTCAGTTTCCACTGTTCAAGTGTCACCTTGTCAAAGGGGCCTTTCCTGTCCAGTTCACATGCAATATTCCCATCACTACTCCCACTCCCACAGTCACCGCCCCACTTATTAGCCAACTTATTTTTCTCTGTAGCTCTTGTTTTGTTTAGTGTCTTTTGCCTACCACTGGACCGGCTCTGAGGGAGGAGCGTTGTTTAATTGCTGCACATCCACTTCTACTGTAAAGCCCAGCACACAGTAAGTGCTCAGTGAATGCTTCTCGAGTGAACGAATGAGTGATCTAGGATTCCCAGGATATGTTACTAGCTGTGAGGGATTTCCCATCCCAAGAGCATACCCTTGTATTTATTAACCAAAGTAGTTGGATTTCTGTTACTAGCAAAAGACAGCTCCTAGGCTGAGCACAGTGGCTCATGCCCGTAATCCCAGCACTTTGGGAGGCTGAGGTGGGTGGATTGCCTGAGCTCAGGAGTTCAAGATCAGCCTGGCCAACATGGTGACGTCCTGTCTCTATTAGAAATACAAAAATTAGCCAGGCAGGGTGGCGCATTCCTGTAATTCCAGTTCTACTCGGGAGGCTGAGGCAGGAGAATCACTTGAACCTGGGAGGCGGAGGTTGCAGTGAGCTGAGATCATGCCACTGCATTTCAGCCTGGGCGATAGAGTGAGTTCCTAAAACACACAATGGCTGCGCATCTATTTCTTCTATGGAGCCCAGCACACAGAAGGTGCTCAGTGAATACTTCTTGAGTGAGTGAGCCAGAATTTCCAGGACATGTTACTGGTTATGAGGGGTTCCTCATCTCAAGAGTGTAGCCTCATGGGAGACAAGCCTGGTTATTTCCGTTCATTTCAGTGACAACTTTGTCCCTCCTCAAGCCTGGATTAAAACTGAGGCTTTAATACTACAGCTTTTAAGGTCAGGAAGCATGGCCCAGGGGGTTGCTTTGTTTCCTTGTTAACTTTCAGATGAAGGCTTTTTTTTTTTTTGAGACAGAGTCTCACTCTGTCACCAGGCACCAGGTTGAAGTGCAGTGGCACGACCTCGGCTTACGGCAACCTCTGCCTCCCAGGTTCAAGCAATTCTCCTGCCTCAGCCTCCTGAGTAGCTGGGATTACAGGCACGCGCCACCACGTCCAGCTAATTTTTTTTGTATTTTTAGTAGAGACGGGGTTTCACCATGTTGGCCAGGATGGTCTCGATCTCTTGACCTCGTGATCCACCCGCCTTGGCCTCCCAAAGTGCTGGGATTACAGGCGTGAGCCACCGCGTCCAACAGAAGGCTTTTTGTTTATCAAGAGTAAGTCTATGTTGTAAATTACTCTAAAAGTGAATTAAAAAGGAAAAGAATAAAAGAGACCCTGTTGCACCCCCAACACCTTTTAAAAATTGTTTGTATCTATGTGCTTCCCAATATTTCCCATACATATAAAGTCAGAACACTTGGACACTTGTGAGCCTTGTTTGATGAAACTTCCATTTTGGGATGTTCAGTTCTGACACACAAGATGTCAGGGGGGTTACACTGGGAGGCACTCACAAAGCCCACACACAGAAGGCCATGGCAGGGACTCCTTGCCTTCCACAAGCCACATGTTCTGAGAAGAAGGCAAAAATCCTAACTTTTGAAAATTGCATTCTCCTTTGGATATATACCCAGTAATGGGATTGCTGGGTCAAATGGAATTTCTATTTCTAGGTCCTTGAGGAATCGCCACACTGTCTTCCACAATGGTTGAACTAGTTTACACTCCCACCAACAGTGTAAGAGTGTTCCTATTTCTCCACATCCTCTCCAGCATCTGCTGTCTCCAGGTTTTTTAATGATCGCCATTCTAACTGGCGTGAGATGGTATCTCAATGTGGTTTTGATTTGCATCTCTCTAATGACCAGTGATGATGAGCATTTTTTCATGTGTTTGTTGGCCTCATGTATGTCTTCTTTTGTAAAGTGTCTGTTCATATCCTTTGCCCATTTTTGAATGGGCTTGTTTGTTTTTTTCCTCCAAACTGACACAAGAACAGAAAAAGAAATACTGCATATTCTCACTCATAGGTGGGTGAGAAAAATGAGAACACATGGACACAGGGAGGGGGTCTACTACACACTGGGGTCCATTGGAGGAAATGGGGGAGGGACAGCGGGGGGGGGCTGGGGAGGGATAGCCTGGGGATAAATGCCAAGTGTGGGTGAAGGGGAGGAAGGCAGCAAAACACACTGCCATGTGTGTACCTATGCAACTATCTTGCACGTTCTGCACATGTACCCCAAAACCTATAATGCAATAAAAATTTAAAAAATTAAAAAGAGAAAAGAAAATTGCATTCTCTTTTTAAAGCACTCAAGGTGTTTTCACGGTGTCTTTTATGGAACTCCAAAATGGCTCTTTGCCTGCCTCTTACCTGGCAACATTCCTGGCACACGATAGCTGATCAGATAATGACAGGTACTTTTTCTCTGCTCTTTTGTGGAATGATAGATCCTTTGACAAGGATCTATCATTAATTAAATGAATAATTTAATTACACTATAAATTTGGGGTTTTGTATAAGATAGAACCACAGCTGAATAGAAAACTTTGATCATTCATCTATTAATTTAAGGAACTTACTATGTATCAGGTACTATGAAAAGCTTTAAGGATAAGATGTGAATCCTGGGAACAAATAAGTGTGCATGGATTTATGTGTGTCATATAAAACACTATGAGAGCCATGACTAAGAATTATAGAATTAGATCATGAGCTTTTAATGAAATCTGATAAGCTTATAATGAAATGTAAATGAAAAAGTAAAGAAATAGAAATAGTCAAGGCATTTAGGAGGAAGAATTGCTGATATAACTTGCCTTGACAAATATTGAGACACATTAGTAAGCTGTAGGAATGAAAACAGTGTGATGAGGACCCAGGAATAAACACTAGAGTTGAATAGAAAGCCCAGGGACAGAACCTCAACCGAGGAAAGCCCTGCAGCAGATCTGTGGGAAAACAGTAGATGTGCAATGAATGATTCTGGAATAATTGCCATCCAAATGGTAAAATATTTTGCCTGAGACACCTTTGTTACATTATAGGTAAAAATCCACTTCAGTAGACTTGAATACCACAAAGTTAAGGTAAAACTAGTCACATTTTAAAAGAAGACATAGAGGAGGCCTTTATGTCCTCAAGTTAGATACAAAAAGCACAAGCAATAAAGAAAAATGTCCAGGTGTGGTGTCTCACACTTGCAATTCCAGTCAAGGCTGGAATTACAAAGAGGCCAAGGCAGGAGGATCACTCGAGTCCAGGAGTTCAAAACCAGCTTGGGCGATATAGCTAGACCCTATATTCACAAAAAAAAATTTAAATGACCCAGGTGTGGGGGCATGTACCTATAATCTGAGCTATTCGGCAATCTGGAGTTGGAGGATCACTTGAGCAAAGGAGGTCAAGGCTTCAGAGAGCTATGATTGCAACACTGCACTCAAGTCTGGGCCTGGGTGACAGAGCAAGATCCTATCTCTAAAATAAAATAAAGAAAGAGAAATAAATAGACAATATTATCTACATTAAACTTAAAAACTTTGACTTAGCAAAGAAACTATAGAGAGTGTTAAGGTAAGCCAAAGCTAGGAGAAAACATTTGCTATATATAAAATTAATTAAGTACTTTCTAGAATATATAACAAACCTTAAATCAATAAGAACGAAACAAAAAATTCAATAGAAAGAAATGAGTAAAACAGATTTTACTCAATATAAATTAAACTATAAATCAACAATCAACATATAATAAAAAACTCAACCTCTCCAGTCATTTGGAAATGTGAAATAAAGCCACAATGAGATATCATTTCACATCCACCAAGTAAGCAAAAATTAAAGTCTGATAATCAATGATGCATGGAAATGGAGCAATCACTTGTCTTAACCAATGCTGGGTAAGAGTGTAATTTGACAAAGTCACAGCAGACAGCAATTTGGCATTCTCAGATGTAGTTAAGGAGACCTGTAAGTCTGCACCAGCATTACCACTTCTGTCTATATGCCTGGAAAATCCTGGGTTTGCCCTAAGAAACCTGCACAGAGAGAGCTAAGTCATGTCAGCACTTGTTTTTAATAGCAAAAGCTGGAAACAATTAAAATTCCCATCACCAGCAGAAATAGGATTTTTAAAATGTAATATATATATATTTATTATCATTATTATTATTATTTTGAGACAGAGTCTCCCTCTGTCGCCCAGGCTGGAGTGCAGTGGCACGATCTCAGCTCACTGCAACCTCTGTCTCCAGGGTTCAAGCAATTCTCCTGCCTCAGCCTCCAGAGTAGCCGAGAAACAGGAACAAGCCACCACATCCAGCTAATTTTTGTAGTTTTAGTAGAGATGAGATTTCACTGGGTTAGCCATGATGGTCTCAAACTCCTGACCTTGTGATCGGCCCACCTCGGCCTACTAATGTGCTAGGATTACAGGTATGAGCCACCACGCCCAGCCTAAATGTATTATATTTACACTATTAAACAGTATATGCCAGTAAAATGAATGAATTGGCAATAACATGCAAAAGAGTGAATGGATTTCACACACTTGATTTTGAGGGGGAGAAGGCAAGTCATAGAGAAGGTGCAGTGTGATTTCATTTATGTTCAGTTCAAGAGCATGTGCAACTACATGATACCCTGTTCAGGGAGAAAAATTAGCATAATAAAACAGAAGAAAATAAATAATCATCACTGGTCATTAGAGAGAAGCAAACCAGAACTACACTGAGATACCATCTCACGCCAGTTAGAATGGCGATCATTAAAAATCTGGAGACAGCATATGCTGGAGAGGATGTGGAGAAATAGAACACTTTTACACTGCTGGTGGGAGTGTAAATTAGTTCAACCATTGTGGAAGACAGTGTGGCGATTCCTTGAGGACCTAGAAATAGAAATTCCATTTGACCCAGCAATCCCATTACTGGGTATATATCCAAAGGTGTATAAATCGTTCTACTATAAGGACACATGCACACGATTGTTCATTGCAGCACTGTTTACAATTACACTGTTTACCTGGAACCGACCCAAATGCCCACTGATGATAGACTGGACAGGGAAAACGTGGCACATATACACCACGGAATATTATTCAGCCATCAAAAATGTTGAGTTTGTGTCCTTTGTAGGGACATGGATGAACCTGGAAACCATCATTCTAAGCAAACTGACACAAGAACAGAAAATCAAACACCGCATGTCCCACTCATAGGTGAGTGTTGAACAATGAGAACACATGGACACAGGGAGGGGTGAGGGAAGGTAAAATGCTGAGTGACCGAAGTGTGGGTTGGAGTCCAAGAAAGCCCATACACTTGCAAGTGATCCTGGGGAAAATGCACAGACCGACAGGATGAATGGTGTGTGGGAGAAAGGACGGGAGGCCCGAGGAAGCCCAGGTTTCTGGGCTGGGGATACACTTGGGTCATTTACAAAGAATAAGTGAATGAGACCAAAACAGGTTGGCCAGGTTTTTTTTTTGTTTTTCAAGTCGGATCTGAGCTGTGATCTTTGCACACACACCACTTGTGTTAACATGTCCCATGTCCCTTACCCCACTCAAGTCTCACCTCTTCATGGTGGTAGAAATCAAGTCCTTATTTCGTAATAGCAAAGTGTTTGAAGATAAGGACGGATTTCCTTATCTTCAAACTGTGTAATCTTGCGCAGTTTTCTGGAAGGAAAATGAATGAATATGTGGCTCAGGTCCGATTCCAAGTGTGAACAGGAGAGTCTTGTGATAAACAAGCCCCCAGTGGCACCTGGAATCTGGTACCTGCTTCTCTATCCACTGCTGGCTTCCTATGGTAGTGGTCTCTCTCTGATTTTCAGTTTTACTCAAAGCCACCCGGAACCTCCCCAGAAGAACCCTCAGCATAGAGTGGTGAGACCCCAGCAGGAGACTGCAGACAACCGCGTCACCTACCTATTAACAGAAAGCCTCAGCTTAGAACTTAACTAATCCAACCCCTAAATGCCCAGGCCCCAGAGATCAAATGACACCCCCTAGATGACGCAAGGAGGAAATGGCAGCTGAGGACCTGGACCCAGCCGACCTAAAAGAGCATCTTCTGTGAAATGGCAGAGAAAACAGAGATACAAAGCAAGAGTATGGATCAGGGTCGGGAGACGGCAGCCAGTGAGCCAAATCCAGCAGGTCGCCTACTTCTTTGTGCAACCAACAAGCTGGTAATCATCTTAATGTCTTTTAATCGTGAGGGAAAAAAATCTAAAAAAAAAAAAATACTTTGTGATGCATGAAGATGATGTGAAATTCAAATTTCAATAAATAAGTATGTATTGGAGCACAGCCAGACTCACTGGCTGATGCATCGTCTGTGGTTGCTTTTGAGCTATGATGGCATAAGTTGAATAGCCGTACCACACATCCATAAGGCCTACAGAGCTGAAATATTTACTATCTGGACGTTTACAGAGAATGTTTACCATCTCTTGGTCTAGACTTTGAGGGCTCAATGCTTTTGCTTCAGACAGTGGGGAGAATTCTGGGCCAGTGGAGGGGCATTCGCCTCACACCTGCCTGGCTCTCCCAGTTCCTCCTTTTTTTCCAGCTTCAAATCCCATCCGCATAAGGGCCAGCCAGCCTCATAGCCTGGAATATCAGACTCGATGATGCTGCCGTCAACTTACAGAGTATCCAGTATGCCTATCTGACCCGTGGCTGAGGCCGTGACACCTGAGCCTCTTTCCCCAGCTAGGCACTAGGGTCCAGCTGAGCATGAATTCGTCACCCACATTCACGGAGCTGACACCTACCTGCTACCTGAACACATCTTTCTACTTATTCACTCCTTCAACAAGCACTGATTTAATCCATACTGTGTGTTAGGTGGTAGGGCTGCAATGATAATAAGTAAGAATAGGTAAGATGGGCGTGCTCTCTGTCCTCAGGATGGGAAGAGTCTAATGCATGGGGGGCACTCACAAATAAGATCCGACGCATATGTTCAAGTGCAGCTTTGGCAAGCAATAGGAAGGAGGAGAGTCAGGACCCAGGGTCCGAGAGGGCTTCCCGAGAACATGAGCCAAGCTGTAGGCCAGAAGGGTGTGTAGATGCAACCCAGGCAAACAGACTTGCAAAGGCCGTGGAGAGGGTTGAAGCACAGGGAATTTAAGGAACAAAGAAAGAAAAAAGGAGGACAGTGTGCCTGGAGCTGAGTGAGGGAGCAAGGACAGGAGATACAGCAGGGGACAAGTGGGGTCATTGGCAGCCGTCAGCTTCCCAGCCCTGCCTCCCCTTCACCTTCCTTTCCACATCCCCCATCACACCCTCTCAGAACAGGCAAGATCCACCTGAGCAGAGGAGCTCAATGGATTGCCACTCATCTCTACCATGGTTCTATTATCTAACCATAAACGTTCCATTAAGGAGATTAATTGATGTAAATTGCCTGAGCTATAATTTAGTGCATCTTGAAAAAAGATTGTAAGTGGTTTGGACAGCAGGATCACACCTACGTCAAGTCGGAGTGCGTGCGTGAGATAATTTGAGTCAAGCGTTTAGCAAAGTGCTGGGACACTGTGAGGGCTGAATATGTTAGCTGTTACGATCATCACCATTACTACCATCATTCCTATTTCACAGGTGAGAAATTAAATCACTGCTCTGAGAATCATTGAAACTGGAGTACCTTTTTTTTCTCTGTTTTCAACGTTTTCAAAGATGTCGCTGATACATCATCCTCCCCCTTGCAACTTAAAATCTTGAATTCATGAGATTATTTGAAAAAGATGGGGGCCAGGCATGGTGGCTCATGCCTGTAATCCCAGCAGTTTGGGAAGCCGAGGCAGGTGGATTGCTTTAGCTTAGGAGTTTGAGACCAGTCTGGGCAACAGGGTGAAATCCCATCTCTACTAAAATACAAAAAATTAGCTGGGTGTGGTGGTGGGCATCTGTAATCCCAGCAACTCAGGAGACTGAGGCAGTAGAATCGCTTGAACCTGGGAAGCAGAGGTGGCAGTGAGCTGAGATCGTGCCACTGCACTCCAGCCTGGGTGACAGAGCAAGACTCTGTCTCAAAAAAAAAAAAAAAAAAAAGAAGCTGGGACCACACAGACCCAGCAGAAGAAAACACAGAGAAAGAATACCCCTTAGTCAGTGGCATGCACCTGTCTGATCTCAGGAGAATTTGCTGCAGTCTCATATTGAATGGGGTGGCCCCCGCTGAAACTCTGCAGGGCAGTGAGAAGACAGGATCTGTTATCCAGCCTGGGTTCCAAAGGTGCTGAGTCAGCCCGAAGCTGCGTAATGTGAGTAATCGCTCTGCGGTTGATTAGCTCTGATCCCTACTTTGGATCAGAGAATAAAGAATAAAGCGTTGAGTCCTGCAGAGGCCTCTCTTTGGTTTAATGAATAGCAGGAGTGTCCTCATTTGAACTCTCTTCTCCTTGCTCTGTGGGCGCCGACCTCCCAATGTAAGCACCGCACAGGTAGCATCTCCAGGGGGAAATACATCCTGCCACCTCTACCTGAGCCTCTCTGGCTTTGGAAATGAGCTTCCTGGGCCTGATCCTCTGGCCTGGCTCGGGGGGTCTCTGGGTGCTCCATCCCAGTCAGACCCAGCTCCCTGTTTAAGTTCAGAAGAAGACAATGATAACATTAATAATCATAAGAATGGTATAATATAGCTCACTGGTTACTAACATGAGCTTCGGGGCCAAACTGCCTGGATCACATCCAGCTTTGCCGCTCATCAGCTGAGTGATCCTGAACAAGTGAATCGACCTCTCTGAGTGACCCTGAACAAGTGCCTCATTCTCCTTTCCTCTTCAATGAGAATAACGGCTACATCCATGCATGAGGCTACAGCAAGGATTACATAAAACCATAGCAAGCACTTAGCATGGTACCCAGCACACAGTAGTTGCTCAACAAATTTTGTTTCTGTTAGCTAATAAAGATGGCTACCCAGGGCTGGCTTCGGGGGTATACGAGCTCTAGAGTCACACAGGGCCTATGTTTAGAAGGGCCCCTGGCTCCCTTAATACTCTGTTGTCACTGTAGTGAAATTCTTAACAGGTTCTGAACAAGCAACCTCACATTTCCACCTTGCGCTGGGACATAGAAATCAAGCAGACAGGCCTGTGGGCTGCCATTTAGAGTCACTCTGTCCCAGGTATTGCCCTAGGTTCTTTGCAGACACAAACCCTTTGACTTTATAAGTTGGTACTTTCCTGGGCTATGGATGAGGATATAGAGCTTCCATGTTGCTCAGCCAAAGAGCTCACTCTACAGGTGAGCTGGAGCCTCAGAGGTTCACAAAGCTGTGACCCCCACCTGACCCTGGTTTCTGTCTAGTCTTCCTCAGTAATTCTCTGACTGCTTTTGCCTCTGTTTCCCTGACCAGAGCTTAAAGCTGGTCATAGGAGTTGTAGGGTAACTGAGATAGGTTTGTCAGATTCAACTGCAAAAAAACAAAAATTAACCAAAATACCTCCCTTAAATTGTAAAACAGTTTATAGCAGAGGAGGCAAATTGGCAGCTTGCCAGCAAGATTCTGCTAACATATGTGCTTTGTTTAGCTAGTATAATATACATACACACACACACACGTGCACACACACACATAATTTGAATTAGCTACTGGGAATTAGTCCTTGGTTAATTTTCCCTGAAATCCTCAAAGTATGACTTCCATTAAGATCTGGCAACTCTGGGCTTTTACTCCCAGGGGCCCACACATTGGGCAGAGGAGCAGTTGCCCCTCTAGGTAGAGGGTGTTCTCCTCCAGCTGGTCAGGCTCTCTCCACCCACTGGAGCTGGCCCCAGTGCCAGGATCACTGACACCGGCAGCTCCCTGGGCCCTGCAGGCTTTGAGCTTGTGTCTTCAGATTTTCACTCGGATAGGCCCTGGCATTGCACAAAGAATACTGAGCCCAGAGCCAAAAGAGTCGGTGCCTCCCCCAGCTCTGCCACTTCCCAAAGAGGTCCTGCAGAGGAAAGACCATGGACTTCCAAGTCAGACAGGCAAACTTGAGGTTGACTCCAGGATCCCACTTCTCAGCTGGGTGACATTGGGCAAGTTCACTCACCTCTCTGTTTCTTCGGCTGTGAATCGAGAGTGGCAATGCCACCCCTCATTCGTCATGCCACCATGCTATGCCAGCCACCTTGCATTCTTTATTTCTAATCTCCCAGTTATCTCCATAAGATATGATTTCCATGTGCTGTTGAAATGGAGCCAAGGCATCTTTTAGGAAAAGCGCAACACCAGATTTGAATTTAGGGTTCAGACACCTGAGGGCCTGTGTGGAGGTCCGTGGCTTGGTGTGGGTGTGGAGGGACTGCGAGCAGACACAGCACAATGAAGGGCACCCTGGAGGGAGGGGGTTCAGAAGGCCTCTGAGTGAGGTTATCTGGTATGAGGACTCAGCCTCAGGCCTGAGGGTGGAACAGGGCAGGGCATGCCAACTAGCCTTACCCTGCCCCTGGGCTGCTCAGGAGGAAAGGCCATGAAGAACCTGAAGCGCCTGCATGTTGACTGCTCGGCACCCAAACATTGCTGCACTGGGCCTCCTCCACAGTCAGGAGGGACTGAGTGAGCACTGCTCCCACTGACACCATGGTGCAAGGCAGGGTTCAGCAGATAAAGCAGTGGGCTGGTAGTGTGCTGGGCAGAGGCCGGGAGGCCAGGGGTGACCTCTAACAGGGGCATCGGCCAGAAGCTCCATGGGTGATGGCCTAAATATGGTGAGAGGGCCTGGGAGCCATCGCTGAGCACTGAGAGCCTCTGACATACATCTGGGACTTCCAAGTCCACATGATTCATA
Organism: Saguinus oedipus; assembly: GCA_031835075.1. Lineage (NCBI taxonomy): Eukaryota > Metazoa > Chordata > Mammalia > Primates > Cebidae > Saguinus > Saguinus oedipus. Next base: position 41,560,631 of record CM063181.1, on the reverse strand, counting down.
CCTGTGTACATGCACATGTATGTAGATAATGTAAGTGTGGGCATTTATAACTATATATGTATACACACATTTATATATGAAGCATGTCAATATATATGTGCTTACATGTATTCTATATGCATTTATGAATAGAAACACATGTGCATATGCATATATATGTATATTTTGTGTTCTATGCATGCACATATATGTACATGGATATATGTATATGTGTTTATAGATATAAATTTTATATCTTATAATCTTTGAGCCTTGGAATTCAAATATACGATAAATTAAATAAAACAGCTCTGGAGTGTCTTATAACTAGTGAGGTAGCCAAGGAGAAGTTAGAAATCTTGAAAGTAGGGCAGGGCACTGTGGTTCACGCCTGTAATCCCCACACTTTGGGAGGCCGAGGCGGACAGATCACCTGAGGTCAGGAGTTCAAGATTAGCTTGGCTGACATGGTGAAACCCTGTCTCTACTAATAACACAAGATTCAGCCAGGTGTGGTGGTGCGTGTCTGTAATCCCAGCTATGCGGGAAGCTGAGGCAGGAGACAGAGGTTGAACCTGGGAGACAGAGGCTGCAGTGAGCCAAGATCATGCCACTGAGCTCCACTCTGGGTGACAGAGAAAGACTCCATCTCAAAAAAAAAGAAAAAGTGGGCCTCAAGTCTGGCTATGTTAAGAGCAATCCCTCAAGCCAATAGAAGAAAAACAACGTGTTCCTGAGACCTCACTTTACCAAGCAACTGAAGGCCAAGCAGCCTGGGACTACACAAACATATTCTCATGTGTTACTTCTATATTTCTGGGTGACTACTGAGATGTTTTGCTGTAGGAAGAAATGGCTCGTGTCTACCTAAAACTCTGAGCCGGATGTTACCAGCATTGGTGTGTAGTCTTGGAGAGCTGGAGTCAGAGAAGGTGGGCTGCTCTTGGCAGCTGCCTTGCTATTGAAAGATGCATGGAGCATTGGATTTGAACCCACGGCTCTCTCACTCCCAAATCGCCTCCTTTTATCTCTTTCTCTGGAAGCTTTTGTGAAACAAACTTAAATGGGCAGCAGATGAATCATTCCACCATGCTACACCAGCCACCTTGGATGCGTTGCTTCTGATCCCCTCTTAGCTCTACAAGGTATGATTTCCACGAGCTATTGAAATAGAACCAAGACATCTCCTAGGAAAGGAGCAATGCCAGAATTTAAGAAGTGACTTTGCAGTTACTTTTTCAATGTCTAGAAATCAACAAAAATAGGCAAAATGAGGGGAAACCAGACCTTGAATCTGAACTCTGGGATTTGCGTGTGCAGATCCTCTCTTCCTGTTCACTCACTGGGTCACATGATTCCCACCCGGGTAACTGTCCTTCGATTCCAAGCAGGAGAAAGGAGGCGAGGAGAGAGGATGAGTGAAAGGTAGCAATTTACCCTCGAGTCTTTAAAAACCTTTGGGCAATGAGAAGGGGGCAAGGATGTTGAGAACTCCCTCTCCTACAATTCTCTGATGCTGATTAGGAGATACAAATAATCTTCCAGAACTATGTTCCCCAGGAACCTTCTGGGAGCTGCCCTCTCCCAGAGCTCCAGGAACCAACCACTGGCATTTAGAAATGTGGCTGCCCCAGAGGGAGTTTTTAGATGCCAGGACAGCCTTCTGCCAGCAGCCTTTAATTAGGAGAGCCATGATTACAGCTACGTGGAGCCAAGACGGCATGCTTCTTTCCTTAAGCACTGCCAATTTAAGCACAATAGTCATTTTATATAAGAGACAGAGGCTTTGTCAACCTTTCCCATCCAGCGAGAGACAACTGTGCAGGGACCCCCTCTGATCTCTTCAACCTTTTTAAAGTTCCCCTTCTTTCTTTTTCCTCTACTCCACAAAGCCTCAAGCCAGTCAGCTGGGTCACGAGTGGACTCCAATTAAACCACAGATCTTGACTGAAAACAAGGCTTTTTCAAGCAGTGGTCTTTACGACATCAGAGGCCCCTCTTTATAAATGCAGACTCCTGGGCCCTGCAGCATGAAGGCAGTGGCATCTTAAAAAGCAGGGCTGAGAACCTGCATGTTAAATGGTGCCTCTCATGATGCGGATGCTGAGGTTTAAGAGTTAAGAGAATACAAGGAAAAGTGGCCATTCTGTGGTGACATATTAATTTCTGAGAATTGAGCATGGGTGAGCAAGGGCGTGAAAAGACTTATTATTAAGTATCTTGTCTACACTAGGCTGACATTTTTGCATGTGTGACCTTTTACCATCCTTGTCAACAACTCTAAGTAAGGTCCATTCTTCCCCATTCTGCAGATGAGAAAACGGGGCTGAGAGAAGTTATGTAATTTACTCGAGGTGGCACAGTTGGTAAGGGGTTGAGATGGGATTTAAATCCTGGTAGATTAAAGATGAACTGATCTGGGGCTTCTAGGATGACTCCCACTTCACTGGTGGACAAGTTGAATGACGGAGGAGAAGGGACTAAACAGAGGCCTGCGAAGATCATGTGATGCGTGTTGCACCTGCTGAGCTGTCCAGAAGGCAGCTCGAGAGAGAGCTGTGGTCTGCAGGGAGGTCTGTGACTCTAGAGTGCTGTATAAGTCAAAGGGCTGTTACTACTCTTCTTACCACTTGTTAGAGAATCACCAAATCCAGGTATCCAGAAACAGTCAGGGAAGTCACAAGAAGGTGGCCAGGGTCTCCTAGTGATTTAACGACAGCAGCAGGGTGAACATTAGGCACAGTAGGTGGCATGGAGTCCGCAAACTCAAGCTACGCCAGGGGCTCCACGTGGCAGTAATCATACATAAAGGTGCTATGCAGCTCCAGACCATGGGCCTGCCCTCTCTGACAGCTCCCATCTATTCCACTCTCGCCTTAAATGCATCCAGGATGGTAACAATGTGCCTAAAAGAAAGGAAAACATGAACACGTGTTTATACCACCCCCTTCCCTCCCTTCATTTCTTCTTTTCCTTTGTCTTTGGCTCAAACTTTCACAGAGCACCTACTATGTGTTAAGCTTTGTGCAAAGAGTTGAGAAGACAGAGGGAAATGCAAAAGGAAGGGAGTAGGCATGCCCTGAGTGTCCACCGGACATTGTTACTGAACACACACGCATTCAGAAATTCACTCACTTCACTGTGTTTGAGTCATGTCTTAAAATATTTGGGAACTCTTCAAAGCAAGAAAGCTAACCCCTTTCTAGGAGCTTGAGCAGCTGCAGAAAGCTGATAGACAATACAGAGGGAAGATATAGGGTGAGGGCTGTGTGCATGTGTGTGTATGTGTGTGTGTGTGTGTCCTTTCGTGTGTGGAAGGACCTGAATTTTCTTGATGCTGCACTCACTTTTTATTGAGTGGCCCCTGTAAACTCTTGGGGATTTCTATTACATAATTCACCCAGTTGTTGATTATAAACATTTATTGAGTGTCTTCTATGTGCCGGGTTTCGACATAGGTATTCTCACCAAGTTCTCATTTTTTAAAAAACCGAGGTGTCATTATCCTCATGTGGATAAATAAAGTCAAAGTTTCAAAACATCGTATTTCTTGCCTAAAGATGTTCAGATGAGATAGTCAGAAAAGCTTGGAATAATTCAATAAGTATTTACCAAGTACCTACTGTGTTGCAGGCACATCAATTCAAATCCAGATACCCATGTTATTCTGAAAAACTGCCTCTTTGATTGCATTGGGAAAGCTAATTGAGACTCAGATCATATTACGTGTTATAGGATAGAGTTATGACACCCATGTTCATTTGTTTATACAGACATGAATTCACTTAGACATTTATTCAATGAATATCTTTTTGAGGGCTTACCGTGTGCCAGGCATAGTGTTTATTACTAGGAGTGAGTGGTGACTACCAAAGAGACATGCTCCTGGTACTTATGAGCTGACCCTCTCTTAAAGGGGAGATAGACATTAATCCATGAACTATACACAAGGGGCCAGTTGAGATCTACAGCTGGAAGAGAAGAAGCCAGTTCACTGGAGCCTGGGAATCTGGCTGGACTAGCTGGGGCCAGGAAAGTCTTCCCTGGAGAAGTGAGGAGAGTTAACTGTATGAAAGGGAAGGAAGAGATTCTGGTCTGAAGAGAACAGTGCATGCCAAGGGCCTGTGCAGAGGAGAAAGTTGGCTGCTCAGTGATATGAGCATACGCTCCCATGCATCTTTCAAGAGCATCCTAACCTCGCCCTGACCCCCCCCATCTCCCAAAATCTGTTTCCATCACACTCAGTGAGAGCCCCCAAGTCCCCAAGCCAGAAAGACTCTTTTTTGTCCCCACATCCCACTTCTATCCATTACCAAAGTCTCCCAACTTTATTACCTGTTTATCAGATTCATCCTCTCCTCTCAGTTCCCTCTACTAAGAATTTGGTTAAGATTTTACTCTCTTTTCCCAATAGAATTACTGAAATCACATAATTCAGTCATTTAACAAATACATATTTTGGGCCTGTTCAGTGGTTTGGCTCTGTATCTCCATCCAAATTTCATCTTGAATTGTAATTCCCATGTGTCTAGGAAGGGACCTGGTGAAAGGTGATTAGATCATAGGGGTGGTTTCCCCCATAATGTTCTTGTGATAGTGGTTGAAGTCTTATGATCTCTGTTGGTTTAAAAGTCTACCTCTCTCTCCTGCCACCATGTAAGACGTGTCTTGCTTCCCCTGTGCCTTCTGCCATGATTCTACATTTCCTAAGGCCTCCCAAGTGATATGGAACAGCGATTCAATTAAACCTCTTTTCTTTATAAATTCCCCAGTCTCAGATAATTCTTTATAGCAATGTGCAAGTTGAGTAATACAGCCTGCTAGGTGTTAGACACTGTTCTTAGCTATAGGATATACAAATAGATAAATCAGGTGCAATTTCTGCCCTATAGGAACCAGTAAAATGGGAAACCAGATACTTTTCCATCTGCTTTTTGACTATCTTCCTGTCTCCAGTCTGTTTTCCCTCTGTCCAGTTTCCACACTTCACTGGATTGGCTATTTGCAATGCCAATCTGATTATGTCAATCCACCCTTTTCAGACTGTTTAAAGAAGGCCCACAAGATGAAGTCCAGTTATCTTAGCACACCACTCAAGGCCCTCCATGATCTAGCCCACACCTCTCATGTCTATAACCTACCATGCCCATATCTAAAAACAGTTATCAGCATAATAGATCCTAAAGAGTTCTATGATTTCAGAGACGAATCTCAGGTCTATAAACCCTTGGGTGTCACTTGGTAACTCTCTCACCTCTACTTGCTTTGTGTCTAGTTATGTGATATGCCACTGGATAAATCAGACATTGAGAAGGAATAGAAAAAATTTACATGTGATATCAGAATAGACCACTGAAGGATGAACTCTTTATTGAACCTGATGGAGGGTTTTCCTGCTTTTGCAGTTAGAAATAGACCTAACTCTTTCTCTGCCTTAAGGTACTGTGGCAAATGCCTGGGGCTTATAGCAAAAGTGTCCTGGAGGTGATGTCTCCTGGGAACATTCCTCTCACGCTGGCTCTAATTGCACTAATGTAAGTATTTTATCCTTATCTGCTTTGGGCTAATCTCTAGAAAGGCCTGAGGTCACCTTTGCAAGCATTTCTATTAGCTCACTAGCTGCTCTCTCTCAAGTTCAGGAGCAGATTTTAAAGGACTTAATGACTGTCCCTGCAACTGTTCTATGACTTTAATTTTTCAAATCAGGATTTTTATTCTTGAGCTGAGAAATCTTTTTTTAAAGATTATTTCAACTTTTCATTTGATGATGGTCTTTTGAAAAATTCATGCATACTTGTAAAATCTTAATTCAGCTCTTTCTAGAGAGAAAACCTAAGGAGCAGAATGTACCAATGCTTGGAAAGAAAGCAAACTGGAATTAGACAGACCTGGGTTTGAATCCTAGATACATCATGTCCAAGTTGAATGGCCTTGGGCAAGTTGCCCAACCTCTTTGAGCATTGATTTACTTGCATATAAAATAAGAATCATGATATCTTTACATGAAATATGATTTGAGGATGAAAAGAGACTTAGAGCTTACTTCTGGAAAAACTGATTCAAGGTTAGTGGGAATAAAGTCATTCTTTCCTCCACAGCTGATGAGCTGATTCTACCACTGGCTAGAGTGGGCTGCTTGTGGCATGTATGCCACCACCTCCAAATCCTGCCCTTGTGGTAGGCACTATGAATCAGGCCCAGAATTCTTTCCCTGCTAAACCCAAGAATTCTTTCAACGGACCGTCTATGCCGCCACGAATAACCCATCTGAGCTTCCCATGAGATGACCCCTAAGTTCGTGTTGGCCTCTGGCCCTGATCAGCTCAGAAACAGCATGGCCGAAGCTTGGGGTGGGCCCAGAAAGCAGCAACAGGCCTTCCTGTAGGATTTCTTCTTTGTCTTTTTCTTCTTCTCTTCTTCTCCTCCTCCTCTTCTCCTCCTCCTCCTCCTCCTCTTCTTCTTCTTCTTCTTCTTCTTCTTCTTCTTCTTCTTCTTCTTCTTCTTCTTCTTCGTCTCCTTCTTCTTCTTCTTCTTCTTCTTCTTCTTCTTCTTCTTCTTCTTCTTCTTCTTCTTCTTCTTCTTCTTCTTCTTTTCTTCTTCTTCCTTTTTTTTCATTTCTCGGACTACAGACCTATGAGCAATGAGAGCTAAACCAGACTGTGTGCCCACCTTCCTAATTGCACAGGTGAGGAAAACTGAGGAAAGCAGAAGCAAGGTGCTCCAGCAAGGCTTGTGCTGTCACCTCCTAACCAACCAAACCCACTCAATTGCCACCTGCTAACAGCAACCTCGGTTCTTCATGCTGTTCTATAGAGCCCTCCAGCAACATGAGGAGGCTCAGGGCCTCAAGAGGAAAGAAAAGCAAGCCTAAGACAAGACTTGGCTTATTCTGTGGGGCCAAGTTCAGCAGGCCATTGTCACAGATTTCAGGAGGGTTTGGCCAAGGCCAAGGATGAGGAAGATAATATAAATCCCCAGCCTAGTAGGAGTACCAGCATTGGGGACCCAACTGTTAAGATTTGGGGCTCAGCTACTTAGACTCCCATCTTTTCTCATGAATTTATGACCTGTAATGTTGTAATGGGGATTTTGCCAAGTCTCTCTGGACCTCCCTCACCTATTAGAGGCTGATGACTTCTAACTCACTAGGTGCTCAGATCATCAAATGTTATCATAATAGAAAAGCTACAGGCATGGTTTTTGGTTTGAGTAGGTGTTCTGTTTGTGTGACATTCTGGAATGGGGATAGGACATTGGTCTACAGGGTTTATCTACTTTTGACAGCTGGGTCTGAGTGAAAGCCCATTAAAATCATCACACTAAGTGTATTTGAAGGGAAACAGCACCAAAAGGGAATCTGAGACTGGGGAAGAAGGAAGGAAGGAAGGAAGGAAGGAAGGAAGGAAGGAAGGAAGGAAGGAAGGAAGGAAGGAAGGAAGGAAGAAGCTAGGGCAAGATAAGGAGAAGTTGAAGAAGGACTTCCATGTAGTTTTAGTTACATTTAAGGTTTGGCTGGATAGCCGGGATTAAATGCCTGAGAGCCTTAAAGCTACTGGTCCACCAGTATGGTCTGGTCCACCTTCTGGCCGCCTCCTTCTATGATACACCAGACTCTCAGCCCCTTGGATCTACTTGACATTCTCCAAACATGAATGGTGTTCAGCACTCCCACCTTTTCTCACGAATTTATGACCTGTAATGTTGCAATGACAGAGATGGCGGAAAGAGAGAGATAGAGAGAGAACGATCTCACCAAGGGTCCTGAAGGGAAAGCTCCTGTCCAGGCACTGGTAAAAGTTGGTATAATCCAGGTCCCAAGACCAGATCCATTATATTAGTAATTGTCCTCCTGTATAAGGGAGTTGGTTGGATGGTGGGAAGAAGGTGAAAGGGTGGGAAGGAATGACAGGGGTTCTTTCTCTACATGCATAGAAGATACTATTTGTGGAGGTAGCCATTCTCTCTGCTTATAGTGAGCCTACATCCATCATTGCCAATGAAGCCTTCATCTGCTCTCAGAGATTTAACCTTTGCACAACACTGTCTTTGGTTCAGCACCCAGCCGGCACCAAAAATCACGCCCAGTTAGTTGAAATTGTGAAGGGGCGATATGAAAAGCCATGTAATCAAAGGCAAACACATGTTCAGTTTCAAAGTATAGGCTTTCCCATTAGTTCCATGTCACAGTTCCAGCTCTGCTTGTAAATATCTGTTTGACTTCTGGGGAAGTTTCATAAGCTTTCTGAGCCTTACTTCACTCCTATAAGGAGATGATAAAGTCTATATATACCTCAGGATTCTAGAAAGAATTACATGAAATGACAAATATGGAATTGAGTACACAGCCCAGCAAAGCAGGACCAAATGCTCAATACTCTAGACACCGAGCTGGGACACTCTGGGAGAGCTGCTGTTCAATACTAGCTCTCAGTTTTCCTCTCTGTAAAATAAAGTGCCCAGATTAATGAGCTGTTGAGATCTTCTCATTGCTGGCTGTCTGCACACAGATGTGTTCTGCGCTCCTCCAAATAGCATTTTAGGGAGGGCATGGTAGCTCACACTTGTAATGGCAGCACTTTGGTAGGCTGAGATGGACAAACCACCTGAGGTCAAGAGTTTGAGACTAGCCTGGCCAACATGGCTAAATCTCATTTCTACTAAAAATACAAAAATTAGCCGGCCATGGTGGTGGATACCTGTGATCCCAGCTACTCAGGAGGCAGAGGCAGAATTGTTTGAACCCAGGAGGTGGGGGTTGCAATGAGCCAAGATCACGCCACTGTACTCCAGCCTGGGCAACAGAGTGAAACTGCCTTAAACAAAAAATGCATTTTAGACAGCACTTAGAAGTAGTGGAGGAGTTGTTATAAGCAATCACATTGGTCATGGTTTTAGGCTACAGATTTTTAAAAGAAGAATTAATTCATGTTAATTTAGATAATACATAACTTATTAAAGACTTGGCTCACAGCATCTCTGGAAGAGCCAGGAAAACAGAATTCGATTCTACATGTCCAGGACCAATGTAGGCAGGAGAGATGCTTAACCATAGCTCACACTGAAGGAGAGAATCCTAGGCTGGGGCTTCACTTAGCTTCTGTGGTGCTTGGGAACCAGATGCTTAGAACCAGATGCTACAGGGACTACCCCAGGAAATCCAGACACCAACCCTACCTGAAATATCCCATTATTTCTCCCAGGCCATCACCTCCACTTTCTCACTGCTGTCCCAATCTCTGGCCGAAATCTGGATGCAGGAGAGAAGAGGGAATGTCAGTTTTCTTTCACTTTGTTTCAGTTTGAGCTTTCTATCCTTTCTTGTAAAGGTGAGTTTGAAGTGGTTTGGAATAGATCTTGAAGGAGTCTGTCTTTAGTACCTGCCAGGGTATTACCATTACTCAGAAATATAATTATAGGTTGTGGAGCACTGTTCCATGTTGAGCATTACCATCTATTATTAGCTAAACCTGCATACAACATGCAGTCAACATCATTACGTGCATTTTGCCAATGGTAAAACTGGAACACAGAGAAACTAAGCAATCTGCTTAATGTGATAGACATAGTCAGACTCAGCCCACATCTGTTTGCCTCCAAAGCCACTTTTCTTTGTTTGGTCCACTCTGCTCAAGTGAAGAGGAGTTCTCTGGAGCTACTGAGCAAAAGAACCATCTGTGGCTAAAACAGGGAGACCTATCCTTGGTAGGATTCAAGTTGAAATTGGACTTGAATAGGTCTGTTCTGCCATTTTGAATATTTCTGTACTTTCTTGGGGACAAGGGGCTTCTAAGAACTCTTGAGTTCCAAAAATACTGTAATCCTTTGGTCTGTCTCTCCAGATTGCTAGCCTAAAGAGGGGTTAAGGGCTGAACTTGAGAAAAATAATTTAATCTAGTGAAGAGCCAGGAAATAGAGCAGGCTGCTGCCAGAAGACCTACAGCACTTAGAAGCCAAGACCAGCTCATTCAAAATGGCCCATGGCAATTCCATCCTTATTAAAGCGGAATTGTAAAATCATAATGTGGACATTGTTGCTATTCATAAAGGATCTTATAAGAATGATTGCATGGCAAGTTCACTGTCCCTCTTAAATATAGAAGCCATTAAACTGCCTCCATAATGCTGAGAATATTAAGGAGAATTTACTGGGGACTAATAGGGCTGAGGACATCAGAAAGACATGAGAATGACTCATGGATTTACTTCTTTCTTATTACTTAACCCCAGTCATTTAACCCCAAAGCCCAGAGCTTAGGGAAATGGGAAGATACTTACAGTGACAAAAAAGAAATTAACCCCAACTTCCTCCAGCTCACTCAATGGTAGACCCAGAAGCCCTGCCCAAGAAGGGTCATCCATGCCCATTTCATGAGTCAGTCCTACGAAGGATAGGCAGAACCTTAGTGTCTCCATTCCCTCAGCCTGGTGTCTACACAGCCTGTAGAACTCTGAGTCAATTAAACCTCTTTTCTTTATAAATTACCCAGTGTCAGGTAGTTCTTTATAGCAATGCAAGAATGGACTAATCCATTAAACAATCAAGAATCCCTATTGTTTTCAGAAGAAATGTGCCAAGGTAAGGAGGAAAAAAGCAGACTGTTGTAGTCAGCCCTTGCCTCTGCAGTAGGAAGAACCACCAGATACTGTACCTGTTCCCTCCAGCTAACTTGAAGCCCCTGCATATGGGTCATCTCACCATTCAAAATGGGTAGACACTAAAACAGCTTGTGATATAGACACCCAGCCAGCCCTCCTGACAGGGTCTCAGCTCCTCATGCCTCACCCACATGCTCACATGCACAAATGCACACATGCACACACATGAATACACACACACACACACACAGACACACACGCTACCACCTTGAACAATTGGCCCTGGGACTACAATTCAGTAATAAAAAACCAAGTACAACATGGCTAAACCTCAAAAACACAATACTAAGTGGAAGAAACCAAGCACAAAAAAACTATGTACTGTGTGATTCCTTTCCTATGAAATGTTCAGAAAAGGCAACTCTACAGAGAGAAAGTAGACTAGTGTTTGCCTAGGGTAGAGGTAAGAATGGGGAGTGATGGGTAGTGAGCATGAAGTTTTCTATAATTCTACAAAAAATCTACACTAAATTTTTAGTGACAGTCACTATCATCACCTTTTAGTGAACACAATTCTACACTATAAAATCATCGAATTGTACATGCTAAATAGTAAATTTTATGGTAAGTAAATTATACCTAAAAAAAAAGAGTATTTTAAAAATACATTTAAGCCTGGTGGCTCACATCTGTACTCCCAGCCCTTTGGGAGGCCAAGGCCAGCCCATCACTTGAGCTCAGGCATTTGAGACCAGACTGGGTAACATAGTTAAACCCTGTCTCTACAAAAACAAAACAAATCAAAACAAAACAAGCAAAACAAAAATTAGAAAAATTAGCCAGGTGTGGTGGTGCATGCCTGTAGTTCCAGCTACTTGGAAGGGCTGAGGTGGGAGGATCACGTGAGTCTGGGAAGTCGAGGCTGCAGTGAGCCATGACTGCACCACCGCAATCCAGCCTGAGCAACAGAGCAAGACCCTTTCTAAAAAAAATAAAAATACAATTGTCCCTGAACCTGGACACGAGATTAAACATCAATGACTGTGTTGTTGGTGAATTACCTGATCTTTCTTTGTCTGATGAGATAGACACCAGGCTTCCTGGCTTTGTGTCTAAGCCTTCCCCTGACTGATGTGTGATGTAGGGAAGGCCTTTTTCTTCCTGGACCCTTGGCCTGCACTTGTCATCTGGAGGTAGCTCCATCCAGGGCCCACTGGATTTCAGGGGATCTAGGCATCCCTGGGGTTATGTCTAATAGCTGGGTACATTCATCCTGCCTTTCCCCAAGGAAAGAAACTGCAGGTCTCATAGCATTCCAAAATGGGGGACATGGGGCCAGTAAATATTATGAAAAGTGGGTTTCACAGAAATACTCTCAAAGGTCTTTGCCAGATTGGAGAGTCTGGGGAGATGGTAGGGTCCGCATTGGCTTAGTCTAAAATGGAGAGGGGAAGGACAGCAGTGGGCAGGGAGGATGGGGACGGATAACACCAGGAGAAGTGCCTGATGTAGGCCACTGGGGGAGTGGGGAGTGAGGGGGATGGAGACAGCAAACCACTATGGCATGTATGTACCTAGGCAACAATCCTGCAGGATGCAGGATGTGCACATGTACCCCAGAGCCCAAAGTACACTTAAAAAATCTACACTTATTTCCCCTCATCCAGTTACAGGTGTTTTTAAATTTTTTCTCTGAGAGGAAATACTTGTCAAGGAAAGTCTCTGGGAGAGCTGGAAACACTGGCCGATCCAGCCCTTGATGAGTGACTTGCTGTTCATGTTTGAAGAGCACGTTGCAGGAGCCCCGGAGAGCAGTACAGTGGGACAGAGTCCTCTGCTCCATTCTGTCCTGCTCTGTCCTCTAGCTTTGTAGTGGCCACATCCTCACCTGTTTTCTCTAAGCTAGAGGGTGAGGACTCACTTAGCAAGTCTTGGTTCCAGGCCGCAGGATACAGTGCACAGAATCAGTGTGCCTGTGTTTGTATGCTATGGCCTGGGCTGTTTTAAAACTATCATTAAATGCTCCATTTAAATGCATCTTAATCTGACCTCCAAGGCAGCATTTATAAAAGAAATATCCCCTGGTGCAGAAAGATCATTTACAGCCAAGATGCATCACAGCCCTTAAAAAATGTTAAGAAATTGATCCAAGTCTGCTCATCTGGACTTGTCCCTCGCCCCTTACCCCAAACCACAACTTTAACCTTGGTTATATCAGGACCTTCCCTGGTGGCAGGAGCCCCAGGTGACACCTGGCCTGCCCCACATCCTGTCCTCATGGAGACTCACAAGGTCAGGGGCCCTATACGCAAGCTCATGAATGGAGAAACGGAGCCACAAGGTGAATCACTGGGTTGAAAAGTAAACGCTGAGAATCTCCTGTCTGCCAGGCACTGGAGTCTAAAGATCACAAGACAGCTCCTGCCCTCCGGGAACCCATGGCCTGCTGGCGAAGACAGAGAAGTGAACAGACCATTGCAGTCCATCCTGCTCTGGACAGGGGAGCCCACAAATGCCTGGGACCTCTGAGGAGGAGACCCTCACAGCTCTCACCTAGGATGCAGTCACCAGATAAGGTGTGAGTGGACCTTAATGAAAGTCTTCTTTTAATGTTAATGGACAAATAACGATTGTATGTTTTGATATATGCTCACACTGTGGGATGATGAGATCACACTAAATAACAAATCCATCATCTCACATACTTACGTTTTTGTAGCGAAAACTTTTACAATCTACTCCCTTAGCAATTTTGAAACATACAATGTGCTATTATTTCTTACAGTCTTAGTACTGTCTCCCTGCTCCCAGCTGACCCTGAGATCAGGACTTGGTACAGGTAGCTTACCTGAGAGGTGATCCCTGGAAGCAAAAGTGAGTGAGAGGGAAGGTGAATCAGAAAGGACAAAAGCTGAGAAAGGGGCATCAAAGGGCAGGTGGCCCTCTAGGCAACAGGTGACAATTGTGCAGAAGGCATCTCAGCATTGTCCCCTCCAGGGACCAGGAAGCCGGGACACTTCCACACACATTCTCTTCCCTCACTGGCTGAGGACTGCCCTGAGGATGCCAAATCTCTGGCATTTTCCACCTGCCCTACACAGTGCTGAGCTGCTGTATCAGTCTGTTCTCACACTGCTAATAAAAACCTACCTGAGACCAGGTAATGTATACAGGAAAAGGGTTTAATGGACTCACAGTTCTGCATGGCTGGGGAGGCCCCACAGTCATGGCAGAAGGTGAAGGGGAAGCAAAGTCATCTCTTACATGGCAATGGGCAAGAGAGCGTGTGCAGGGCAACTCCCCTTATAAACCCTTCAGATCTCATGAGACTTATTCACTGTCATGAGAACAGCAAGGGAAAGACCTGGCCCCATGATTCGATTACCTCCCACCAGGTCCCTCCCACAAGGGGAATTATGGGAGCCACAATTTGAGATGAGATTTGATGGGGACACAGCCAAACCGTAGAGGCTGGCTTCTGCCAAATGAAGCCCTTGGGCAGAGGAGCAGAGGCAAAAAGAGGTGGAGGTTGGACGCTAGGTGGCTGGTGCAGGAGAACCTCAAGGTGGCCAGGGGGAGCTGGGGCCAGGCACCAGCAGCATCTGCTACAGTGCGAAGAGGCACCAGCCAGAAGGAGCCAAGGATACCAGTAGGCCTTTCCAGGAAGAGGAAACAGTGTGAGCGAAGTCTGAGATGGAGAAAGAGTTGGGTGTGAGAGAGACCCACCGGGCTTGGGTAGATCTAGACTGTAGCGTGGAATGCAGGGACTGTCGGGAGCTGAAACTGACAGTAGGCTGAGCTAGCTTCTCCCATGGTGTACTCATCCTCCTCCTGTTGCATGGGGGACTCTTCCTGGCTCATTTTCAGGAGGTGTCTCTAGATCCTTTTCCATGTTTGCACTTCTCTCACCAGCCCAGGACCCTTAGCAATCCAAGGACAGCCTTTTCTTAATAGGACCAGACAGCTACTTGGAAGGCAATGGCCTTGAGGATGAGGCCAAGGCGGAGGGATTCTCTGCAAAGAGGTTTCTTTCTGATAAACAGAACACATGTTAAGCGGGGGTGACCTTCATCCCCTAGCCTCAAATTCTTCAGCTGTGAAGGGATAACCATTAGCACCCCTTTTTCAGGCTGATAGGTGGGAAGCACCCAGCCTGGTGCTCAGAGAATGGAAATACTTCCCCTGGCTTGTCTGTCACTGCCCAGCACTGACTGCAAGCTTCTGGGAATGCTGTGCCCAATTCCATAAAAAATAATGTTGTGTGGCTGGGCAGTCTGGCTCATGCCTGTAATCTCAGCACTTTGGGAGGCTAACGCAAGAGGATCACTTGGGCCAAGAGTTTGAGACCAACCTGGGATGAAGATAGTGAAAATATACTTCTATCAAAAAAATTCTAGAAACTTAACCAGGAATACTGATATACGCCTATAGCCCTAGTTACTCAGGATGCTGAAGCAGGATGATCCCTTGAGCCCAGAAATTCAAGAGTGAGTTATGATTGTGCCACTGCACTCCAGCCTGGGCACCCGTAAGAGTGTAGCATTTACCTGGAGCTTCCAGGCTGTCAAACCTTTCCAGATAAACAGCATGATTTGTTAATCTGAAAATTTGTACACATCTGATTATACTTCTAAAGATCAAAATTGTAACTAAGGGTAAGAGGGCACTACCTGATGAATTCAATTTCATTTCAGTGAGGAAAAAAATGCAAACAAAAAGTGGACAGAGGGCACATTGTGAGCCGGTTACTTACTAGGTCTATGGAGAAACAGAAACGAGCACATCTGCCCCTGGCTGTCGAGGCTCCTAAAGGGCTGGGGCTCAGCTTTTACCCAAACAAGGATAACACAGAGCAGGCTGTGGAGGACAGTGCTAGAGAAAATGCAAAACATCTCAGGGATTTGCATGTCACTGCTCAGGCTAATTGGGGCAGCTGCTCAGGGAGGGGCAATGCATCCTGGTATTGGAGCACCACTTTTTCAGACTAAAACCCACAGAACAAAATAGAATTCATAAATGTACAAAATGAAAGGACCTCAAGAGACCTGCTCAGAGTTTAATTCCTAACAGAGAGGGTGGCATCCCACTGTTCCCTAAAAATACCCAGAGAGGCTGATTTTTTTATTCTAAGTGGTCCTAGACTTCCCCAAATTCCCTCTGGTTCCATTGGCGGACATCCCCAGTGAGAACCAATAATCTCATCTGCCAGTCTCTGTGCAGCCCTTTCATTGATGAGTCCATCGAGACCTGGATCAGTGACACAGTGAGATGCTCACTCATTAATTCCTTCTACCAATCATACATTCCCAGTGGCCAATCCTGTGCTCTATGCTGGGAGCTGCTGATGCAGCAATGAGTGAAGCTCCACCTTCATACACAGTAGCTTCAACAGATGAGTAAACCGAGTAGCAAAGAAGCCCTCAGGGCAGAAGGATCGACTGCCCAGGTACATTAGAGGAAGCAAGATAGGCAACAGCCATTGCACGGGCCGTGGGGAGCACTGGCTACTTAGATAACACAGGTGGCTCTTTGGGCAAAAGGAACTTTATGTGTAACATCTGCTGCTGAAGGCCTGGCCAGGTCATGTGGGATGAAGTCTGGACAATGTAAAATACATGGAGATGCAAGTTGACATTAGCTGGAGGAAGGCTTTGACTAACAAATAGAGGAGCTGAGCAGCCCTGTTGGTAGGAAGGCCCCTTCACCCCTGCCGTGTACCTCCACCACTGTCCTGCCTCCACTGGGACACATCCGTCTCCTCCATCTCCTCCTGACACCGGATCTAAGACCACTTGGCCATGAATGTACTGAATCACATCCTCTCTGGCTACTCAGGACCCTGGGCTCTGGAATGAAAAACAATGCAGTACTCATTTGTTGATTAATTATTAAATGTCTTCTTTTCATTTTTCCTTCTCTACCTATGGTCAGCCCTCAATATCCATGAGTCCCGCATCCAACCATTCAAACAACAACAGATCAAGGAATTCCATCTTTACTGAACATGTATAGACTTTTTTTCTTGACATTTTTTCCTAAACAATACAATTCATAACAACTATTTCTATAGCATTTACTTTGTATTCAGAATTTTAAGTAATCTAGAAATGATTTAA
Organism: Saguinus oedipus; assembly: GCA_031835075.1. Classification (NCBI taxonomy): domain Eukaryota; kingdom Metazoa; phylum Chordata; class Mammalia; order Primates; family Cebidae; genus Saguinus; species Saguinus oedipus. The sequence goes on along the minus strand of CM063181.1, from coordinate 41,543,940 downwards.
AGTATATGGTGTATGTGCATAGACTATATGCAAATACTACACCATTTAACAGCAGGAACTTGAGCATCTTTGAATTTTGGGATCCTTGGGAGGTCGTGGAACCAGTCCTTGATGGATACTGAAGGATGGCTACATAATTCTTCACTTCCTCACCTTGATGGACGTTCATTGTGTTTACCCTTAACTTAGGAACTTCTTACCACTGGAAGCTCTGTTACGTGCCCACTAGGTGGGATGGCAGATATAGATTACTAGTGGCCAATGATGGGGAAAGAAAAAGGAGAAAAAGGAAAACTAACGACATTTCCATGCACAACCATGGCCCTATGCTCACTAGCACCCACTGTTCACTAGTTAATTGTGGCACTGCACTCTACTGTTTTTCAATGCAACAGTCCACTTTCTATATTCATGGAGGGGTCCTGCCTTTCATCCTGCTTGGCACTGGAAATCATCACCAAAGGGGAAAATTAAAAGGACTATGTGGTTGCCATATGCTGCTTCAACCAAAAGTTGCCAGTAGGCCGTACCTTCCTGTGCTATCCCATTAAGAAGCACTGGTTGTAATTTCTTTACCATGGGATGTAGGCCTGTACATGGTAATTTGCTCACACCAGAGTGAGCTGTACAAGGGAAGACAGGGTAATCAGTTTTATTGCCAGTTCTATACCAGATGATTTCAGCATTTTTACTGAGCCTGAGGGGCACAGAAGCACTGTGGGCCTCTGTCTTCAAGAAATAGTGCTCAACTATTCTCATGGGATGGAAGTGGAAGCTTGAACCATTCTTTATCAGCCTTTAAACAATTTATGAATCTCCTGCTGGATCATGCATTTTGGAAATCAGAATCAAGGCTTTATTTCTTGCTGTATCCTCAGTGCCTAGCCTAGGGCTGGCACAGAATAAGAAGAGCTTAATAAAAATTTGTTAAATGAATGAATCACAGACTGGATGAATGAATCACAGACACTTAGCTCATCTTATATACTGTGTTCCAACTGTTTCCATCCACGTGCTGCAATTCATGTCTATCAACTTGATTTTCTCTGCCTGTACATTTAGACACTTTGCCAACAGATCAATCATAAAAATATGTATTAAATAGGAAAACACAGCAGTATACAAATGGCTTCGAAGACAGACATATCTGGATCTGGACTTGGCAGTGTGACCGATTTTCTCTGGGCAAATCAACTGTTCTTCCAATGCTGTATATATGGAGACCTTTATGGAATAAATATCCAGCATCTACACTCCAGGATCTTCAGCCCCACCAAGAGAAGTGGTGTCTGTAGCAGGCTGACTTTTCTTGGCAGAAAACGCTGAAATAAAAATTAGAATGCACAAAGTTTATTGAGAATTGCTTTTAAGACCTGTGAAACACAGGGGAAGAAAGCAGGGTTTGGCAAAAGGGGAAGCTGAGTTACTCTGCAGTTCCAGCAAAGACCTTAGTTTGACCCCATGGGGATTCTAGAGCATTGATGAACCTTTGAAATTGCCCCCAGTTGGGGTGTGGGGACCACTGATCTCTCCATGCTTCTTGGAGTCAATGTTTTCTTAGCATCTCTCAGGGTTCTTTCCAAGGAGCTAACTCTTGTATCCCAGGAAAGTGTTCCCAAATCAATAACATCCTCCTTAATCTCACATCCTAAAATCTCATCTCTTGCATATTCTCCCAGCTCCTGCTGACAAAGACTGACTAGATCTTTCGATCTTTCAGTATATAGCTCTTTTACTGTATAGCTTTCTTCTTCTTGTCTCAGCTTGCCCAAACATAAAGGGGAATAATTTCTGGTTCTCAGCCTAGCTGCGAGGGGGTTGCGGGGCAGTGGATATGGATCCTGAGAGTAGCTCACGTTCTCTGGCAGAGGCAAGGCCTCTAAATCATCTTCAAGCTAAGGAGGAGCGCCAGCACTTAATAGGGGCAAGTGGCCCAGAGGTCCAGGGGAACCTAGAGATTGAAGATCTGGTGACCCTGGAATTGCTAGCTGAACTGCCTGGTTGGGGAGTTCTACTTTCTTTAGAGGTCAAATATTCTGACAACTAAGTCCACAGCTCTGTCCGCCCTCTTGCTATAGGAGCTGAGAGCTCTTTTTATGCGAACCAGGAGGTTCCTGGTTTTCACACTTAGCTCTGACTTACCAATTAATCGCTCTCAACTTTTCATTTCAATTTTCCAGAATCTCAGTTGAGCTTAGCAATAACCATCCTATTCCACTCATATTTACTCTCTGCCCCATATTTACAAACATCTGATGCTTCACACCAGCTAATGCATCCCCTTCCCCTGGTATCCATCCCAGATCACCACTCATGAAAAGTCAGAAATTATTCTTTTATGCACCCTGGGGACACCCAGGAATAGAGTCCTCTTTGCCAGACAAGCAGTGGGTTATCCTGTCCCAGAATCTCATCTTAGTGTCTCCTTTCTCAGATAATCCTTGGAACCAGCTGTCACATACTAGGTTCTCCAAAGGAGATTCAGGTGAAAATTTCAATGCAGGACATTTATTCAAGACAAATTGTGTAGGCTATAAGGGGAAAACATATGATTGAGGAGAAGGAGAAACTGAGTTGCAATTTAAGCTCAAAGTAGCCCCCTGCAAAGTAACCTTAAGAGATGTCCCACTTAGAGGAAGAAGACCCTGGCTCCTGCGTGAACGTGGCATGACCTCTGGCAAGCTGATGTTGGAAAGGAGCTGATGCTAGCTGAGACGATAGGTTTTCAGGGCCTGGCAGGGCATCTGAGCGGTGCATCACAAGACCCTCTCCTGAGGGCTCCTAAATTCAGGGTCCTGGCATTGTTCCCTCTCCACTCCAGTAATGATCCAGGATGGAATCTCCCAGGGTGGCGTCCTTACCTCACCAATCTAGTCAGTTACCCTCTTCTGCGAAATTTAGAAGTGGCAGAAAATGGGAGTTGAGACAAAAAAATCAGCCTCTCTGAGTGACTGGGTCTCTCTGCAATATACCAACCAGGGAGTCATAGGCAGCCAGGTTCTGTCCCACAGACAGCAGATGACAGAAAGCCTATCTACAGAGAAAGAGAAGGGCAAAGCAGACAAGCAGAGACAACCAGGAATAAGAATTAGAGGCCTGAGGTTTTTCTTGTCTCCACTTCCAACCTTGTCTGAAACTCAGTTAATTTCACATCAGGCTCTGTAAGATTTCTGTATTCTTATAACAAATTAGTTCCAGTTGATATTTACCAATGCACCAAAAAATCCTAACAAAATGTTAGGCACAGAACAAACCCTTTCCTTTTATTTAGGCAAATGCTCTTTTCAAATATGCTTGTTTGTTTGTTTGTTTGTTTCTCTTCAATCTTTTTCTTTGATGTATTTGTGTCTTCGATGGAAAATCCTTTGTATTATTTGAATAGTTAAACAATTGTATTCTCTCATTCTCTGATTTGCCCTCATGCTTATTGAGCCTTTCCCTTCGGGAAAAACCATGTGAGAGAGGGACAAGCCCATGCAAGTAAAATTGGGTTCGATTGTCTGCTTCACTTTCTGTTTTGAGACAGAGTCTCACTCTGTTGCCCAGGCTGAAGCACAGTGGCTTGATCTTGGCTCACTGTAACCTCTACCACCTGAGTTCAAGATTCTTCTGTCTCAGCCTCCTGAGTAGCTAGGATTACAGGTACATACCACCAGACCCAGCTAATTTTTGTAGTTTTAGTAGAGATGGGGTTTCACTATGTTGAACAGGCTGATCTTAAACTCCTGACCTCAGGCAATTCACCAATCTTGGCCTTTCAATGTGCTAGGATTACAGGTGTGACTCACTGTACCAGCCTCTGCTTCACTTCTTACAAGCAATTTGACCATAGTCCAGTCACTCAATGTAACAGAACCTTCGTAATTACAGCTACGTAATTATGATCATTGTATTTCTTGTAAGTTATTGGGAGAGAAGGAGCCATATGTGTGCAGTGCCTAGCAGGAGGTCAGAGAAGAATCATTATCAATGCAGTTAAAATGATCATTATTCAAAGAGTATAAGCAACCTAGTTCCCTCTTGCATTAGTCAAAGCCTTTTCATTGCAGAATATAGACCCTTCCCCCATTCCCTTAAAATGTTTTCAATCAAAAGGAAAATCAAGTATCTGTTGAGCATATAAGGTTCAAGGACGGTGAAATCCAGGATCTTGAACAGGTCCTCAGGACTCAGTTTCTCTACTTGCTTATCCAGCATTCCTATCTTTTTTAAAATTTCCATAGGTTTTGGGGGAACAGGTGGTGTTTGGTTACGTAAGTTCTTGAGTGGTGATTTGTGGAGTTTCGGTGCACACATCACCTGAGCAGTATACACTGAACTCATCTTGTAGTCTGTTATCCCTCACCCTCTTCCCACCCTTTCCCCTGAGTCCCTGAAGTTCATTGTATCCTTCTTATGCCTTTGCATCCTCATAGCTTAGCTCCCACCTATGAGTGAGAATATACGATGTTTGGTTTTTCACTCCTGAGTTACCTCACTTAGAATAATAGTCTCCAATCCCATCCAGGTTGTTGCAAATGGCATTTCTATCTTGCAGCTCCTTCCTCAAGTATCCTCCTCTGAATAGCCTCGTAGGGCCATTTTCTTACATCAATCCCTAGAAATGTCTTTGACCATTTTTAAACCAACCCTCTGACCAGGGTGACTGACTTTGGACTGGGACTAATGGACTGGGTTAACCCCACCATAACCACAGAGAACAGCAGAAGGAAAGGGGGAGTTCTCCAGGAAAATCAGAGTGTTCTAGCAGAAGAAAGAAAGAGGCATGGGCAAAACAATTGATGTCTATTTTATTCTCTTTCTGAATCTGTGTAGCTTCTTTTTTTCCTGGAAAGTGTATTCTCCACTGAGTGGTCTTTGGGTCAACCTTTTATTAAGAGTACTTTTGCTGGCATGGTAGATAGGGCAACTCATTCATCTGTAATTTCCATTGAACACTGATTTTAGATGGAAATTACCATCAGTCAGGTCCCCAGTATGCTTCACATGGCCCTGTGGAGTGAAAGATTCCTCTTTTTAACTGTGAGACCAGCATTTTCACCCATGTAGTCTTGCCAAGACAGATGGGACCACAGCACAGAAAGTGTCAGTGGCCTAGCCATATTCGGTATAGAAATAGACTGTCTTATTCCTTAATCACAGTTTGATCAACAACATATGAGATCCTAGGCCTTTTTGGGAATGTTAATTTCCTAACGCATTCCTCCATAAAGATGAAAGCAAGGACTCTCAGCTTTTTTCTCTTTTACCTTTTTTCTCCTGTTTCATGATTCCTTGACAGAGGCATGCAAGATTAGAGTCCAGAGCAATTTTAGAAATCATCAAATCCAACTTAGAAGAGAGAAAATAGAAGCTTAAAATGGGCAAGGAGCTTTGCAAAAGTCAAGCAACCAATAACCATTAGAGAATGAATTTAAATAGAGGACTCTCTGACTTCTAGTTAAGCATGTAATTAGGATGAGAAGAAAAACTACAGGAAACAATTAATTTGGGCTGACAGAGCTCAACTGCTAAGCAATAAACCTCAGTTTTAGACCTGTTTCTCCTGCTGACTGCTAAGGAGACTTTGTCTTCTATCACATGCCCCCAATTTAAACTCCCTTGCCCTCCTCTTCATTGTATTGCGTGGCTATATTTGCCAAAAAGAGTTGGAAATATTGAAGATCCACTCATATACTAGGAATCACAGAGTAATTTTTGCCTGAACAAACCCAGCAAGGGATAGGACAGAGGAACCAGGATCTCAATGTCTAATGAATGCCTAGATTAGGCTGACACTAAAGGCTCCAGCCTCATTCTTCTTTTAACATCAGCATCTCATCATCATTCTCTACCTGCCTACTGGGTCTGGCACAAAGCCAAACAGAAGATGAGGCCAGCCTTAAACACACTTGAAGTTTTCTGTTCACATTTCTTAAAAGTGGTAGTTATTTAAGATAGAGGAAGAAACCTAGAGGATTCTGGGTTAAAGAAAGTAAACATTGGGCCAGGCATGGTGGCTCACATCTGTAATCTTGTCACTTTGAGAGGCTGAAGTAGGTGGATCACAAGGTCAAGAGACCGAGACCATCCTGGCTACCCTGTCTCTACTAAAAAACACAAAAATTAGCTGAGTGTGGTGGTCCACGCCTGAAGTCTTGGCAACTCAGGGAGGCTGAGGCAGAAGTGCTTGAATCTGGGAGGCAGAGGTTGCAGTGAGCCAAGATCACGCTACTGCACTCCAGCCTGGTCGACAATGTGAGACTCTGTCTCAAAAATAAGATAAAATAAAACAGAAAGTAGACATTGTTGAAATGAATCCACTTCTTTGATTCACCCAGTTGTTGCTTGCATCGTGGCGGAAGCTGGCTCGATGTTCACCAGATCCTACTTCTTCCCTTGTACATGGTCAAACTATTTGTCAGGTTATTTAAATATGAGCCATGAGACTGGTTCTGAACAATGGAATATGAGCATCCATATATCTATACCAATTGCAGACCTGACTCCTTAAGCTTCCCAAACAATTTTCCTTTTGATCATAGGGTGGCTGGATGCAGAAGATGAAGCAGTGGATTCCAAGGCTCTGAGAACATCTAAGCCACTAATTAAATGGCCCCTGGACTACCGAGTCATCTGGGCTTGGAGAAAAATCATCCACCACAACCACATTTATTTTTATGTCAGGGAAAACAAAATTTTATTGTGTTAAGCCACTAAAATTGTGTTATTTGTTGTAACGATTAACATCAATTCCCCTACACAGCCACCCAATCTAAGGCTGTGTTTATAAAATGAGTTTCACCCCAATGACAACACAATTCATTGGCATCAAGAAAAAAAAAATCCCAAGACAAAGCTACAACAGACGCCCAGAGACAAACCATGGTCTGCGAATTTCTAGGAGCCAACTGAATTGTTGCTTCTATGGATGTTTGGACTAGTGACCACAGATCAGAAGCCATGGCTTCGAATCCACCATACCCTCTGAACATCTTTCAACCCTGTGCAGGGTTCTTCATCACCACTGCTGCTTCCTCAGAGCAGGCCACCATCATTGCTTGCCTGGACAATGGCAGCAGTGTCTTTCCTGCTTTCTCTGCCTCCAGTCTCCTTCTCCTATATTTTTTCCACACAGCAGTCATTATGATCCACCTAAAATTCATATGTGAACAATTGAAACATTTCAATGCTTTGCAAAGATTAAACAAAAATCTTAATTTAGCTTTGACCTTGTTGGGATTCTCTTGGGGTAGTTGGCAAAAGATTAGGGAAAGTCAGAAGATTATAGTCTCAAACCTTTTGGAAGGCCAAAAGTTTTAATGGAGTAGGCTGAAGGCAGCCAGTTCATTAGGTTAGAATTTCAAGTCATAGCATAAAAGATAGGGACATTAAAGCTTCCCTAGTTAAGTCTGTTTACACCACATCCCTTTTCCTTTACCCTAACTGTTCACTAATGTAAAAGTTGTGCTGGATGACCCTCTCAGGGGGAGGTCGAAGGGGAAATACCTGTTAATAGTGTTTACTCCCGGCCCCAGAACCTTGAGACCTTGATCATGTCAGGGTCACCACCTGAGACCTCAGTCAAGTCAGTGTCCCTGTCCAGGTGCCAGCTGTGATAAGTATCACGGTCAGGTCTCTTTACACTGGGGTACAGCTGTGGCATCGGTCACGTCGGTGTCCCTGTTCAGGTGCTAGCTGTGATAAGTATCAGGTCAAAATCTCAGGTGGTGACCCCAATGTGATGCTCATCACATGACCTGACCATTTTCTACTTCCCCAGTCATAACACACATATATGCACACATGCACACGGATGTACACCTGCACATGAACACACATGTGCATGCATACACACGCACATATGCACACATGCACATGAACACACACATCACATGAATGCACACATACACATGAATGCACACATCACATGAATGCACACATACACATGAATGCACACATCACATGAATGCACACATGCATGCATACACATGCACATATGTACACATATATGCGAACACATATGTTGCATGCATACACATGCACACGTGCACATATGCACATGAATGCACACACATATGCATACACATGTGCATATACATATGTACATATGAACACACACATGCACACATGTACATGAATACACACACATGAACGCATACATGCACAAGAATTCACACATGCATGCATATACATGCACATACACATACATGCATATGCACACCCACTCTAGCCATGCTTCATTTCTTTCTGTTATCCGTAGATGCCATGTGTTTTTTTGTCTCTGGTTATTGTCTTAGACATTATTTCATCTCTTTCTTCTTTTTCCTCTTTCTCCCCTGAACTTCCTTTTCCCCATTGTCTTCTTTAGTTCTCTCATTAGAAGGTGTCTCCCCCAGGGAGCCTCCCATGTTCCCCACTGTGTGGGGTGTTCCTCAAATGTGCTTTCCTGGCACTCTGAGGCAGGTTGACGGCCTGTCCTCATCAAGTGGCTGAGACTCCCATCTGGCATGTAACATTGGAATCAATGGCAAGACCCTTTTCTCCTCTGGGCTACAATTTTCATGACAGTGAAGACCACTTCAAACCTGCTGGAAGGATTCATTAGAAGTAGTACTCACTGGCGTTGCATGTATTGAGAGCCAGCTGTGATCCTGGGCTCCTGGAGCACATGTGGTTTTACGTTGATCAGCTCACTTAATCTTCAAAACAGCCTTGTAAAGTAGGTATTAACACCACATTATACAGATGAAGAAGTTGAGGCTCAAAGGAGTTAAGTGACTTACCCAACGGTACATAAAATGTTGTAATAAATAAGTTAGAATTTTGAATTTTAGTCCATTCACTTCAAATCCTGGGCTCTTTCCAACTCAGGGCCTGAGTAAAATAATGGCTGGAGATGTATTTAAACTGATGGAGATAATAGTTACTATTATGTACATACTTAAATTTATGTATTTACACATCTGTTTACATCTACTAACGGAGAAGAGCAAGGCCCCTGTCTCGTAAGTCTTAGAAACCCTAGCAGCTGCCCCAGGTGCTTTCAAAAAGTTGATTAAATAGAAAAATGGAAGAAAAGAAAGGAGAGGACAGGTAAAAATTAACCCTAAGTCTCCTGGTATTACCATCCTGTGTATGAGGTGGACTTGAGAATCGCCATATCTTGTACTTGTGTAATCTTGGCACTGCTCAATACAGTCAACTGCAATAATAATAATAATAATAATAGGATATTCAGGCAGCTGATAGGGGAACTCTGGGTTTGATGACCCAAAATCTTTTTTTAGTGTAGTTCAATTTTCATACCTGCTCAGGCTATTACAGGTTACGATGTTAAGAAGGAAAACAGCTCTTTTACCTATAGGTCATTTTCAAAATGGGTTCAGCATAAGCCAGATGGGAAATAGGATATAAATCCAGGCACCAAAGAGGGAATCATCAGGCTGCCTGTGTCCACGATGGAACGGCCAAGATGTTCAGTCCTCCTTTAGTGAAGGCCTCTTTGTAGCCTGGAACCTGCCTTCTCAGGAAGGGTACAGACTTGGGTGGGGGCAGACAGCCCTAGGGAGATTCTGATTCAACTCTCCAGCTCATTTCCAGTTTCCCTGGCCACTGCACTCATGAGCAATGCTGAGACATCAGTGTTTCTGTGTATCGGGTCACACCACCTATTTTGCAATCTGAGCCAGGAGTGACGGTGAAGTAATGCAAGCAATTGTAAAGCAAACACACTGAGACTTGTTTACCCAAATAGGTTTCATGATCACAAAACAATTTCCCGGCAGGAGTCGCACGAGGGAAGAACCCCTTCTCAGTGTAGTCAGTCTTCATTCTGAAAGTAAGCACTTTATCATTCTTTACAGTCTCCTCCAAATGACAAGACTCCTATTGAGTTCAGGGTATTTTTCAGCAAATATGGAACCAACTTCAAAAAGATGAGTGTTGCTGAGGACCTTCAGAGAAATATCTTCAGACCCCAAAGATGTGCTGTCTAATAGTCACTAGCTACATGAGTGAGAACGTGAATATTTAATTTTCTTCAATTTTAAATAATTTACACTTAAATCTAAAAACTGAAGCACAGTAAAATAGTCTGCTATTAACACAGCTTTATTCAAAAACTTTTAAGCATGCTTAGAGCAATGTGAATGCATGAATCTATTTTTTTTTTTTTTTGCAACTGCAAATTCTAAGAGATTATAGTATCAATCAAGTAAGTACTTAGAGTGAAAATTTAGCATCTGAATGAGATGTGTTGTCAGTAAAACGCTCACTGGATGTTACAGGCTTAATATGAAAGAAAGAATGTAAAATATCTTATTAATAGTTTTTATATTGATTACATATTGAAATAACATTTTTTAATATTAGGAGCTAAATAAAATATATGATTAAAATTAATTTCACCTGCTTTTAAATTTTTTTCAATGAGGCTACAAGGAAGTATTAAAGCGCACATGTGACTCATATTATCTTTCTATGCAACACTGCTCTGAAGTGCATTTCCAGACCAGACTAATTATGTATTGAGCAACTGCAGCTTTGCTGGAATAAGTATTTAGCCTCCTGGAAGAACTTTAAAAAAAAGTTCGTTTGGATACATAAGCCAAAATGTGGTGTCAGAAGGGTTTCCAGAACACAGAAGTTGCTGAACCTTATTAGAGAATGCCACTTTGGATAGCAGCTTTAAAATAGGGTTGCAATCCTTTACTACAGATTCCAGTAACATTCGACTCTTAACTACTACATGTAAGACACTTTAATGCTTCATTCAAATCATCAAAACAATTTTCAAGAGAGGCATGACGAATCTTATTTTATACATGAGAAAACTGAGGTTTAATGAGGATGAGCTCTGCTATGGAGCTCAGAATAGATGAAACTCAGGGTGTGAGTCCAAGAACAATCTTCTTTCCACAGCATTGTTATTCCCCCAACTATATTAGAGTTCCTCCAAGATTTAGGGAGATCATGTAAGATACGAAAATGCTAAAATGTGCCCATAATTGCTGTTATTTGGACCAAACTTCCACCCTCTCCACACTTAACAAACCCAGGGATGTGTAAATATTTGTTCTTTATGTGCCATGACAAATAAAGAATCTCCCTGCCAGGGCTCCTGACTTTCCCAGGGCACTCCCCATCATACCAGAAGGCTTCCTCCTAAGGCAAGCAGAAAGAGGCAGGCAAATCAAACAAACCGCAAAACCCAATCCCATTTCTTTTTCCCAGCCCCATGGTACAAATGCATGGAAATAAGATCCCATCTGCAGACAGCAGTAGGCAGGAAGTGAGAATCCTTCTGACTAAGCATTTGCGTTGTATGAATCCAAGTTAAGCTGTGCGAGTAAACTTATTGCATTCTCTTGCAATAGACTTCCTGGGAAGGGACTCAGAGAAGAGCAGTAAACTGGGAGTCATAGCATCATCATCATCATCATTATCATCATCATAATCATCAACAGCAATAGCATGGATGCCCTCTGAAGCCCATAAAATATGGCCAGCATTGTGGCCTCTAGTTGATGCTAATCCATTTGCTCTCCTCTCCACATCCAACTCAATTCTATTCATCCTTTGCCTTCTTTCACTCCCATTCCCAGGCTGCAAAGTGCAGCTCCCCTTTGCCTTCCAACAGTACTCACTGCATTATAATTCTGTTTATGTGGTGAGACTACAGGTTACTGTAGGGTTCAGAGTTGGTCTTACTCACCCTGTATCCTGGCACTGAAGCCAGGGTCTGAAACACAAGACACAAAGCCTTGTAAGGATGTTTATTAGCTCAAGTGACCTCAAGGTCAGGTGCTGCCATGGGCACGGTTGACTGGATTCAGTAGCTGGACTTGTTCCTGGGTCTCTTGACATCCTGGCTTGACTTCTCTCTAACTGACGAGGCCTGACCCTCTGCTTCTGGGTATAGAGGGGTGTGAATTATTTGGGCGCTTGTTAATGCCAGGCCAGTCCCTTTACTTCCTTCAGGATGTGAATCTCAGTAGGGTAGCTGGTCACACCTGTATTTTGTGTGTTGTCAAGGAATTAGCTGCAAAAGAACAAGAACCGTTTTCTAGACCATCGGGGATTTATGAAAAGGTACATTTCCTGACTGCAGTTTCAGCAATGTGGAGAGTCCAGTTACCTCTACGTGACCAAAAAAGCAGGACAACCGCTCTGTTGGCCGTCCTAGTTCACAGCTTGCCTCTACTATTCTCTACCTCTCTCCCTTCTAGAATGATTGTTCACTCTGTGTTTTCGCACCCAAGAGCGTCGATGGTTCTTGGGACAGTGAAACTGGATAAAGCTGAGTACATTCAATCTGCTCCTGCTTCTCTTCCACTCCTTTTTCTCTGTTTCAAAAGCCATTTCAGCACCTCACACCCACTAGGATGGCAAATCAATAAATAAAACAAGTGTTGATGAGGTTGTGGAGAAACTGGAATCCTTGCACCTTACTGGTAGGATTGCAAAATGGTGCAGTTGCCATAGAAAACAGCATGGCCATCCCTCAAAAAATTAAACATAGAACTTTATGCTTCATATGATCCAGCAGTTCCACTTCTGAGTATATATGCTAAAGAGTGAGAGGATGCATAGACTAAATGTGGAATATACAAACAGTGGAATATTACTCAGCTTCAAAAAGAAAGGAAACTGACACTGCCACAGCATGGATTAACCTTGAGGGCATTAAGCTGAGTGAAATAAGCCAGTCATAGAAAAATACAAATACTATCTGATTCCACTTACATGTGATACTCAGTCACAGAGACAGAAAGTAGAAGAGTGGTTGCCACAGAAGGAGAAATAGGGAGGTGTTACTGAAGACATAAAACTTCAGTTTTGCAAGATGAGAAGAGTTCTGGCAAGGGTTAGTGGTGACGTGTACATACTGCCCCCTTGCCTCAATTGGTGACAGCCTGGAAGGCTGCTCAGTTCCAGAGCTGCTGGTGAGACAGAGGCTTGTGATGCAAGTGTGTCTCAGTGTAACTTCTCTCTCAGGCCCAGACCTGCCTCCCTCACCACCCTAGAGGTGTTGTTCAGGACAGCACTCAGCAACAACATCCCCACAGGCAACTGTCAGTCTGAGTCTCAGCCCTACACATTTTTTTTTATTTTAAATTTTTATTGCATTATAGGTTTTGGGGTACATGTGCAGAACGTGCAAGATAGTTGCATAGGTACACACATGGCAGTGTGTTTTGCTGCCTTCCTCCCCTTCACCCACACTTGGCATTCATCCCCAGGCTATCCCTCCCCAGCCCCCCCACTGTCCCTCCCCCATTCCCCCCAATAGACCCCAGTGTGTAGTAGACCCCCTCTCTGTGTCCATGTGTTCTCATTTTTCTCACCCACCTATGAGTGAGTATATGCGGTATTTCTTTTTCTGTTCTTGTGTCAGTTTGCTGAGAATGATGTTCTCCAGATTCATCCATGTCCTTACAAAGGACACAAACTCATCATTTTTGATTGCTGCATAATATTCCATGCTGTATATGTGCCACATTTTCCCAGTCCAGTCTATCATCATTGGGCATTTGGGTTGGTTCCAGTTCTTTGCTATTAGCCCTACACATTTTTAAATCTGCTTTTGGTTTTAAGGATTTTCTCCATTTTTGTTTTATGATGACATCAACTTGCCTTCAAATGAATTGTATTGAACCAAATGACATTAGACAGGGCAGGTCAAGAGGGGCTGGGACTTGAGACATATTGAACCCAGCTGGGTAGGGGCAAGTGCAGGACCAGAGCTGGTAAGAATGCCAGCAGCTCTGCAGACTGTGCAGGCCTCACCCCTAGGGGTGCAAAGTGAGGCTCAGCTGGCTGATTCACTTTCGTCACCTTGATGCTCTCTTCAAGGAGCACAGGCAGGATTAGTAACACTGGCTTGTTGAATATTTGCTTTCGGTCTCGGCTTTTATTCTTTCTCATTTCCTAGAAGAGAACATCAATAGTGAAGTTAACAGTCCCAGGCAGGACCTAGGGTTTAGAGGTGGGTCAAGCTGGCTCCTCCTGAGAAAGAACCTCCGTCTGTCTTGCAGGCAGAGGTGCACAGATTCCTAAATATATGGAGAGCACAGGTTTTTTCAGGGGCAGGCAGAATGGGAGGGAAAGCTGCAGAGCAATCTGCACACACACATTAGCCAGCAGACAGGGTCTCTTCACACCATGCACAGACACACACCGGAGTACACTCTCATTGCATACTCAGATCCACGTGAATAAGACACATGCACACCCACATCTAGGCTCATGCAAAGTTGTGCACACACAGCTGAGAATGCATGTGTACTTTCAAGAACAATCAAGCCCACATATTCACGCTGACACATGGAACATGCTCATTTGAATGCAAACTCACATTTGCTTATAAGCATGTGCATGTACACACACACACACACACACTGCATTCTCACATTTGCTTATAAGCCTGTGCATGTACACACACACACACACACACACACACTGCATTCTCACATTTGCTTATAAGCATGTGCATGTATACACACACACACACACACACACACACACTCACATTGTGCATAGTAAGTGTTCCATCCTGACTTCTCAGTGCAGACCTCATCGACTTTCTTGGTTCCATCCTTTCATTTGGAAAAAGGGAAAGTGTACAAAGGAATGTAACACGTTCTCTTACCACTAGAATCCTGGAAAAATGCATTCCCTGGAATGAAGAAAATGTACATACTGATGATTTGCATTTGTGATGTTGGAGTCTGTGCTGGATTCAGTGTAAGAATGTACATACTGATGATTTGCATTTGTGATGTTGGAGTCTGTGCTGGATTCAGTGTAAGAATGTACATACTGATGATTTGCATTTGTGATGTTGGAGTCTGTGCTGGATTCAGTGTAGGCGCCTCCCTGGATACACTCAGTTGTGGTTTTTTTGAGGTTACTGATGAACGTTCAGGCAGATTTCTGCAATCAATATAACTCATGTAGGCTGTAGAGAGGAGTTTTTCATTTTTATTTAATAGAGAGTCTAGAATTCTGTTGCCATCTTTAGGGAAGGGGCCATTCCCAGAATGGTGTCCCTCCCTCTCAGCTGGCCATGCCAACCTGGACCTGAATATGGCCGGTGGGCAAGCTCAGAAAGCATCTTACCTCGTAATTCCTGTGCTTCTCCATCCTGGTCTGCACATTCTTCTCTCCCTGCTGTTCCCTGCTGCTGCTGAGGTGCAGGATGCCCCAGGCCCACTGCTACCTGGCTGGCCACCCTCCAAGCTCCAAGAAGGCAGATGGTTTGCCCTGAAAACAACTCCACAGTTTTTTGGGATCTAGCTTCTCCAGAGACTGCCAGAGGGACTGGGTGGGGCAACTGGGAAATTCTAGGGTGCTGATGTCCTGTGAACTTTAACCAATGGGAGATCTGTGCTGAGGAGTCAATTCCCCCTTTCTCTCTTATGATAGAGAGCTCTGCACGGATTCTCTGAAGACATCTCACTTATTATGAAGCTAAAGCCAAGTCAATGTCCACTTATATTTTATCTTCCTCCTTCAGTGCCTCACAAAACATTCTGCATCAATCTCTTATTCAGCACAAGAAATTCTCAGATAGCTTACCTTCTGTATATATCTCAACCTTCACTTACATATTTCTGGAGACAAGGAGCTCACCACCTCTCAAGGCGGCTCATTCACTGCTTGACGAGTTTTGTCAGTTAAAATATTGTTTGTTAGAATTGTCATCTGTCTCCCAGAATGTCTTTTCCTCAACAGACCTATGTCAGTGCTCTGGGGTTCCACAGAACCAATCCAGTTACTGCATGAAGTCCCTTCTGGTAATCAGGCACCGTTACAATTGTCTACCCTGAGGATTCTCTGCCTCAACCTAATATAGTTCAGACAGAGCCCCTGGGCCGGGTGCTCTAGTAGGTCAAGCTTGTCCAACCTATGGTCTATAGGCCACATGCAGCCCAATGCAAATTCATAAACATTCCTAAAACATTATGAGATTTTTTTTTTTTTTTTTAGCTCATCAGCTATTGTTAGTGTTAGTGTACTTTAGTGTGGCCCAAGGCAATTCTTCTTCCAATGTGGCCCGAAGAGCCCCCAAATTGGACACCCCTGCAGTAGGTTCTGCAGATACAGAAGTGAATACAACTTGGCCTCTCTTCTTAGAGAACTTATGATACCCAGTGGAGACAGACACTGTATTAGTCCATTTACACACTGCTATAAAGAACCACATGAGACCGGGTCATTTATAAAGAAAAGAGGTTTAATTGACTCACAGTTCTGCATGGCTAGGGAGGCCTCAGGAAACTTACAATCATGATGGAAGGGGAAGCAAGGACATCTTACCATGGCAAAGCAGGTCTGGGAGACCACCATACACCTTATTTTATTTTTTTAATTTTACTTTAAGTTCTGGGATACATGTGCAGAACGTGTAGGTTTATTACATAAATATTTGTGTGCCATGCTGGTCAGCTGCATCTACTGACCCATCCTCCACTCACCCCCCAACCCCCAACAAGCCCTGGTGTGTGTTGTTCCTCTCCCTGTGTCCATGAGTTCTCATGGTTCAACTCCTGCTTATGAGTGAGAACATGCAGTTTGGTTTTCTGTTCCTGTGTCAGTTCACTGAGGATGATGGCTTCTAGCTTCATCCATGTTTCTGCAAAGGTCATGATCTCATTCCTTTTCATGGCTGCATAGTATTCCATGGTGTATATATACCACATTCTCTTTATCCAGTCTATCATTGATGGTCATTTAGGTTGGTTCCCATACTTTGCAATTGTAAATAGTGCTGCAAAGCATATGTGTGCATGTGTCTTTATAGTAGAATGATGTATAGTCCTTTGGGTATATTTCTGATAATGAGATTGCTGGGTCAAATGGTATTTCTGATTCTAGTTCCTTGAGGAACAGCCATACTGTCTTCCACAATGGTTGAACTAATTTACATTCCAACCAACAGTGTGAACGTGTTTCTATTTCTCCACAGCCTTGCCAGCATCTATTATTTCTTAACTTTTTAATAATCGCCATTCTGACTAGCATGAGATGGTATTTCATTGTGGTTTTGATTTGCCTTTCTCTAATGAGAAGTGATGTTGAGCTTTTTTTCATATGTTTGTTTCACATAAATGCCTTCTTTTGAGAAGTGTCTGTTCATATTCTTTGTCCACATTTTGATGGTGGTGTTTGTTTTTTTTTTTTTCTGGTAAATTCAAGTTCCTTGTCAATTTCAGATATTAGATGTTTGTCAGATAGGTAGCTTGCAAAGCCTTTTTTTCTATTCTGTAGGTTGCCTGTTTACTCTGATAGTTTCCTTTGCTGTGCAGAAGTTCTTTAGTTTAATTAGAAACTATTTGTAAATTTTGGCTTTTGCTGCAATTGTTTTTGGCGTTTTCATCATGAATCTTTGCCTATGCCTATGTCCTGAATGATATTGCCTAGGTTTTCTCTAGGGTTTTTATGGTTTGGGGTATTACATTTGAGTCTTTGATCCATCTTGAGTAACTTTTTGTATAAGGTGTAAGGAAGGGGTCCGGTTTCAGTTTTCTGTGTATGGCTAGCTGGTTTTCCCAGCACCATTTATTGAATAGGTGATCCATTCCCCATTGCTTGTTTTTGTCAGGTTTGTTGAAGATCAGATGATTATAGATGTGTGGTGTTATTTCTGAAGTCTCCATTCTGTTCCATTGGTCTATATGTCTGTTTTGGTAAAAAGTACCATGCTGTTTTGGTTACTGTAGCCTTGTAGTATAGTTTAAAATCAGGTAGCATGTTGATTCCAGCTTTGTTCTTTTTGCCTACGATTGTCTTGGCTATATGGGATCTTCTTCAATTCCATATGAAATTTAAAGTAGTTTTTTTCTAATTCTGTGAGGAATTTCAGTGGTAATTTGATGGAAATAACATTGAATCAATAAATTACTTTGGGCAGTATGGCCATTTTCACAACACTGATTCTTTCTATTCATGAGGATGACATGTTTTCCATTTGTTTGTGTCCTCTCTCATTTCCTTGAGCAGTGGTTTGTAGTTCTCCTTGAAGAAGTCCTTCACATCCCTTGTTAGCTATATTCATAAGTATTTTATTCTCTTTGTAGTGATTGTGAATGGGAGCTCATTCATGATTTGGCTCTCTGCTTGTCTATTGTTGGTGTAAAGGAATGCTTGTGATTTTTGCACATTGATTTTGTATCCTGAGACTGTGCTGAAGTTTCTTATCCATTTAAGGAGTTTTGGGGTGGAGACAGTGGAGTTTTCTAAGTATAAAAATCATGTCATCTGCAAACAGAGACAATTTGACTTCCTCTCTTCCTATTTAAATGTCCTTTATTTCTTTCTCTTGATTGATTGCCCTGGCCAGAACTTCCAAAACTATGTTGAATAGGAGTGGTGAGAGAGAACATCCTTGTCTTGTACCAGTTTTCAAAGGGAATGCTTCTAGCTTTTACCCAATCAATGTGACATTGGCTGTAGGTTTGTCATAAATAGCTCTTATTATGAGATATGTTCCATCAGTACTTAGTTTATTGAGAGTTTTTAACATGAAGAGAAGTTGAATTTTATCAAATAACTTTTCTCCACCTATTGAGATAATCATGTGTTTTTTGTCTTTGGTTCCATTATGTGATGGATTGCGTTTATTGATTTGTGTATGTTGAACTAGCCTTGCATCTCAGGGATGAAGCAGACTTAATCATGGCGGATAAGCTTTTTGATGTGCTGCTGGATTCAGTTTGCCAGTATTTTATTGAGGATTCTCACATCAATGTTCATCAGGGATATTGGCCTGAAGTTTTCTTTTTTTCTTTTTCTTTTTTTTTTTTTGTATCTCTTCCTGGTTTTGGCATCAGGATGATGCTGTCTTCATAAAATGAGTTAGGGAGGAGTCCCTCCTTTTCAGTTGTTTGGAATAGTTTCAGAAGAAATTGTATCAGCTTTTCTTTGTACCTCTGGTAGAATTTGGCTGGGAATCCGTCTGGTCCTGGGCATTTTTTGATTGGTAGACTATTAATTACTGCCTCAATCTCAGAATATGTCATTGGTCTATTCAGGGATTCGACTTCTTCCTGGAAGGGTGTATGTGTCCAGGAGTCTATCCATTTCTTCTAGATTTTCTAGTTTATTTGCATAGAGGTGTTTATAGTATTCTTTGATGGTAGTTTGTATTTCTGTGGGGCCAGTGGTGATAACCCCTTTATCACCTTTTATTGTGTCTATTTGATTCTTCTCTCTTTTCTTATTTATTAGTCTAGCTAGTGGTCTATTTTGTTAATTTATTAAAAAAACAGTTTCTGGATTCCTTGATTTTTTGGAGGATTTTTTTGTCTCTATCTCTTTCAGTTCTGCTCTAATCTTAGTTGTTTCTTGTCTTCTGCTAGCTTTTGGATTACTTTGCTCTTGCTTTTCTAGAGCTTTTAAGTTGATGTTAGGGTGTCAATTTGAGATCATTCTAGCTTTCTGAAGTGGGCATTTAGTACTACAAATTTCCCTCTTAACACTGGTTTAGCTGGACCATCATACACTTTTAAACCATCAGATCTCATGAGAACTCATTCCCTGTTATAAGAAGAGCATGGGGAAACTGCCCCTAGGATCCACTCACCTCCCATCAGGCCCTTCCCTCCACATGTGGGGATTACAATTCCAGATGAGATTAGAGTGGGGACACAGAACCAAACCATATTAAACACTAAAAGAGATTTTTGATATTTCAGGGAAGATATCTTTCTTAGCTTAGGGAAATTGGGAACTGAGAAAAACTCAGGGTTCTATGAGAATACAGAGGAGCAGTAACAACCCAGCCTAGAAGAATAAGAAAGACTTCTTGGAAAAGAAAAAGTCTGAGATTTGAGCTGCCACAGGTGACTGTATATGCTATACCCTGCACCACTTCAGCCTTCATTGATGGCCTTCCTGAAGTGATGCAATACACAGCCTGCTCTACCTGATGCAGCATTCTTAGGTCATTCAGGGGAAGTGAAAATAAGTAGGCTAAAAGGAGGGAAAGCTGAGTAAGCAGAGTTGAACATGACACTTGCTCAGGAAACTACACATCCTGCTGTCGGCCCAGGGAGTCATTTGAGGATATAAGTAGCCAGAAGTGATGCTGAAGGAATGAGTCAAAGCTGGAAATCACCAAGGAAGATCCAAGCAGTGGTGTGCTGGCAACTATTTCTACAGGCTTGTGAGGAGCAACCATGTACCTCTCTTTCCCAACTCCTTGATTAACCAGTAACATTGGTCATTTGAATTCAGCCATGGTGGGAGTATTTACTAGACAGAAATGGACAAATAAATACTGGAAATCATGCCAATTTTTCTTTCCCTAGAGAGCCAATTGTTAAACATTTACCATCACACCACTGGTTGTCAGTCACTCCTCATAAAGCTTGGTTCCCAAATACTTGCAGGGCTGGAGACAGACCTCTGGACTCTGGACTCAATCCATTTCAAGCTAGCCTAGACTCTATGCTTCCAGCTGGACCTTGTTTGTCTCTGACCATATTTCACTAACCAGGAAGGTTGTCCATTTCCCCAGCTCTCATAACAGCCTGAAGAATTCCAGATAGCCCTCTGCACTGTTTGGTTAGTGATATGGGATTGTTTGTACATGCACTGAGGGAGGGGGAGCATTTCTTTGTAATTGAAGTCTCTTCCTTCTGCGTGGTTAACTGCCTAAGAAGCAGAGATCAGAGCCCTTTGCTGTATAATTGACCACGAACATGCTCGGGGTAACAGCCACAAACGCTTAGCTCTTTCTGCATGCCAGACACTGCTCTAAACACATTAACTGTATTAACTCAGATAGTTCTCATAAGGCTTGAGGTAGGTATTATGCACCACAGAGAGGAAATGTTACTTGTCCAAGAACACAAAACTGGCAAGAGGAAATTATGGGATTGGAGCTCAAGCAGGCAGCCTTTGGGATGTATGCTCTTTCCTAGTGTAATAAACTGAATGAAGCAGGAAGTCATGCTTATTACTGTTAGCATCAGCAGCTGCATTATAAAATACACTAATATTGGGAATTTACTGGTTACATACCACGTGTTAGAGCCCTTGCTCATGCCATCTTAATCCATCTTCACACCATCACCAATTAGTAATGTATGTTAGACACTTGCTGGCTGTGATTCAGCAACCATTTCTTTCTCTGGCAATAGCATCATGAATTGCTTTTTGGAAAATCACTGATCTGTCCTTGATTGATGCTATTTGGTGTAGCTGAGTTCTTCCTCTTCTCAGTGGACAGGTGAGCAAGGTGTAAGCCAATCCGTGCAGCCCATCCCACTGATCTCAGGGAGTAGACACAGAAATAAGGCACAGGATCAAATTCAGAGCAAGGAAATGAGGCCCAACACCTGTGTTTAATATGAGGGAAAGAGAACAGGTTTCTTTTCTACCAGACTTGAGTCTAGGAAGGGAAATGAGGCCTTGAGCTCTCAGCAGCTGTTTGTGCTATGGAATATTAAACTCAAACTCAACATTTAAGAACAAGGCTTTGGACTCCATGTTTGGGTCCCCTTCCATGAACATTCCCCTTGTGGAAGCCACCTTTCTCTCTCCTGGATATCCCCTCTGGGGTTCCCTTCCACACTCTCTCATGGAAGCCTGTCTTCCCCTCCTGAACTCCATCTCTATCTATTCCCTTCCACTCAGTGTGGAAGCTGCTTTCCTCTCCTGGATTCCATCTTTCTGGATTCTCTCACTCCGTTTGAAAGTTATTTCTTTCTCTCTCCTTCTCCTTTTCTCTCTATCTTTAAATAAATAACTTTCTACAAACAAAACAACACCAACAAAAGGAACAAGGCTTTGCCATTCCAAGAACTGTTTTACAGGAAGGAAGGAGCAAAACCCTCACAGACACACCCATAAATAATGTTTTATCAGCTGCCTGGCATCTCTCAGCCCAGCAAAGTTGACACATAAAATGAGTCATCACAAAAGTTATCACAAAATTTTCCTAGAGGAGTACAGCATTGAAGGCCTGGAAAGAAGTCCCAGTGTTCACCCCAGGGAATAAAACATTAATAATCTCTGTGTAGCTGGCGTTCGAACTCTCAGAATGTGTAATGTTAGGGCCCCTTTATGACAGAGGCTGACTTCCTCACTCATCAGCATGCCACATCTGAGAGCAAAGCCAACCTGCAGGAAAACAGGGCTAAGAGATGGAGAAAAAGTGGGTCACAGCAGCCTCATGTGTGCTCCCAGACTAAGTCATACCCAGGCATTTCAGTTGTAAGAGACAATATATCCCTCTTTTTCCTAAGCATCTCAGATTGGGTTTTCTATCCCTTGCAAGCAAAGTAGTGCTGACTAACCAGATTCTAATTATTATCCTTGTATGACAGCAGAGGAACTGAGGCTCTGAGAGGCTTCTTGAGTTGGCTAGGACCACAGATAGAATGCTTGGTCTGGCCGGGATCCTGTCTGGCTCCTCTGACTCCACAGCATCCTTCAGTCAGCACTCCTTGCTGCCCCAGCACTTGCTGTCTGCTGGCTGCTGTTGGAAACTCCCCATGCAGCCTTCCCCTTTATCTCCGATCAACACTTTGCCATCTACCAGACACTGTACTCAAGCACTGGCACATCATTCATTCCCTCATTCATTCACTCATCAATGATTTAATGTCTTCCTATGGATTAGGTATCATGATGGAGTTTGTAAGAGATATAGAAGCAATTAGGAAGAGTAAGTTTCTTTGAATTCTTAAACAATCTTGTCCAGTCTCCCCTCCTACTTTCCTGGGACTAGCCCTGCCTCTGGGAGCACCATGACCTCACACCTCTCAAGCATGACAGCCTTTACAGTCATTTACACATTCATTCCTCCTTCTACTTTCTCAGTCCCATTCCTCCACTTCTCCATCTGGTCTACTCCTCTTCATCCTCAACGCCCAGCTCTCTGGCTGCCCATCCACTATGTGCCAGAGCGAGCCTGTGTCTCTAAGGTCACTTTCTGCTGACTTCTCTGTTTCCATCTGTTGTTCCTACTCGACTGGACAACTGGAAAGCAAGAACTACCTCTGTCCTCCTGTGCCTCGCAGCAGGCAGGGTTTTCAGGAGGTTCAATCAGAGTTGCTTGAATACTCCTTTAGAAACTTTACAATTCCCTTTCTCCTTATCATTACATCAGGCCAGTCTAAGTTTCAGTGCTTCATTTAGAAGTGGCAATGCAACATGACCCTATAGAAATGTTCTTAAATTCTCATGTTGTGCTAATTCAGCCTGGCACTTCCAGGTCTGGATGTTGCCGGAATAAGCTTCCAGTGGAAGTTCCTAGAAGATAGAGCCTGTCCTTCTCTCTCTACCTGTAATTCTCACTACCTAACACCCTTCAGCACTCAGCTCCTGCCCGCCTGATAGTCCTCCCTGGGTATGCCTGAGGCTCCTCAAGCATCTGCATTCGCTGCCCCTGTCTGTGATGTTCCCCATGCCCCACACCATCATACCCGGATATGATGGGACACCAAGCCCACCGCAGAAACCATATCAATCCCTCTGGGTAGCAAGTTGCTAAACACCATAACCACGCTGACAGTTCACTTGCTTACTTTTTCATTACTTTTTTAAGCTCTGAAATTCAATTCTATTTCACAACTAGAAGAATAGCTGTTTGATTTGGAAATTGGCAGAAACTCTTTCTCCCTGATGAGAGTCTGCTTTGTAGTTTTATACTGGAAGATATTAGCTCAAATTACCACTTACTAAAACCAGAAACTGGAGGGCCCGGCCCTACTCAGCTGTGCAAGCTCAGGAAGCCAAAGGTGTTCTCAGAGTCTCGGTTTCTCACGCATCCAGGGAAGGCGTGGATAAATCAAATATCTCTCTTGCTGCTTACAGGCATTGTGCTCAAGGCTGAGTACACTCTCATTTCAGTCAACAAAATCCACATAGAGGAGACATTGTTTTCCCTATTTTGCAAACGGAGAGGCTGAGGCTTGTGTTGTTGAAGTAGTTTGTGGGCAGTCACACCTGTCATAAATGGACAAACCAGGATTTGAAATGGCGCATGCTCAACCTTGTATCCCAGCTCGTAACCACCACCAACAGGGAGATCTACGATCTTTGCCCCTCATCACTTCATGATTCCAGTGCAGATGAGAATAAATGTCCCTCCACTGTTCCCTTATTCTCTGGACTTGTGATTACAGCATATTTTACAATTATTCTTTTAAAAATAATCATTATCATTAAAAGATAACCTCTGTGATGTCTCGTTTATCTCTGCTTCTCAGCAGCCATCACGGGTTACACTAATGGAGCTCAGTTCCATTACGGTCGGTTCAAGAGGGTTACAGTCATTAGGAAGGAGAGGAACTAATGTGTATCGAGCCCCTTCCCCATGCCCAGCAGCACACTAACACCTCCCGGCATTCAGTTTCAGGTGATCCTTTCTGAAACCCTGTGAGGCCAATGCTCATAACTCCTAATGCCGCATCTGAGGAAGCCCCAGAGCTGTAGCTGTCCCAGGCAGCACAGCCAAGAAAGGAGAACTGAGCTCTGCACCTGCGTCCTCTAAGTCCAACCACAAAGGCTTATTCAGTAAAACACTGAAATTTAAAGAAAAAAAGAGAAAACCTTTAAAACCCACAGATATGAACTATGTAAAAACCAAAGGAAAGGGAAAGCGTTAGCATCAAATCATTCACCAGGACTCCAGGAAACAAGAAAAATCAACAGATCACATAGTTGATCAGGAAAAGTGCCCTTGAACATGCTTTTATTGCAGAGACTGCTGCCTAACACATGTAGATTGAAACCCTGGGAACTGAAGCATCTGAAAAAAAGCTGTTTAACATGCAGGAAACTCAGTTTTGTGGAAAGGAAAGGGCTTTTATCTCATCAAATATATTCAAAGAGCAAGCAGAAAGTGGCATTTAACAAGAATTGAAAATATAGGAGTTCCATGCTGCATAGGACAGTATCAAATTGTTATTGCTGTAGCAAACCAGCAAAGATTGAGTGTCTTAAAATTACAAGCACTTACTTAGCTATTGTGGTTGTGGGTCACTTGAGCAGTTCTGTAGGTCTGGGCTGGGCTGGGCTGATCTCAGCTGAGCTCACTCCAAATCTGCACTTCCTGGCAGATCTGTTAAGACCTGGCTAGTCTAGGATGGACCTTGGCTGAGAATTCCATCTCCACGTGGTCTCACGCTGCAGCAGGCTAGGTCAGGCTTGTTCACAGGGCAGCTGGGCAGGTTCCCAAGGCAGGGAGCAGAAACACACGGTCTCTGTGACCTAGGTATGAAACTGGCCTCTAGTTCTGTCATATTTTATTAGTCAAAGCAAGTCACCAGGCCAGCCTCAATTCAAAGTGTGAGATAATGGACTCCGCCTTCTGTTGGGAGGAGCTGCAAGTCCTGTGGCAAGGAATATGGGTACAGGAAGGGGAAAATTGTGGCCATTTTTTGCTGAGATTTACCATGAAGACATCAGATATATAAACTCACTGGTCCCGAAGAAGGTTACAGATTTATCCAGTATCACACAACAAGTCATGATCGGAACCCAGAATACAGCAGGAGAGTTAGAGGAAATGAAAAGGAATTTAACACCTACTTGGTACCATGTACCACAGCAGAGCGTCATGTACTGTATCTCATTTAATCTTCCCGATAACTCAGTTAGCAGCTTCTGTTCCTGTTTATGGATGAACATCTGGTGTTTTTGCTACCTAACAGGCCTCCTCTGATTCCTTTGATAATAACAACACAAATTTACCTCTGACAAACCATGCTTTTTGAATATTCTGTTTATAAGCTTTAATAAGGTTGACCCCTTTCCTGGCCCCAAAAGGAGCTCATAAGCTGGGCCATCAGAGAATTCCATCTCTCTAGACATGGGCCTACACTTTGGCATATGATCCAAGCCAAATTAGTCAAAATCAGCCAGAAAAGTTCTGTGTCAGCACTGGTAGATAGTTTTCTCTCTCACTGGGTTGCCATTTTAAGGATGCTAAAACCTAGAGCTGCTGGAACCTTCTTTGCACTTCTCAGGGAGAGACTATCTGAGAAGGAACTCAGACACAGCCAAGGGACAACAAACTCCCAGTGAAAGTCATCACTGAACCTCAGGATAGAGACAGGCCTGGAGCCCTGTGATTCCTGGTCTTCTCAGGCAGTTCATTAAGCCAGATTGAGCTATGTTTCTGTCATTAGCAACCAAGATCATGCCTAATAAGCCCATTTAAAATGGGCCTGTATGCCTGACCATGTGATGTTTGGTTCTGTAAGGACAAAATAATAATAAGTAACCATACATTCTTTGCCCTCTAAGTACTTTCTATTTTATTAGAGAGAAAACAGTAATATGCATGAATCATTGTGGAGAGAGAAAGAGAGAGAGAGAATCTCCATCTTCCAAAACTTTATTTATTTTGAAGTCTGTGCCATCAGATTCCTGTCCCCCAGTGCTCTTTGTGTTGGCATATGCCAGTACATCACATGCCACATACTTTCCTCTCCATCTCCCTGGGGGACCACGGCTCATCATTGGAATCACTTCCTCGAAAACCCCTTGAACTCTTTGTCCCCTCTTCTATCATTCTTATCTGGTCAAGCACAAACCTCACTAATTCATTCTTCACCCAGGCAGGGGCCTCCCCTTGAGCAGTTGAATGTTTGAAGTGTGTTTGAAGCAAACACACCAGCTTGCTGACTCTCCATTAGTGTATTCATTCATGGTTAACATTGGGGCTTGGCTCATTGTCTTCCTTTTCTTCAATTTTATCATGATTCATGAAGACTTATATATCCATAAGTGATCCATCAAATCACCTTTGCCTCACCTCCAACAATCTATCCCTCTATCTTCTCAGCTACACAATGTTACGGCTGTATCCTTGACCTTGTTAAAATAACTGCCCTCATCTGACACTCTATTCCAAGCCACTCACTCCCTGCTACCTCCTCTTACCTGCCTAGTGTACTCATTGCAACAATATTTGAAGAATCCTTTAAACTTACCAATCTACTATTTTAAGTACGTCATGTGTAACTTAACTTTTCTCTTTTCTCAGGGAGAAAATGGAATCACTTCCTTGAAAACACCCTTAGCTTCTCTGTCTTCCTCTCTCTCTCCATCACTCTTACCTGATCAGAGTCTGTTCCTCATTAATTCACTTACTCATTCATGTAGTGGTCTACACCTGAGAAAAGTAAAAAGAGAGGGAGGGAAGGAGGGAGAGAGAGAGAGAGAGAGAGAGAGAGAGAGAGAGAGAGAGAGAGAGAGAGAGAGAGAGAGAGAGATTGCAATAAAGCACTGAGAAACCATTCAGCAAACACTAAAACCCAACAGTGAGCTGAGCTCAGGGACAACCCCAATTCAAAACTTTAATAGCAATCACAGCTTCTATTTTGTAACAGTCAATAGATGTTGACAGTTTAGTACTTTGCACCGTCCTGAGAGGTGAGGCAGGTGTCCTCTCTGATATCCAGTATTCCCGGAGTAAACCACACTATCTTGCTGACTGACCTAACTCTCAATTCAGGGTAACATTTCAGACAGCATGCGGAATGTTCCTGAATTCCTTCCACTCTGTCTACTTTCCAAAGTGACGATTTTTTAAAAACTTCTCTCTTACTGAGCCCCTACATCCTTGTGTCCCTTCATCCATGCCATTCCCAATTGTGACTTTGCTTGCTACTTTATGTGTGTGTGTACTTTATATTCACTGAGAATACAAAAATAATTCTATAAAACCCCATTCATCTTCCCTTCACTCATCCCAACCACCTACTCATGTCCCCTCAATATTCCCTCTTCTTATGAGAAACAAAAAAAGTGTCTCTGATCCTTACAGGTAAAGCCTCCACTTGTGTTTTTAGACATCATTCAACCTCATCCACTCGTGGACTTTGCTCCTGCTCTTATACCCTCCTTCTCCTGCCTGCGTGCTCAGTCATGCCCTCTCTACAGGATCATCCCAATTAGCATATCAAACGTTCTAGTATCTCTATAATTTAGAACAAATAAAACAAACGAAAATCTTCTTTGCTCCTATAGTACTTCTAGGCCCATCCCATCAATCCGCTTCCCTTCATTGAAGGGTGTTTGAAAACTGTGGTGTCCATCTCCATTTGCTCCCCTTCAGTCCTCTCCTTGGTTCATTTTGGTTGGAGTTCTGTCCTCTGACCAAACACATAAATTTTTCCTGCATGGTCCCCAATAAACTCAGCAGAAGCTGACCTGGCTGACCATTTCCTCTTTCTAGAATCATGTCCTTCTGCCCTTCTCTTGACTTCCGTCATGCACACTTCTCAAATTTCCCCACTAACTTACCGGCTGCTTCTATCCTCCTCCCACCCCTTCAGTCTCATTTCCCTGCTCTGAGTCTGCTTGACTTGGGAAAGTCAGAGACTCCTTGGGCCTTTTTCTTTCACTAAACTCTCTTCTTTCTTCCTAAGGTCATAAATATTATCTAAGTACTCAAGTTCCTGTTTCCAGTCCTTACCTCTCTAACTCCATGACTACTTACACAGAAAGGTGTACTGGACTTTCCACACACTTATTTCTGTCTCAGGAGGAATGCTGATGTCAGTAGGAATGTCAGAGTTAATGTGATCAAAATGGAACTATTGATTCTTCTCCAGATCTGTTCTTTCCAAGTCTTCTTCACCACAGTACATGATATCCAGTTGCTCAACAGTAGAAATTATCTGAGATTCTCTTTTGCACAGACCCCACTCTCAGTCTTTCAATAAGTAAGTCTAGTTGCCCTAACTTTAAAACCTACTCCAAATCTGTGCATTTCCCTTATTGTCACGCTTCCTCCCCATGAAGCCACCATAATACCTCCTATGGATGAATGCAGTAGCTTCCAGCTGTTTATCTTGCTGCTTCTCTAGTTCCTTTCAGTTCTTTCTTCACACCAGCACAATAATCACTTTCAAACACAAGTTAGAACTGGCTTTTGCCTGTTTAGAATCCATCGATGTCTTCTCATCATCCTTAGAATAGAATGCAAACTCCTGGCTTGGGAACACCAATCCAGTAAAGTCTAAGCTGGGTACTATATGTGGGGATGTCTGTATTTAAGTTGGCAGCACCAATGTGGCAGTGAGTCGGTAAAAAGTGCTGAAAAAGAAATCAGCCCATGCTTTAAGCCTGAAGAATTGGCTGACTACAAGTCTGGTGCATAGGACTCAATCCATGCACAAGTGATGGATGAAGCAGCTGTCCCTGAAGCACTGTTTGACATATCCCTGGGCATGGCTCTCCATACCACTAATGTGGAAACCATAGGATGAATCATTATTTTCTAAAGTGTACTTACCAATAAAGCCTGTGGAAATTGGCGAGAAAAAAGTCCAAGCTTTTGGCCAGGTGCAGTGGCCAAAATCCCAGCACTTTGGGAGGCTGAGGTAAATCACTTGAACCCAAAAGTTCAAGACCAGCCTGAGCAACACAGTAAGACACTGTCTTTACAAAAAAAAAATAAAAATACAAAAATAACTGGGTGTGGCAGCACACACCTGTAGTTCCAACTACTTGGGAGGCTGGGACAGGAGGATCACTTGGGGCCAGGAGTTCAAGACCAGCCTGGGCAACCTAATGATACCTTGTCTCTACCTAAATAAATAAATAAATAACAAATAGCCAGGTGTGGTGCCATGCACCTGCACTCTCAGCTACTTGAAAGGCTGAAGCAGGAGAATCCCTTGAGCTCAGGAGGCCAAGGCTTCCCTGACCTGCGATTGTGCACCACTGTACCACAGCTTAAGTGACAGAGCAAGATCCTATCTCAAAAACAACAACAAAAACAGTCCATATTTCTTATGCTGGTTGACAAGAACACCTATATATAGTCTGTGCCCAGCCAGCATCATTAGGCTGATCACATGGCAGTGTCTTCCTCACCTCCTCACCTCCTCATCTCCCCAACACTGGTTGTCTTCTTCTTCCTCATGACCAGACCATTTAGCCTCCCGCCCTCTGCCAGGAAGCTTTAGCCGCTGACTGTCATGTGGCTGTCTCCTTTTCTCAGTCAAAGCTTGCTGTGACCTCACATCTACAGAGAGATCTTCATTGATCAACCACTAGACACTTGCATCGACCTCATAACTTTAATGTATGGGAGAGAGGGAGATCATGGTGGGTAGAAGATAGGACTAACACGTAGCTTCTACTTAGATGGACAAAACAGTATGTGGAGACTCACGTTGTGAACTTTTGCTTCAAGAACAACCACAGGAACATATCAGGAAAGTTGAAAGAATTTACAGACCCTTTGAAAGAAGCAGCTTACCTCTGCAAACTCCACAGGAGAGCCAAAAATCTGTGAGTTCCCAAAGTGTGAGAGAAAAATAAAAGTCTGCCTCTGAACACACATTCCCGCGGAGGAGTCTGAAAATCCAAATAACGAGAGAAGGATTTAACCTTACATATAGCTGACATGGATTTAGAGAGCTAAACAGAATATAAAAGTGGAAGAAGCCGTGGGAAAAGCCCTGTAGGTATTCTCTGTCCCCAGTTTGCGCCCAGGGAAGCCATTTTTGGCCTTATCTCTCAGGGGTTCTTGGAGAAGGGAAGGCAGCCAGTGGAATTGGAGAGGGGCCACAGGGTGAAGGAAGCTCCTAGCTGAACTACGTAACAATTTCAACTGAGCACAAATTTTCCTGAGTGGAATCTGGGGGGACCAATGGGAAATGCAGAGAGGAGTACAGAAGCCATAGCCACAGTTGCACATTTGGAGGCGGGGAGTGCAAGGCCTGAGAGCCTTGCTGGCTTTCTCAGCATGAAGGCTTGTAACTTGGCGCAAGATCTCAGCCCTGACCAATGGCTGCCTGGATATAAACTCAGTGCTGTGGTTGGGACACGTCAAGAGCCATTGCTTGTTTGTGTCAGGCTTGTCAAAGATCAGATGGTTGTAGATATGTTGCGTTGCTCTTTTCAATAGTTCCAGAGGGCTCTATTGTAGGGATACACTGCATTCTCTATTGATGGACATTTACATGATTTCCCCTTTGATTTGCTCATTCAATGATGCAGCAAATATCCTTGCACTTATATCCATTGCTTTGCATATGTGCTAACATGTTTGTAGGATAAATTACCTAGGAGCCAAACTGCCAAATCAAAGTCGACACACATTTTAGATTTCGATTGAGCTATTGCCCAGTTGCTCTTTACAGAGGCTGTCCCAGTTTACACTTCCCCCAGCCTCACCTTATTTTAATCCTCTGCAGAGCAGTTACCACTTTCCAATATTGTTTGTTCATTGCTTTTCTCCCCCAGGATGGAAACCATTTCATTGCTGCTGGGCTCCTGGGGCCTAGATCATTGTCTGGTAAGCACTCAATAAATAGGCTTGGAATAAACCAAGGGACAATTGAAAATGGACACAGTAAAAAGAACAAGCTTCGCATCCAAATGATATCAGGTTCGAATCCTGGGTCTGTCATAACTATGTGGCCTGAGGCAGATTATTTAACCATTCTGAGCCCCATTTCCTCATCTGGTAAACAGAGATAATAATAACTACTACTTTGAGGACTTACTCTCAGGACCAAATAGGATCACAGCTGTGACAAGTGTTTTGGGATCATAGACAGCTACAGCCCTGTGCAGTTACTAGGATCCTGGACTGATGAGAAACCATCTCCAGCTAAATCAATGTGCTATTTAAACTTAGTGACGATGCATGTTGAACCCCATAAACTTCCAATTAAACCTGTAGAAGTCACAAGGATAATTTGGCAGAGATTCTACTGGCTAGGCCTTATTGAATAGAAGGTCGATTTGCCAGCAAATACTCCTTACAGAGAAGCAGATGTCTAGAGCCCTAGGTTTAAGGTCTATCAAAAGAATCAGGGCACACTGATTTTTCTAGAAGATCAAAAATAATGTCCATTTAAAGACACTGCTGATGGCTGGGTGAGTGGGACAGGAGTGAAAGAATATGTTCTAGCAAGGGTCAGGGGAGACACCTTTTCTCAAGGGTATAAGAGTTAGTTCCCAATGGTAGCGGACTTCCCCAGAGAATGAGCAAATAAAAGATTTAACAGCTCTTGCAGGAACTAGCCAGAACCAATTACAATTAGGACTAGCCTGGCTTAGCATAAAAAGTCTGGTAGAAAACTGCATGCTGAGAAATAGAGTGTCTTATTGGGGAAAAGGGCTGGCTGGTTTCCAGAAATCACCGGGCATAAGGCCACCCTGCTGTCTCTGTTTTAGGTTGTGATTGACCACTGAGTAGCTGCCCAAATTGAGATGCCCTGCTCAGTCCGAAGCCTGACAGAACAATTGGCCTGCACTGCCCTGGAGGCTGCTGGGCAGGAGCTGGTAATTGACAGAGAACTCATTATGGAAGGACAGAGCCTCTGAGTGCTGGGAATCTGAACTGACAAAGCCCAAGGGCCTGGGAGTTGGATCACGGGGAAGAGACAGCCTGAGTGTTGTGTGTCCTGGATGTACAGAGGAAAATGAAGTTTCAGAAATTGCTTAGTACTAAAAGAGAAAAAGAGAGCTCTGGTATTGAAATCCAGCTCTGACCCATTCTCCATGTGGCTTTGGATATGCAATTGACCTCTGTGAGGCTCAGTTTTATCGCCTCCAAAATAGAGATGAGAATAAATCTCTTTCACGGAATAAGAAATAAGGATGCTGTAACTATGACACTGGTGATCATCGACATAACAACTAGCAGCGATTTCACGTTCTCAGATGTCAGAGACCACTCAAATAATGTTAAAAATGGGCCAGGCACAGTGGTTCACATCTGTAATCCCAGTGTTTTGGGAGGCCCAGGCAGCAAGGTCACTTGAGCCCAGGAGTTTGAGATCAGCCTGGACAACGTAGTGATAACCCTCCATCACTACAAAAAATTAGAAGGGTTTGGTGGTGTGCACCTGTAGTCCCAGCTACAAGGGAGGCTGGAGTGGGAGGATTGCTTGAGCCCAGGAGTTTAAGGTTGCAATGAGCCATGATCGAGCCAGTGCACTCCAGCCTGGGCAGCAGAGCAAGATCCTCTCTCAAATAAAACAAAATAAAAATAATATTAAAAATGCATTATCTGTGTGATCCTCACAACAAGACCTACACTGTTATTCTCATATTATAGATGAGGAAAGTGAGGAGTAGAGATAAGATGTTGCCCTAGGTTAGATAGCTAGAAGGTGGCAACATTTGAATTCAGAGCTGAACATTCTGGCTCTGGGCCCACTCTGGTCAGCATGTGCTAGCCAATCTGGATAGGAAGCACTAAAAAGAGAAGGGCTCTGCCACGCCTGGCAGAAAGGGGTGCTCAGGAACAACACGTTCTTTCTCCCACCCCTCACGCCCACCTAGGAGCATTCTAGGCTAACTCTGACTTAAAAATCTGATGTGTGCCAACCCCATAGCTGGAGAGGAACAAACTTCCATAGTCCCCTACAGGAGTTTTAGAGGCTAAAAAATGCTATAAATAGTCCAGTTCCCAAAAGACCAAGTCCTATTGTCTGAAATGTATAATAACCTCCTGCTGTCATTAACCTCGAAAGACAAGAATGATTTCAGGAAATTGAACCTGGGGAAAAGCAGTCTCCATGTAGAGGCATCGGCGAGATGAGCTTTGAGGGCTGAACATTCAAGGCACAGATGAATAGCGTGGCCTCACCGGGGGAAGCCTCAACGCCAGGGACTGGGGAAGGTTAGCAGCATGGCGGGTGGGGGGCCATGGCAGTGCAGAAGGATTGTAATGGATCATGACCATTACGCCAGAGGCTTTATAATTCAGGGCATCCCACAGGCTTGCTTCTGCAATCGATCTGTCCTTTACACATCTGTCTTCCCACCTCAGTGTCACATAGGGAAACCAATGCCATCTACTGGGTAGAATGGAGCCCATTACATGTTGCATTACTTTCTCACTGTAACAGATTTTCCCAACCTTTGCAGCTTAAAACAACATAAAGTGAATATCTTATAGTTCTGAAGGTGAGAAATTCCAAAATGGACTTTTGGGACTGTAATCAAGGTGACAACAGGACTGGGTTCCTCCTGGGGCTCTAGGGGAGGACGTGTTCCTTGCTTCCTCCAGCTTCCAGAGGTGCCTGCATTTCCTGGCTTGTGGCTACGTCACTCCTAGCACTGTTTCTGTTATCACATTCCCCCCACCGCTGCCACTTTAGCCTTTCTCTTATAGAGACCACTATGATTATATTGGGTTCACTCAAATAATTTAGGATAATTCCTCCATCTCGAGATTCTTAATTACATCAGCAAAGTCCCTTTGCCATGTGAAAGAACACATGCAGGGGTTCCCAGAAGTGAGACATGGACATTTGAGGCGGACATTATTTCATCTCACCACAGTTCTACTCAACAATGTTAACCTCAGGAAGGGAATCTAATATCCTTGTGCTTCAGTTTCCTCATCTACGAAGTGGATTAAATAATACCACTCACTCCACAATGTGGTTATTAGAAGTCAACAGTTAATATTCATAAAGCACTGAGCCCTGGGCTGGCACTGCCCAGCTGCCTAGCAGAATGTGATGGGGGAATCCAGGAGGAAGAGTGACCCCACCCTCTCCTTCCTTCTCCCTAACTCAGCTGGGTGTAAGGAGGACGCCAAGATCCCACACCTGGCCCCGTTGTTCCTTGAAGTAGCCTGTTCTTCCTGCTGCCCCAGTACTTCACACCGGGCACTGATGACCCTCTGAGCCTCACTTCCTAATTCAGCCCCCACCAGGGCTCTGGTGCTGGGTGAGTTGTCTATGTCTTCCTAATCCATTGTGCTGCTTCTCTCTGCTGCGGCTCCTTCACGACGTCCCCTTGGAGTCCACGACCGCCGGGCTGCCTTTCACCCCTGGCTGACCCCCGTTTACTTTCAGAAGGAGCTCAGCTATCTAATTTTGCAGCGAGCTTCTTCAGCACCCACGAGCTGGCACAGGAGCCCGTCTTGGTTCCCAAGGCTGTCTGCCCTCACTCATACCATGTCACATTTTACATGACACTGCAGAAAGCTGTCACCATTGGTGCTCCTCCTGAGGCTCTGAACTCCGCAGGGGAGGACCTTCCTTTTCCAGCTGCTAGAGGCCTCCCACATCAGCTTGCCTTAGGCCTCGGAATCAGCCCCCAGCCAGTGACAGAGGAAGTGGGGGAGGCTTCCCTGCCTCTCAGTGGAGACAACTTTGCATCACATTCTGTGTAATCGCTCAGAGCCCCCAGTGGACTGAGCCCAGCTGCCCGCAGTAGTACCTGGCTTCACAACACACCCTCAGTGACCCCCTTTCCTTCCCCACCTCCTCACATTCTTATGATACAGGAGCTAAGAAGAAACTGCTTAGGCAGATAGCAAGGGCATGGGAGTCTTCGGTAAGGCTTTTCTTTTTTAATGAAAAGCAGCCCCAAATCATGTTCTGACAAAGAGCAGCCTGCAAGCTGGGAGCTTGCACAGGTGAATGCCAGCAGGAACTAAGGACTAGACGGTTTCAAAATGGTGGCTCCATCTTCCCTTCTCTGCCAGCCATGTGTGTCATGAGGAGCAGACAAGATGGCACCCATCAACTGGAAAGCCCGTTTGCATTAGAAGATTAGGGTGGGCACCCAGACTTCCCTGCACCCTATGTAAATGTCATAGCTAATTGAGCCAATCTGTGAGCCCCCCATAAATCAGACACCACCTCCCCAAACTGGACTATAAAACTTCATTCATTTGCCACCAGCTGGTCCTTTCCAATGGGATGCTCCTTCTATAGAGGAAGCTATTTCTCTTTCTCTTCTCTTCTACCTATTAAACCTTCTCTCCTAAACTCCTCATGTGTGTCCATGTCCTAAATTTTCCTGGCATGTGACAATGAACCCCAGGGTATATACCCCAGACAACACAGCTGCTTCACTTACAGTGTTTCTGGGATAATTTTTCAGACAGAAAACTTGCACCGAATTATCATCTCAGGGTGTTAGGGGACCCAAACCAAGACAAAGAAAGCAAATGTATCTGGGATGACTAATGTAATTGTTAAAGCAAAGAACTGCTGCAAGGGAAACTGAGGAAAGGGGAGGTCTCTTAAAATCCCTGAAACTTGCAGAGTGAGAGAGAAGTCCATGTTCCTACCTCTAGTGGGATAATTATTTAAAATATTAAATGACGGCCAGGTGTGATGGCCAAAATGATCCCAGCACTTTGGGAGGCCGAGGCAGGAGAATTGCTTGAGCCCAGGAGACCAGCCTGGGCAACACTGTGAGACCTCATCTCTACAAAACGTTTTGGACCATTACCGAGGAATGGTGGTATGCACCTGTAGTCCCAGCTACTCAGGAGGCTAAGGTGAGAAGATTGCTTGAGCCCAGGAGGTCTAGGCTACAGCGTGCTGTGATCACATCACTGCATTCCAGCCTGAGTGAGACCCTGTCTCAAAGAAAAAACAAATAAATAAATATTTAATGATGACTCTATGCAGCCCGAAGGCTCAGATCCACACCAACAGAGGGCACAAAAGATGTGCTCTTTTCCTTTATCCTCCACAAGGCCCATCCAGGAGCTGAGCTCACACAGTCGTCCCCTTAGAGACCATCTTTTCTCTGGGCTTGTTTTGATCCTCTCTTGCAGAGCATGTTCTTATGCAGTCAACTGTGCACCCAGAACAGGGGGCCAAGCAGGGGGCCTTATTTACTCAGTTCCCCAGTGCCTGGCACAGTGTCTGGTACAAAAATCACTCACCTCAGTTGGATGATTTACAATTTGGTGACACCCCTCCCAACCTCAAAATGCCCAGGGAGCTAAAAGAAGGTAATCATTAAACCGATTGTAGGAGAAGGGCAGTGCCCAGCTGGTTGCTGAGTCTCCAGGCCCTTACCAGGGCGCAGCACATTACATGCACTTGAAAGAGGAGGGAAGACTGTGCTAAGACACCCAGGGAACTTCTCTCGGTACCTCCCTGTGGAGCCCTATGGCTGCCAGGCTGCTCTGGGGCTCCCCAGCCCTGAGAGATCATTACTGTCTAAGCAGAAGCTCTAAGTATCCCCCAGAGCTTTCCTCCCCCCACTGTGGCTCAGAGGTCCTGGAGTAAAGATGCTGGATGTGGTAGGTGGTTTCAATGAGGCCTCTTCTCACCATCCACCAGTTGAGTGTGGCAGGCCATTGTCACCTGGGACCTCAGTCACTGTTCTCACAGAGCCAGGATAGCCAGCAGTGCACATGGTCTCAGTTAAGCCCCTGTTAAGAGTCTCACATGTGACACTCCCAGGATCCCACCCTGAGTAGGTTGACTTTACTGGGGTCTTTCAGGCCACAATGCTGGGGCTCAGAAAGGCTCTGTGCCCCTCCCCTGGCTCATCACCTGCAGTTGGGCTCTTCCCACCACATCTAAGGGAAAGGAAGGAGGCAACTGCCCCAAGAGGCAGCCCCTCGGTTATACCAAATGAGAACATTCTAGAACTTGAACTCCCATCTTACTGAACCCGCAGTGCTCCTTTGGGGCACCCACCCAGCTGGCCACAGGTTTGGAAAGAGACATCACTGTCTGTCTGGGCAGCTGAGGTCCTACTCCCTTTCATGGCTTAGCAGCTTCAGAGAGGTGGCCCTGGAGATGGTTTGTAATTTGCAGAGGCTGCTGACAAGCGTGCGGAGTAGAGCACATCTGTGAAAACACTCCGGCCACAAGTGCAGGCGTCAGTACCCAACAAAGACAACAGATCACCCCCTGAGGGCCCTCCACCTCCAAACATCCAATAGCACAAAGGCCTTGCTGCTAAGCCCATCAGTGTCCAGTGAGGATCAATGCAATCCATTCTGTCCATGCTGTTCGTTGGAAATGTGGATGCAGCCACAGCCAAGGAGCTTGGAGGTTATATGAAAGCTGCCCCACCCAGTCGTGCATTGCAAAGCCTCTTTCAAACAGCCTTCCTCCACAGCAGGGGTGTCTTGGTCCATCTAAGCTGTTTTTTTTTTTTTTTTTTTTTTTTTTAGTAGTATCAGGCTTAATTTTAAAAGTAGAAATATTAATTAATTTATTTGTAATTAATTTTTAAAACAGATACACATTTTAAACAGATAAACATGGTGCATGGTTGAAGCCCCAGCATTCAGGCATTTCAGTATGTCTATGAAAAGAGTTGAACTGTGGGCCGGGCGCAGTGGCTCACGCCTGTAATCCCAGCACTTTGGGAAGCCGAAGTGGGCGGATCATGAGGTCAAGAGATCAAGACCATCCTGGCCAACGTGGTGAAACCCCGTGTCTACTAAAAATACAAAAATATTAGCTGGGCGTGGTGGCGCGAGCCTGTAGTCCCAGCTACTCGGGAGGCTGAGGCAAGAGAATTGCTTGAACCCAGAAGGCGGAAGTTCAGTGAGCCGAGGTCATGCCACTGCACTCCAGCCTGGCCCCTGGTGACAGAGTAAGACTGTCTCAAAAAAAAAAAAAAAAAAAAAAAAGAGTTGAACTGTGAAATATTTGAAGAGATTTCTTCTGAGCCAAATATAAGTGACTATGGCCCGTGACACAACCCCAGGAGATCCTGAGAACATGAGCCCAAGGTGATCAGGCTACAGCTTCGTTTTATACGTGCTGGGGAGAATCAGTCAATACACGTAAGATGCACATTGGTTTGATCTGAAAAGCAGGAAAACCAAGCAGGAGTGGCAATTGGCTGAAAGAGTTAAGTTATTACCTACAGACCTGGAATCTATAGAAGGGAGAGTGGGTTAAGTAAGGGGTTGTGGAGGCCAAGATTCTTATTTGCCGATGAAACCTCCACATAGCAGGGTACAGAGAGGATGGATGGTAAATGTTTCTTATCAGATTTTAAAAGGTGCCACAATCTTAGTTAATTCTCTCCTGGATAATGGAGAAGACCTGGAAACGGAAGAGGATTCTCTATAGAATGTAGATTTTCTCCACATGGGACAGTTTTACAAACCATTTCAAAATATGCCAGAGAGATCAGGCATGGTGGCTTATACCCGTAATCCCAGCATTTTGGGAGACTGAGGCTGAAGTTTCTCATGAGCACAGGAGTTCGAGACCAGCCTGGCCAACATGGCAAAACCTCACCTCTACTAAAAATACCACCAGGGGTGGTGGTGCGCACCTGTGATCGCCACTGCCTGGAAGATTGAGGCAGGAGAATGGCTTGAACCTGGGAGGCAGAAGTTGCAGTGAGCTGAGTTCACACCACTGCGCTACAGCCTGGGTGACAGAGAGAGAATCTGTCAAGAAAGAAAAAAAAGCCAAAGAAATATATTGTGTGGTAAAATACTTCAATTTCTTTCAGGGCCTGTGATCTCTCATGTGATACTACACTGGAATTAGGCTGGAATTGGTGTCTTATTGCTACCAAAGATTCTGTTTTGTCATTCTAAAGATCTTTGTTTTCATTCTAATGCTGGTCAGTGGTGCCTGAATTCCAAAGGGATGAGGGTATCTTGAGGCCTGTCTGACCTCCCCTTCTCATCTTGGCTTGCACTGGATTTTCGGGTTTACTTTGGAATGCTTCTGGCCACGACGGGGGTCCAACAGTTGGTTGGAGAGCTTAGAATTTTATTTTTGGTTTGTAGGTGGTTGGAAGAGGTCCGGCAGGAGCCCAAAGGTCAAAGGCCGGGACCTGTCCTGGGGGAAGTGCACATGGGTTAGTCTTGACCTCATCCACACAGGCGTGAAGTCCTGGCTTGTTAGGAGTATCTCGCAGGGGTGAAGATGGTGGCCTGCCTGCCCAAGGATACATCTGGGCCAGCCGATGACTCAAGCAGCCCAGGAGAATAGACAGACTTCATTTCTCAGAGGAGTCTTCCACCTGCTTCCACAGGTTCTAAAGCTCTGGCCTTTGACAACCTCTGCTTCCAAGGGGTCCTTGCACACCCTGGCACTAACCTTATAGGATTAGTAACGCTCCTGTCTCATAGCTACTGAGCTCCACTGCGTGCCAGGCTGGCTATACCCATGATTTCCAGCCTCATGACACTCTTGGAGATGGATTTAAATAACCTCTTTGTGCATATAAGCTAACTGCAGTCAGAGACCTAGAGTGACTTGCCCAAGGTCACACACATGAAAAATTTCTGTGCCAGAATTGGGGTGCAAGTTTATTTGACGTCAATCCAGCCTCATGCAGTGCATTAAGGAGTCCAGAGGGCTGCAGATTTGCATGGAAGTGGCTCAGGCAGCAGCCTGATGGCTTCCAATGTAACCTGAGGACATCTGTCCTGGACAGCCAGCTCCTCACCTCTGCCATCAGTGGGCTCTGCGAAGGTCAGCTGCTTGCAGCATCTGCTGGCTGGGGCTTCAACCAGCTATTGGGTGATGGCATTGAGGCACCTCTTTGGGTCTATCATTCTAAATAAGCCCAGGTCTCAGGCAGGTAGAGTAGGAAAGATTCGAAGAGGGCTCTCTGAACACACTAGGGATTTTCATGCTTTGTGATGCTGCTTCTGTTCCTCTGTGTGCCTGTGTCCCTGCAAAGCCACAGAGCTTTCCGGTTATTGCTCTGACATGACCTCTGCTGGTCCAGAGCCTCCTTCTTCCAGCCCGGCCACCTCTTCTGTGCAAGGACGAAGCTTTATCCTCACAGTTCATCTTTGCTGCAACACATTGCGTTGTGAATTTGTTGGTTGTGCGTCCGTCTTCCTCAGCAGTCACAAGCTTGTTGAAGACATGGGGAATGGTTTCTCTGGCTCATGCATCTCTATACCTGCTGGGACTCACTAACACTTGGCACATAGAAAAGGCTCGGGACGTGGAATTAGCTCAATCTGGTATGTCTTGATTGGAAAGAGATGTGGGCAGAAGCCCTGGATCCTGAGTTGACAAAAACCTCAGACTTCATGAGCTCCTGCACAGATATCAGCTGTTCCTACACAGGAGGAAGAGAGGGAGGCGGAGAGGGAGAGGGAGAGGTGAGCAGGAGAAAAACCTTTCTCCCTTTCACTCAACGAAGTCCTACTTTAATCTGACTGGAACAACTTGAGCCAATCACTGCGGTCAGCGGTGAGTCAGTGAACTGACTCCCTTGCGCCTAGGGTCCTAGACGGATCTGTTTTTGTTGGGTAGGCTATAGACACCTCTTCCAAAATGTGAGTAAGCCAAGAGGCTGGGGAAAGAGGATGACATATAGTTTTTCAGAAAGCAACATTTAGCAGAGACTTACAAATAAGCCCTCGTCTCCAGAATCATGGTCTCCCTGGGCCTCAGAGCCAGGCAAGGATTGTGTAGGACAATCCAAGCGAACCCCTCAGGGAACGAGAAAGACAAGAATGAATGTGAATCTGCCTACGGGCAGGATTGATGGTCAAGGCTGTTTGACCTAAGAGCAGGATTTACTAGGTAAGCAGATGCTCTTACACAAGGAACAATCGCTAAAAGCCAAGTTTTAGAAGGATTCCTGGAACTGGGGTTAATCAGAGGTCAACATGGAGGATCAGCATCTGAGATGGAGCTGCTTCTGCCTCCATGAAATCACAGCCTGGCTTTCAGCAACAGAATCGCTCTTTCAAGGTGACAGAGCTCCACGCAGAGGGAGTGCGGTGACCGCAGGGAGGAAGTCACCATCCTAACTGTAGCTTCAGTCCAGGCCACACACCAGCTCCACTGCCTGAGGACCCAATTCGGCCACTGCCTGTGTTTGTAAATATATAATAGTTTCATTGGATCACTGTACGCTCCTGCATGCAGCCTATGGCCGCTTTCACAGGACAAGGCTAGCTGAGTGTGGCCCCAGAGCAGACACTACCTGGCACTTCACAGAAGATGGTTGCCCACCCCTGATCTCCAGAGAACCCCAAACACTTGCTGCTAAGGTTTCCCGAGCCACCTGCTCCCTGCACTGTGGGCGTCTTGGTTGTTCACGTCTTCAGTTCCTGAGCAGGCCAGGGATCTTCTGGTTAATGAAACTTCAGCCTTAATTAAAC
The DNA here is from genome assembly GCA_031835075.1 of Saguinus oedipus. Taxonomy (NCBI): domain Eukaryota; kingdom Metazoa; phylum Chordata; class Mammalia; order Primates; family Cebidae; genus Saguinus; species Saguinus oedipus. Next base: position 41,502,146 of record CM063181.1, on the reverse strand, counting down.
AAGCTGGAGTCTGTTTATATTACACACAATCTTAAAAACTTTAAAACACCAGCTCCACACCCCACTACAACCATCACCACAACACACAGATGCACACACACGCATGCACACACAACACATACCCTCTCCTAGGTGTATTTATTTCACAGCATCTTCCCGGGAGATGCTCCCTCGGATTCCCAGCATGAGACTCCACATGGGTTATAGAAAATAAGCCCACCTTTGAGGCCCTGGTTTCCATAGGAAAACAGCACACAAAGGGCTTCACAGCAACATGCTACCTGTGGGGGGTGCCTAGGTTCGTGGCATCTTTAACAAAGGATTGGAGAAAATGCACCAAGGGAGGAAGGAATGAAGGAATGAAGGGATCTATTGAAAATGAAAGTACCCTCCACAGGATGGGAGTGGGCCCAAACAGAGGGGCTCAAGGGCCCTGCTACAGAATTTGTGGGGGTTTCAATACCCTCTAAGGGCTTCCCTTGGTTATGTGGTTGCACCCTATATAAATGAAAAGGCTGAAGTAAAATTGCAAAGTCATTTACTCGGTGTCTGCTTTAAGGAGAGGCTATTTTCTGTCACGGCTGAAGTGCGGATTGGCCTAATGTTTCCTGCCTCCAGACCCTATTTTCCTGCCTCAAGTATCCCGTGGGTCAAATATTGCAAAGCAGGGTCAGCCTTGGTTGCAGAATTGGAATTCCCAACACTCCCCCAGCATCCCCTTTCTCAGCTGCCCTAACACCTACCTCTCCCCAGCTACGAAGTTGGAAGTGATTTGTGACCGCCAGCACTTTACGTGTCCCTGAAATATTTTATCAACAACACAGACCCCGTTTAAATGGTTAGTTCTAGCTTCACAGGAATCCCTCACACCTCATAGAGAAGTGTTGGTTACCCGTGCCCGTGTCTGGATGCTCCTGAGAGGCCCAGCACACGAGGCTGCCACAGCAATCAGAGCCTCAAAGTCCCACAGCTCCCAGGGAGAACATTCATCCAGAAAAGTGTCCCCGGGGTCCCGTTTGTGGAGACGCCAATGTGCATGAGTCCTGGTACCCCCTGGAGATGTTCGATGTGGCAGCCCCAGCAGGACTCCTCAGACGGTGTTCTTGGGAAGTCCAGTTGTCCTTGAGCTGGACACAGACCCATGGAGCTGAGCAGCAGGTGACAGCAGCCTCTTCCTTCAGTGATGTCTGTGGATGATCTTAAGATTTTGTTGTGATCCAGGCTCTGTTAGATTCGGGGATGGGATGGGAAGGCACTGCTGCAGATGTGGGACTGGATAGGTGAAGATGGCCAACGCAAAGACACCCTAATTAGGACTACCTGGGACATACAGGGTGTTAGAAGGGCACATACAGGCAATAATCATTGCTAACATTTATATAATGCTTCATATGTTACATGTGGCCAGTGTTGTTTTAAGAGCTTTGCATGTGTCAACTAATGAAATTCCAAAGATAAATTCTATTATTTTCTTCCAGGTCACACAGCTACAAATGACACGGTTGGGAGTCCATAAATGGGATTCTGTATCAGAGGCAGTACATGGTGTTTTCAAATACACCACCTCATGTGATTCCCGCAGAAAACGAGAGGGAGGTGTGGGGCTCCTCACTGAGAAAGGAGGAAGGCGACCCGGAGAGGTTGTGTCACTCCCCTGTGGCTCACACAGTTAATGAGCAGAGATTCAAACTTAACCTATTTCGGACCATGGCTCTGGCTTTATGAAACCCAGCTTCTCCATTCCAGATGCTAAAACATTCATTGAACAACATGAAAGATGGATTGAAGAAAATCACACTGCAAGAAACTTTGCGTTAGAATGGGCTTCAGAGGTCACTTCTCCCAGACTGTGACCTACATGATAGATGGCTGTGCAGCAGCTCAGCCAGGCTCACAGCCAGCCCCTTGGAAGCTCCTCAGACCCATGGAGCAGAGGACCCCAACTCACAGAGCAGCCTCGCCCTGACTGATGGGAGTATTTCTCAGGGGGTCACATCTCTTCCCCTAAGGCACCTATGAGTATTCCTTCTCACACAGGTCTTTAGAAACGTGAAGACAGGTTGTGTATCTCCAGTGTTGTTTGGAATGAACCTCCTGGCAAGGGACACACCCTTAGGACATCCTGGGTTTTGGACACCACCTCTGCCATCACGCTGCTTGATTGATGGACAGTGTCCAAAACAAGCATATCAGCACCAGGGGTTTTGTGACCAGAGCAGATTGAAAAATGCTGAAAGAATAAATAAATTAGTGAATGAATGAATGAGAAAGTGAAGAAGTGCATAGGTGAGTGAGCCAAGTCCCAGAGTCCTCAATAGAAAAAGGTCTCTCTCCCAGGTACCTACAGTAGACATAGCAAGAATGAAGAATGGCGTGGTCCTAGGGCAATTTCTTAGGAGTACAGATTTGTTCTGAGACATTTTTCATATCTTATCCTTTACGAAGCTCTGATTCTACCTCTGCATGAGGCCAGCCTGTGTAGCAGGCAGACACGGGGATAGGATGATGACTGAGGCAGGTGTGGCTCTTGCTCTCATGGAGACTGTAAACTGGTGAATTTGAATATTATTGTAACATATCTGCTCATTCAACATACACCAACTGAATATCGTCTATAAGCCAGACAGTAGGAACAAAAGGAAAGAAAGGAAGGGCCCCTCTGTTATTAGAGTGTACGGAGACAGAGAAGTCAGCTGACAATATTAGTGGAGGGCTTAGAGATGACTGCAGGATGCTGTGGGCACCCAAAGGAGGGAGCTTGGAAGAAGAGAGTGAAAGGAGGCTGGAGACATATTGTCAAGGACCACAGGACTTAGAACACTCAAGGTGAACAGAGTATTAAGGCACAGAGATCTTAAGAAAGCACGGCATCTAACCATCCATCCACCGTCTAAGCATCTAACCATCCACCCACCATCTAAGCATCTGCTCGCCCAAACACTCAGACAGGAAATACTCAGAAAGCTCCTCCAGCCACCTGGCTGCCCACACCAAGAACCTGAATCCCTCCTGGGGACCTAAATACTCACTAATCTGCCTGCTTAGCCCCTGCTCATCAGGCCACTGTGGGATCGCATCAGCCTCTGAGTGTCCCCATCCATGCTCCACGCAGCAGCCCCAGGGAGCTGTCAGAAAGGCTAATTTGCCTGTGGCATTCCCCTTCTGGAAGCTTTCAATGTCATTCTAGTGCCCTTGAGAGAGATGACTCACAGGCCCTACTGATCCTGTAGCTTCTCTATCGCCAGCCTCATCCTTCCCGGACTCCTGGACCTCACACCTTGCACACTTCTCCAACCACATTCTGCTCTCATGTGTCCTGGGTTCTCTTACCTCCAGCTTCCTGCTTAAAAGAGAGGTCAAGGAGGCTCATGAGAAGAGGAGGCTGAGTTGAATGAATAAGGGGGTGACACCTGAAGGAGAAAGAGTGTGGTAGAGCAAATGACATTGTGTGAGTAGGAACTTGAGATCCACCAAGTGTGATTAGAATCGTGGCATAAGGGGCTCTCAGACAACTGCCTCCACGGCCTGAGCTCATGGCCCATCTTAGATTGCTCCCCGTGAATCCCTAGTGACTAAGGGACTCTTGATTAGGATCATGTGGCCTAGCCAATCCCTTTAAACTTGGAGAGGAAAATAACCATCATGACTTTTGAGAATCACGCCCTGTCACAAGGGGATGGGTTGTAGTTGTGTAGTTCCCTTATTTACATGGTCATTCATTTGGCAAATATTCGGTGGGCATTTATTACATACTAGAAACTGTGCTAAGATAAAGTGGTGAGGGAAAAAAAGCAATGAAAACAAAAAAAATTGCAGTGCCTATTTAGAGTTAATCTGGTTTTCAGCACTGTTCAAAAGAGACATAGTACAAGCTATATATGTCATTTTCAATTGCGGGGAGTTATATTAAAATGTAAAAAAAACGGTTGAAAGAAATTTTAATAACAAATTTTATTTCATCCACTACATCCAATATATTATCATTTCTGTGGGTAATTACTATAAAATCTATTCGTTTTGCATTTTGCATTCTTTCCTCTCATGTCAAGTCTTCAAAATTCAGTGTGCATCTGATACTTGCAACCTGTCTCACTTTGAACTGGCCATATTTCAAACTCTCAGCACCATGTGTGGGTGGTTATGGTGTTAGACAATGTGGGTCTAACTGGAAAGACGAAGTGTGGAAACAAGAGACATTAATTGTAATGTCTTTTGAGAGAAGGGATGAAATCAGTGAAACAGCATCGTGTTGAGAATCCACAGAAATGGGTTTCCTCTTAGATGTTCCAGTAACTCACTGGGTGAGTCCATGAAAGTTAATTTGCCTCTTTGTACCTCAGTGTTCTCGTCTGTAAAATAAATGGGACTTGCAATATCAACTACCAGTAGAAACGGATACCCAGATTTTTATTTTTTTTTTTTTTTGATCTTAGGGTTTCTTTATTCAAAAGTTGAATCATTTTTATACTTTCATATATTTGTCAATAACTTGATATATGTTTGAGCAGTTTTAATTTAAACACACAATTTAAAAAAGCTATCAGTTTTAACAAGAGTGATTTCATTGCCTCTCATCAATAATACAGAAACACCTGCTATTTGAATGACTCAATGTAGGTACTGGTAGGTTAGCTTTCCAGGTTTTAGAAGTCTGTGTTATATTTTTACAATAGTGGTATTGATTACTAACATTAGAGTATGCTAGGTGAGAAGACTTCTGCTTTCCTAATAAATAAACAAAGGCTTCCTTACCAATTAGGATTAGCTATAAACCTGCAGTAGAGAATATTTCCCAGAGAAGATCATAAAGTTAATTTTGTCTATAATTTGGAATGTCTTCTTAACTCTGTTTTTTTCAAGTTTCTTTTTTTAAAAAAAGCTTTAAGACTCAGACATTAAAAACAAAATATTAACTGAATTGACTCATGTTGATTGTCCATTGTCTTAGTTTGCTCAGGCTGCTATAACAAAATACCATATATAGACAGGGTGCTTGAACCACAGTTTATTTCTCACAGTTCTGGAGACTGAGAAGTCCAACATCAAGGTGCAAGTAGACTCTGTTCCTGGTAAGGGCCCTCTTCCTAGCTACCAGGCAGCTGCCTTCTCGCTATGTGGGTAGAGAGAGAGCTGCCTGCAAACACCGCATGCTCTCATTCATAAGCGGGTGTTGAACAATGAGAACACATGGACACAGGGAAGGGAGCATCACACACTGGGGTCTGTTGGTGGCGGGGGGTAGGGGAGGGACAGCAGGGGATGGGGAGGTTGGGGAGGGATAACATGGAGAGAAATCCCAGATATAGATGACAGGGGAATGGAAGCAGCAAACCACACTGGCATGTGTGTTCCTATGCAGCAATCCTACATGATCTGCACATGTACCCCAGAACCTGAAGTACAACAAAAAAAGAGGGGGGCATTAATGCCATCAAAAAGGTCCTCACTGTGTTCTGGGCATCTCAGCCTCTTAAGAAGCCATGACTTCTTGTCAACCTAATTACTTCCAAAAGGGGCTACCTCAAAATACCATCACTTACTAATTTTGGAGGGGTTGCAGACATTCAGCCCATATCAGCCTCTCATTAAACAAAATCGCCTTTTACTTTATAAGGATTGTCTCATCCAGCATGTAAATATTTTACTGCTCTTTGTACTTGTTCTGTCACTCCTTATGACAAATATAATCCGCTTCAGCCAAAGATGCCCTGCATTGGGATATACTTATTTTTGGTTTGTTTCTTTTTGTCTCTGATCCTGTGATTATACTTTATTTATGATGCTTTATTTCATAACTGTGCTTATAATGTGATTTCTCCATGTTTTGGTTCCTTTTCACCAAAATCTATATATGACCTGAAAATATTTAGTGTAAAAAAAAAAATTAATGTCCTGAATTTAAACTAACAGTTTTTGTTTGTATTTTTGAGATTTTAAATTCATATAAAAGTTACTGAATATGACATTTATATATGAGATACTGAATGTCATATTACAGGAACATTTCTGTAACAACTTTGCATTTGTTGATACTTCGAGAACTACTTAGCATCTGACATTAAAGCCAACTACTAAGACCCTTCTATCACTGACTAAACATTTTTCAGAGCTGTATAGAATGTCTGACTGCATGAATTCTAATCAGGGGCTTTAGAGTGGCTTTTAATTAATTATCCTACATAAACCATCTGCTGAATCTTCACCAAGTAGATCAGAGAAGGCCACAAAGTCCTCTTAAATGGGCATAATTTCCTGAATTGTCCAAGTGATGATGAAGAACTGATGCCCATATGCTAATTAAAAAATGGAAATCTCTTGCATTAAGATATTGATTTAAACCTTGATGAGTGACTTCCTCCCAAAATATTCTTTCTGCTCCACCTTATGCAAATGAGTTTTGAGTATCATAAGGTCACACAAGGTTTCTCTGGTTACATAAGTCCAGATGCTAAGTAGTTCTCGAAGTACCCAGATTTTTATTTATTTATTACGTTTAATACCTGAAGACGTTAGAGGAGTGTGTGTGTGTGCGTGTGCGTGTGTGTGTGTGTGTGTGTGTGTGTGTGTGTAGCTGGCAAAGATAAACCAAAAAGTAGAAATTTAAAGACTGCTTTTAATTTGGGGGGGAAGGTAGCTTCGAGTCTTCATAATTCACTTTATAGATAGCATCACAGTAGCCTCCAGGTAGATTAAAACAGTAAACTATGACACATTAAAACATAAAAACCTATACTCTACTAGATTTTCTTCTTATCTAATATCTTTAACAGGAACGATTTTCTAAACTTCAAAGTTGTTTAAGGAGTCTCCAATGAAAAAAATCAAAAAAATCAAGAAATATGACTGTAAAATGCTAAACTCTCATGGAAATAAGCACTTAACTACAAATTGATTTCAGAAAAAGGAGTCTGGAGGAAAAAAATGCCACAACTATGACCGTGCCCATGTAAACTGATAAAAAAAAATATGTATATTCAGACCTCAAGATATGAACGAGCAAGGAACAGAAACGAACATTTTTCAAAAATGTTCAAACTGGCTAAAAATCAACAAATGGTAAGAAAGACCAGTTTACTCTTGTTACATTAATATTTAAAAATAAGAATTCACAGTGCTGTTGAGGGTATCCCCAGAAATGTGTAAGATCCAGGAGAAAAGTGATGCAAGAAGGAAAAAATCACTCTTATTGTGAAACCACATCCTTATCATCTAAACTCAGCCTACCTTACGAGATGACAGATGTGGGCAGAGCCCTCTGTAATCTGTGTAATGTCACATAAGCGTAAGAAATCTTTAATGTAGAGTAGCCAACAGGCTTTAGCTAGACAGGCAGCTATTGCCTGAGATTCCACCATTAATCTCTCTTCATTGGCTTGATTCAGCTGGCATAATGTTTACGAATTCACTTGTTAGATACAAGAGCTAGGATCGAAGAAAACAAAAATCCCTGCTCAAGAGGCTCAGAGGCTAAGGCAGGAAGCAGGCAGGGAAAGAGCTGTTGCGATAGAAAGCTGCACAGCGAGGGCATTTCTAGAGAAGGGATCCTCCAGGATTCCTCCAAATACTCAAGTCTCCCTAATGGTGGAAGGACTTGGGACCCCAAAGGCACAGGGAGAGTTCCTCTGTTTATTCTTCTGGAAGGTGTAAGAGACAGAAAACGGGGCCAGGTGAAAAGTGACCAGACAGAGGCCCTTGTCACTCAGTCCCCACCCCTCATATGGCAGAACAGAGACTCTGCTAAGACAGGTCCTGCATTCAGGTCCTGGGATTGCCTTTTTTTTTTGGCCCCTCGAAACACTCAGTCCCTGATATACAGAAGGTAGCCCCACATGAACACAGCAAGGGCACACCAGGAAGAGGCTGTGGAGATGCTTCATGAACCATAACAAGTGTGTCCTCAGTGACATCCCCTTTTTCTTTTGTGGCCACTAGACTAGACACAGAAATAGCCCCAACACTGCACCACGTACCCCTGTCAGTATCAGTAATATGGAAACAGATGCAGTATTGAAATGAACCAAAGGTGAGATGGCCAACCACCACTTGATGTCTAAATAAGGCTGTGGTTGAACGCAGTCCTTGAAACAATGTGTTATAGCTGTGACAGTATATACTCTCTCTCTCTCTCTCTCTCTCTCTCTCTCTCTCACACACACACACACACACAATGCTCATCACATATATCTAAAAAAGAAAGACGGCTCACAAATGTTCCACTAAGATGTATGTTTTCTGTATGTGAGTATTTCTGTACATACCTGTACATATGCAATACTAGAAGGATAGTTAGGAGGTTTTATTTCTGGATGTAACATTATGGATGATTAATGCTTGCTCTTGGCTTATCTATATGCTCTGATTGTTCTGTAATGAACATATATGACTTCTATAACAAGAAAAACAATGAAGGCTATTTTTACTTTATTATTATTATTATTGAGATGGAGTCTCACTCTGTCACCCAGGCTGGAGTGCAGTGGTGTAATCGCAGCTCACCACAACCTCCGCTTCCTGGGTTTAAGCGATTCTTCTGCCTCATTCTCCCAATTAGCTGGGATTACAGGCATGCACCACCACACCCAGTTAACTTTTATATTTTTTAGTAGAGACAGGGTTTCTTTATGTTGGCCAGTCTGGTCTCAAACTCCTGACCTCATGTGATTCTCCCGCCTCGGCCTCCCAAAGTGCTGAGATTATGGCATGAGCCATCGCGCCCAGCCTGAAGGCTACAAGTGAACATGTCAAATCAGCAAAACCAGATTTAAATGTAAACTAGTAGCAGCTGCCATTTGCAAATTGCTGTGTGCTTCCTCTTGAGCTGAGAATCCCCTGAGATCTGCTTTGGCCTCACAATAGTCCTATGAGATGGGTATGCTTTGTCCCATGTCATAGCTGAGGGAAGGGGCCTCAGAGAGTCTGAGGGACTCACCTAAGACCATGCAGTTGGTGATTAAAGCTGGAGTTGTCCTCAGCCCTGACTGGCCTGACAGCCTCTTCTCTTGATCACTTACTGTTACTGTCTAGGAAAAAGGGGACGCCGCCCAGAAATTTTTCCAGCAGCTACAATGTGTGCCTGCTCTGCCATTCTGGGGCGAGGGCTCCCAGCAACTTTTAACTGAGACACAACTTCCTCATTGGGCTGATGGAGATGATTGTAAGACAGCCTCAGTGTCAAAGCAAACCTCGGCCTGGAAGTTGCAATGCACTAGTCACCATTCTCAACCATATATACACATCTGTATCCTCATGTAAACATTGCACTAACCTCGCTGGATGGACACTAGTCTCTGCATCCAACAAATGAGAAATGTGAGCTGCAGGGGGGTTGCCCACTCTACTGGATTGAATAGTGGTTCCCAAGAAGTCATGTCCAGCTAGAGCCACAGAATGTGACCTTAGTTGGAAATAGAATATTGTACGCGTAAGGAGTTAAGATGAGGTCACACTGGCTTAGGGTAGTCCCTATATCCAATGACTGATGTCTTTACATAAAAGCCATGTGAAGGCAGAAGAAGACAGAGGTGGGGTGCATCTATAAGCCAAGGAAGACCAAGGATTGCTGGCAATTCCAGAAGCTAGGAAAAGACAGGGGAGCATTCTCCTGCAGAGTCTTCAGAGGGAATGGCTAAGCCAATATCCTAGGTCCAGATTCTGGCCCCCAAAACAGTGAGAGAATAAGTGCGTGGTTTTTTTTGTTTGTTTGTTTTTTGTTTTTGAGACGGGGTTTCGCTCTTGTTACCCAGGCTGGAGTGCAATGGCGCCATCTCGGCTCACCGCAACCTCCGCCTCCTGGGTTCAGGCAATTCTCCTGCCTCAGCCTCCTGAGTAGCTGGAATTACAGGCACATGCCACCATGCCCAGCTAATTTTCTGTATTTTTAGTAGAGACGGGGTTTCACCATGTTGACCAGGATGGTCTCGATCTCTTGACCTCGTGATCCACCCGCCTCGGCCTCCCAAAGTGCTGGGATTACAGGCTTGAGCCACCACGCCCAGCCAAGTGCGTGTTGTTTTAATCCACATAGCATCTGGTAACTTGTTACAGTAGCCGCAGGAAACTAACACAGCCATCATGCCCAAAGTCACACAGCTCAGGGGTGACAGAGCCAGGACTGGCACTAAAGTTGCCCAGCTCCAGAGCCCAACCTTCACCCACCGCTTCTCGCCGGGCTGCATGCAGCAGTTGTGAAAATTAAGAGTCAATTTGGTAAAGCGCTTGGCCCAGTGCCTCCCACCCTGTAAGTACAGCACAAGTGGTAACTGTTATTAGTCATTAGTGACATGGAAAATGCTCATCGCCTTTTTCAGGGGAAAAGAGCATGATTTAAAACTGAGTGTGGGGTATGATCTCAACCACAGGCTGCACAGAAAACTGATTGATAACAAGCCAGAGACGGTTGCCTGTAAGTTGTGGGATTACAGACGATTTTTCTTCTTCTTTTCAGTGAATATATGGTACTTTTTCATTTTATTTCATTAGCTTTTTTAAACTCTAAAAAATAATGCAAAAACAACTAACAAATCCTATAATACAACAAAAAGCCATTAATAATCTCCCACCCACCCAATCCCAGTTCCACCTACACTTCACCTCCTTAATCAAAGAAACCTCACATAGAGACAGTAATTCATTTTACAAACTGCTGTGCAGCGGGAGTGTGGGCAGGCTGGCTGCAGGGGCAGTGCTGGGGGCTCAGCTGCTCTCCAGGGATGGTGCCCACCCACAGAGACAGGGACTCCAGCTCAGGGGACTGAGAGAACCCTCAGTCTCATGGGGTACTGCTAACATAGTGGACCCCTGGTTGCTGCTAACACAGTGGACCTGCCCCTCCAGGGCAGAAGCAGCCCCTGAGGAGCACTGGCACCCTGTCCTTCAGCACACACATGGTTACAGAGCTCCTCGTATGTGCCAGGCCCCACTGTGGAGCCACAGCAGTGACAGACTCAGGTCCCCATGGTGCTGGAGCTCATGTCCTTATAGTGAGACTCAGCAATTCAACAACTAAATTAAGATTCTATAAGATGGTCGTAAGTGGAAGAAATAAGAGTCCATGAGAATGGTGTCCCAGGTCCCGAGGTTCAATCCTGACCAGTTTTGACACTAACACATATTGGGTGGGTTTGCATCTCTCTGAGGCTGAGCACAGCACTGTCCTCTGTGAAATGGGACAACCGTATCCTCACAGACTGTGTTCTTCACAGTACACAGAAAACACTTTAAGAAAGAGCAAGCACATTTTAACACTACAGGCCACTTTCTGTTCCAATACAGTGATGTATTGATCAAATCAATCCTCCCGACAGCCTTAGGAAGCCAGGGAATATGTTATGCTCATCAAGCAGATGAGGAAACAGGAATGTCACTGCTGGAGAAATGTCACTTTAGAATTGTTTTAGTCAATTCAGGCCATTGTTACAAGCACCACAGAATCAAAAACCTATACAAAAACAGAGCTTTCTCTCTGAAAGTTCTGGAGGCTGAGAAGTCCACAGTCCATCACTAGCAGATCCAGTTTCTGGTGATGCTTTCCGAGCACCCTCATAAGGGCACGTACCCCCATTCATGAAGGCTCACCCTCTTGTCCTTACACTAAATACCATCACCTTGGGGGTTAGAATATCAACACAAGAATATTAGAAGGAAACAAACATTTAGCCCATAGCAGGGATCACGTAAATCAGTGGGGTGTACGGTTATGTTTTACAGATCATCCAACTGTGACTCAGAGGGGAAGTGACTTCTTAAGGTCACTCAGCAAGTTAGCCATTGTAAATGGAGCCAGACCCCATCCTCTTGCCTCCAGCCCCTCTCTTCCTCTCTCCCACATTCTCTTTCAGACCTGAGCAGGTGAGAAGGAGGGGCCTGGCCAAACGGCAGATAGCTTCAGTAAGTTGGCAAATGTTACAAGAAAAAGATGTGTTCTCCAAGGGGAAGTCTTCCATTAACCTTTGCAGGAACTTCCTTAAGGTCAGTGCCTCTTTATTTGTCAAGGCTCAATATGTTGAAAGTAAATTTTCTGGGCCCATTATAGAATTCTCACGAAATCACAAAATTAGAAAAGCCAGAATTTTTCCATGTGTAAAAAATGGAGTGTTTGCTTGTGTATGGGAAATTTGAAAAGCATATACCATTGTGGCATTATAAATAGAAATCTCAAACTTTGCCATATATTTAAATAATTCCAAGGAATCTATTCTCTGAAGCAGCACTGTCCAATAGAAATATAAGGAGAACATCATAGGCAATTTTAAATTTTCTCTTAAACACAATTTAAAGAGTAAAAAAGAATAGATGAAATTAATTTTAATAATATATTTGACTTAACTGAATATACTCAAAATATCATAATTTCAACCTTCAGTCAATATGAAAGTAGTAATGAGCTACTCTACATTTTCATCCTAAATCTTTGAAATCCACTGTGCATTTTGTAGTCTAGCACATCTCAATTTTGACAGCCGCATTTCAAGCGCATAGTAGCCACATATGGCTAGCGGCCATCATATTGGATGGTGCAGGTGTGGAATGTTGTATAAGTGCTTTAACTAGATTTGGTCAAAATCTTGGAGTTCTTATTTAACTTTTTAAAAATAAATAAATAAATAAATAAATAAATAAATTAGCGTTAGGGACAGGGTCTTACTCTGTCGCCCAGGCTGGAGTGCAGTGGCACAATCATAGCTCACTGCAGCCTCAAACTCCTGGGCTCAAGCAATCCTTCCACTTCAGACTCCCAGCTAGGACTACAGACACGTGCTACTATGCCCAACTAATTTTTTTTTTATAGAAAAGAGCCAGAACTCCTAGCCTCAAGCAAATTTTTCCACCTAGGACTCATGAAGTGCTGGGGTTACAGGTGTGAGTCACTGTGCCTGACCTAATTTATGTGATTTATGAAAAATATCTGCCATGCAGCTTAGTTGGCAAAGCCAGTTCTTACTGTCAAACCCACCAGCCAAATCCAATTTACTGACAGGAGAGTATGACTTTATTTTAAAATTGAAAGACATGAGTTAATATACAAGCTCTGTTAACCGTCTCATTCCTGAAATCAAATTTTAAGATAGCTGATTGTCTATGCAGATGGATGATAGATGGATGAATGAATGGAAGGATAAGTGCACAGAAGATGATGGCCAGATGGATGTGGGTGGTTGGGTGGATAGATGGGAGATAAATAGATAACAAGAGAAAGATAGAGAACTGGCTCTGGAGCTTGCTCTTGCCTGTGTTTGATGCCAGCTTGAAATAAGGCACCACCACCTTCAGTATTTCTCACAGAAGCTCCTTCACTTGGCACTCACAGAATTTGATACCCCAGAGGCCACATTCAGGATAAAGAAGAATGGCTTTCCTTTATAAAGAGGGAAAAGAATTTCTGCAAAGGCATGGGGAGAGAGGACAGCAGGCAGAGCCCAGATGCCTCTCTGGGTTGAGTCAGTTTTCAAAGAGCACTTACAGATACTGAGCAGGTGGAAGGAGCTTACTTGAGGCTGTCTATGCCCTCAAAAGTATTTGTGAAATTCAAAGGAGTTCGTACTCAGCTTGCAGACTGCTGGGCTCGATCAGCCTTTAGGGTCGTGTGAGTCATAACAGCTTCCCAAGGAAAGATTGAAGGACCACGGTACAGTCCAACTTCTCCTGACGACTTAGGGTGGTCCATGAAGGCCTGGGATCTGAAGACAGGATCTCAACTTTGGCACTTCCTGGAGATGTGTGGACAAGACACTTTCCCTCTCCCCATCTTACTCTCCTTGTCTGTAAAATGAGATGATCAAAACCCTACCTTGTCTCACCTTTATGGGAATAAGTAAAGTAGCACACTGAGCACATGAGCCCTGGATCCTAGGAAGTGCTCTCTTTACTCTTCTAAATGTATCATTCAACCTCACCGTCTGACATATGAGGGAAACTGAGGCTCAGAGAGCTGAGCGTCTTTTCAGTTTTCTTTACTCTTCTAAATGTATCATTCAACCTCACCGTCTGACATATGAGGGAAACTGAGGCTCAGAGAGCTGAGCATGGTCATCCTAACCACCTTGGCAGAAGCTGTGTTTTGTAGAGGGAAAGTTCTGTGACTCGCAGCTGAAGAGTGTGCAGCGAGATGCGTGTGCCTTATCCAATTTCATTCTCACAACACTTTTGGCCGCAGGTGTTCTTGCCCTTCTGTTGAAGATGGATAAACTGAGGCACAGATCATTTTTGCATTGTGGTCATCTTCCCCAAGATGGATTCAACCAGCTGCAATAGGACAAAGGGAGCTTTGCTCTTTTACTAGTCTGTTTGGGCTGCTGTAACGGAACACAGACTGAGGAATGTTTGAAGAACAGAAATTTATTCCTCACAGTTCTGGAGGCTGGGAAGTCCAAGACCAAGGTGATAGCAGGTCTGTTGTCTGAATCCTCCAGAGGGGAAGAATGCGGTGTTCTCACATGGCAGAAAGCAGGAGGGCAAAAGGGCTGAACTCCCTGCATCAAGCCCTTTAATAAGGGCACCTAATCCCATTCCTGAGGACAGAGCCCTCATGACTCAATCACCTCTCCAGATCTGCACTTCCCAATACTGTCACATCGGGAATTAATATTCAGCATGAATGTTAGAGAGGACAAAAGCATTGAAGCCATATCTATTCTCCTTCACCATCCACCCTCTTTGCTTTTGACTTTGGAGTTTACAGAACTGCACTCATAGGCATCAATTGTGAGCATGGTCATCCTAACCACCTTGGCAGAAGCTGTGTTTTGTAGAGGGAAAGTACTGTGACTCAGACAAGAAAAGAAATGCACCCAGGTTTACATCAAGGTAGAAGCATATTTATTTCCAGCAAAGTGTATGTTGGAAAAGCCCATAGGTTTTCAGCCTTTCCTGCCCCAGTTCACAGTGCCAGTTCTCTTTCTGCAGATGCCTCCTGGGTTGGCAGTGCTCCCCAAACCCCATCCCCTTCCCAGCTTATCTTCCTCTAGTCCCAGAACAAAGGCCCTCCATTCCCTGATCAGAGCCAGTGCCCAGAGGAAGCTCCTGGGTGCAGCGTGGTGGCTAATGAAGTAGAAAATGCAATTTGCCGTGTAAATAAACAAGCTGACAGGCCAGACTGCTCCTGCCTAAAGCTTCCCGCGTAAGGGGGAAACACCCGTTCCCACTGGTGACACCAGCTGTCACAGAATCATGAAGCTGGGGCCTCAGGGTTGCCTCAGGACCATCCACAGTCCCGTTAGACGCTGGCACTGCCCAGGCATGAAGTTGGCAAAGATGGCAATGCTGGTGGCTTTGTTGAGGCCTCACAGAGAAGGGGTCTCATCTGTTCAGTTTCTGCTATCCAAATTGGGAAGTAAAAACCTGCATAGTATGCTTGGTGGGGATATCTATGCTAAGAAAGAGAGACTGCCAAAATTTGCCTGGATATGAACACAGAAAGGGCAAAATCAGAAAGAAACCAAAATAATAACAACAACAATGATAATAGCAACTCCCATGGATTAGCTCATTACTCCTGAAAAACATACAGGTACTTGTATTTTTCCAGTTTAGCAAATAAAAACATCAAAATTCAGACTGGTGCAGTTACACAATCAGTAACATTGATTCACAGTTGCATTGCTGGGGTGGCTTAGACTTGGACATGGGTCTGTTCAGCTCAAAAGCCCATGCTCCTAACACCCTGCCAGGCTCACTCTCAGCATTGGCATTCTGCTGAGAAATCAGGGCTACCTTCCCACACGACTGGTGCAAAGCACAAAAGGTCTTGGCTGGCCCAGTTGGGCACAGCGGGGTGATCACAGCACTTGGCATTGTGCTGACTGTCCCGGACTCTGCAGGAGCCTGAAGCTGGGTCATTTCTTTATAAAGAGGATCCCAACACTCCCTAATGACTCAGTTCAGATGCTGCCTCTTCTGAGCTGGAAGCACCCCTGACCTTCTGCACCAATGGCTCAGCTGCCCCCACCAATGTTGTGCCTACCTCCAGGGGCCCCTCTGTGCACCCCTTCATCTCCCTCACTGGTTCCTAGGCTCTGGCCGACAAACACCCTCGCTGTGTTGAATAAATGTGAAAGGGTTTCTCAACAGGGCAGAGCAAGATGATAAAGATGGTACCATATGGTGGCTCACGCCTGTAATCCTAGCACTTTGGGAGGCCCAGGCGGGCAGATCACAAGGTCAAGAGATCGAGGCCATCCTGGCCAACATGGTGAAACTCCATCTCTACTAAAAATGCAAAAATTAGCTGGGCCTGGTGGCATGTGCCTGTAGTCCCAGCTACTCTGGTGGTTGAGGCAGGAGGCTCACTTGAACCTGGGAGGCGAAGGTTTCAGTGAGCTGAGATTGTGCCACTGTACTCCAGCCTGGTGACAGAGCGAGACTCCGTCTCAAGGGAAAAAAAAAGATGGTACCATCTGCTTGGGCTGGCCACTGCACCTGGGGCCCGGCCATCTTCAGCACCACCTGCAGCCCCGCAGAGAGGTCACAATAGACACAGGCAAGCTTCTGCCTCCTTCTCTCCTCTCCATGCTGCCCTTTCTTACTCACGCATCTTCACTCTTCCTAACCTTACCTTTCCTGCAGGCCTCAGAGTGTTTTATTCATGCATGCATGTGTGCACTCATGCACTCATTTGTAACTTTTATACAGAAATGCATCAAGCCCCCAGTCTATGCCAGGCACCATGCTGAGCCTGGGATACAGCAGACATCAACAGGCATGGATCCTGGCCCCGTAGAACTTGTACCTAGTTGGGAGAGAAAAGCATTAATAGAAAAATGATGGGTTCCTGAGAGAGGTGGCTGGGTCCTTTTGAACAGTGTGGAAAGGGGTACAGAGGCAGGTAGGGACATTGAGGCAGATAGGGACATTGAGGAGTAGTGGCAGAGAGGGGCGGAGACATAGGGACTGACCGAGATGGAGATGAGGTCCCATCCAGACTCAGACACTAACACACAGTGGGAACAGAACGTGAGAGTTCGCCGCTCCCTGAACTTCAGTTCTCTGACCTCCCGTCCAGCGCCCTACACCTGGTTCTCAGCATCCTCTTCCATGATCATAATTGCTACCAGAGGAAGAATGCTTCCTTGAAGAGGAACTACTCTTAGTTCTGGCTCTTTGCAGACCTCTTGCTAATAACTTCACTCACTTTACCCGGTTAAGCTATGGCTACTTTGTGAGGTGAGCACTGTTTTCTCACATTTCACAAATAAGAGAGATCAGGCTCAGAAAGGCCACATGAGTTGCTTGAGGTCACTCAGTTCAGGGGCTGAGCCAGGATTGCCTTCTAGATCTGTATAACCCAAAGCCCATGCAGCTTCCACTGCATCTTCCAACCTCTGTTTGGCTGTGAACGTCAGGGCTCTTCCAAAGTCTACCCTCACCTCCTTAAGTTGCATGCAGCTTTGGAGGGCTTCCAGTTTAGGGTCCACACTATGGGCTCTAAAGCCAGCCAGACCTCTGTCAAACACCAGCCCTGCCTTTCCCTGTCCTCAGAATTTGGGGAAGGCATTTGTTTCTCCCACCTTCCATTTCCTCTCCCACGGGATCGGACATTGACATTCAACTCCAGGAAACTGTGCTTCCAAACCTCCTCACTGCAGTCAGCTGTTTCCAAACCCTTACAGTCCCTCTTGTATGATCTGACACATGGCAATTATTCATAATCCGGATTTGCAGTTGTCAAGAACTGAGAAGCAGCTGAGGTTTTACCTTATTTGCAGGGCAAGTTAGCCTGACACCATTTCCTGGATGCTTCACAAGATACGCAGCTCCTTGATCAGGGGCACAGGGCAGTTCATGATGCAGGCAATAGGCATTTAATCCAAGTATCATCATTGCCACAGCAGTTCCACAAGCCATGGTTCCTACATGGAGAGGTGAAGAAGGCCAGGTAGCACCTGAACCCACAGCAGGGTGCATTCCAGGAGAGGGACTCCAAATAGAGAGTCCCTAAACCTTTTATAACAGTCACTAAGCCTGCCTGTCTTTTACTCTGGAGAGAGACACTATCTCTCTCCAAGGCTGTTTGCTTCACCGATGTCCTCAAAAAGATAATCTGGAGCAAAGGAGAGCCAGTCTATGTGCTTGTGAGCTTTGCAGAAACACAAGAGACTCCAGGAGATCAGGTACTGTGGTCCTAACAGTGTTCATTTCCTGACACCGGCTGTCTCTCCTTTTCCCACAGTGCTAAGCCCTGGCTGGCTCCAACCATCTTTAACAGAATTTTAGTACCAATGAGCTCTGATTTTAGCTTTGCTCTGGACTTCTCTATCTAGGGAGTCCATATTTTTCCCTTCACAGTTGCATTGCTCTTCTTTATCCTCCTAAGTTCCATTCTACATGGTGCAGAAAATTCAGTAAACTCTAGAATCTCCCAGCCATGTTGGATCTGCTGAGTTACATTCAGGAATTGCTGCCTGCCCCATGGTGTGCTCATGTGGCCAGTAAAAGATGATCATTATTTTTTTAGGAATTTTGCAAGCTGGAATTGACATTGACATCCTAGGGACTGGCAAACCCTGGCCTACTCCCCATCATACTCTCAAATCCACTTTTCCTTAGGGCAGATGTGAAGCTTTCTGGGCTAATATGATGAAACTTGGGCAGCTGTGGGAAGGTCACATTCATATCCCAGCTTTGGACCCTTTTGCTGCCCTCTGTGGCACCTAAGTCTTATTCTGTCTGAATTTAGCTAAGCCCTTCCTCCTCCTTTCTCCTGGGGATCTGCTGGGAGCTGTCTTCAACTGATGAACAACAGGCCAATGATTCAGGGTATGGTGTTGTTCTCACCTTCCCATGCCTCAGCTAGACCATAAGAGATTCGAGAATCCTCTCCTGCTCTGCTTTGCCCAGACGCCCGTGCAGTCATGGCTGCTCACTGGCTGCCACGCATGATGGAACCAAAGGCATCTCAACAAGACCCCTGGGCCGTCCCCATTTCCTTTCTACACTCAGATCCTCAGACTTAGGGAGGGATTTCCACCCTCGCCTTCACAAGGGCTCATTCTGAGGGACCCTACCCCACACTCACATCTTGCTTTCCACATCCCCAAACTAAAATATTTTTGGTTAAAGGCTTTTTATTGATTTTCCTCACAGAAGGATAAGGGCAGGTTGGGAGACCTGTGGGTTCAGCATCTGAACATCCTTCAACAAATGTCTTCTTTTCCACGTCAACTTTTTTCAGCCTCAGAGGATGCTTAAGGGCAGATCTTGCTATCATTGTACCAATCACATTCTGAGATCACTTCTATACCTGAGATGAAACTGAGGAGATTTACTTTATCTATTTTGATTACTTTTGTGTCCCAGAGCCAGTTCCAAAGTGTCAGCATTCTGAGATGGGAGGTGACTTGGCCAAGGTCACATAGCTAATGAGTGATGGAGCCAGGAACAGAGTCCTAGCCTCTGCTCTTGTTCCAGTTCATAAGACAATAGGCAATATTGCCTCTAAACTTGCGGTTCTCAGGCATTGCCCTGTCCCAACAACCTGAGGTCCTTCCCTCCCTCCTCCTTTCTTCCTTGAACCTTCTGTCCCTTTCTTCCTTCCTTCCCTCCTCCCCTCCTTCCCTTTCTTTCTCTTTTTATTCCTCCTTCCCTTCCTAGCCTCCTTCCTTCTTTCCTCCTTTTCTTCCTCCTTCCTTTCCTCTTTCCTTCTCTTGTTTTTCCTCCCTTTCTTTTTCCTTTCTTCCTTCCCTCTCTTCTTTCCTCCTTCCCTTCCTTTCTTTTCTTCCTCCCTCTCTCTTTATTCTTTCCTTTTGCTTCTACTCCTTTTTTTCTTTCTTCCTTCTTTCTCTGCCTCCCTTTCTCTTCCTCTCTTCCTTCCCTCATTTTATTCTCCTATCTCCGCACCTCCTTCTTCCTTCCCTCACTCATCCCTTTCTTCCACAAATATTTCCTGAGCATCTACTATATATCAGACAGTGCACTGAAAATGCAGATGTGGTTTCTACCCTCATGATGCTGATGGCCAAAGTCCCATTATTAGCAGTGGCCTTTCAGATTAGGAATGAGATGAGGGGAGTCTATTTGAAAGACAGCCCTCTCCAACCCATTCAATACTGGTAAGAAAATATCCCTGTGTCCAATCAGATTTTTTGAGAATCAGAATTCTTTGCATATTCCCGGAGAAAAGAAGACCTTCCCAGGACCATAACAGACTCAAACACAGTGTGAAGGGCTTGAAGGAGTAGTGTCCGTGGGGCAAAGGCAGACAACGCCTGGGTCTGGCTTTACAGAGAGGAAAAGGTTCCAAGTCAAATGCTCTTTACCTGTAATTCCTGTTTATTTTCTGGAAGAAAGCTTCCCATATCACATCTAATTGTTCTCCAAAGAACTTTCTCTTCTTGTTGAAGGGCTTCCCAAAACTATACTCGTAACCACTAATACTGATTTCTGAGTGGTCCAGAACTGTTGAAGGTTTACTTGCTTGCTTGTTTGTTTATTTGTTTTCACTCAGTTTAAGTAGTTCACAAAGAAGCCTTAGAAAGTTAAGTTAGCGTCACCATTATTGCCAGTGTAGTTATTTCTACCCCATGACTAATACTACCATTTCTATTATTATTCTATAAAAGGCATGGAAAAATCACCCAGATAGTAAGAGAAAGAGCTATCTTAAAGCCTGGGTCCAAGCCGCATTGTCTTTCTATAATAATTTCTTTCCAACCATCAGTTATCCCAATGCACTTGCCTGGATTCCTTTGTAATGTGAATAATCGACCTTATTGATCTGTTTCCTCAAATGGCATTTCCTTGGAGTGCAACACAGCCCATCTACATTTGCACTGGGCCAAGAATCAATAACACTGGCGATGTCCAGGAGCTCCGAGGGCTAGACAAGGGAGAAAGGGAATTGATGTTACATTTGTATAAAGTGTCTTGGGACATGTTCGACTGCGTCGCAGTCACCTGGAGAAAAAGAAAAGTGACTCCCAGCCAAGCAACACTCCTTTTGTTTCCGCTATTATTATTTAACTAAACAATGCAGTGAATACCTTCTGTAGGCCCAGTACCTTGCAACATGCTTATAAAAGAGATATTGTAAACAAAGTAAAGAATTCATATTGATTTTGCCAATGCTCAGTTTTGTTCTTCTGCAAGCCATCATCCTCGCTGAGCCTCTTTCTGTCCAGGGACACCACGAATCCTAACCCTTGATCTGGGGCATTGGACCAGATTCGATGCTGATGTCTTCCAACACCTTTTATGCACCCCCACCTATTGATGTGGGGTCCCTCACTGATTCACGGAAGTATCAGGGGATCTCCTACACGTAACAGACATCTGATCGCAGTGGAGAAAGAAAATAGGGTTTCTGTGGCTCCCAACCTGGGATGCCCAGTGGTAAGCAGTTAAGGACCTATATGAGTTCTCAGTTGTGTCAGTGGAGACCCAGGCTCCACCCCTCCCGACTCCCTGAGTTCTCAGTTATGTCAGTGGAGACCCAGGCTCCATCCCTCCCGACTCCCTGAGTTCTCAGTTATGTCAGTGGAGACCCAGGCTCCACTCCTCCCGACTCCCTGAGTTCTCAGTTATGTCAGTGGAGACCCAGGCTCCATCCCTCCCGACTCCCTGAGTTCTCAGTTGTGTCAATAGAGACCCAGGCTCCACCCCTCCCGACTCCCTGAGTTCTCAGTTATGTCAGTGGAGACCCAGGCTCCATCCCTCCCGACTCCCTGAGTTCTCAGTTGTGTCAATAGAGACCCAGGCTCCACCCCTCCCGACTCCCTGAGTTCTCAGTTGTGTCAATAGAGACCCAGGCTCCACCCCTCCCGACTCCCTGAGTTCTCAGTTGTGTCAATAGAGACCCAGGCTCCATCCCTCATAACTCCCTGCTGTTTGAGTATATTGGCTTTCTTCCTTGTACTGGGTGCCTCACAGAGGCAAGATAGCTACAGCTTGTCCACAGTAGGTAGAACATCAGTGTTACAGGTGGGAAGAAAGGGGCAGGGCAGGAAGGTGAATGATTTTCCCAAGATTTTGCTCTTTTATTTGGGAGTGGAAGCATCTCCTGGACTTCTGCAAACATTAGGAACTTGGCCAGTCCTGTCCAAAACAAGAAGCTTGAGAAATAAAATATTATTGATTTCCAGCCTCTACAAGAGAAGACCAGGAAGAGAGTGGTTAGGATGGGTGGTGTGCAAGCCAGCCCACGGGATCTATCATGCATACATTTAGCAAATGGGCCAATGACCTCTCATGGCCCAGTTCTTGGGCTGGGCAGCAGTGAGGAACAAGGTGTATCTCTTCCTCAGAAGCTTGCAGGTGAAAGAGGTACAGGCAAACAAACGGCTAACACGAGGCACAGAGGCAAGGCTAGAAATGGCAAGGGCAGTGCAAATGTGGACGTTTGGGAGATGCCAAGTGGGGACTGGGAGGAAGGGAACTGGCAGAGCCCAAATTTCTAAATTGGACCAGGAGGGAGACAGCATTTCCTTCGTCTGTTTGGGCTGCCATAACAAAAATACCATAGATTGGGGGAGGGGGGCAAAAACAACCCAAACATTTATTTCTCGCTATTTTTAAAGCTGTGAAGTCCAAGATCAAGGCACCAGCAAACACAGCATCATGGGAGACCTGCCTCCTGGTTCACTGGCGGCCGGGCATCTCCTAAAGTGGTGAGGGCCTCTCTGGAGTCCCCTTTTAAAGGCTCTAATTTCATTCATTAAGGCTCTATGCTCATGACCTAATCACACCCCAAAAACCTCACCTCCAAGTAGCATCACCTTGGTGATCAGGTTTCAACATATGAATTTAAGGAGGACAGAAACATGCAGTGGATAGCAGCAGCATCCTGCAATCTATAGCCCGGGAAGCAGCCACACAGAGATGGGAAAGCCTTAAGTTCTTAGCCTACAGTCCCAGCCATACCAAGGAAGGGAACGTATCCAGGACCAATATCACAATACAACCCTTTAAAACATTTACATTTTAATTTTTTCATAGCATAAAAGTAAAACCAATTTTTATAAACACTTGTAAAAACACAGAGAAAAGGGTATGAAAATCAATACTTTTCTCTGTGTGAATATTTGGATCATTCATTCCAGATTTTATTTTACATGGAAAATAGGCTTTTCCATGACTGTCGTCAGGAGCCAAACACAAAATGTATTGGCTCACGTAACTGAGATATCCTAGGGTGGTGGACAGGTTAAGCCATGGTAATTTCATATGGGCAGGGTCCCACGGGCTCTTTCCCTCTCTCAGATCTGCCTTGCTTCCTTCTCAGACATGAGCTTTACAAGTTGCATTGCATCCATACATCTGTGAACCTAAATGAAAAGACAGCTCCCCTAAGGGTCTTCCTAAAAGTCTCTGGCCTCATTCGGGACACATCCCCTGGTGTAAATTCTCAGGATCACTATGCAATGGGGAAGTTGCAGGTGCAGCTCAGGGGAAAGGGTGCAAGGCAGAGAACGTTACCCCTCTGTCTCTCTGTTTAAAATTAGGTTTAGAGTAAACACATGGTAATGCTTGTGAATGGATGAGTGAGTCGGTGAGGAAGTTTGGTTCACCTATGTAATGTCACTTTACCCTCCACATCACCCCTCTAATAAACTCATCACAAAGGATGGCATCATGCTCTTTTTACAGATTAAAGAACTCTGCACAGGTCAGGCATGGTGGCTCATGCCTGTAATCCCAGCACTTTGGGTGGCTGAGGCAGGAGGATCGCTTAAGCCCAGGAATTCGAGATCGGCCTGGGCAACATAGTGAGATCCCATCTCTACAAACAATTTAAAAAATAGCCAGGTGTGATAATGTGCACCTGTGGTCCCAGCTACTCAGAAGGCGGAGGTGAGAGGATCACTTGAGCCCACGTGGTCAAGGCTTCAGTGAGCTACGTTTGTGCCACTGCACTCCAGCCTGGGTGACAGAGTGAGATCCTGTCTCAAAGTAAATACAAAGATAAATAAAAGAAACAAAGAACTGTGCCCAGAAAATTGGAATGACAATATCTAAATGTTTCTGAATGCTTTCTCTTCTCTCCCTCACTTAATCATCATTAATAAAATAATCTAACATATAAATAATGGAGACTAGACCTTGCATGGAGAGAGCATTGGGTTGAAATAGCATTTGCCATTGTTGTTCTTATTGTCAACTGTGACAGCCAATATCAACTCACTTTTGACTGGACTCTTTGTCAAAGTACTTTTAAAGTGCTCCACCCATGAAGTCTTGCATTGCCGGTGGACTTGCAGACACTACAGTGGGATTCCTGGCAGTAAAGCCGGTATTTCAGCAACCTCAGCTCACCTTGCATAGGTGAAGTCATCTCCATCTACTTTGGAGGCTTACTCATAAGTTAGTTCAAACCTGTTTAACTTTCAGTTTAGAAACAAGAGACCTTCACCTGAGTCAATTCCAAATCCCCTCCAGAAAAGCACAGGTGGGATGGTGGAAAGAGCAGGTGGGACAATGGAAAGATCTAGTCGAATGGTGGAAAACACAGATCAGATGGGGGAAAGTGTGGGTGGGATGGTGGAAATTGCAGTGGGATGGTAGAAAGTGTGGGTGGGAGGGTGGGAAGAGCAGGTGGGAGGGTGGAAATTGCAGGTGGGAGGGTGGGAAGAGCAGGTGGGAGGGTGGGAAGTGCAGGTGGGAGGGTGGGAAGAGCAGGAGGGAGGGTGGGAAGAGCAGGTGGGAGGGTGGGAAGAGCAGGTGGGAGGGTGGGAAGAGCAGGTGGGAGGGTGGGAAGAGCAGGTGGGATCATGCGAAGAGCAGGAGGGATGGTGGAAAGAAGAAGTTGACTGGTGAAAAGCCCACCAACACAATTCAATCTTTCAGTTACCAATAAGTTTTTTTTTTTTTTTTTTTTTTGAGACGGAATTTCGCTCTTGTTACCCAGGCTGGAGTGCAATGGCGTGATCTCGGCTCTGCAACCTCCGCCTCCTGGGTTCAGGCAATTCTCCTGCCTCAGCCTCCTGAGTAGCTGGGTTTACAGGCACGCGCCACCATGCCCAGCTAATTTTTTGTATCTTTAGTAGAGACAGGGTTTCACCATGTTGACCAGGATGGTCTCGATCTCTTGACCTCGTGATCCACCCGCCTCGGCCTCCCAAAGTGCTGGGATTACAGGCGTGAGCCACTGCGCCCGGCCCAAGAAGTTCTTTTTTTAAATTAATGTTTATTTCCTAAAAATATAAGCAATTCATACTCACTGCAGATTTTTGGGAAGATATAAAAAAATATGGAAAGGGAAATACATATTACATTCAATTCCCATTCTCAGAAATAACCACTATTAACTTTTCATTTGGCTTCCTTTATGTTTATCTTTTTCCTATGCACATGCCAATACTTTCTAATTTTCTTTTCTTCAAACTCTTTTATGACTGAATGAAACTTTTACTATCTCGTATAAATATTTATCACCTCTCTTGAAATTATTTATTATTCAATCTCATAAGATACTAGGAGCATACAAGAAGCTTTGATACATGGATATAGAGGACTCTATAATTTGAGATAAATTTTTTTGTGCAGAGTCTATTATTATTTCATAGAATTTTAAGCCTTAAAGTATAAAGTTTTCACAGTTTTTCCCCTTATTTAATAAGAAATTACAGAAAGCAGACAATGGAGAACATGCATGCTTCATCCAAGTTACTAGCACAGGCTAAAAGACCCAGAGTCGCTTGTTCTGCATTTTCATTTTTAAAGCATGGTGCGTAGGAGAGTGAGGAGTGGAAATCAACGTAGCCATAAGTCATCTATTTTACAATATGGGGAAACAAGGTCCTTTCCAGCACAGCTCATTTCTAGCACTTATCTCAGAGAACTGTAATTTCTGGTTTGTACATCTGTTTCTTGCATTAGACTGGGATTCTGAGGTGGAAACCATAGCTTAACCATCACAGGATTCCCCAGAGATTGTAAGATACCAAACATATCAAAGTTGTCCAAGAAATATTTTCTGAATACAAATCAGTTGTTAGAAGATTCCATCTGGTAGCTAATGACCCTAGGGCACTAAGGTGGAGGGTCATATTTTTCAATGAATATGATGGATGAATAAATTAAAAAATAAAGGAAGGAAGAAAGGGAAAGGGAGGAAAGGAGGGAGGGAGGGAGGGAAGGAGAGAGGGAGGGATGAGGGAGGGAGTGAGGGAGGGAGTGAGGGATAGAGGGACAGAGGGACAGAGAAAGAAAAGAAAAAAGAAATAAAGGAAAGAAAGAAAAACAGGAAAGAAGAAAGAAAGAAAGAAAGAAAGAAAGAAAGAAAGAAAGAAAGAAAGAAAGAAAGAAAGAAAGAAAGAAAAAGAAAGAAAGAAAGAAGAGAGAAGAAAGATATTTTGAGATAATGTATGTCTCTGAAAAGGACATGGAATTTTAAAGTCAGAAGACCTGATTCATGCCATAGGTCTTTATTTCATACATGTGACTTCTGAGCCTAAGTTTCCTTTTCTCAACAAGGAGTCATGATGCTGGTTCTCAGGGTTGTTGTGAAAATTACCTGAAAGAATCCTTATGGATGCTCCTGGCACAGAGCCAGGTCCACATTACAAATGTGATTAGAGAATGATTGGCTGAACAGCACCCCGGGAAGAGAGACTGATGTCAACCTCTTCTGAAAAGCTCAGGCAGAGAAGGGTCTTGCCAGTTTCACTTACTAGTTTTACAACCCTATGTAATTAGAGCCCCCCACCAGGAGACATCAAGCTCTGTGACCACAAGGCAATGATGGAGATTCTTTCTTATTGGTCTTGCTCCACTCAGTCCTCCACGTGGTCACCCGGCTGCTGGTGTAAGTGTGGATCACTTCATGGTGCTGCTATGGCTAGCAGCCTTTAATGAGACATGTGAGGCCCCTTATGAACCAGCATGAACCCACTCCTAAGCCTCATCAGCACCGCTTCCTTATCACTCACTCCTGCACGCCAAGGAAATTCAACTCTCCAAAGGTGCAAATTCCTCACTCGGAGGTTTTCTCCACCTAGAACGGCCCTGTGGACTTTGCAGCCTACCAAACTGCTAAGATGAGAGGGTTACTCTCTTTCAAAGGCTCCCAAGTGGCCCCTGCGGGGCTCTTCTGTCATGTGGCCAGAACTCCTTCTAGACTCTATTCACACAGTCCCACCTCTATGAAGACTTTCTGAATCATTATCATTACCAAATCTTCACCCAAAGTAGATTCCATCAGGCCTTCACTGAAGGTTTTTCTACTCTTTAAACGAAGCTTCCTATGACATTGACCTCCTTGGACAAATGCTAGTGTAAGTGTCTGCCTTAGCCAGCAGACAATAACTTCATTGAGGGCAATGACTGAGCTTTATCCCTCTTCCCGTCTTCCATGCTCTGCATGTGGCCCCACATGTAGCAGGTGCTCAGAGATAGTGGAGATGATGAGTTTGGTGCAGCAAACCCTCTCCCCCAAACGAGCCTTGCTTGAGCACCTTTCTGTAACATGAGCTTATTATCCGCTTCTCCCAATATGGGCACTAGAAGTTTCGAGGGATCAGTCAGTGTTGGACTCACCAATTCAGATTTCACACAACCTAGGAGCTCCCATTTCATAGGGCTTTATGAAAACATCAAAGTTTACTTGAGAGTCAATTAACAATACTAAAAATAACTACATGAAGTTAACTTGAACTTAGTAATAAATTAAGCATGCAATATCTTCTGCACTTTTGCTTTTCTTCACTCAGGTTTCTTCTCATTAGAGAGCAGGTGGTGACACCCTCAGCCCAGTGTAACTATAGAAATAGTTTCATTTTTTTCTCTGGCTTCTCCTCCTCTTATTTTTTAATTCTATATTGTTTTGTTTATCTTTAATGCTTCATGCAGAGTGAGAGGTGATTTCTTTTTACCTGAGGTGATATATATGCTGCAGAGAAATCCAATTTCATCTGTTCACAATTGCTCCATATTTAAAATTTAAGTGCAGCGTCTCCTTCAACTGAAGCATTAACCCTTTGGCTGCGACTGCTGTTTCTAACTAGCCATTGCATTAACCTTCGCAATGTTACTACCCGATGAACACTCTCCTCTAACATCTGCAAATTCAAGGAAGAGGCTAATAAGGTGGAATCCAGACATGGCGTGTGTAGACAGATTCTGAGCGTTCGACAGGGAAATTTCTCCAGTAATTGAAAATGCAGTTGAGGATTCACTCATTCATTTCTTCATTCACTTAGTAAGCATGTCTTAAGCACCAATGAGGTTTCAAAAACAAACAGGCATCAGATACCTGAGGGAACAAATTGCAGAGTTTTGATAAAAGTTGCAAACTGTGTGTATCCCATGAAATTCCCCCTTGGCTCCAAGTCTAGCACTTGGCCCATGCCTTCTAGAGAGTGTGGCAGACACTTGTCAAGCTGCTGCAGGGAAAGTGTGGCCTTGCAAGGACTAGGGTGATCAAGGGGGACACTTGCCTCAGGTACACAATTTAACTGGGCTCCAAGAAACTCAAAAAGCAAGATAAATAATGCTAAATTCAGTATTTCAAATCAAAATTAATGCAAAATCTTCATGATAGACAAAATATCAGTTTTAGAAATAAAGACAGGCTCCCACAGGGAAGGGATTAAGATGAGGAGAGCAAGGCAGAGGTTATCCAGCTGCAGAGGTGGATTCTGTCGTTGTTAAACATTTCGATTCTCTGCATTCATTTTGAGTTTTTAAAAAATTTTGCATTAAATTACCTGTCTTGATGACTGAGTTTTTTGGTACCCCCCCAAGTTTTGCACCAGTGATGACTGACCAGGGACCCTGGTGCTGAGAGCAGAAACAGAGGAGCAATCCTGTAAGATGACCCTAAGCAAAGGATGCCCACACCTCTGGCTTCTTCCGCAAGGATGCAGGTGGTGGAAGGACATCTAACTCTCCTGCCAGCCACCAGCAGGACCAAGGGAGAACTGGAGGAAATGCTTCCTCTGAGTCTGATCAGGAGCAGAATGAAGGCAGGAAATTCCAAGCACAGCTGCAGCCTGTGTGTAAATATTATGGGAGAGAAATGTAAGGGAATCTGAAGTGAGCTCACAGGGTCTTTGCAGACATAGTCCATGAGATCCCACAAATCCTTCATATAAAAAGACACACTCCCAGCCTCCTGCAGAGGAATCTATTTCCTGGGGAGGCTGCATTTGCAGTAAAGTCCTGCCAGTGGGCAGTGGGGCAGGGTCCCCGAGCTAGCAAGAATGGGAGTGGTGGAGGGAAGAAGGCTGTAATTGAATCCAGGTCTGCACCTGCAGGGAGGTTTGCAAGGCATTTCAGTGCCTGGTATTCCTAGCCCCACAGAGAGAGAGAACAGTGAACGGGGTTTCAGCCCCAAATAGAACTTCTAGTGCAGGGATAAATTCTGTGCTGTGAGGCAGCAGCACCAGGGAGGGGGTTTCGGTGTGAGCCTGGGTGCTACTTGCAGTCAGCTTCGCCTCCTCGGACAGGGCCTGCCAACTCCCAGCCTCCCTCTTAGCTCAGCTTCTTCCCAAGCAAATCTGCCCCCAAGATAAGGGGGTTGGTGCCTGCACAGCTGTCCAGATGGGAGCCTCAATCTTCCCTTCTTGCCTCTCCTTCACCTCTGCATGCAGCTCATTCTTATCACCTGATCCAGTTAAGTCTACACCAGAAACATCACCTCTCTCCATCAACTTTTCTCTTCTTTTCTTTCTCTCTGAACCAGTGCAACCAAATTGCTCACTGTCTTCAGCATCTCCCACTGACAAATATCAACAGAGCTGACAAGAGGAAGCTTCTAGAGCTCATCTGGACTGTAAAACCATTTTGAGCTCCCTTTGGAGCAGTTAAAAGTGAGGGCACTGGAGTCACACCCCTCAACGTTGAACCCAGGCTCCCAGTCTTCCTGTGTGACCCGGGACACCTGCGCCTGAATTTCCTCCTTCTGCAGTGAGGGATGAGAAAACGCTATTGCCTAGAGACCTCTTGCATGTACATAGTGCTCAGTACCTGCTGGCTGCTATGATCATGCTAAACACAGTGAAACTCCACAGCAGCCTCATCAGTACTGCTCCTGCCCATATCTTCTTCTCTAACCGCTCTGGCCTCTGTACTGTTTTCCAGAGGCACCTTACATGTGTGCACTTCTCTAAGCTTCTATAATTCCGTTCCTCCTCTCTGAGTACTGCTCAGATGTTTACCTTCCTTACCTGCGTGTCGAGCTTTTGTTGCCTCTCAGCTATGCGGTTTTCTTGCTGGTCTCTTCATCAAATAGTACTTTATGCTTCTGCCTAGCTAGGGGTGAGTGGGTGGACAGTATCAGGTGGTGCAAGGAGATTTACCTATCTGCTTCCTCCCTAGACTGGGAACTCTTTGAGGGCAGAGATTTAGGCTCTCACTTCATTGACTACCTTCAACCTCCAGAAAGGTGCCTGACAGAGAGCTGAGCAGAGTTGCCTCCCATAGATTGATGAGACTTCCATATACATTCTGTTGACTTCCAAGGGATGAAGCGTGTCTTGTCATTCTCACGCTTTGACAATGAGAGCCTTGCTTATATTGAAGAGACTGCCCTCGCAGGACTGGTCAATTCATACAGACAGTAAATGTGTAGCTGTGCAGCTTAGCCTCAAACCATGTTTTAAAACTTTTCTTTTCCTTTCCTCTTTGCTCCTCTGCACACCCTCAAGTCTCAAGACATAACTTTGAGACAAACCGCACATGGGTTACCTTTCATCTTGAAATGCAGCCTCGGAATGTGCCGTGAACCTCCACTTCCTTTTTTTCCATCCTATGCTCCATGCCTTATGCACATTTATTTACCCAGATGCTTGTTAAGCCCACACCATGCTCATGTTTGTGGTTATGTATTTCCTTAGAAGCTTCAGAAGTTGGATCCTGATAAGGACCAGATCAGAATTCTCTCTCCAGCAAAACAATATTTCAAGGTTGGAACTCACTCCTGGCTAAAGAGTGACTACAATATTGACTGTGATTAATTGATAACTGGGAGGATCCACAACGGTGCCAGCCCCTTCACCAAGTGGAACAATAATTCAAGATGCACCACTGGGGCAAGTCACGCCACCCGGCAGCTCCTAGCACCCCCTGCCTCTTCTACATTCCAAACCCTTTCTTTAAGAAACCCTGCCCTCCCATCATGCATTGAAGAGTGGAGTTGCTTTCTAGTCTTCCTCTTGCTGGAACAGGTGATAAAGAATTCTTACAATGTCTTTTTATTTGAACTTCTTCCTGCAAGTGATGAGCAGCTAGACCCTTTTGCAGGTTACAAACGGGTCTATAAACCAGCCAACCCGGAGCCCACAACCTTCACCTGCTCTACTGCTCCCATGCGTTTGCTCATGATTCCCCAGCCCTACTCACCCTGGGCTCAGGTGCTGGAAAATTAGGGTTGAACTCTATGGCCCCAGAGTCCTGGAAAGTATTCACACTCGCCAATCCTAAGCCTGCTTGACCATTCCTTCCCCTGGAAACAGTGAAGGCTCTTTTCCCGCTCCCACTGCCTTCTGACTGGCAGACACTGTCCTTCCTCCATGGACCCCATGGCCTGGTGTCCCTCTCCTCTTGGGAACTGTCTTTTCAGTGCCATCACACTCTGATCTGTGGCCTTATCATACCTGAATAGTAATAATATCTACATTGTAAAACATGAAGCATTACAGAGTTTCCTCAAGTATATTATAATGGGACAACAACAGGACCTACCCCATGAGACAGTTATGGGGATTAAATGAGCTAATAAATATAAAGTGGTTAAAATATGCACAGCACATTGTCAGGGCTTCATAAGCATTTGTCCTTCCCATCAAGATTATTTTTACTATGGTGCAAGAGTGAGACCTAACAACATGGGCTGGGGGTGGTGTGCTGTGCAGCTCAGAGTAAAAGACGGTGCAGGAGAGAAGTCCCCAGTACACAGGAGAGGCCAGGGCCCATGGCGACCCATGAGGAAGGCCACATGATGAGAAATGAGCGTCAATGAATTTCTGTGTCTGACAGTCACTTTGAGACTGTGTCCTGTTCTTGGCTGTGGTTACATTTCACTCAGCCCCACACCCCGAAGCCTCAGGAAGTTCCTTACAGAGGGAGGGAAGGGAAGCCAGAGAGAACTGTGACTGTTCATGACTACACTATTACTATCACGTTCCCCTCAGCCTCCCTCCTCCACCCTCCTCCGCAGGAATGGGTCCCAGCTCCAACTTCCTGTTTGTTTTGCATCGCTCTTTAAATGATGTGATTTTCCACTTCACTAGAAAATACACTGAGTGTTTGGGGCCTGGCTGGACCTGGGCACTCACCAGGCACCCCTGCTCAGGCTCCAGTGTGGGTTTTTCCCCATGGGGAGTACTGAGAACACCACTCTGACAGAGCAGGCATATGAGAAGTTGCTTCCAGGGCATAAATCCACAAACCATGTCATCTCTCATTTTATAGCTGCTCTGACCCATTGGCTGGGAATGAAGAGGACTGTCTAACCTGCAAGAAGTAAATATGGGAACATTCCAGCAGGCTCATGCAGACTGAGGAAACAATGCATGACTACTCAGCAGGGTCAGCCCCAGAGTGGGTGCACAGGGAAAGTCTGGTAGTGAGCTGAGCCCTCCCTCTGGGCTGCTATGCACTCTGAAAACCTCACACTTCTGTGCCCACAGTATCCTCTAGGCATAAGGGCTAG
Organism: Saguinus oedipus; assembly: GCA_031835075.1. NCBI lineage: Eukaryota > Metazoa > Chordata > Mammalia > Primates > Cebidae > Saguinus > Saguinus oedipus. The sequence goes on along the minus strand of CM063181.1, from coordinate 41,469,568 downwards.
CACAGGGGTAAGCTGGTGAGTGCCCAGGTCCAGCCAGGCCTCAGCTTATCAGATGGGAAGCCTGGAGCTCACAGAGCCAGTGACTTGCCCACGATTATCCAACTAATGCGAAACTGAACCAGATCCCAGTGCTACGGAGTACAAGCTCTTCGAGCAAAGCCCTGCGCACCAATCAGAGTTGGGCATTTCCCTGTCAGCGAAGAATCACGTTTAAAACCCAGCTTTAAATGGACCCATGGATAGGCCCCCAGGCTGGTGATTCCCAAAGCTTGTTCCTCGTGATCTACTTCCACAGGATTGAAAGCAGAAAAGGCATCTCTTTTATTTTAAAGTCCCTCCTGAAAAAAATGCCCATGAGAATGTAGCCTGAAACCATTCAGCCAAGAGGCCAGACTTCTTTTCTTTTCTTCTCTTCTCTTCTCTTCTCTTGTCTTTTTTCTGAGACAGAGTCTTTCACTCTCACCCAGGCTGAGGTGGAGTGGCCTTTTCTTATCCCTCTGATAATTAGGACCACAAAAACCCCATCATCTTGGGAGTCATGGAAGTGTCCTGTGTGTCCAATGCAGTATCCCAAATACTGCAAGCTTGGCTGCCAGCAGTAAGAGAATTCCCAGATGAGCCTGATGGGGCTTCTACTCCCAAGCTTCATGAAAAGAGATGGGTGGTACTTGTTTTCCTGTTCCAGGGTCTTTGCTGAGTAGGCAACAGACACTTGGAGTGGGATGAAGAATAGGCTTAGTAGTAAACAAGAATCAGCGACCTATCTAGACCTCAAGTGGCTCATATGTAAGTATCTGTATCCTATTAGAGATAATGAACTATGCTACAGATAAATGCCTTGCTCTTAAAAAAGCGGAGTTAGAGTGCTGTGAGATGGCAATGGAAGAAGACAGAATTTGCAGCTGGGAATTCAAGGAAGACTTCCTAGAGGAAGAGGCTTTATGATCACTTGAATTGTTCAGCAAATATTTACTCTCTTTTACCTCGTCCTGGGGGCAGAGTATATTTCCCTGTTTCATTGATGTTAGGCTGAGTCATGTAAAATATTGTCTCTACCTCCTTCTAGAAGCAAGGTATATTTCCCTGTCAGGCTGAGTTACACGACTTGCCTTGGCCAGTAGGTTAGTAGTGACCATAAGAGAGACCAGAGATGCGTGTGCTGGCACAGTGGGGTTTTTCCTTCTCATGCTGCTGTCCTCACCACGAAAAAAATCAGCTCCGGTCCATGGAGGATAAAATATGCATGGAACAGACCTGACCCCTATCTACTGATTGGAACAAGCCTCGTTGAGCGCTGTTTAGATCAGCTGATCTCCAGCCAAGTTGCAGAAGTGTAAATGAGACTGCACGTGGGCTTACATCACTGAGTTGTATTATGCGGTATTTTTGCGGTCACTGCTGTCTACTACAATTGTTAAGCTCGATCTTGAAGAAAGGATAAGAAGCAGGTTTGGAGAAGGCAGGGGACTTCCCGGGTAGAAACAGGAACATAAAGGCAAGAAAGTGGGAAGCTCAGGCCTGCAGGAAAATAGCCGATGTTCTGGAGATGGATTCAGAAGGACTAAAAGCTGGAAGAATTGGAGGGACTCCAGATTTTAGATGCTGTCACACTACTCTGAAAATCTGGGCTTTATCCTAAAGAGGATTGCGTAGGCAAAATAATGACTCTTAAATAGATCTACTTCCTAACTCTCAAAACGTATGAGTACATCACCTTACATGACGAAAATGACTTTGTGGGTTTGATTAAGTTAGGGATCTTGAGATGGCGTGGTTATCCTAGATATTCAACAGCGTTCAATACAATCTCATCTCACAGACAAGGAGCCCAAGGCACAGAGAGATTAAGCAACTTGCCCAGGGTTGCAAGGCCGTCTAACTAAACTGAGAAACTGAGGCTCTGCACGGGGAAAGGAATTGGTAGAAGGGGCAGCAGGACATGCAGCCAAAGATTGTGATTCCCCATCAAGGGCTCTTTGCACTGTACCCCCGGAGGCTACCACAGACGGTGGCACAGGGAAGGAGAGAAGGTAACAGTCACACCCACAGGCCTACTGTAAGGGTGCAAAGGCCATTCCTCAACAGGACATTTCCTCCCAGAATGAAACCACATCTCCAAAACCATGATGACCAGGAAAAGCCTGGCAGGTCAGTGAGTACAGGTGTGCTGTGAAGTTTCATGCAAAGGTTTAACATTGTTTAAAGGAGATAGAACACAGCAAGAGATGGAAATAAAAGAATGGGCTGCAGAGAAGGCAGGGCAGCTTCTGGGCTCTATGTGACTTTGGGCTCATTAGAAGAAAGCAGCTCGTAGAGGCTCCAGACTCTCCTCCACTCCATCAGGGGCTCTGCAGGTGCAAACCGTGCAACTGGACAGCCTGCTGCAGGGGTGAGCTTCAGCAGTCCTGCCTGATTTTTGTTGGCAATATTTGTTTTTAATAAAGTTTTTATTTTAGAATAACTTAGATTTACAGAAAAGTTGCAAGGAGAGTATTAGGAGTTCCCACATACCCAGGATTGTTTTCCCGTCATGAGCATCTTATTTACTGGGAGACATTTGTCACAGCTAAGTAACACTCCTGTTAGCTGAACTTCATATATTATTTGGATTTCAAGAGATCCCTTGTTTGTAATTTGCTCTTTTCCTCTGTTAGAAACGTTTTCCATGCTCAATAGAAAAACTTTAGGAAATTTAAAAAAGGTATCAGAACAAATGAAAACAAAAGTCACTCATGATCCTACAACCTGGTTTAACTGCTGGTAACTTTTTAGTGTTTTCTTCCAGTCTTTTTTCCCTAATTGTGTACATATTTATAATGTATTTATATGAAGATATATTTATAGGAAAATATATTATACACACTTATGACATAGCTATATTTTCACAGCAATAAATGCAATAGTATTTCAAATGGCTGCACAATAGCCTGCAATTGAAATATATTATAACATATTTTAATATCTCTATTATTAGATATTATTTACCATTTTTAAAATAACTGTGATTATGTCTCTGTATCTGTGTTTCTTTGTTTAGAATTACATTTACCATGAAAATATTTAAAACTCTTGCCAACTTATTACATTCCCACCAGAAGAATTAAGTATTTTTATTTATTTACTCTTGATCAAAATGCTAATTTCATGGGTGTTAAATAATTTTTCATTTCTACTTTAATTTGCTTGTCTTTCTGATGTGGTTAATACATTTTTGCAAACATGCATTTTTAAAACCAATATCTGCTCTATTCGTTTTTCTTTGAAGTGTTTTTCTTATTAATTAATATAAATTATTTCTACCTGAAGATTAATAGCTCTTTCTCTAAGTATATGTATTCATATGTGTGTGGATAGATAGATAGATAGATAGATAGATAGATAGATAGATAGATTTATGAGTAAAAGAATTTGTTTTATTTGTTTTCACATACCCAGAACCTAGCACAGTTTTTGACACATGGTCAGGTTTTAATTTGTCTTTTTTTTATGAGAGAGTCTCACTGCGTCACCCAATCTGGAGGGCAGTGGCAGGATGTCTTCTCACTGCAACCTCCACCTCGCAGGCTTAAGTGATCCTCTCACCTCAGCCTCCTGAGTTGCTGGGACTGCAGGTGCATGCCACCACTCCTGCCTAATTTTTTGTAATTTTGGTAGAGATCGGGTTTCACCATGTTGCCTAGGCTGGTCTCAAACTCCTGAGCTCAAGCTATCCACTTGTCTCAGCCTCCCAAAAGTGCTGGGATTACAGGCTTAATTAGTCTTTGAGAGTCAATATAGTATAGAGGTGAAAAGGGCAGATTCTAGAATCAGACTGCTTGGATTTAAATCTCAGCTTCACCACTGACTAGCAGTGAGAGTTATTTGCCTTCTCTGTATCTGCAAAATGGAGACAATGTATCTGCCTCTGGGCTGCTGGGAGGATTAAATGCATGGTTATATCTGGCAATCCCTTCAGCCATTGTATCGGTTAGTTTCTGTTGTATGATAAATCATCTCAAACTTAGTAGATTAAAACAATTATTTCTGTAGCACATGATTCTGTAGCCTGGCAATTTGGAACTGGACTTAGTTGGGGAGTTCTTTTTCTGGGCAGCAGGCTCAGCTGATCTGGCTGGACTCATTTAGCAGCGGTGATCAGCTGGTCTCCCAGCTGGGAGTTGCCTGGTAAAGAACAGCCTTAGTGTGGATGAGTCATCTCTGCCCCATCTGGCCTCTCATCCCCCAGCAAACTTACCTAAGCTCATTCATGGTGGTGTCAGCACATGCATGATGGGTGTTTGCCATTGCCTTATAGCAAGTCTATAGGGCGGGCCTAGGGTCAGCGTGGGAAGACATGAGCAAGGGAGGTATATCCCTGGTAGGTGAGATAACAGGGAGGCTTGGACAAAGTGGGCCATGACCACAATCAATCCTTCACACTCTACTAGGCTCCAAACTGTCATTGACAACTAGTCTAACCTCACATTTTGCAGAGGATATAAGTGAAGTGATTTTGGTGATTCTCTTTCTGCATAGACAGGTAGGATAGCGTAAGTGTTAAAAGCCTGAGATCTACAACTGTACTGCCTGGCTTCAAATCCTGACCATGACGCATACTAGCCATATAATCTTATATATGTGATCACTTGGTTTCTTGGAGGTTAGTTTTACCATCTGTAAAATGAAGTTAATAATAGTATCTGCTTCACGGGGTTGCTGAGAGAATGAATGAAATCACTCATGTAAGCAATTTAAGATATGGCCTGGCATATAGAAAGCTCTCACTGCGTGCTGACTTTCACGTCTTGAGCAAAGCTATGCTTTTTTCTCTTTTTCCCATTTGGTGATAACTGCTTTCAACCTAATGTGGGGAATGGGTGTTGGCTTTATAGTCAGACGGATCGCTACAAGAATCCCAATTCCAACCCTTTAATTTATTAAACCTAAAATAGTACTAAACACCCAATATATGATAAATGCTGGGTGCCAGGAAAATCATGGAGAAAGACCAGACAGAGCTCATGGGGCTAATATTCTCACAGGAAAGACAGAGAGTAATACAGAGATAAAGGTGGCTTCAAACAGATACCAAATAGAGAAACGTGACGTGGAAGTGATTTGCAGAGTTGGGGAGGCTGTCTTAGACTGGATAGTCGGGAACTTCTCTTTGAGAAATGGATATTTGAACCGAAACCTGATTGGCAAGACGGGAGAAAAACATCCCTTCTTGGCAGAATAAAGAGCTAGTGCAAAAACTCTGGGACAGGACAAGCTCAAACAACTAGGGAACAGCCAAGCAGCTGGTGTGGCCACAGCATCAGGAGCGGGCTTGTCCCGATGAGCAACAGGTGCCAGATCAGATGGGACCTTGTAGGTCAAAGGCCTTTGAGCCACCCACACGGATTCTTGCAAAGTCCAGTCTAGGGCCTGGTGTGGTGGCTCATACCTGAAATCCCAGCACTTCTGGAGACCAAGGAAGGAGAATCACTTGAGCTCAAGAGTTCAAGATCAGCCTTGGCAACATGTGAAACCCCATCTCTACTAAAAAGTAAAAAAAAAAAAAAAACAAAATCAGCTGAGTGTGGTGGCACACACCTGCAGTTCCAGCTACTTGGGAGGCCGAGGTGGGAGGATCGCCTGAGCCCAGGAAGTTGAGGCTGCAGTGAGCTGAGACCAAGCCACTGCACTCCAACCTGGCAATAGAGTAAGACCTTGTTTCAAAAAATAATAAGAAATAAATAAAAATAAAGTCCAGGCTCCATTCCATAAGTGCTGTGTGACCTCAAGCAGCAAAGTCACTCACAATCCTACAACCTGATTTGATTTCTTCGTCTTTTTTCCTCTAATTGAATATACATTATAATATATAAATATGTATTTATATTTATAATATAATATATACATTTATAGTATATGGGAAGACATACTTCCCAATGTACTTCCCATGCATTGGGATGCCATTTGGGAAGATATACTCAGCCTCTCTCCTGTTCAGTGTTCTCTTTATAAAAAGCTGGTGGGACGTGGCAGCATCCAGAGGCCTTGCAGCGATGCACCCAGGGACGTGGCAGCTTCCAGAGGCCTTGCAGCGACGCAGCCAGGGACGTGGCAGCTTCCAGAGGCCTTGCAGCGACGCAGCCAGGGACGTGGCAGCTTCCAGAGGCCTTGCAGAGACGCAGCCAGGGACGTGGCAACTTCCAGAGGCCTTGCAGCGACGCAGCCAGGGGCGTGGCAGCTTCCAGACGCCTTGCAGCGATGCAGCCAGGGGCGTGGCAGCATCCAGAGACCTTGCAGCGACGCAGCCAGCAGGGCTTCCTCATGCAGCCCACGCGCGGTGCAGGCTGTGCACTGTACAGCTCCGCTGGCACCACTGAGAGCGATACAGGGAGAATGATGCCCCTGCAGTGTGTGACTAAGAGGCCTGGTTGCCTGGTCCCAATACTTTCCGGCTCTGCTTCTGTGAGACCCTACTCCTCACTCCCTCTTTAGCCCAAAGGAGAAAGGCTGGGTTGATATCACTCTGGAAATAGTTTCTGAATCTGAGATTAACCAGGACCAGCATCTCAATTAGAGACACCCAGAAGGGTCATGAGGGAGGAACAAGTAAGTCCATCACTCAGACTCTGGGATGTGGCTCCATGACGTTCCAGAGCTTTGGGGACAGGCTGACAAGTTGATGAATGCCAGCTGGGGGAAAGTGAGTTAAAGGATAGAGGCTAATTGGCTTGGGATAATCTCTGACTGCAGAAGTCTCCCCTGCAGTGCCATTGCCCCATGGTGGAGATAAGCGTGGGAAACAGGAAACGCCACTCAGACTAGAGTCACAGTTACACTGTGAGATCACAATAGCACCATTTGCTGAGTACCAGTTGTGTGCTTTGTGCTGTTCTAGGTGCTCACAAAAGCACCACTGTACCAACAGAGCCACTGTCCTTGTTTTCATAAGGATATGTGGGTCAGGAAGATGCTTCTAGGCTGCTATTAGGAAACTGGCTGAAATTAAACAAATAGGGTTTTAATGTTTGCACATGGGGAGAGGTCTGGAGGTGGGGGGGCGCCTAGTGTTGGTTTGGTTATTTGACCATGACATCATAGATCCAAGCTCCTTCTAGTTGTTTTCTCTGCCATCCTTACATATTGACACATGCTTGCTGCCTCATGGTTGCAAGACGGCTGCTGCCAGCCCAGCAATGACATCCACTACCATGGCATTTCCAGCTGCAAGGGAAGTTGGAAGAATGTCATCCTTAGGTCAGGGAATTCAAGCAGAGGCCATTGCACTGACAAAATACAGGTCTATAATGAGAGAAGCATAACCTCATGTTAGATTTTCTTTTTTTTTTTTTTTTTTTTTTTTTTTTTTTTTTTTTTTTTTTTTTTTTTTTAATTTTTATTGCATTATAGGTTTGGGGGTACATGTGCAGAACAAGCAAGATAGTTGCATAGGTACACACATGGCACTGTGCTTTGCTGCTTTCCTCCCCTTCACCCACACTTGGTATTCATCCCCAGGCTATCCCCCCCAGCCCCCCCCTGCTGTCCCTCCCCCATTCCCCCCAACAGTCCCCAGTGTATAGTAGACCGCCTCTCTGTGTCCACGTGTTCTCATTTTTCTCACCCACCTATGAGTGAGTATATGCGGTATTTCTTTTTCTGTTCTTGTGTCAGTTTGCTGAGAATGATGTTCTCCAGATTCATCCATGTCCCTACAAAGGACACAAACTCATCATTTTTGATTGCTGCATAATATTCCATGGTGTATATGTGCCACATTTTCCCAGTCCAGTCTATCATCGTTGGGCATTTGGGTTGGTTCCAGGTCTTTGCTATTGTAAACAGTGCTGCAATGAACATTCGTGTGCATGTGTCCTTATAGTAGAACGATTTATAATCCTTTGGATAGATACCCAGTAATGGGATTGCTGGGTCAAATGGAATTTCTATTTCTAGGTCCCTGAGAAATCGCCACACTGTCTTCCACAATGGTTGAACTAATTTACACTCCCACCAACAGTGTAAGAGTGTTCCTATTTCTCCACATCCTCTCCAGCATCTGCTGTCTCCAGATTTTTTAATGATCGCCATTCTAACTGGTGTGAGATGGTATCTCAATGTGGTTTTGATTTGCATCTCTCTAATGACCAATGACGATGAGCACTTTTTCATATGTTTGCTGGCCTCATGTATGTCTGCTTTCGTAAAGTTTCTGTTCATATCCTTTGCCCATTTTTGAATGGGCTTGTTTGTTTTTTTCCTGTAAATCTGTTTGAGTTCTTTGTAAATTCTGGATATCAGCCCTTTGTCAGATGCGTAAACTGCAAAGATTTTTTCCCATTCTGATGGTTGCCGATTCACTCTAGTGACTGTTTGTTTTGCTGTGCAGAAGCTGTGGAGTTTGATTAGGTCCCATTTGTCTATTTTGGCTTTTGTTGCCAATGCTTTGGGAGTTTTGTTCATGAAGTCCTTGCCTACTCCTATGTCCTGAATGGTTTTGCCTAGATTTTCCTCTAGGGTTTTTATGGTGTCGGGTCTTACGTTTAAGTCTTTAATCCATCTGGAGTTAATTTTAGTGTAAGGTGTCAGGAAGGGGTCCAATTTCTGCTTTCTGCACATGGCTAGCCAGTTTTCCCAACACCATTTATTAAATAGGGAATCCTTTCCCCATTGCCTGTTTTTGTCTGGTTTATCAAAGATAATATGGTTGTAGATGTGTTGTGTTGCCTCCGATGCCTCTGTTCTGTTCCATTGGTCTATATCTCTGTTTTGGTACCAGTACCATGCTGTTTTGATTACTGTAGCCTTGTAGTATAGTTTGAAGTCTGGTAGTGTGATGCCTCCCGCTGTGTTCTTTTTGCTTAGAATTGACTTGGCTATGCGGGCTCTTTTTTGGTTCCATATGAAATTCATGGTGGTTTTTTCCAGTTCTGTGAAGAAATTCAATGGTAGTTTGATGGGGATAGCATTGATTGTGTAAATTACTTTGGGCAGTATAGCCATTTTCACGATATTGATTCTTCCTAACCACGAACATCTTTCTCTATCTCATCCTCTCTGTTCTTTCACCCTTGCTTCCTGGTGTTACCTTGAAAATAGACTATCTATACCCAAGACCTTCTCTTGGGCACTATGACTGGGGAACCCAAACTTTCACAGGGACCACAGGATGTGGAACTGAGAGATGGAGGGGAGTATCTATAGAATTTTAGAGGGAGGAAAGGGGGAAAGGAAGAAACTAGTGTTTTGAGAACCTATGCTATGGGAAGAACAATTACACGTGGGAGCTCATTTAATTCTCAGACAGCCTATGGGCTAAATGTAACATTCCTATTTACATGGGAGGAAACCGAGGCCCAGAGAGCTTGAACATCTCATTAATAAGTTACTCCGAGGGCTAATGACTCAGATAGACTCTGCCTGACTCTACACCCGAGTTACTTCCTGCACAAAACATTTCCATCTGGCCATTCCTCTCACACCTCTAATTAACACTCACTCCATTCAGCATTGTAATAATGATGGTTTTCTCCCCCATAAGAATTGTGAGCTCATAGAAGGCAGGAATGGGAATTTATTTATCTCTCTCCCCTCCCCAGTCTGAGTGCAGTGCTAATATTTGGATAGTTTAGAGTAAACATCACAAAATAGCTATGATCTTTGACTTCTCCCATTTATAAATAAAGACAGGTTATTTACCAAATACTGATACAATGTACTTGATTTTTGCTCACTTTTTTTTAAAGTGGCTTTTAAAGACTCATGGAGTGCTTTTATTTATTTACTGTTCTGGTTCTCTGTAAAAACCCAGGGGAGGGTCAGTGAGGTGAGTCTGAAAGTAAACGTGCCCTTGTGATGCCAGTGCCCGAGGGATCTGATGGCATTTTCCCCTGCAGACATCCTACTGCCTGGCTGGCAATGTATTAGTCTGCTCTCATGCTGCTCATAAAGACATACCCGAGATTGGGTAATGTCTAAATGAAAGAGGTTTATTTATAAAGAAAAAAGGAACTCGCAGTTTTACATGGCTAGGGAGGCCTCACAGTCATGGTGGAAGATGAAGGAAGAGCAGAGTCATGTCTTACACGGTGGCAGGCAAGAGAGCTTGTGCAAGGGAATGACCCTTTGTAAAACCATCAGATCTCGTGAGACTTATTCACTATCATGAGAACAGCAAGGGAAAGACTTGCCCCCAAAATTCAGTTACCTCCCACTAGGTTCCTCCCACAACATGTTAGAATTGTGGAAGCTACAATTCAAGATGAGATTTGGGTGGGGACACAGCTAAACCATATCAGCAAGCAACTGCACAGTGTCGAAGGGAAAGAAAACGATGAAAACAGGAACAAGAGCAGGGAAAATAACAGGACGGGGATAGTTTAGGTTATGGCTGCCCACCTCTTCCTTTCCCATAAAACTCCAAGAATGTCTAAATTAAGGTTATAATAAACTTTGGTTTTGTATGAAATGGCCTGGGGTCAGAATAAATCTCTCTTTCCTGCCCCGGTACCCATCCCTCCTCCTCAGTGAGAATCCCTGAATGCCCCAACAAAAAGAGACTTATACTTGATATCAAGCATGGTGGTTAGCAGTCACAACTGTGGGATCAGGTATAATTCAGGTCAAGAGACAGAAGACTAGGTTTCAGGGCCAGCTCTGCTCTGATTAGCCTTGTGACCTTGAATGAGACCTTGGACTCACTGAGAATCAGTTGTTCCATCTGTAAAAGGGGCTCAATTGAGGCAGTGAACACATCCTTCTTTTTCTGTTTCACTGATTCTCTGACAGGCTTTTACTCTTTTGAACACTTTAACATCTCCAAACATAGGATGAGTTGCACAATCCCTAGAGTCTCAGAATAATTAAAATTCAGTATTAAAGAAACAATTCATGCTCAGGACACATGGGTGAAGCAGAGCCCCTTGCCCTAGAGCTTATGAGCTGCTTGATAACTGACTTAGAAATCCAAGAAGGTGTTTTGTATCACACCTGAGAAAATCTCTGTAAAAATCTGTTGGGAAAAAAAATGTGAAACAGAATAAAGATTTGGCAAAGGCTCATTCTGTGGAAACACAGGCTGTAGGGTGGTTCTTGAAATTAGAGATCTTGGTTGCAGTCAGGGCCAGTATTGGGGTGAGGCTCAGTAATGCAGCCACAGTTCAAACCTCAGTCTCTCATGACCAAAGGTGAAAAGTTAAGGAGGCACTGGTTCTCAGGGTTGCACAAGTGCATAGACAGGACATGCAGGGGGAGGCTCCTTTCCTTCGGCCTCCTAAGCTCCTCTCTTGTCTCAGTCTTGTCCCAGCCTTAGATGTAGCTTTGTCCTTTTGGGACCCACCAATTGTGGGTCTTGGGTAGTTTGGCTCCTCCTTCTTGGCTGCAGGTACCTGACCTATAAAATGGGGAAGAAGGATCTAGATAACACTGTTTTGATTATGCCTTTATTTTGTCTGTCTTTGCCACTTGGCAGGAAACTCCCAGGGACCGTGACCACTGCTGGTTCATCTGAGAGGTCTGCCATACTCACAGTGAGTGGCCCTTAGTAAATGCGAATGACCCTGTTTGTTGAGTGGTTGTAGTGATGACTGGTGTCAGCTTGGTTACCTATGGCATAGCCCTCAGTGGCTCCCAGCTGGCTTTGGAATTAAAGACACCTAAGTTTGCATCTCAGCTTCCTAACTTACAAGCTGAAAACCTTTAAGTTACTGAACCTCTCCATATGCTTCAATTTCCTCACCTATAAAGTGGGAACGATATAAATTCCTACTTTAAATCATTGTTGTAAGGATTCTATAAGGTCGAGGAAGGAAAGTTCTTAGGCACCTACTATGGAGTAAACGCACAATCAAGGTTAGTTGTGGCTTCAATTATTAGTGTCACTGTCACCTCCCTCAGCCTCAGTGTCCCACTCAATGAAGAACATAGAACATTTTGGATAATGTAGTCTGAATAGTCCTATATCCTCAGTTCCAAAGTATTTTTCAAGAAAAATGTGTTTTGTTTCTATCTGGGATTCTGTACCAGTTTTCATAAAGCCTCCCTAATTCCTTGCCTAACTTTCTCCTCTAATCCTGATGAAACAAAAGCCTTGGAGAAGCATCTTCCAAGAGCTGCAGGGACCAGACCCACTTCACCTGACTTCTCTATACTAGAAATCACTGTCATAATCAAAGAGTAACCCAGTATATCCTGAAATCCTATGTGACTCTGGGTTGAGGTGATGATCTTCAGAAAACAGAAAAAATTGATAGTAATTTGGTATTATGATTTCGTTCTTGCATCTCTTAAATAGCATTAAAGTGGATCCAGTTGTAAAGGGAGACTAATGTTCTTAAATCCCACTTTAATCACTATTGAGATTCAAGAGGGACAACTCGTCACTCTTGTACCCCTCCTCCAAGTTTAGGACCAATTAAAACGTATTCACAACAGTCAGAAAGGTGAAGATTGGATCAGCAATAATTCTGCTACCACAAGACTAGAAATACATAGCTGGGATCTAGGCATAATCAGGTGATCTATGATCATCTGTCTTCCCAAGGACTTAGGAAACTCTGCAAAACAGGTATTTAAACTCACTTGCATTGGAGAGAGAGAGTCCCTATTTATGTGTGTTAAGAGACAATAAGAAGACTAAGGGAAAGAGAGAGAGAAAGAAAGAGGGATCCAAAATAATCAAAGTCACCCAGATCAACAGCCTGGACTAAAATATAAATAGATATCAGCTTTTAGCCACTCTCCCAATTGAATGTGCTTTTCTGCCATCCCTCCCTGGCAGCCAGGAAGAAAGAGGGCCTGGGGGAAAGAAAGACAGGGCAGAGAGGGGCTGGAAATGTTCCTTTAGGTGAAGTCCCTCTGTGACATCATGAGGACAAGGGGCATGTATAGCAATGCACTCCTATTTCATCCCACGTATCCTTGATTGACGCCTGTGATTCCTGGCAGCCCCTCTGGCTCACCCCTCTCACACATTCACTCCTTCCCATTTTAGCTGATGTTTTGCATTCATCAATGTCCCCATTCCTGTCACTCCACAGTTGTCCTTCAGTAGCAGAAAAGCCCCAAAACCAGTGGACTTGCTTCTAGTCCACAGCTGTATTTCAGTCCAGCAATGCTGTTTCATGGGATCTTCTATGACGATGGCAACGTTCTGCATCTGCGTGGTCCAGTAATCACGCAGCAGCCACACACGGCTATCAAATCCTTGAAATCCAGCTAGTCCAACTGAGGAAATGAATTTTCAATTTTATAATTATAATCAATTTAAATGTAAATGACCACATATGCTGAGTGGCTACTCTATTGGACAGCCCAGTCCTACAGAGTCAAGCACTTTAAAGAGATAAAGATAAACTTTTTGGTCCATTTTTCTCCCAGGCTCTTAAAATCTTTCACAGCCCTGATTCTGCTATCAGAGAGCCCTGGTGTAGTGAAAAGAAGGCTGGGCCAGGAGCCAAAGGGCATGCGTTGGAGTTGTGGTCCCCAGTCATTGTCTATGTGACTTTGAACAAATGACTTGATTTTGGTTTCTTCATCTGTAAAAATAGAATGCAATTTTTAAAAAGATTAAGTAAGACAACACCAATGACATTGTTTTGTAGCATTGGAAGTTTCATTACGTTTTTCTAGCCTCCTATGGGGATTATGTAGCAAATCTGTTCTCTCTTTCAGTAGTAACTTCTTTAGATGTGCTCAGTCTGCCTTCTGCATCAATATCCAGGAAGCAGAGATCATTGTTGAATAGGATAGGAGTGAGAACCAAGCAACCTTTCTCTTTGGCATGAATTTGCCTGCATTTTTAGATAAATTGTTCTACCGTGCCATTGCTAAGTGTGCTCTTATTCATCCCATATTTTATAATCATATCTGCAAAAATATCAAGAGAAATTTTGTCAGAACTCTAGATGATACTGAGATAGTGTTATAGCCTTAGCCACTAGAAGGTTTCAGAGGGCCTGGGTTTGCTTTCAATTGCTGTATAACAAATTATCTAATACTTAGATGTGTAAAACAACATTTATTATCTCTTCATTTCGACGAGTCAGGAATCCAGGTGTGGCTGAGCTGAGTGGTTCTGGCATCTCTCCAGGCTATCCTCAGGCAGTCACCTGGGGCTAGTCAACTGTCACCTCAAGGCTTGACTGGGGGTGACCTGATTCCAGGCCATTGCCAGGTCTCGGTTCACACATTGCTATCTGGCTTCCTCGTCTCCTGGGCTATCTCATGATATGGCAGCTGACTGGCTGACTCAAGGGAGAAGGTGAGATTGCACCCATGTGCCATCATTTTATCACCTAGTCTCATAGCCATGTGACCTAGCCACAGTCATTTTATGTCCAAGTCTCATACTTAATATCTTGTCATTCCTCCCATGTGCAATTTACTAGAAACCAAGTCTGGACCGTGCTGAAGAGGAAGGATATTAAGGGGAGAAGTATCAATGCATTTTGGATACACCTTGAATATCAACACAACACCTCAAACTCAAATAGGCAAAACTTAACTAATGATCTTCTTGTACAAACTTAGTGTTTCCTATTTTGGCTGATGACGCCTTTGTCCACCCATCTTGCACTGGAACCACCGAGCCATGGGTGATATCTCTTTCTCTTACACCAGCTGTGTACATCCATTCCACTACCATGCCCCACATATGTTAACTCTTAGTTGGCTTTCAATAGTTTTTACTTATTTCCAACTCTACCAAGATTATTATGGTCTAAGCAACACTCCTGTCTCACCTGGAATCATGGTATAGCCTCATAGCTGGCCTATCCATGTTACTGGACTTCACTTCTATTAACTCTCCAAGATGCAGCCAGAGGGGACTTTTTGAAAGGCAAATAATATCATGTCACTGCCATCACCTCTGTCTTAAAATATTCAAAGGGATTTTAGAATGATAACCAAAATACTTAACTAGAAGCCCTGTATGTTCAATGAACTCCAAACTCACCTGCACAATACAACACCTGGCCACTCCTTAGTGTCTTTGGCTGAGCCTTTGCCCTTTGAGTTTCCTTTGCATGAAACACTCTTAAGTCCCCTTGCTGTCCCCTTGCCTTGTTAACATCTTACTTTTCAATTCTCAGCTCAGCCTCTGTTGCTTTAAAACAGAGTTGCTCGACCTTATACCATCTATATTTTCAGACAGATCATTCTTTGTCATAGAAGGCTGTGCTGTGTATTGTAGGATATTTAGCAGAATCCCTAGTCTCTGCTCCCTAAATGCCAGTATCATTACCCTTTCTCCAAATAAGACAAATAAAAATATCTCCACACACTGCCAAGTATCCTCTGGGAGAGCAAAATCACTGTGGCTGAGACTTGTTGCCTTAGGGAGACCCTCCTGACTGAATCAAACCCCGGCATAAGACCCTCTGTTATCTCTCCTCCCAAATTGTAATTATATGTGTATCCTGCATATCATCTCTAATCCTTAGAGATGAGCAAGGCCTCCGGAGGGCAGTGGACATCTCTGTTTAGCCATTATCATGTCCCCAGGGTCCAGCACAGTCACTGGTACACAGATAGTATGTGAGATGATAATGTATTTTTATGTTATTCTGCTCATCTCATCCATACCAATGAAAGTGAGAAAGGAACAAGGGAAGGAAGAAAGGAGGGAAGGGAGAAAAGGAGAAAATGGAGGGAGGAAGGAAGGAGAAAATGGAGGAGGAAAGGAGAAGAGGGAGGGAAGGGAAAAGGAAGGGAAGGAGAGAGGAAGAGAGAAAGAAGGGAGGAAGGGAGAGAAGGAAGGAAGGAAAGAACGAAGGAAGGAAAATAAAGTAAGTCAGCCTCACTGGCTCACCCCAGATCTCAAGCACTGTTTCCAGACTTAATCTCACTTTCCCCATGTTCCTTCTGCTTTTTATGTGTGCCCCATTCTCAGGTTTTCACCTCACAGTGGCAAGATGGCTGATAAAGCTCTAAACCTACTCCCAGTGGTTTCAACAAACTCCCCAGTTGGGGGTCCTATGTTCCCTGATTGTCCTGAGTTAGGCCATGTGCCCATAGTGAAAGCATCACTTGCAACCAGAAAGATGTGATGCTGTGATGGGCCAGGCTCAGGTCACAAACTCAGCCTCCAAAGTCAGGGGTATTGTTCACTGCATCCACAAAACACAGTCAGAGAGCAGTGGGAGATTTTAGGAGTAAACCTCCAGTGAACTATTGCCAGAAAAACAGGAAATGGATGCAGGAAAGGCAAAAGCTAGAATGCATAGCCATGGCTGTCACGTGGCAGGACTTCAGTGACACTGCAGTTGAGTCCACAGGGCTGCTTACAAGCCACTTCTTAACTGGAGTTCACAATCAGACTAGGGAAGGATGCCAAATGGGTAACAACCCTAATAGCACATGTTTGTGGCCAGTGTGAACAGAAGATGAAGGAATGAAGGAATGAACGGATAAACACACTGTGGCAGCTTCTCCAAGCTTGGCACAATGGAAAGCATGACAGTAAGAATGCGAACCCTGCCCAGGCCCTGGTGCATCCACATTCGCAATGGCCCACACTTCTGGTCTCACCAAGTTGATAAGGGATGACAGAAGAGAAAATAGCTTTTAGCTCAAAGCATGCCAAAGAAAAAAAATAAATGCACTAAAGGCTCTCAGAATACAGCTGAAAGATGCCCAGGCCTCCATTTTCAGGGAGAGAATGGGGGTTGTCAGTATGAGTAAGAATGCAATTCACATAGTGTTTGCTGATCACATCCTAAGTATCAGGCCATCTACCCAACCCTGGGGAAATATAGACCACACAGCCTGAGAAAACGCAAAGTCTGACATCCTGGGGTCCCAGTTCTTCAGAGATTTTTCTGGGACCCAAGGCTCAGAAAACACAACTTCTTCACCCAGTCCAATCTAGAGGGAAAAATGAAGTGAGGCTCTTTCTGTGAAAGATCAGCTGGCCAGTCTTCGAGCAGATGGATTTCTAGAGGACCAGTGGGGAGAGGATGACACGATGCCTCTGCCACCTCAACACAAAAGAGGATCTCTTCTGCTGTTGGTGAGTCTCACTATCTGCTTCATTCCTTAAAAATTTCAAGCGTTTTCTCTTGAGGGAACCTTCTCAATCACTTTGCCTGCGCTGTACCTAATTCTTACTATAATGCTGTGAGCTTTGAATTATTACCCTTGTACACCCCAAATGGAAAACCAAGGCTCAAAGAGGTGAGTGACTGCCCCGCTCACATAGCCGATAGAATCAAGATTTCATTCCAGGTGTGCCTGGGTCCTGTGCTCACTTGCTCTTGTCTCACCATGGCCTCCTGAGGTCCAGAAAGAAGCCTGCCACCAGCAGCCAGCAGCCCACTCACCCCCACCTCGGTCTCACCTTGCCATTCAGATAGGGTTCAGGTTCAAATCTCAGTTCTGCCATTCACATGATGCTGGACAAATCAGTCAGCCTCTCTCAGATTCCATTTTCTCATATGCCTAATGGAAAAACAGCATCTACCTTATAAATTGTGTATTCCTTTCCACTGCCTCAGTAGAAGTATATTTTCCCCATCCCACAGATGCTGACCTTAGACTTGTGGATTGCATTAGCCAATGAGACAAGACATATGCCAATCAAAAGAGAGGCATTAAATGTGCATGACTCTTAGCTTGGCCTCTTATGCTCCTGCCATGCACAATTACATCATGCCTGAGTAGCCATTGCTACTTTAGCCTGAGTTCTGGAATGAGAAACAGGTGGAGCAGTCCTAGACTCCATCCACAGTCCACAGCAGAGCTCCATAGCCCACCCTAAGGGCCGTGAGGGAGAAAGAAATGTCTATTGTTATAAACCAGTGGTTTTCAAGGCGTGGTCCATCAGCATCAACATCACTTAGAAATTCGCAAGAAATGCACATTCTCAGTCTTCATTTAAACCTACTGAATCAGAAGCTCTGAGGTGGGCCCAGCCATCTGTGTTTTAACAAGGCCTCTGGGTAATTCTGATGCAGGCTCCAGCTTGGAATCCACTGTTGTAAATCACTGACATTGGGGATTTTTTGTGTACTGCATGAAAGCTGACCAATACATCTACCCTTTGAGGTTGCTTTGAGGACACAGTAAGATAAGATGTGAGCAGCTCTTAGACTGAGGTTCCTCCTGATAGGCCTAAGCCTGGCATCCAAAATTCTTCATAATCCGATCCCTGAGACCTCTTCCGCCTCATCCACCTGCAATGCCCCATAACGAACTATTCTCTTTGCTTTCTTCTGAAAGAAGTTCAGAGGCTGGGTGCGGTGGCTTATGCCTGTAATCCCAGCACTTTGGGAGGCAGAGATGGATGGATCACCTGAGGTCAGGATTTCAAGACTAGCCTGGCCAACATGGCAAAACCCTGTCTCTATTAAAAATACAAAAAAACAGCTTCGCATGGTGGCAGGTGCTTGTAATCCCAGCTGCTCAGGAAGCTGAGGCATGAGAATTGCTTAAATCTGGGAGGCGGAAGTTGCAGTGAGCCAAGATCGCACCACTGCACTCCTGACTGAGGGGTAGAGTGAGACCCTGTCTCCAAAAAAAAAAAAAGGTTCAGAGATAAGTATCTACAAGCCCTAATATCCAAAATGAGTCCTGGAAAGGCCACAGAGAAGATTAAGTCCTCATCTCCTAACTCCAAGTCCCTACGCAGCACATGGTCATCCCGCAGGTAAAGAATGAACACACAGGTATATTTACAGACAGCATCGGTCATTTCACATGGTCCAAGGCAGAGATCCCTGTATTGCCATTCCTAATGTTAATCTACAGCTTCTGAACCACCTGTCCTAGAAGGCTTGCTGTGTCAAGGGGCGGGTGCTGCCCAATATCTCAGCTCTTCCATCAACAAGTATCTCAGGACACCAGATGTGCAGGTGCAGCCCTCTCTGCCTCAATGCTTCCCCCCAGGGCTCCCCTGAGCTAAGATGCCCTGGGGACAGCAAGGAGTGGTCATTCCTTCCAGCTTTTACATGAGGACCTTGTGTGGTCACAGAGACACTTGGCCTCTGTGTTTATAAGAAAGTTGTAGGTGCTTGAGCAGAAAAAAAGGGTGCAATCTACCTCATCTTATAGTGGAGATGAAGTTGTCACCCGCTTTGTAAGATAGTTGGTGGGACTTCAGTGAGATCCTGTGGGTAAAGAACTGAACAAGGAGCCTGATGCACAGCAGGTGCCAAACATGGCTGCCTGCCATTCTCATCATTTCTCATATGACTGTGAAGGCTTCACTGAGATAACTCACAAAAGAGGGTGATCTTTACCTGGCACAAAGCTGGCATTCAGCACATGGTAGGTATTGTTACCATTAGTTTTGTTGGTTGACAGCATTATATGTCTGGTGGAAATAGCCATGCCATCCTGTGTCAATGTCTAAGTTAAAAGTTGCAGATGAGGCCGATGGCTCACGCCTGTAATCCCAGCCCTTTTGGAGGTTGACGTGGGTGGATCACAAGGTCAGGAGTTCAAGACCAGTCTGGCTAAGATACTGAAACCCCGTCTCTACTAAAAACACAAAAAAAATTGGCCAGGCATTGTGGCGGGCACCTGTAATCCCAACTACTCAAGAGGCTGAGGCACCAGAACTGCTTGAACCTGGGAGGATGAGGTTGCAGTGAGCCAAGATCACACCATTTCACTCCAGTCTGGGTGACAGAGTGAGACTCCATCTTGTAAATAAATAAATAAAAGTTGCAGATGTCTCTATGGAATAATTGTTACCTGAAATAACGGCTAACCTTCAGCAGGTGTGTGCCAGCACTCTTTCTATGGCTACAGATGGACACCATTCTCAAACTATCTTAAGCACAAAGGGAAATGTATCAATATAGGTGAAAAGTCTAGGCTTGGACTCACTCAGGCCCCATGGATCGGTCACTAGAATCTGATGACTTGTTCTGTCCCTAAACTCTGCTTCCCTGCACTGGCATCACCCCGACGCAGCTCACTTTCTGCACATAATGACTCCTGGCAACTCCTACACTGGCAGAGACCTCATGGAAGACAGGCAGCAGTCCTTGAAAAAGAATGGGTGCCCCGTTCCCAGCAGGTCCAACTGGAGTCCTAGGGATAAATTCCACTGGCCTGCCTGGGGCTATGTGTTCATCTCTGAACCTATTTGGTGGCTGAGAAAATAGGACAGGCAACATGACCAGACCCAATGCCAACTCATCCTAAACTTCACCTGAACCACATGAACTGAGAGTGGTCAGTTTCCTCAGAGAAAATGGTGATGCATTTTACAGAAGAGGGAAGAGGCAGTGGCAGGAAGAAAGCATCCTACTCGGTAGAACATGCATTCTTCTCCGGCTGTAGCATTTCCAATGGGACATAGGCAGGCTGTGCAACGTCTGTCAAATGGGCTGCACAAGGGAGCTGGAAGCCAGTCCTTGGTGAGGGAGAGCTGAAGGCACTGAGAATGCTGGAAATGGATTTAGGCGATCAGGTGCTGCTGCTTCTATCATCCGGGATTCTGTTGTCTCTAGTGTTCACTTAATGTTTCACGTCATTAATTGTTTCCCATAAAAGCACTTAGCCTAATAGAAGGATATCTTATTTCTTTATATTTTTCTAGAGATGAGATCTTGCTATGTCACCCAGGTGGGAGTACAGTGGCACAATCAGAGATTACTGCAGTCTCAACCTACTGGGCTCAAATGATCTTCCTGAAGCAGGTTCTGGAGTAGCCAGGGCTATGGGCATACACCACACCTGGCTAAATTTTATTTTTTATATAGATGAGGTCTTGCTATGTTGCCCAAAATTGTCTCAAACTCCTGGGTTCAAACAGTCTTCTCACTTCAGCCTGCCAAAGAGATAGGATTACAGGCGTGAGCCAATATGCCCAGCTTAGAAGGATATTTTAAATAATTACTATTAGGATGATGATAACAAGAATAAAATAAATAAAAACCATAACTGTATTAGTCATCTATTGCTGTGTAACAATATCACTGCAAACTTAGTGGCTTGAAACAACACACATTTATTACCTCACAGTTTTGCAGATTCAGGAGGTCACGCACAGCTGCAAGTCTGCAACCAAAGTATTAGGAAGGGCTGAGTTTCCATCTGCAGACTCAACGAGGGAAGAGCCACCTCCAAGCTCACATGGATGCCAACAGCATTCGGTTCCCTGCGGCTGTAGAACTGAGAGTCTCCATCCCTTGTGGCAGCTGTCATCTGGGGGCCACCCTCAGCTCCTAAAAGTTGTCTTCAGTTCCTTGCCATGTGGACCTCCAATATAACCCCTTGCTTCATCAAGCCAGCAAGAGAGAGAAAGACTCCATCAAAACAAGTTTTACAGTCGTAGACAGTATGCATCCTTTGCTGTATTCTTTTGGTTAGAAACAAGTCATAGGTCCTGTCTACTCTAGGCACTGAATACTGGGAGGCAGTCATCATGGAAAGCCACATTAGAATCTCCCCACCACTTTAACAGATCACTGTGTCAGACTAACCACATAAATAGTTATGGCGGAATTAAATTTTCAGCTTCGTTTTTAGACCAGATCTGTATGAAATATGATAAAACTTCTGGTGTTCTTATTTATCACTTATGATCTCTTGACCTTGAATCAGTTGTTCAGTCTCTTTGAGACTGAGTTTCTTTACCTGTAAACTGAAGGGAAATAAAAGCACCTTCTTCATGGTGTTGCAGAATTAAATGAGTTATGTGTAAAGTGCTTTAAGTACTCCAAGACTGTATTTAATGGTGAATAAATGTCAGCATTTACACACACACTAAACCCAGCTATGTTCCGAACAATGTGCTAGATTTTTTCCTTTATCAGAACCCTCCAAATACAAGATGAAAGCCTTACTTCACACATGAGAAAATCAGGCTTGACACAGCTACAGGACCTACTTCAGCTCTCAGAGTTCCTAAGTGGCTGAAGTAGGTTAGAGACTCAAATCTTCTATGATTTCCCAAACTAGAATGTATCAGAGTGACCAACCCTAAGACTTCCACTTCCTCACAGCCTGATTTCTCAAGGGCTTCCAAGGGGGTAATGGGCTGACCGGGAGGACAGAACTCTAAGCCCAGAGCTGCATGCCACTGGCTTGTCCATCTTCTCCCTTTGCAGAAAAGGAGAGTAAGTCTCAGGGAAGATAAGTGCTTGCCCAGGCTCAGGATTGTTTTAAGTCAAGGAGTGCATGAGAAACCAGGTCTGCTAACTGCCATCTCTCCAGGTCCCCTCAGTCCATGCAGTTCCATAGAATGCTTTACTCTGAGCTTGATTTGGGGTGACTGGGCCACTTTAAATTATACAACTGACTCTACTCACTCTGCCTTTGTTTAAAACAACTGTGAAGACAACTGGAAATACCAAGCTAATGACATCTCAGGCTGGCACAATTCTATAAGTGGATACATGCCATTTTAAACATGGACTGCATTACTAAGCAGTGGAATGCTAATAAAATGTGGGCAATAAATTGAATTTTAAAAGCATCCTGGGAGACTGAGATTGCTCTTTTAAGAAAACCTATGAGGAATATTTTGATAGAGTAAGAAAGGAAAAAAAAAAAGCCTTGAACAACGGAATAAGAATCACTCATTTGAGTCTTATAAATCCAGACTTTGGTATATGAGGCTTCCTTTGAGCACATTGCTTTTTATGTAAGTAACATATGCATGGATATTCATAGATAAATCAACTGGATAACTATGGCTGAAAAGCAACAGCCCTGCCCACTACCAATCCTCTCACCTTGCTGCTACCGCCCCCTCAAAATCTACTTCCACCCCTGAAATATCTAAGTCACTGAGGTCAGAGATTTAGAGAAAGAACACATTGGCCATTTGGATATTTGAGAACTTTGATTTTAAAGTAACCCATCCTGTCACCTCTCAGAGACTCAGTTTCTTCATCTGTAGAGTAGAAATAATATTCATTCAATCGAAATTAGAAGATGATTTTGAGGATTCAATTAGGTGATAATACAAAAGCATCTATCCAAAGAAAACTAGGTAAGTGAGTGGAAAGAACACAGGCTTTGGAGTGAGACCACTCTCTTTTATCTCCCTCTTTCTAATGTGCAGTCAGCCACCAAGTCCTGCAGATTCCATCCTGTTGAGTTCTCTGTCTGTGTGTCCACACTCCACCATCCCTATGCCATGGGGCTCATGCAAGCTCCCTTCTCTTTGCACTTGTAGGGTTAAAACAGGATCCTCCTGGGTCTCCTTGCATTGAGGTTTATTATTCTAAATCCATTCTCCACATTGCAGCTAGGGTTATTTTTTTTTCCAAAATGCAATTTTAATATCTCCCCATTGCTTACAGAAAAATAAAAACAACACAGCTCCTCTGTAAAGGGTAGCAGAGTCTCCAAATTCTGCTCCATCGTGTCTCTATTTTCCTGTGTTGTCATACTTTATACAATAGCCATACCAAGCTTTTAGAGTTTTTCATATCCAAGAGGCTATTTCTCACCTCCAGATATTTTCTTGTGCTCTTTCTAACGCCCTTGGTAATACCTTTATGTTTTAGTCAGGGTGAGCTAAATTATACTGCAGAAACAAACATCCCCTAAATTTCATTCTACATGCCCAAAGTCGCCACTGGGAGCAGGAGTTGGAGGAAGAATGTCTGATCACTGTAGTCACTCTATGACTCAAGCTGATAAAGGTTTCCTCTGTCATCACAGCAAGAAGACAAGAGACCATGGCAAACCATTTTCTGTCTCTTAATGTTTCCATGCAATGCAGATTTCATTGAACAAAGCAAGATGGGGGTGGGCATGGGAATGCAATCATACTGTAGCTTAGAGAGTAAGGAGAGACAGCAATATTTGGATCAACAGATCTAATGATTTCTACACTTTAATGATTTTTTTCATGCACTCTTTCTGCCTGGTAAATAAATCTATACTTTTTGGCATAGCCCAAGTGCCTCCTCCAGGAAGGCTTTTTTACATATGCTTCCCTCCTGGGCCACACCGTATCTGCACTGGGTTGATCAGGCTCTTTCTCCTCTACTACATAGAACACTTCTCTAGAGCAAGTGCCACATCTCACTCATGTATTTCTTGGCTCTAGCATAACGTCTGGAGAGAGGTAGAAAGCAAGTATCTCTATAATGAAGGAATGAGTGTTTTGGTATGTGGCTCCACAGCTGACTTGCCAAGTCTATGTACCCAAAAGCTTCCTGGGTGCTTGTGGGGATGGAAGCAGAGGTGAGAGATCTCCTAGGGTTCTGAAGTCTGCTGAACTGCCCCTCAGATGTCAGCAACGCCAAAGACAACTCAAATGCTGTAGACACAAAGCAGTCAACTGCACTTTTCCCTCCTCACCAGCCTTTCCAATCTGAGTATCTTTCATTTATTTTTGTTTTTATTTAATGTTTCTTCTTTTGGCCTAGTTACCCTGGCCAGAACCTCTAACACAGTAGAGGTTAAATAGAAGTGGTGAGAGCAAATATCCTTGTTCCTGATCTTAAGGGAGAAGCTTTCAGTTTTTAAAAACCATTAAGTAGGGTATTATCTGTGTGGTTTTCACAGATAAACTTGATTGAGTTGAGAAAATGATATTTCTAATTTGTTGACCTTTTTTAATAATAAAGAGGTTACAGATTTTGTCAAATGCTTTTTCTGCATTTTTTTTGAGATAATCATGTGGTTTTTGTTAATCAGCATGTCTCCAGATATTGAAAAGTGTCCTCTGCGGGGTGGGGGAAAAATCATTCCCAGTTGAGAGCCACTGCCTTCGAGGACAGAATTAAATAGCACATGCAGAGTGCCCATTCCAGTGTGTGGGATGTAATAGACACATGATGAAAAGTGGGCTAGCTGGATTCTTAGCCTCCCCTCAGATACTGGTCAGCGCCTGAAGGGAAGTGTGAGTTTGGGAAAGGGAGGAGCTGCCCATATTCCTTGGAGGTCTCCTCCATGGAATTCAGAAATTTCACTGCTGGACAGGGCCCACTGAAGACAACTGGATTGAACCATCTAATGTGTGCTCCATTAGGCTGAACTCTGCCAGCTCCTCCCCAAGGCCTATTCAGAAAAGAAATCAGGCCGGACATTACGGCTTCAATAGGACGCTGCTAGATCAGGAGCCAACGGCTCAGGTCTGTCTTGTCTTGGATCCACGGGCCCCTGGCCAGGTCTAGCTCATATGTTTCAACCTGATGCTATCAATACCCTTCATTGGCGTGGGGTGAACCCCTGAGCATTGTAACAGGTGAGTTGAGAAGTGGAATTAATCAAAACTTTAGATGTCAGGTGCTTTAAATGCAGCAAATCTAATCCTCATAACAGTCTGTCTAAGGGGAGAGTTGTGCCCATTTGACTGATGAGGAAACTGAGGATCCAAGAGGTCAAGTGATGACAGCAATAAATGACCATGTAGGTGATTAGAACTTACAGCCTGAATCCAAAGGTAGGACTATGACTTCCACTAAACCATGTCGAATCACAAACACATGCATATATCACACACCACATGCACACACACTCACACCACACAAACACAACCCGCACCCTGCTTCATGGAGCACTCTACACATTTTCTGGGAAGGCAGATGGACACGGAGTGTGGGCATCTAATCTTCAAACAGTGGCATTTGCATAATTTTGTGTCTACCTGCAGGTGCTCCCACTGAGTTCTCTGTATCTAACTCAAAAGAGGTGTATCCTGGGACAAGCTAGAATAAATGAGAGATTCAATATATTTCTGAGCAGGAAAGGCAATGGCAAGAGTGAGAGGTGGGATGGCAGGAGGAGTTTTCACACAAATGACGAAGAGATGGGAAAGAAACTATTCCCTTCTTTATTTAGTTGCCCACTGATAGTAATATTTCTTGGGTGTCCACTAAGCACTGAGGACATAGAATAAGAGAAGACAGGGCCTCTGGTCTCAGAAAACTCTGGGGACAGGGCAGAAAACAGATGTTCACAAATAAGCAAGTGACTATCATTCAAGTGACAAGTACAAGTGCTGTAGACACCAAGCCACGGGCAGGTTTCCCATACTTCCTGTTCTAGCTCCTGTTGTTTCCCCTCTCCTTGGTATGTCCTAGAGCCTAGTCAATTTCTCAGCTCACATGGCAACTCCCAAAGCACCTGCTAATTTATCCCAACTAGACAGACTAGATAAGCCTTCCCTGGGTCCACACTCAGAGTCCCCCAGTGTGTGAATGGTAGAAATGACTCCAGCTGTGGACAAAGCACAGACTAGCTGCCAGCTCCACGAGGGCCCAGGCTGTGTCTGTTCTCAACGCTTTCTTTCCAAAGCCTGGCCTCCAGCAGGTAGAAGCCATCGAAGCATGACAAAAGGGGAATCAAGATGATTGTATCTGGAAAGACTGCTCTGGCCACAGGATGGAGACTGGATTACAAGAGTCCAGGCAAAGGCAGGGCTGGCAGGCAGGAAGAGAGGGCTGCTGCAGGAAACGTGGCTGGTGGCAGGGGTGTGCACACGTGAGGCAAGGGGTGCGCTGGAGAGAGATTTGACAGGTCAAGTTGAAAGAAGCCACTAAGAACAGGAATGAGAGAAGAGGGAGTTTTAGGATACGTAACATTCTCTCCGAGACAAAGGACTGAAGGTTCTGCATTTTCAGAGAGATGAAGGAAGGAAGGAGTAATTAAATGTGCAGTTTTGCCTCTCTTGGGGAAATAAACAGAAATAGATGCTCTCTACCGTGAATGATTGAATGAATGTAGAGGCAAATTACAAATGTCTTCAGTGTCAGAGCTGAAAGAATTATTAAAGGGCTCCTGATCCCAGGCTTCTCCACTCCAACCCCTCCCTTGTCACACCAAGCTGCTTGTCATTTATCTGTCCCACTGCAGCCTGTTATGTGAGTGACTTGCTCAGGAAGGACTCAGTGAATGCACAGGTCCTATGAATGTCTGTGCCACAAAGAGGTAACAGTACCCAAAGCATCCCAGGCTATATTCAGATTGACCTATCTCTATTAAGCACCCCCACCTGGACTCTGCTGAGCACTAAGCACTGAGATGCAAAAAGACAATGATGAATAAGACATCAGCCCCTGCAAAATACCTGCAGCATGAGCACACACAGCTGTAGCTCAGGTTGAAAGAGGCAGGAGGTTTTAAAAAACAATGCTCAGAATGCATTTAAAACGTTCCAGCCTCTGTTCTAATACTTTCCCTGTGCTAGCTTGATAAACCCTCTCAAAAAGCTTCAGATGTAGAATTTTCTTATTGTCTTTTGCTGATGAGGCAAATGGGACTGTTGCCCAAGATTTTATACATCTAATCAATGAAGCTGGGGTAGAACCCAGGTTTCCCAGCCCCAGAACTTGTTTATGTGACCATCACACTATCTCGCTGACACGACAAGCTGACATTTATGGACTGCTGCTTATGTGCTAGCCACACTTGTGCATGCAATTAACATCTGTTGAATCCTCACAGTACCTCCAGGAGGAGAAATAGCGGTACACCACCGTGACCTCTGCAACTCAATTTTATGGGATACGTTTCCAGTTCCAGCACTCACTAGCCATGTGACATGGCCAAGTTTTTAACTTCCCTGCACTTCAACTTCCTCATCTGCAATGGGAGATAATTATATGCTGACTTTGAAGGCTATTGAGAAGATTTTTTTAAGAGTTCACACATTTAAAATTATGAAAGCGTAGCTGTAACAAAAGAAGCGCTTTTGTTACGGAAGGGAAAGTAAGACCTACTAAGGGTACCTGCACTGCCCACCATTTCGCAGCTGGTAGGTGATGGAGACCCACTCCTGACAGAGTGTTCAAGTTCACTGCCAGGGTGTCTACATGCTGCATCTTGCAGACCCAGAAGATGATGTGAGGAATGAGTGAAGAGCGAATCAACAAATGAACTAAACATGGGGTTTTGGTACCTATTACACTGTACCTGGATAATTTCACATTTTTTATTCCCTTTGACAATAAATTACCTGGAGTTTAAGGACTATTATTCCTTTTAGAGAGTAAAAAACAACTAAGACTCAGAGAGGAGAAAAAAAATCAATCCATGCCATGACACCTCCCCCCTCCCCATCATCACCTCAGTAGACAGACTAGGATTCAAGCCCAGGTTCCTGACACCAAGGTTAATGTTTTTCTTCTTTACCATCAGAACAAGCCAAGAACTGGTGCAAATCTAAAACAGATGCTTCCGTCTGCAAAACTCCTCTCAGAGAAGTGGAACCAGGGAGAATTGCAGAGGTGATATCCTGCCTCTGCTGATCTCCAATCAGAATTTGGACCTTCAGGCACATTAATTAATTATCTGAATCTTGGATTCTTTCTTGTAAAACATGCATGGCAAAACCCACCTTCTTGGATTAGGAGGATCAGTGAGAAAATATAGCACAATGCCTAGCATCAGACCAGACATACATGGGGCATTTAGTAGAATGTAGTTAATTAATGTTATCATATATTAATAACTATAAGTGTATTAGTAATGATTTCAATTTGGAAGTTGAGCGAAGTAATGAGGAAATTGGGGCCTGATGGAAACACAGGTGGGTCTGCTCTTCCCAGCCCCCGAAATGAAATACTATCAGAGCTCCAGGGGGTCAATGTGAGCTTGGTCAAGGGAGTGTCTTTCTGTATTACTCTCCATGCAGCCTGTTGAGATAGTAGCATGCCACTGGGATGAGGGTGAACTCTTCCTGCACTCAGTATCCAGATCACAGCTGTAAACCCAGAAGTGAAGGGGAATATCCTTAGAGAGGCAGAACTGCTATCACAAAACCCATGCACTAAAGTTTCTCCATCTAGACTATCGAAATATCCTGCCACGATCTGCTCATGATTCTAACAGACCTTTCATTTCAGACCTTTTTACTTGGGGCTGCAAGTAAAAAAACCTTCAACCTAAAATGGCATAAACAATCAGTGGTATAACCTTATACACAGAGCAAGGAACGTGAGGAAAGAAGGCTTCTGTGTTAATTCGCCAGTTCAACAATCTCGTCTGAGCCCCGAGTCTTCATCTTTCCGCTGTGCCATCGTTAGCAGGTGGCATGCCGCCCTCATGATTTTGAGACGGCTGTCAGAGCCATCCTTGCCCAACCTTTCCAAAAGCAAAGAGAGGAGAATTCCTAACTTGAATTGTTTTTTTTGGAAAACCAGGAATATCTTCTCAGACTCATCCAAGCAGAATTCCTCTCATGTCTCTTCCTCTGGGTCTGTGTCACATGGTCCCACCTAACTCAAGACCCAGCAGGGAAAAGAAATTACCATGAATATTATGGGAGGAGGATCATCCCCTCCAAAGGGGGGTTAACACTTGAGCACAATCAAGCCCCAACCACAAGGAATAAGCAGGCGGACGGAGCATTACAGTGGAAACTGCAATGATTCACTCCCTCATTCCAGCCCCCCAGGACCCTGTAAGGTAAGAAGAATCAGGGTTTGGCTTGTTCACTTCACCTACAAAGAAACAGAGACTGATATTTTAGTGGTGTCCTTGGCAGCTGATGCAGCTTACTTCAAGTCAAATGTAAATTCTTTTCCCAGGTGGCTTCCAACAGGCAGATGGATACACAACACAAGTTCAAGTTAGATTGTGCAAACACAGGACACCAGTTTGAGACTCTTATTTGAAATCATGTTATCTAGTTCCTCTTTAAAGCTTAACATCCAGGCCTGGTATGGTGGCTTCTACCTGTATTCCCAATACTTTAGGAGGCGAAGGAAGTAGGATCACTTGAGCCCAGGAGTTTGAGACCAGCCTAGGCAACATAGTGAGAACCTCCTCTCTACAAAAATAAAAACCAACTAGCCAGGTGTGCTGGTGTGAGCCTGTAGTCCTAGTGACAAAGGAGGGTGAAATGGCAGGATCACTTGAGCCTGGGAGGTTGAGGCTGCAGTGAGCTTTGATCACACCACTGCACTTAAGACTGGGTGGCAGAGCAAAATCTTGTCTCAAAAAAATAACAAAAATAAAATACAAAGCATGGCATCCGTGTTATCAATATACTTCAGGCTGAGCAATAACCTCTGGGAAGATAGACGTAGGTCTTGAGAGTCATCTAATCTGTTTTTCAGGCAAGATAACAATGCTGACCTGGTGTAGGTCTGGCTTTAACATAATTCTCACAGTTAATGGAGAGACAAGCCCATCACAGCTGCAGGTGGCTGGGTAGCAAGCAGAAGCCAGTGACACCCTCCAGCCCAGGGTATGACATATGTATCACCCACTTTAATAGGCCACGGCTGTCTGATCCACCGTTCCCTGGAGTGGCAGCTTCAACAAGAACAATTCTCTGCTCTGCAAAGCTGGTTGAGCTTTGACTTGCCCCTGGACTATGGGAGGCAGCTTTTCCCATAGTCCAGGGGTAAGTCAAGGCTGAACCAGCTTTGGTTCAGCTACAGGTGTTCTCTGTGGGTTCTCTCCTCGAACAGGAGCTATGTCTTGCTGGCCCATTACACACACCATCTTTCATGTGTGTCTTCATTTGGTGACTGTTGATCAGCTAGCTATGGATGCAGAGGCTTTATAGTGGAATTAGTTCTCTTCTTGTGGATCCCAAGGCCCTTTCTATATGATCTGCCACCCTGGGCTCTGTCAACATCATGTGATGACAGGAAATGTCTTTAACAGATGCAAAGAATCATAGCATTGAACATAACCTCTCTCAAAGCCAGCCCTCTGCTCTTGGGTCTCAGCACTGACTGCAGGGGGAGAGCTCATTGTCTTGCCTCTGATAGTGTTATAGTGATTAAAAAAGAGAAATAATCAGTCGCGAACTGTATGATTTTAAAAGATGCTCAACTTGTGAAGGTCAAAAAAAACAAAACCCTCAGAGACCCTTCATCCAGAGGTTCTCAGCCTCCTCTGGTTTTTCCAAAACGCCTATGAATCCCTTCTTAGAATAATGTTTTTAAATGCATAGAACAACATGCACAGGATTAGAGAACTACCAATTAAATTGCAATATGATCATCAAAATAGCTCGTTTATTCGTAATTATTATTTTCTGAGATAGGATCTCACTCTGTGGCCCAGGCTGGAGTGCAGTGGCATGATCATAGTTCACTGCAGCCTCAAACTCCCGGGCTCAAGTGTTCCTTCCACCTCTGCCTCCCAAGTAGCTGGGACTACAGGCACAGGCCACCATGTTCAGCTAACTTTTTAAATTTTTTTTGTAGAGACAGGGTCTTGCTATGTTGCTCAGGCTAAACTCAAACTCCTGGCCTCAAGTGACCCACCTACTTTGGCTTCCCAAAGTGCTCAGATTACAGCCATGAGCCCCCATGCCCAACCTTTCAAACTAGTTTAAAAACGAACTGGTAAAAGAACAACATATAAGCTCTCTGGTGTCAGATTCTCTAACAAGAAGTAAGGGAGACTCTGATAAGGGCTGTGTCTATGAAAATGACAAGTATCTTATTCTCTTATGGCAAAAATTTCTGTGATATCAACTAGTGACAGTTTCATAGGCACCTCTGAGGGGATTGTGCTCTGTGCCTGTATTCATGATTGAAGCAAATCCTAAATATCGGTTGAAAGTCAGGCAAAATGAAGATGGACTTTTTAAAACTGTACTTTAGGTTCTGGGGTACATGTGCACACCATGCAGAATCGTCGCATAGTTACATACATGGCAAGGTGGTTTGCTGCCTTCATCTCCCGTCACCTATATCTGGCATTTCTCCCCATGTTATGCCTCCCCATCCTCTGCACCCTCTGCTGTCCCTCCCCTACCCCCACCCAGCATACCCCAGTGTGTGATGCTCCCCTCCCTGTGTCCATGCGTTCTCACTGTTCAACACTTTCCTATGAGTAAGAACATGTGGTTTTCTGTTCTTGTGTCAGTTTGCTGAGAATGATGGTTTCCAGATTCATCTATGTCCCTACAAAGAACACAGACTCATCATTTTTTATGACTGCATAATATTCCATGGTGTATATAGCCACATTTTCCTCTTTTAGTCTATCATCGATGGGCATTAGAGTTGGTTCTAGGTCTTTGCTATTGTGCTGCAATGAACGTACATGTGCATGTATTTTTATAATATAATGATTTATAATCCTTTGTGTATATACCCAGTAATGGGATTGCTGGGTCTAATGGTATTTCTATTTCTAGGTCCTTGAGGAATCACCACACTGTCTTCCACAATGGCTGAACTAATTTACACTCCCACCAACAGTGTAAAAGTGTTTCTATTTCTCCACATCCTCTCCGGCATCTGTTGTCTCCAGATTTTTTAATGATCACCATTCTGACTGGCATGAGATGGTATCTCAGTGTGGTTTTGATTTGCATCTCTCTAATGACCAGTGAAGAACATGGGTTTTTATTCCTGTCTCTAATAGGTTGAATGGTGGCCCCACCAATGGTATGCCCACCAATGGTATGCCCACCCTAATCTCAGGAATCAATGATTGTAAACTCTTGGGGGGAAAAAGTGGTCTTTGCAGACATAGGTAAGTTGAGGATTACCCAGGTGGGCCCTAAGTCCAATGACAAGTGTTGTTATGAGAGGAAGGAGAACACACAGAGAACAGGAAAAGTCTGGGTGAAGTTGGAGACAATGTGACCAGCAAGGCAGAGATTCGAATGATGTGGTCAAGGGAGACCAGGAACACCTGCAGCCCCCAGATACTGCGCGAGGCAAGCGGGTGTTCTTCCTTCCAGCATCCAGAGAGAGTGCAGCCCTGCCAACACCTTCATTTAGGGCTCTGACCGCCAGAACTGTGTGAGGATAAGTTCCTGTTGCTTTGAGCCACATGACTTGCAGCCATCTGTTACCCTTCTGCACTACCCAGGTGCATGGATGTCCAGAATCCTGGCATAAGGACCCTGTCTGGTACCACCTCGTCTTCCATTCACTTGACACATATTTGTTGAAGGCTTACGTTGTTCCCAGCGCACCTGCCGGCACTGCAGACAGGGCAGTAGACAAGCTGCAGACCCTGCACGCAGGAAACTTTCATTTCAAAGGAGTGGGTGCAGAAAATAAACAGCTGCATCATTAACAAGCCTGATGTCAGGGAGTGATGAAGTTCTGGGAAAAATAAAGCAGTGATGTATTCTGAGTAACTGAGGGAGGAAACCTGGATGGGGTGGTCAGGGAAGGCCTTGCTGAGGACATGACCATTTCGCTAACATTTAAATGGTGGGAAGCCACCAACAAATTGCGGGGGGAGGAGTTTTCTACAGGAGGAAGGTGCAAAGGCCCCGAGGCTGGAGTGCACTTTGATGAAGAGAAGGCTGCACAGCCCTCAGCAGGGTGAGGCCATCACAGAGGTGTAGATTACTGGGGTCTCCGCCTGGGATCTCCTGAGATGGAAGTCTGCAGGCAGCAGGGTGATGGGGAAGTGCTCTTGGGACTGTTCGTTTGAAAGGGAGTGAAAGGGAAGCAGAAATCTAGCAGAGAAGCGTGGCTACTCTGCACTCACTTTCAAGGAAGGTCTCTGCGGGCCCCGCAGGGAGCGTGAAGCTGGGATGGCAGAAGTATCAGGCCAGGGGCTGGGTCTGTCCCCAGCTGGCTGCTCCCTAGGGAGGGGACTGTCACTTTGGATGAAAGACTCTGCGTTTTTGAGGAACACAAGCTGCCCCCACTCCAGCAGCTGAGAAGCAGGACGCTCAGTCCTGAAGGAGAGTCACACACACCACAGCGCCTACTACAGGCCAGAAACACCTTGGCAAGGAGTTTGGGCTTGACAGCTTCCCAGACAGGGAAAGTGAGGCTCAGGAGGCTGAAGAGTCCAAGGCCGCCCAGGGCACACAGGCTGAAGCACCTTGCTTCTGGGAAATCGGCGTTCCTTCCATTACTCTGCCTCCTTTCCTAGAGTCATTATGTAAAATTTTGCTTCACAATGTGATCCTCTGAGCTTCCCAGGGCCAGGCCACTTCCAAAAAGGCCTTGCTGGTAGTCGTTTCTAAGGAACCGTCTTGATCTGCCCCTCCGTGAGACCCCAGTCTGGCTGAAGATGCACATATGTGTACATCGGTGCACTTGTGCACACAAATGCACACACGCGTGCACATGGGGGCATGCAAAGCATGCAAACTCACATATGCATGCACACACACTTCAAAACCCAAGCATTTCCCTGCACTTCTGTATCTCTGGTAAAGCACATTCTCCAGCCTTCTCCCGCAAGTGGGTGATTCATGACACCCCCGGCAGTCATCAAAGGAGGTGGGGCCACACTTGGAAGAAATCACCTGAAGACAGATAACCTGGCATGTGTGATTTCTTCTCAGCAGATAACATCCTCCAGGGGCCCGAGGCACTCAGATGAGACGTCACCTTCTCCAAAGAGAAAACACATTTTGCACACATTTCGGATTTGAGTTTACCAGCACTGGCCAATGACTAACTTCGGATTCTAATAACACTCTCATCTTCATAAACTGTGAGGGCCGCCAGTCAAAGCAAGCCTGGTGCTTTGCAGGGCCTGACAGCAAACCAGACAAGATTTAAATGACCGATGCGAATATCAGAAAAGGTCCTGCTAGAGCTCACCCCCGCTTTGCAGTGCATTGCGAGTCTTTACACTTACCCTTAAGTTATGCTTTAAAGAAAGCACACACATGCTTGGGGTCAATTTCAGTCTTGCCAATGCTCTTAATGAGGTAAGTGGATAATGAGGGCAGCTCGTGCCGTCCATGCCCTCTCAACTTCGAAGCCATGAACTGGACCTCGCTGCTCCATCTCCCAGATGTGTCTCCTTGGGTTTATCACTTAAACCCCGAACCACATCCACAAAACGGACATCACAGTCCAGGTGTCACACTTGTCCTGAAGACAAAGAGACACTGTATATAAATGTGCCTTTCTTTTTTTATTATTGCATTTTAGGTTTTGGGGTACATGTGCAGAACATGCAAGATAGTTGCATAGGTACACACGTGGCAGTGTGATGTGCTGCCTTCCTCCGCTTCACCCGTATCTGGCATTTCTCCCCATGCTATCCCTCCCCAGCTCCCTCCTCCCCACTGTCCCTCCCCTTTTCCCCCCAATAGACACCAGTGTGTAGTGCTCCCCTCCCTGTGTCCATGTGTTCTCATTGTTCATCACCCTCCTATGAGTGAGAACATGTGGTATTTCATTTTCTGTTCTTGTGTCAGTTTGCTGAGAATGATGTTCTCCAGGTTCATCCACATCCCTGCAAAGGACACGAACTCATCATTTTTGATGGCTGCATAATATTCCATGGTGTATATGTGCCACATTTTCCCTGTCCAGTCTATCATCGATGGGGATTTGGGTTGGTTCCAGGTCTTTGCTATTGTAAACAGTGCTGCAATGAACATTTGTGTGCATGTCTCCTTCAAACTCTACCTCTGGTGTCCCTTTCAAGAACTGTGTGATGAGCCGCAGGTAGGACAGGGCATGAGCTGCTCAAACACCCCACAGGCAGAAGCCACAGTTATGCTCCTGGGACTCCGCCTTTGTGCCTGGGGTTACACCTTCCCTCCAGGTCCACAACCGAGAGTCAGTGAACCCTGGGAATCTGTTTCTGCCACAGGTTTGAGGAGTGACTCCAGGCAAGTGACTCACCCTTGACCTCAGTTTCTTCATCTTCCTATGAAAGGCTGTCTGCCCTACCAGTCTGTCCTTCCAAGTTCTGCAGTTGGAATTAAAGATTCCAGCCTGGAAAAGTGTCAGCCTACTGGATACGATCTCCCATGGCTCACACTTGCCTCCATCCCAGCTGCTGCTGCCCTGGTTCAGGGGCGTCTGCCTGGGCTCCATGTCCAAACCACTCCCCTCAGCCTCCCCTACCTGACCCAATCATCCCTCAGGAATGGGAAAGCAGTCCATCAGAGCTCTAAAGTCTCTAAACTCAAAAAATGTCACAGGCCCTCAAACATGTGAACAAAAACCTCATTGGTATTAGAACCACGTCGCATAGTGGGAAAAAGTGCAAAATCTTGAGTCAGGCTGCCTGGGTTCAAATCCCATTTTTATCACTTACCAGCTGTGTGACTTCTGGCAAGTTCATTATCACCTCTGTGCCTTGCTTCCTTTACCTATGAAGTGAAGATGATGCTGATGAAGACAACAGTACCTACTTAATGGGAGACTGTGTGCAGATTGTATGAAGTGCTGACCAGTGGCCCATTGTAAGCCCTCAGTAAGTGGTATTCTCATCATGATGCAACTTTCAGGTCACGGTTTCTAGTGTCAAAGACAACACTGCATCTGAGAGCAAATAAACAAATGTTATTTATCCATAATATCGCAGCAAGGGAGGTAGTCTGCTGTTGCCTTCATTTTAGCAGAGGTTCAAAGGTGTCAGAAAGGAGAGTCAGTTTCATAAAATAAAAACAGAAAATGCTGAGACAATCTTGGATTGTCAAGTATACTATGAAGGCAGGGGTTTTAGCTATAAGGAGACATCCTAATACGTCCTCGGGTAGATTCAGCCACCTTAGCTGCAAGAGCAGGCCAACAGCTCCTCAGTTTCCAAAGAGGAAGGATTGTTCAATATTAGGGGAAGGGTTTCTGTGGCTAATGATTTCCTGAAACAGTTTGGGGGTAAATGGGGTGCTTTTTTGTGGTCAAACTGTCATAATGCATAATCACTGATGTCGAGGTCACCATAGCAGCCAGTTTTCACCCTCCCCCAGGCACTCTGTCCCAAAAGAGTACCTGCAATGCGGCCACAGGGCCCCCAGGTAGCTGCCCGCCACTCCTCAGCTCTCCCTGTCATCCAAATCCTCTGACCACTGCCCATTCTGTTCTTCTGCCTACCTGGATTCTCAGGCTTCCCAGAAACCTCATGAGTCGTCCCACACATAGGGCTTCCGAAACACCAGCCCCACTCCACCCTGACCAGTCATCCCTTGGGGATGCCTTTCCTGACATTACTCCCCCAGAGAGCCCTCCTCTGGGGACGCCTCTGCCCTTGGTCTGGGTTGGCCAATCTATACTAGCGCCGCTTCCCACATTGCCCCATGGCACCACGTGCACATCTTTAGCCATTACCTCTCATCTCCTGCACTTGAGCTTCTCCAGGAAAGACTTTCTCACGCCTATGTTGATGGAATATAGGAACATGTTTATACATGAATGACCCATGTGGTTTCCATGGTGGGTCTCAAAGATGAGCAGAATTTCACCAAGGAGAGATGGACAGTAGCAAATAAGCCCCTGTGCATAGAGATTTGGTCTGCTTTGCTCGTCTCCCATTCTGGGGGCCTAGAATGACTTCAGCATATTTGGCTCTTGACAAGCATGTATTGGACAAACGGCAGGAAGCCACTCTTCTCCCCCTTTCCCAGATACTAACTAAATGAAGAGGCTTAGCCTACAGATGAGTTTCAGCAGTGATTTCCGTCCCAGGGACGTCTTTCTTCTCTGCATCCATGAAAGCCTCCCAACCACCCAAGCATGGAGCCCCAGGCAACTCTAAAAAGATATCAAGACTTCATGCAGACTAGAACCTGGATTCTCAAAGCATCAACTATGTTTATTACATTCCCAGATTCTTTCTGAAATTCCCAAGCAAATGGCCCTTGGATGCACTTCCAGCTGATGTGGCTTCCATTTTGTCTGAGTCTCATGAGTTCAGGCGGAATCCTCTCACTTCCCAGGGCATGAGCCCTGAGAACCCTGGGTACTAGGGAGCCTCTGTGTCTGTGAGAGAGAGATGGGGTTGGCATGGAGAGAAAGAGAACAAAATGAGTCACCACTGAGGAATGAAACACTGTGGTTATCAGTATAAAACATTCAAATCTCATACTCTTAATTTGTCACAAACCTTTCTCCTTGAGGTCTGACATTTTGAAAGATAAGTATTTTTTTTTTCCGTTTGTTAACTGTCCTGTTGGTATAATAGCCTATGAATTTTCCTTTAATGGGGTCACCCAAAAATCTGCTTCTACAACCTGTAGCCACCTCCCTTGCCACATCTTCCCAGTATGCTCACCTCATGTCCACTGAAGTATCCACACATTTGTCAGACCGTGGCCTTTTGATGTTTTGCTTTTGGTTCAGAAATGTGCTTCCTGTCACTGCAACCAGTTCATCAGTGGCTACCTTACCAAGTAAATTGTCCTTACCAAGTAAATTGCCCTCCACCTTACCAAATAAATTCTCCTCCTGTCATTCCTTTAGAAGCACTTCTGCTAGATTCCATTGCATTTTGCAAAATTCTCTTTTACAGTCATGCAATATGCAAACTATAATTGGTTCTGGGTAATCTGACTTCTTTTTACTGATGATGAAGACGAAGATGGTAATGATATGTGTGTTAGGCAGAATGACCCCCAAAGATGTCCACTTTCTAATCATTTGCTCCTGTGAATATGTTACGGACCTGGCTAAAGTAACCCTGCAGTTATGATTCGGGTTAAGTCCTTGAGATTGGAGGGTTACCCCAGCTTGTCCAGGTGGACCTACTCTAACTTCATGAATCCTTAAAAGCAGAGAATTTTTCCCAGCTGCGGTCAGAGAAAGAGGCATGACAACAGAAGCCAAGTCACAGAGGTGCATATGGCTGGCTTTAAGAGAGAAAAGGGGAACCAAAGCCAGGGAACATTGGGTGGTCCTCTAGAAGGTGGAAAATCCAAGAAAATGGATTTTTCCCTAGAGCCTCCAAGAGGAAGCTTGCCCTGTTGACACCTTATTTTTAGCCCAGTAGGACCCATTAGGACTTCTGAATGGCAGAACTATAAGACAATACATTGGTACAAGCCACTGCCTTGGTATTCATTTGAAACAGCAGCAAGAGGAAAAGAATACAATGATGATGGTAATAGCATGCCTGATGGATTAAGAATTGTTTCCATGGGTTATGCAATATGCCAAGCACTTCACACGTCATTTCTCATTTAAT
Organism: Saguinus oedipus; assembly: GCA_031835075.1. Classification (NCBI taxonomy): domain Eukaryota; kingdom Metazoa; phylum Chordata; class Mammalia; order Primates; family Cebidae; genus Saguinus; species Saguinus oedipus. The sequence goes on along the minus strand of CM063181.1, from coordinate 41,430,865 downwards.
CCCCACGATAACCCTGGCAAGGCAAGGACTCTTATCATCCACACTGTATAAAAGGGGACATTTAGGCTTGGGGAGTTTAAGGAACCTACCTAAAATCTCACAGCTTGAGTATGAGAAAGTCAGGATTCATGCTAATTTCTTTTAGACTCCAAGACTCAGATTCTAACAGAGAGCTCTGACAGGGATGGGTCTCCAGTGTGTATCTTCTTCTCTAATTTTACTGACAGTCCAGGGAGGGTGCCTGTTGGTGCCAAGGTATTTTAACGCCATGTTAACACCAGTCGGGAAACTGTTGAGTAATGTTGCTTCCCAGATAAGCCACGATTTTAGAGATGCCCTTGTTATGGGACAGCAATTCTCATTTCCACGACACAGGATCAAATCTCCACCCAAGCCGACAAAGCTCAAGTTTCCTTTATTCTTCAGGGCTCTTGGAGTACGAGCAACAAAAACTGATCATAGCTAACATGCAGAACATTGGAATATATTGGAATATATGATAGACTTAAAATTACCTGGGATTGATGGCACTTACCTGGAGTCCCAGCTACTCGGGAGACTGAAGCAGGAGAATCCCCGATCCTGGGAGGCAGAGTTTTCAGTGAGCTGAGTTTGCGCCATTGCTCCCCAGGCTGGGCAGCAGAGTGAGACTCCATCTCAAAAAGTAAAATAAAGAAGAAGGAATATATAAAAGACAATGGGCTTTTTTCTTTTTTTTTTCTTTGTCTTTAGACAGAGTCTCACTCTGTCACCCAGGCTGGCAGTAGCACAACCTTGGCTCACTGAAACTTCCACCTCCCAGGATCAAGTGATCCTTGTGCCTCAGCCACCCAAGTAGCTGGAATTACAGGCATGTATTTTTTTGTATTTTTAGTAGAGATGGGTTTTGCCATGTTGGCCAGACTGGTCTCAAACTCCTGGTCTCAAACTGTTCTCTTTCCTCAGCCTCCCAAAGTGCTGGGATTATAGATGAGCCGCCATGCCCAGCCTACAGTGGACTTCTCTCACACTAATAATTCCAGCAGCCCCCAGCTGTCACTGGTGGATCCATACACCCTCCATTCTCCATCCACATGATTCTGGTGGTGCTGACTTTACCCCCGTACCTGGGTGGGAGCATAAGCCCTCTGTCTAAAAAAATTGGTACATTCCTTCTTCCTGGCTTCAGTGATGGGTTCAGGGAAGAGCAGCCGACTCAAGACAGAGGGCAGATAGTTTAACCCCAGTCCAGCTAACCCTGCATTTCCTCTTTTCCATCAGGTTTGATCCTGGCAGTGTGCAGGCAGGAGCTACCACAACCATTTTGCCACCATGAGCACAATACCTATGTAGACCACGGAGCCAATGTCACAGGAGGCTCAGCCAAGAAACAATGGAAGGATAAAAACAAACCCATCAGCATCTATGTCTGAACATTTTCGTGATTTGAGTAAATACAGTTATGTTTCGAGCCAGGTGAGAGCTGCATTTTCTGTTCACTGCAGTCCTTTAAGAGCTCTCAGGTAGCAGGGGATTACTTCTAAGATGCTCTCAGGTAGCAGGGGATTGCTTCTAAGATGCATGCAGCGATCTGTGGTTGATTGTCTTCTTGTTGTTCTTTCTGCTTTTGTTTCATTTTGTCAAGATGCAAAGCCCCGAGAGATTACCTACTAGGTCTAATTTCAAGTCTGAGCCTGCCCTTTGCATGTGGAGGGTAAGCGTCTTCATGCATAGTCCCCCAGTGGCAAACTGTTTTCCAAAAAGAAATTAAGTTTGCTGTTGATTCCATAAAAAGTGGCAACTGAAAATACAATTATTACAATACTGAAGAGAAACATGGCTACAACTCCTGTCTCTTCCAAATTGCCCTCTCTTGGAGTTAGCTTGGCCAGTATTTCCTCCCCTCCCAACTTGGTTGCTGGAGTGCTCTGTCCACATATCTTTGTGTAGGGTCTGCTTTCAAACTGGGCCCCTGTCTAACAACTCCCATGATCCCACCCTGCCAGGCCAAGCACATTCTTTCTTCCCAGAAATGTGCCTCTTATCACTGCCCCTGTCCATCACTCGAGGCTGCCAGGAGCCACTTTATGCAATAGCCAGAGTCTTGCACAATCTGGAAGAAAAGATTGATGGAGGGGAGTTATGAGCCTTGAGTCCATTTGTTCCTGTGCTCAGGGCTCTTTGTCCCCATAAATCCAGGGTTTCTGTGACAAATGTTTATGGCTCACACAGCCTGGCCTGCAAAAGGGAATTCTAACCCCCTGCTGCCTAACAATGCCCACCCTCAACTTTGTAAATCCGAGGCCTTGATCTGGGCCGGGAAACACTGGTTAGAATATGCAAAGTTCTTAATTCAAGTGATGAAGAGTGTCCTGCATGTCAATTCCCTCCATGTTCACCATGCCTCTAAGACTCTGCAGACAGAGATCTGGTCCTGCCCAGGAATCCTCTGAACAGTTCTTTCCTCTCTCTGGGCTTCGCTTTACTTGCTCAGCTACCTCCTATCCAGGGCAGGCGTTGCCTTTACAATTTCTTTGATAAGCATGGATCCCTGCATATCTCCAATGCCAGGGACTCACTTGCTCACAGGCAGCCTCTTCCATCATCAGAGACATCTCAAGCTCTGCATGCACAGGTAGGGATGGGACTGAGGTCAGCACAACGCAATTTCTAGTCTCTTGGCCACCAACTGCTCTTAGTGTGGCTTCGAGGATCTGGGTCACACCGTCATGTGGTCAAATAAAACCTCAGTTACTGGACACATGATCTGTCTCTAAGCCACTTCTCTTCCATCTATTTTAAAGTCAATGAGGTTTATAAGACTGAAGCTGGGGTTTTACACTGATCCATATGAAATCCCAGAGACGTTTTTGCTCACAGAGTTTATTTGTCTGTGTTCCAGAGTGAAGTCTCTGGAGTCAGGTAGGCCTGGTTTGCATTTTGATTTCATCTTACTTGCTGTGTGACCTTGAGAAGGTTTCATAAACTGTCTGAGCCTCCACTTCCTCAGTTAGGAGGTAGGGATGATAAAATCCATTTGTTCTGTGAATGCCGGAAGGAAGATTCAGCAAATGAAAATAGAATATAAAAGTTTTCCACATTACCTGACCCAAGGTCCAGCGAAAGGCTGTTATTATCCCATGCATACTTCCCCGGGGAGGATTCCAGGTATATGAACGAATGTACTTTGTGAACTCTGGGGACACCTCCTAAGAAGCCCTGCACATCTGAGTGCCATTTCTCTGGTTACCATCCTGCCATGGCCTCCCTGAGGAAGCTGAGCAGGAGGAAGGAGAGAAGCATAACCTTAGACCCTGAACAAGTCACTCTATAACTGATTCCGTGGTACTGTTGTGAGGATAAGGGGGAAGAAGGGTCTAGTCTTTGGGGTGCAGGTACTTACTCTGGAAGGTGGAGAGGTTTGAATGTTAAGTGTTAGACATCCTGCCTCCATCTTGCCCTGAGAAGTACCCTTACCCCCAGACCAGCATGACCTTTAGCCCAGAAGGCTGTGTGGTCAAGAGGAGAAGGCTTGGCCTTTGGGCCCAGACTACCTGAGTTGAAATCCTACTCTACCATCATGCACAAGTTATTTTCCCACCAGGACTGGCTTCCTCTCCCCACTCTTTCTTGATTCTTTTTTAAAAAACTCTATTCTCTTTTCTCCTTAAATTTTAGTTTAAGCAGAACCTTTCCCAGAAACACTCAGAAGCCCTGGAAAAGGCTCAGGGTCTTTTTTCTCTGTTACCCACAGCCTACCCTGTGTTCTGACACCAACCACAGAGAATTGAAAATGCCTCTGGTCACTGTCAGCCTTCTGACCACCTGGGAGCAGTTGGAGAAGAGAAACAGAGTCTTATTCATCTGTGTCTCCCGTGCCCAGAAAGATGCCTGGCACCATGAAATTCACCATAAATATTAACTGAGCTAATTAATTTAAAATAAAAACAGAACCAACACCAATTGGCTAGTTTCTAGGAACTATATATCAATGGCTGAAGATGAAGAAAAGCGAACAGGAACGGGCTGTTTCTTGAACCCAGAAGAAACCTGGACCAGGTGTGACCCCGATTCTAGTCCAAGCTCACCATGAACTGCTTTGGCCTTGAAAGAAGTCAAGTCCAGTTTCCCGATCCCAGCCTCCCTCCCTACAAACTCAATCCTTTCTAAGATCCCTTCCATTTCTAAAGCACTTTGCAGAAGAAGACCATTGACTAAGGTCAGCACTCTAATCCTCCCATCTTCCCTTTCAGCCCAGGACCAAGCCTTTCCTGGAAAAAACAAACCTCTGGGAGAGGACAGATTGTTATTGGCCCCGACAAGCCTCTATTGGGCTACACAGTTTCAGACAAAGAAGAGAACAGTTTTTTTAAGAGTACATGCCTCATGATCCAGCATTATTACCAGCACGTTTTCCATCCCATTTGTTTGCTTCTGAGTGATTTGAGGCATTCATTCTGCATCAGCAACACTTACAAGAAATATGAGAGGAAATAAATTTGCCACAGACACTATACACCATGCTGCAGTAATTACAAACTGCTGCCCTGAAAGCAGCCTGGGGTAGTCGAAGTGTATGAATGCATAATGCTGCGGAGGAGGAAAGATAAAAAGGAGGGAAAGAAGGAAGACAGGAAGAGGAGGATAAGGAGGAAAGATGGGAGGGGAGGAAAATAGACCCCATCGATTATCAATGATCTATGTGACAAGCACAATGCCAGGCTTCTCACCGGTGCAATCTCATGTGATTCCTTCAGGATTCGTGTGAAATAAGATGATTACTGACTTCAGGTAATGAAGGAGAAAGGGAGATGAAAAGTAGAAAAACAGATATAGCAACAGTAGAACAGAACAATGAGAAATGAGTCAAATCACCCTGCAGAAGCTCCGAGAGGCCTTCATGCAGAGCGCCGGGTACTTAGAAAGGTTGGAGCGAGGCTGAGGCTGGAAATGGAATTGGCTGGAAGTCCGTATGCAAAGCAGGTAGACTCCCATTCATCCCATACCCACTGACCCCGTCCAGCCAGGCAACCAGACACACTGGTGCGTGCACATGGGCACACACAGATCAGAGGCTTAACTTCCACACAAACCGAACTGAAGAGTTCTCAGACTCAAGACACCAGCGCAGTGGAAAGGAGTGATAAGGGATCAAACGGAATCAGGAGGATTTGGTGAGACCACTCCTACCTACCATGTTCTCAGAATAGCAGCAACCAGGTTTATACCACCCAGGAGTGTATTGAAGGAGTTTTCTAGTAAGAAACAACACTGCAACAAGAATGATGACGATGATGATAATGAAATGATTTATGTGTAATAATCCTCCTTTATTTATGGGGTGTGCATTCCAATCCCCCAGCGGATGCTTGAAACTACAGATGCTACCAAACCCTAGCCAAGGAATGCCAGGGTTACCTTTTTACTTAAAAATCACTTTACAGCTTCTCTTGGGCATACGTGAATTTCCAGCATCACTACTCTTGTACTCCAGGGCGATTATTAAGTAAAGTAATGGTGAGTTGAACACAAGCATGGCGGTACTGCGACAGTTAATCTGGTAACTGAGACAGCTCCGAGGTGACTCAGTGATGGGTAGTGGGGAGACTCGGGGCAACATGATTCATGTCCAAGTTGAAACAGAGCGGGGCAGTTCGAGATTTCCTCACTCTGCTCAGAACGGTGCACAGTTTAAAACAGGAATTGTTTATTTCCGAAATTTTCCATTTAATATTTTATGACTGCAGCTGACCAAGGGTAACTGAGACTGCAAAAATTAAAACCTCAGAGAAGGGGGAACTACTGCAGGGCTTGAATTTGTGCAAAGCATGTTTCTAAGCATTTCACATTCATTCATTCATTTTATCTTCATCTTAAATGATAAATACTATTATTATTACCATTGTTTCTATGAGCAAACTGAGGCACAGAAAAGTTAATAATCCTAATTCTTAGTTCTGTTACTCAGAAACTAAAATTGTCAGATCACTGGCATTTCAGTTTCACTCTGTGAAAAAGTCAACTCACACATAGTCCTCCTGAAATGAAACCCAATAACCCACAAGTTCTGTCTACCCATAAACAGCTCACAATAATCTTTTTTATACTTTACTGACTTCATACTGGGGACTTGCAAACCAGAAATCATAAATCATCAAAGAAAGTTTCCAAATTGGAAAAGACAGACAAAAACAAGCAGTGGGAGGAGAGACCGTTAGGAGAAATGAAGCTAATGCAGGCGATGGAAGAAAACTTTTCTGAAATTCATTTTTATCTACAAAAGAATAAGATAGAATATCTGTCCAAAAAAACATAGGTAGCAACAAAAAAGAAACAAAAGCAAAACAAAAAAATGTTTTCAGCAATTAAACAAGAAAAGAAGAAAAAATAAAATCTAGAAAAGAGCATAGAAAGCCTGAAAGTTTTAAACAAAACAAAACAAAAACCTCACAGAAAGTATTAAAAAAAAAAGGAGGAAAAAAGGACTAAAAGAAAAAATAAAAATTTAGATTAAACCAACAGGTTTGATATGTGATCTTCCCAAATGAGCTAAGAAAAGAATACGGTGGGCTGGGCATGGTGGCTCATGCCCGTAATCCTAGCACTTTGGGAGGCTGAGGTGGGTAGATCACGTGAGGTCAGGAGTTCGACACCAGCTGGGCCAACATGGTGAAATCTCATCTCTGCTAAAAATATCAATAATTAGCTGGGTGTAGTGGTGGGCGCCTATAATCCCATTTACTCAGAAGGCTGAGACAGGAGAGTTGCTTGAATCTGGGGGTAGAGGTTGCAGATTGCACCATTGCACTCCAACACGAGCGAAACTCCATCTGAGTGAAATTGTCAAAGACATAAGACAGGGGAATTTCTGTACCTGAAAGGTGTGCACATCCAATAACAAGTATAATAAATTAAAGGGCCCACTGAACACTCAACATAACGAATAAGAAGTTGCCTTATGAAATTTCAAAATTGCAAGTGATAACGACATGATTCTAAAAGATTTTATAGAGGGAAACATATAAAGAAACGAGGGAAAACAACAGTGTTTTTTTCAACAGCAACATTGGTACCTAGAAAATAAGAGAAAAGATTCTTAGATACCTATATGAGAAAAAATGGCTTTCTACCTGCATATTGGCTAAGGTTCTGTTAAAGACAACAGAAACCATGCAAGCTGCTAGAACAGAGAGAGATTTACTTCTAGGATGTTGTGTTGATTTTCAAAATATGATGTAACATCTGGAAAACAAGCTCTAGGCTGAGCTTCTAGAACAATTCTCAGAAAGACATTGCTCTTGCTAAGATGGAAAAGTTGCTGCCGTCACTATAGGGAATTATCAAATAAGGGTGATTTTGACCAAAATAGCCTCCCTGTCTCTGCCATCTATTCTATTAGAAATGGATTATCACACAGTTAACTTCCATCCCATTCCAAGGTTCACATGAGTAATTCTGATCAATAAGACTGGAATGACTTAGAAACCCTAGCTACATAGAAGCACGTCTTCTCGTTGCATTATGGCTTTTAACTTTTTATTATTGCGAAAAGTTCAAAACCACACTAACGTTGAAAGAGTAAGATAATGCACATCTATAAAGTCCTCAATTAGAGTCAGCAATTATCCAGTTGGGAGGACACTGATGATGAGACTGAGTTAGGATGCCGGAGGAGAGTCTGTAAGGTACCGAGGGAATGGAAGCAGCACCAGCGGGGAGCGTCTCAGAGTCTAACAGGGATCTAACAAGGTCTCCGCCAACCTAACAGGGAGCTCCAGAGCAAAGATCTCTCACTGGGCATCTGGTATCGTGCATGGATCAGTCACTGGCTGGGCGCTGCTGGGAAAGAGTGTGGCCTCAGCTCAGAAGCAGAACTGGATCCTGAAGGGCCTAATGACTAGAAACTTCCAGCTGACTACACTCTGCAACTGACTGGCAAGTGCTTCCTTAAAAGGAAATTGGAGCAGTGAGTTCCTATAGCAGTGACAGCAATTTCTATTATTTTGCTTTCTTTTTTCCCCCAAAACCATTGGAAGGCAAGCTATAATCACCAATCATGGCATTTTGACCACTAATTACAAAGCAATATGAATCTCTTAACAACTAGATGTTTTCCTACATAACCACAGTACAATGATCACACTGGATAATTATGTAAAACAATAATATTATCTGACATGTTGTCCATATTCAAATCAAATTCCGTTAATCATCCCAATTAAGTCTTGCTTACGCTGCATCTGCATGCACATGCGCACGTGCACATATCTGCGTATTTGAGTCATGATCCAATCAAGATTTATGAGTTGCATTTGATTCTCACATCTTTTTAGTCTCCTTTAATCTAAAATAGTTCTCTTTTATGGATTTTTAAGACATTGGTCTTTCTGAAAATTCCACGTCAGGACCAGGCACGGTGGCTCACACCTATAATCCCAGCACTTTAGGAGGCCGAGGCAGGCAGATCACGAGGTTAGGAGTTCGAGACTAGCCTAGCCAATATGGTGAAACCCTGTCTCTACTAAAAATACAAAAATTATCCGAGCATGGTGGTGCTTGCTTGCAGTCCCAGCTATGCAGGAGGCTGAGACAGAAGAATCACTTGAACCTGGGAGGTTGAGGTTGCAGTGAGCCGAGATTGTGCCACTGCACTCCAGCCTGGGTGACAAAGAAAGACTCTATCTCAAAAAAAAGAAAAAGAAAAAGAAAACAAGCAAGCAAGCAAGCAAATTCCATGTCATTTGTGTTTTAGGATGAGTAATACAATTTGTCTCCTTATTCCTTAATGACTAAATTCAGGTTATAATTGCAATGTCTTTAATAAGCGTCATATTCCCCACTTGTTCGTGTTTTTGTTTGTGCTTTAAATAGTTGTGTTTTATGTGAGTTACAAGAAACAAGAAAACAGTTTTTATACTTACCTACTTATTCACCATCTCTGGTGCTTTTATTTTCTCTTGTAGATTTGAACTTCTACAGAATAGTACATCCCTTTGACCTGAAGGACTTGCTTTAGCATTTCTCATACTACAAGTCTGATGGAAGTAAAAAAAAATCACTGAATTTAATTTATGTTAAAATGTCTTTATTGCATCCTTGTTCGAAGGATATTTTTGTTCACTACAGAATTCTGTATTGACAGTTGGTTTGGTTATTGCTTTTCTCATTCAGCACATCAAAGATGTTCTTCCGTAATCTTCTGGGCTCCGTTGATAACAAGTCAGCAATGATTCTTACGCTTGTCCCCTACATGTAATGTGTCTGTTTGTTCTGGCTTCTCTCCTGAGGTTCCTCTTACCTCTGGTTCTCAACCATTTGACTCTCTTACTGCTAGAGATGAAACTCCTTATGTTTGTCAGGTTTCCATGTTTGCTTAACTGCTTGGATCTATAAATCATCAAACTTGGGGAATTAGAAACTATAATTTCTTCAAGTGTATGTGTGTGTGTGTGTGTGTGTGTGTGTGTTTATGAAATGTATTTTTAATTTCTCAGACTCTAAATTATAGGAAAGCACAGAAAAGGCAGGATGAAATGGCTGCTGAGTGAGCCAATCCATGGTATTATTACCAACCTGGAAATATATTATCAATTGATGATTATCAATCAACTCCAAGAAAATGAGGACAGTTTCAGTCTTGCCAACACTATGATAATGATAATGGTAATAATAAATTTAAAGTGGTCTTCTCTGTTTCCTTTCTTAGGATTTACTAAAGGAGGCACTTATTGAGATGAAGGAAGAGAAAGGGAGACCGAGAACCCAAGAGAGAGAGGATCCAACTGATGAGAGCAACATGAGCCAAGGGAGATCCCAGAGTGGCTGAAAAAGTGATCTATGGAGACTCAAAGAAAAACATGGTGCAGGAAGCAGGTTTTAAGTACCATAAAAATTAAACTGAGCCAGGCACAGTGGCTCATGCCTGTAATTCTAGCATTTTGGGAGACTGAGGCGGGTGGATCATCTGAGGTAAGGAGTTCAAGACCAGCCTAGCCAATATGGTGAAACTCTGCCTTTACAAAAAAAAATAAAAATACAAAAACTAGCTGGGTGACAGAGTGAGACCCTGTCTCAAAACCCCATCTCTACTAAAAATACAAAAATTAACTGGGTGTGGCAGTGGACACCTGTAATCCCAGCTATTCATGAGGCTGAGGCCAAAGAATCACTTGAACCCAGAAGGTGGAGGTTGCAGTGAGCCAAGATCGTGCCACCAAACTCCAGCCTAGGCAACAGAGCAAGACTCGTTCTCAATAAAAAAGTAAATAAAACTGAATGCTTATAACTGTGGTAATTATTTGAAGAGCTATTTATAGGCATATGACATAAAGTAGAAACACTAAAAAAGATAAAATAGACAAGTAGAAAATAAGCAACAGATAATCAAGGCAATTATTAACTCCTGGTAAAAGAAAAATTTGAAGGAGAAAGTTGATGTAACTGTGTATTACTTAGCTTAGCAGGGACCTCCTATATTTACATCGTTATAACGCTATAAACATTGTTATTGATTTTACCCAAAATTGTGTACATATCTCACTCAAGGATATAGGTGAAAAGTCACAGGCAAGGGAGTGAATGATTGTTTAAAACGAAGTGGAAGGTCTCTCATGCAGATAGGCCTGTCTCAAATCCCGGCTCTACCTAGTACCACTTACCTGGGTCAACTTGGGCAGCTTCTTATAACTTTCTGAGCCTCAGTTTCCCTCTCTAGAAAATGTATAATCTCTCATAAGATTGTTGTATTAAATAAAATAATATATACAAAGGCTCCCACACAAGTTAACACTAAATATATATTTCTTTCCAAGATTTTCTGATGCATCCAGACAACTCTCTTGCAAAAGAAAGTGTTAAAATAGGAGCTAACCCAGCCCCAGCTGTGGGAACAGCTTCCTCATCCAATTCCAGCCCCAGGCCTTGGAACAGTCTATGCTGTGATGACACAGAACTGCTCACCGGTCCTCACAACACATTGCACTGCAAGTTATACTGCTGTGCCATGATGTTTTGTCTGCCAAAATTTCCCTCTTTAACCATCGTGTCCATTTGTTAAGAACATCAATCTTCTATTATACTTCCAAACGTTCCAATTAGAATGAATTATTCTTTTAGTGTTTGGCACATTCTTAATGTATTGTGGTCTATTATGTATGTATGTCTTTCACAGACACTATAAGCAAGGACTTTGCATTAAAGAAGTCTAACCAATGCCTACTTGTTGAACAACTATTGTGTGCCAAGTACTGTGTACATTAGTAACTGAGCATCTAGGATGATTTAGACACATGTATTCATTCAAAATGAACCAGGAATTCTAATAGGATTGCGATCCATGTGACTGTGAGAAATACAGTTTCCTCCCTCATCGTATGTGCAGTGTGGAGAGAAGGGGCAGCCACGTAGAGGAGGAATTACAAAGCTAAGTAACACCTCTATCAGGGGAAGTATCTACGTCAATGAGAGACAAAGAGGGGACATCCGCACAGGCATGAGAATTCAAGGAAGGCTTTTTGGAAAAAGGAACTTCTAAACTAAAAATAGAATGAGTAGTAGCTCACTAAGGGATTCGAGAAGAGAGTTCAAGCTGAGGAAAAACACAAAAATGTGTACACAATATAATAGAAGCAAGAGTAATAAGTATTTGTCTCTACCTAGAGAAATCAGGGAAAGGTACGGGGGCATCTGAGCAGAGTCTTCAAGGATATTACTAGTAATAAAATATTACCAGTAATTATCTACTAGTAATAATTTTATTCTTTTCGTTGAACAATTACATTAATGTATTATTTGTCATCCTTAGTCCAGAAAGAATAATCTGATTGCTACTATAATAATTTTAATTCAGTAGTGTTATGTTTGCTACCTAAATGGTAGGAGTTTTTATTATCAAAAAAGCATGGACTTCCTTTATTTTGAAATGTATACTATAAACTGAAAATTAATTTAGATTTTTGAATCTTGCTTATTTTTAACTCTATTCTACTATCCAATTTAATTAGAATTTTTAAATAAATTTAGGTTGTTTTGTAGAGGAAAATATAGAAAACTAAAAGAAAAGAAGAAAATGACATGGACCACAGGGCAAGACTCCAAAACAAACCATTGCATTTCAAACTTAATAATTTCAGTTTTATTATAGTTATTTATAAAATATATTGCCAACATGATTTCAAGAAGCAATGACCTAGTAAAACTGAGTGGTATAGACAAGAGTCAGCCCAAAGAAAGGCGACTAGAATTGAAATGATATTTTCTAAGAGCCACCAGTGTGCTTACGCTACGTCCTATGGAATCAGAGATGAAGAAGTCAGTTTCTGCTTTTCAAAATAGGCTGTGAAGGCTGAGCAGATATTTTCTAGGCAGACAAGCATCAAAATCTCTCCGACTCATCTCTTTCATTGTTTCTACAGTAACTGTCTTAACTTAGGCTCACATCATCCGATGTTGAGATCATTAAAACATTCTCTTCCTTTGGGTCTTTCCTACCCAACTATTCATTATCCTGTGAACAGAGTGACCCTTCTCAATTGTATCTCTAAACCCAAATCTCCTCTTTTGTCTGCATTTCATCTTTATTTTTGAAAGATGTTTTTGCTGAGTATGGAATTCTAGGTGTTTTTTTGTTGTTGTTGTTGTTAATTATTTTTAAAATATTGCCCCATCTTCTTCTGTTTGCTTTGCTGCCAACAAAAAGTATGTCATCATTCTCATTGCTGTTTCCCTGCACACAATGCATTTACTTTTTCTGGATACTTTTATGATATTCCCTTTATATCCGTTTTAAGAAAATTGATTACAGTGTGCACTGGTGTCATTTTCTTCACGTTTCTTCAGCTTGGAGTTCTCTGGGCTTCTTGGATAGAGGGGTTTACGGTATTTATCCAATTTGGAAACATTTTGAATATACTGCTTTGAATACCCTTGTTTCCCCTTTTCTCTGGGACTCTAGTTACACATATCATAGACCTGGTGAGACCACCCCGTGGCACACTGATGGGGTAATGCACATTGGTGTTCATTTTATTTCTAGTATTTTTTTGTTTTATTTTAAATGTTTTCTACTGCTATTTTTTTTTTTCAAATTCACTAGTCTTTTCCTCTGTAGCCTCTAATTAGCTGTTAGTACCATCATGTGTATTTTACATCACAGGTATTTTTATCTCTAGAAGTCTGATTTGGATCTTTTTCATAGCTTTTACATGCTCATGTTTTCCTCTATCTTCTTGAATATACAGAATGTATTGCTAATAGCTGTTTTAATTTCCATGTCTATCAATTATATTATCTGTGCCATTTAATTATTGTGTCTGTTTCTATGGATTGATTTTTAAATCTTTATCCTAGGTTATATTTTCCTTCTTTGAGTATCTAGGCGGTTTGGTAGGATGCTAGATATTGGTGACTTTTAATTTGAGGGTACTCCTTTTTTTCTGTATTCCTGTAAGTATTCTTCAGATGTGTTCTTGGGTACAGTTAAGGTGGTTGGGAACAAACTGATCCTCTCCAGGCCTGTTTCTATGTTTTGCGAGGCAGACACAAACTAATCTGTCCCCATCAATGAGACAACACCCTTTTGTATATTCAACCTGACACCCTGTGCCATGTGAGGCATCCCGTAATGGCTGTCAGGAACACTGATTGTTCCCAGTCCTGTGTGGCTCCAGAAGTTTTTCTATCTACTCCTTCCTGGTGTTTTTGTTTGTTTGTTCCTTCTTTTTTCCCTGCCTGGCCTCAGGTAGCTTTCTTTAGTGCATGTTCTGATTGGTACTCGGCTAAGGACTCAGAAAGGACTTTTCCACGGAACTCCAAAGCTCTTTTTCTATGACGCTTGCTCCCCTCAGGAACACTGCTGAGAGAATCCCAGCCACACTGTCCTCCCTAAATTCTCCCCTTCTAAACTCGGGGAGACTACTGGACTCAGTTTGAGCTGCTGCTTTCTGCACTGCAGCCTGGAAACTCTCTCCGGGCAAAATAGAGAAATATTCCTAGAACTTGCCCCATTTGTTATTTTTTTTCCTTAAGGATAACTGTCCTATACTGCCTGTTTTCTAGTGCATGAATACTGTTATTTTATATATTTCATCCATGGGAAGATAAGTTCAGTCCCTGTTACTTCATTATGGCTGGAAGTGAAAACTGACCGTTATTTAAACAGTTGGTAGCTTCTAAATGCTTTCAGAAAAACATGACAACTTGGAGTGACATGGAAGGACCTAGCTGGTCTAGTCTCTGATTACCCTTCCAGTCTCATCTCCTTTACCAGACCATGAACCGTAGCCATGCAGAAACATTCACGGTACCAAATCTGCCATGACGCTTCCTACCTCTGTATTATGTTTGGGCAACTCCTCTGCTCTGATGGAACTTTGTTTCTACCAGTGAGCCTGAACTTCTGCCCATTCTTCAAGAATCAACCCAGATGCCATTTCTTCTAAGCTTCACCTAACCCCCATACCATGGCAGAAAGGAAGGATTTCTAAGCACATTGGCCAGCAACTGGTGTTCATGGGCCAAGTGAGTAACTGGCAGAAACCTTGGGAAATGTGAATGCTCATATATGACAGTTTTGGCCTCAACTCTCTATGGACGAAGAACTTGGTCTCTATGTCTTGGGACCTGGGGGCACATCCCTAACTGAGATGTAATATCCAGGTTCTCTGCTTGAGCTATGCCCCTGAAGTCCCAATTCTCCCAGCTGCATGAAATGGGGAATTTCATGGTAGAGGTTGATCTGTCTTTTTCCAATACCTCCCACTGCTGCAATCAGCTGAACTTATTGCCTAGAATCCCAACCCCAAAGTGAACTCATCACATTGAATTTATCTGCTAGTTCTCTCTCTGCTTGGCTGCAAGGTAACATTCAGACTACATTTCTTGGCTTTCTTCCAGGCAGTGGAGAGAGGGAAATGTATGCTTTGAAGCAGAACAAGAAAGCAAATTTGCAACAGTAACCCTGAAGTTGAGGGAGGAAGGCTTATTAAGAAAAGAGGTCCCTCCACAACCCTCAGAGAAGTCCTCTTCCTAAGAGACATTTTTATTTTGAAAGTCAAAGGTGGAGAAAGGCACTCAAGGAGGTCACAGCTCATTCCTCACTGTAGAATAGTTTGCACAGTGGCAGGATGATCATCATCAGACAAGGGATGTCCTCAGATTGGTAGCCTCCAGGATGAAGGGATAGAGGGAGTCCATACACTCAAGCTCCGATCACACCTCTGCCCATGAATGTGGACAGTTGTCTGTGTTGTAGAATGTGGTCTGTGTTGCCTTTTGCCTTTTCCTGACTTGAACCCTTTGAAGGCACCATTCAGCTCTAATTTCTCTGATGGGTTTTGAGCCCTACTGCATTCTCTGCCTAAGTTTCATTGACTCTTGGTGTGTCTGGGAAGAGGAAATATTTCTTTCTGTTCTTCCCGTAATGAAAAAGAAACATTCCTGACAATATCACAAATCACTGAGAGGAGTTAATTCCCGGCTGAAAGGCTACAACCTGAAGTCCAGCCCTGGAGCCTCGCCTTCTCTTTCATTTCCTGCTCCCATGCTGGCCCCATGGGGTCTTATTTGACCTTCATCCACTTTAATGGTAGTGTTGAGGGTCTCGGGATCCCTCTTGGGACCCAGGATTAGGTAATGGAGAAGTAGAAGAATCCCTATAGGACCCAAGCCTCCATCCCACTCTTCAGCTCCATTTTCCCAAAAATGCCAGCAGTAACCAATGGACATTGCTTGCCCAGTGATTCTATGAATGAAATGTGTTTGCTTCCCATTTGGCTTTCATTCCTGTATGTGCGGTTCTCTTGGTCTGGATCTCCAGAGAGCAGAAGTGAGTTTTGGGATCAGCATGCTGTGTCCCTGCCCTAAACTAATAAGACAAAGAAACTCATGGTATAGTCCAGAATCAAGTCATTTAAGCAAATATAATACAATGCCTCATGTAAATCCTTAATGGATACTTGTCACATTAAATAAAATATAAGCACAAAGATAGGCACTCAGTTCTTAAAGAACCCGAGAGAGAAGTCTATCACTTGGCCTGGCCTGGGGATATCTAGGAAAACTTTCAAAAGGAAGTGACTAGCCTCTTCCCTGACGTTCACCCTGAAAATTTATTTCCATAATGACTTTCTGATGACAGTGACTCAATGGAGAAACTCTGGCAGTTTAGAAACATTTTGACAACCTCCTACTTTGGAGAGCTGGGTAGTTATTAAGATGGAAGAAGCCAGCCAGCGGCTCTGTCAGGCAGCCAGGAAGGTTCCTGCTGAGGCCATTACAAAAGGAAGCAGTGGGGGAAGGCATTAGGAGAGTTGAGGATTGGGTAAAGACCCCAGACTGGGTCTCCGGAGCCTTTGATTAAGACAGGCCAAGTTTGTCCTCACCACTCTCAAAAACGTGCTTTCAGTGAATCCAGGGCGCAGAGTTCTAAACAAGGATGCTGTTAAAAGATAGATTAAAAGACATAAAAATAGTATTAGATTTCACGGCACAGTGAGGCCTGTCAAGTCCGGGCTCACAGAGTGAATTGCTTAAAGGCGATGATCAAAATGAGTCACCAGTGTCTGGTGCGATTGTGCTGATGCCTCTCGGAAAAGCAAAAGCCGGGACTATTGTTTGTGTCAAAAATACTTCTGAAGAGGCTACAGAAATCAAAAGGCGCTGATGTGCCAAAGTCTGAAGGGAGAGGAAGGGGGGGAGAAGGGAGGAGAGTCAGGGGCTGGAACATGTAGAGGAAGCAGATGAGCAAGAGGTAGCATCTCAGGGCAGGGTGGAAGGGAGGGGCTGATGGTGGAAGGGGCTGAGTTGGGGAAGCTGAGTGGAGTTGAGTCCTCAGAGACCCTCGCTTTGTCAAGCTCCTATTATGTGCTGGACATTGTGCTGGGCACCTTAGGCGTCACATATGAGAAAACAACGAACAGTTTCTTGAGGGAGCGGTGTGGCCTTTGAATGTGTCACTGAGCCTCTCTGAACCTCCGTGTCTTCTTCTGGAAAGTGAAGTTAAACAGCCACACTTCCCAAGGTGGTTGAGGATTTCATGTAAAATAACAGGGGCAAAAATATCAAGCATCCAAAAAGGGCTCAATATACAAAGTTGAGTCTGAAGACAATCACTGGGCAATCCTAATCATAAGCACATTCCTGAGAACAGGTTCATTTCCAGGTACTGCAATGAGCAGTCTATATTCAGACATTACCTAATTTAAACTCTCCAGGAAGACCTATGAGTTAGCAGTATTTCTATCACCATTTGACTAATAAAGAGACAGAGAACGTAAGTTGTTCAATGTCACACAAGAGAGAAGCCACAATTTCAAAATCCATCTGTCTAGTTCCAAAAACCTGTGATCCCAATCATTTTGCTGGCTGGTTTTCTAGAACGATAGAGGGCTAAGATCTGTCTTCTGGTGTCATCTTCAGGTGACCCAGTACCAAGCCCTCCACCTCCTGCAGTCCTTTTCATGCTGAAACCCGTCTGAAACGTCCTGCCAACCGGCCAGCCTGCTCTTGCTTGTATTCACTGGGGTGCTCACTTCCTGCTGAGGCAGCCTGACCAATTGCCCAACAATGCCATTGGTTTGAAAGTACTTCTTTCTCCAATCCATTGGATTGATTTCAGATTCAAAATCTGCACCAAGTGGATGCATTCTCAATTGTCACTTCCAGGGAGGAAATCTTTGACAAGTTCCTACTGCTTTTAAGAGTAAAATAGTCATAACTTGTTCTTCTTAAAAACTGCCAACAGCATGAAGAGAATCAAGACTGAAGACCAAAATTGCTTTTCTCTCCTCTCGATAACACTGTCAGCGTGGAGCAGGCCAACTGTGGAGGAACTTCAATCAGGGCTAAATTTATATTCATTCAGGTGCCACCGGACTCTGCTTTCTTGCCTCTCTTCTCTGATCAATGCACTCATTAAAGGACTCTAGCTTGGCAATAGATTCACCTTAATGTTTTTCACCCTGGGGTTTCAATAACACAGGCTCTGAGACTCTAACAAGCTGCTGAAGAATGAAAAGGAAAAAAAAAAAAAAAAAGCTTTATCTTTGCCTCCTCGTATAGAGTCCTGAAATTGTTCCTCTTTGTGTTTTACAAATGGCTCTGTTGACTGTATATAATTTTATAGAGGAGTTTTGAGGGGCGTATATGGGAAGAGGGAGATCGGGAAAATATTTATGTAAAGCAGGTGTACGGGAGGAATATCCAACTATTTATTCCAAAACAGTGAGAAATTTGGAAAGCGTTTACTTCTGTTTTCCTTAACTTGGAAGATTTGTTTGGAAACTTAAAATAAAAGGTTTGCTTAACTTTTACCAAATTACTTCATATTTGTCTTCAGAGAGGCATGCTTTCATTTCTACACATTTTGTTGTAGAATCTGTCTACATATTCATGTATTTTCACAGTCCCAAGCATGGTATGCAGGTCGATACCTGGTTTGGATCTGTGTTCCCACCCAAATTTCATGTCAGATTGTCATCCTTAGTAGGGCATGGTGGCTCATACCTGCAATCCCAGCACTTTGGGAGGCAAGGCGGGCAGATCATTTGAGGTCAGGAGTTCCAGACCAGCCTGCCCAATATGGTGAAACCCCGTCTCTACTAAAACTACAAAAATTGCCCAGTCATGGTGGTGTGTGCCTATAATCCCAGCTACTCAGGAGGCTGAGGCAGGAGAATCGCTTGAACCTGGAAGACAGAGGTTACAGTCAGCTGAGATGATGCCACGGCACTCCAGCCTGGGCAACAGAGCAAGACTCTGTCTTAAATAAATAATTAAATAAAAATAAAAAATTGTAATCCTCGTTGTTGGAGGAGGGGCTTGGTGGGAAGTGATTGGATCATGGGGGCAACTTTCCCCTTTGGTGCTGATCTCCTGGTAACAAGTGAGCTATTTATGAGATCTGGTTGTTTAAAAGTGTGTAGTGCCTCCCAGCCCTCCTCTTCCCCCTACTCTGGTCATGGAAGACGTGCCTGCTTCCCCTTCACCTTCTGCCATCATTGTAAGTTTCCTGAGGCCTCCCCAGCCATACTTTCTGGCCAGCAGAGCCATCAGCCAATCAAACCTCTTTTTTTTGTAAATTACTCAGTCTCAGGTACTTCTTTATAGCAGTGCAAGTATGGACTAGTGCATGTCATGTTCTTATTAGTATCTACACTAAACAATTTATCATGAGTGTTCCCTACTGTTCCTTATGTTGTTTCAGTTCTTTTTTTTAGCCTATTGTTACTGAAGAACTTGTAAAATAGAGACTCTTAGCTATTCTCATTAATTTCCCTTTTTCCCATAATTACCTAACATTAGTCACTCTTGTACGTTTATTCATTTTTTTACAGGGAAATGATCATCACCTTTGAGGTCCTTCATTGTCTGTTTCTACTACACACATTGACTATATTATCTGAAATCAAACCACTGTCATGATGTCATCCACTTTGGATGTCATGATACTTTCCACCTGTAAGGTAAACGTATCTGATAGCAATCATGTAAGCATACCCTTGCAATGATTCTGTATGGCAGATGCACTTGAATGGGGGTTTCAAACTAGGGAATCCAGGAGTGGCTAACCTGGAGATTCATTTGTTCCTTATGTATGGTAAGCATCTGAGTCCCCACACTGCCCCAGCTCAAGAAACACAATTCTATATAGGAGATTAAGGCTCTGAGTTTGGGGTTAAATGAAAGTTACCAAGTGGAGATTATTATGAGGAGGATATTAGTCTGTTTTCACACTGCTGATAAAGACATACCTAAGACTAGGCAATTTACATAAGAAAGAGGTTTAATAATGGACTTACGATTCCTCATGGCTAGAGAGGCCTCACAATCATGGTGAAAGGCAAAAGGCACTTCCTGCATGGTGGTGGCAAGAAAAAGAATGAGAGCCAAGTGAAGCGGGTTTCCCCCTTATCAAGCCATCAGATCTCATGAGACTTATTCCCTACCAAGTGAACAGTATGGGAGAAACTGCCCCATAATTCAATTATCTCCCACTGGGTCCCTCTCACAACATGTAGGAATTATGGGAGTACAATTCAAAGTGAGATTTGGGTGGGGACACAGAGCCAAACCATATCAGATGTTAAGTGAGAATCATGTATAAACTGCATGATATTTGCAGGTGGTTGTGATTTTGCTGCCCAGCTCGCCACCACTGGACTGTGAGGTAATATTTTTCCACCCACTGCCACTGGGTCTTTTCTGAACATAAGGCAGTTCCCTGCCCAGCCCACCACCACTGGACTCCCTCCACCTGTACGTAAGCCCCTAATGAAGCCCCATGTCTCATTCGGGTCCTTTGTTTGGCCTCTTGAAGTTGGTGCTTTTTCCGCTAAGCCTAACAGGGACTCAGCACAACACCACCTTCTGAGAGTTAATGGCTGTGTGCCCATCTATTCTTTTGTAATAAGCAGTTTATGATGGATGGGCCAGCTGTTTATTTGGCACAGGAATGAATGTTCAACCACGTGGTGGTCACTGTGCTGGAAGCTAAAACAGTCATAAAACAGACATGCTTATTTGACAGATGAAGAAACTGAAGCACCGATGAAAATGTTCTGCTGCTCAGTGGTTGGGCTGACCCAAAGCCATGTTTTCTACCTGACATTCAAAATGGGCTCTGTTGACTCTGCCAAAACCGTAATTGTGTAAAATTCAGGGGTTAAGCTAAGGTTAGTGTTGTCATGCTATTATTATAGATACCACAAATCAGCAGGGCTCAAAAGGTCCTAAAATACTTTTCAATATCATGTGCAGAGAAATAATTCTATATAGTCTTTGGATACCATTAAACACTGCCTTCGACTACTCTATTACCGAGCTGCTATTTGGTCAAAATAACAGCCGGAACTTGTGTGTCCCTAACACAAAAAGCTCTGTGTTAGATGCCATACAGGTGATATCTCAGTATCGGTTTCATTCCATTTTATAGACAAGGCATCTGAATGTTATAGAGTTTAAGAAGCTTACCTAAAGGCACGTGTGCAAGTGGTGGACCTGGCGGACCTGGTGGACCTGAAACCTAAAGCTTCATCTTTCTCATTTCAGAATCTGTCACCCTAAACCTCACAACAGGTTTAGCACTGGGCATTCAAGATGGCCACACCATGGAATGAATCTTTGTACAACTTCTTTTTTTTTAGAAGAAAAGTCTTAGACTAAGAGAAGTTGAGTTATGGATCCCAAATCATATACTGACAGATCTGTCTTTCAGGCCAGGCTCCCCAAATCTTCTTTCCAGAAGAATTCCAAATAATGTATCACATACATATCCACAAGGCAGAGCTCAATTCCTTTCCTCTTGATTCTGGGCTGGACTTAGTAACTTGTTTCCAAAGAATGAGGTATAGAAATGAGAATATAGAAACCAGGTGGACACTACCTTGACCAGGTGATTAACATCAGCAGTGATAAGTTATCTTGCTTGCTACCACATACTCCTTACTATGCAACCAGAAGAACACTTCGCCTCCATGATATTCTTCTCAAAAATCTATAACCCCAATCTAATTAGACAGGTTCAAACAGGGGGACATTCTACAAACTGCCTAGTAGTCTTCAAAACTCTTTAGAGAATCAAAGAAAAATATTAAGAAATCCTTGGATTACAAGAGACTACACAGACACGACAACTAAGTGCAATGTGCGAGAGGACATCAGTGAAAAACTAGGTCCCAGGCAAACGCAGCCTGTTAGCTCAGGTTCCAGCCCAGTATTAACTTCTTGGTTGCTGTAGGTGCACCATGGTTATGTAAAATGTTAGCACTAGGGGAAGCTGGGTAAAGGGTATGTTTACAACTTTGCTATAAATCTGAAAACATTACAAAACACAAAGTTTCAGGTAATATAAAAATTAAAATAAACAGGTCACCAAAACTTTAGCTGCCTGTTTCATGCCCATTTCCTTAAAGCTTCAATTCACTCACTCTCTTTTTTTTTTTTTTTTTTTTGAAATGGAGTCTCACTCTGTTGCCCAGGCTGGAGTGCAGTGGCACAATCTATGCTCACTGCAACCTCCACCTCCAAGCTTCAAGTAATTCTCCTGTCTCAGCCTCCCAAGTAGCTGGGATTACAGGCACCTGCCACTACACCTGGCTAATTTTTGTATTTTTAGTAGAGATGGGGTTTCACTATGTTGGCCACGCTGGTCTCAAGCTTCTAACCTCAGGTGATCCACCCGCCTTGGCCTCCCAAAGTGCTGGGATTACAAGCATGAGCCACCATGCCCGGCATTCCTCATTCCTTATAGAAATAAAAATAAAAATAATCCAGGGGTCTAAGAGGATATGTGAGGACCACTATTGACTCTAAACAACCTAGAGCAATTATTCTTGGAATGTGTGTGGCCTCACAAACACCATGCTCTACACATGTGCGCTGCACACTGCTAAGACTGGTTCCAAACACACGGCTACATCATTTTGCCTTCAGGCTGAGAGGCTGGGGTTTCACTTGGCCACTGGCCAGGGCAGAATTGTTCTGGGTTTCTTTTATTTATTATTATTTATTTATTTTTCCTTACTGGGGCAGCAGTGCTACAGCTGAGCCTCTGTAGAAAGAGAATGACATTCTTCCTTTTTTTTTTTAAGAGGAATAGTTAAAAATACACATTGGTACATACTGCAATTATCGTTCAGAATAAACGCAGGAATGGTGACATTAACTCATGGGAGTGCAGCAGCTGCCGGCTAGTTGAAAGCCGTCCTCGGTGCCGTGCGGAGGTGTCCAATGCTAATTGTTCCTTTAGTCTATCTGTCTGATGTCAAGAGGCAATCCCCTGGGTAAACCCAAAGCAGCTTTTTACCTCAGCATAGCCCAGAGTCAGCTTGTCCTCAGTAAGGTGTTCGCTGGCAAGGGGGTAAAATGCTACAGATTGATCATGGTTTCATTAACTGTACCTTTGGCAGTTTAGCATTGCCTTTGATTAACTGGGATTGCCCAATAGAAGGCTCAACGAAAACCCATAACAGACTAATTATTAGAGTCACTAGGCTGGGCGCAGTGGCTTACGCCTATAATCCCAGCACGTTGCCGGGCCAAGGAGGGTGAATCACAAGGTCAGGAGTTCGAGACCACTCTGGCCAACATGGTAAAAGCCTGTCTCTACTAAAATACAAAAAATTGTCCAAGCATGTTGGTGTTCACCTGTAGTCCCAGCTACTCGGGAGGCTGAGGCAGGGGAATCACTCGCACCCAGAACGTGGAGGTTGCAGTGAGCTGAGATCACCACACTGCACTCTAGCCTGGTGACAGAGCAAGACTCTGTCAAAAAAAAAAAAAAAAAAAGAGGCACTATGTTAGCTGAAAACCAACCAAATGCCAGATAGTATCAGGCACTTGACCAGTTTTTTAATCCTCTGACCAATCTGCTGAGAAGTAGTGCCTGCAGTTTATATAAATGGGGCTCGGAGCTATGAAATGACCAGCAGGTTGGCACTTTGGCAAGTGGCTGGCATGGACTTTTCTCCAGCCCAGGCCGGAGTGTCAGCACCATGCCTCGAACTCTGGGTGCCTAGATGACTGTTTTACTCATTTATTGACTCTAATATACCCCTCATTCTAAAAAGGAATGGGGATGCCTTACAGAAAGGTTACACCCTTAGCAGTTTTATCAGCTTTAAATGATTTAACCCAAGTTGATAAACTTGTATTAGGTTTACGTTAAGCCCTCCCATATGGCAGGCGTGTGTTGAGCCACTGACATGCTGATGATATGTGTTGCTAATCACATTCACAGTATTCCTTTGAAGTGGATATTATTATTTATAGATGTGCAAATTGCATCACCTGTGATTCAGTAGGGGCAAGACACTGTGGAGAATGGGAAAAAAGTGATTTGATGCATGGTCTACTGCTCTTAAAGGACATTCAACCCAACAGAGGGCTACAAAAGCCCCCGAAAGTGTAAGGCAGACTCTGGGAAGTGGGCGTGCCTTCAGCATGGATCCTACCGCACTCTCCCCACCCTGTTTGCTGTTTGCTTTTTCCTGCTCACATCATGGATCTTGCAGCTTTGACTGCTACATTCTCATCAGAAATCTCCAGCCCCAACTTCTGCACTAGATACTTTTGAGAATACTTAATACTTTTGTTTGTTTGTTTGAGATAGGGTCTCACTCTGTCATCCAGGTTGAAGTTCAGTGGTGTGATCTCGGCTCGCTGCAACCTCCTCCCTGAGCTCAAGTGATCCTCCCTCGTCAGTGTCCTAAATAGCTGGGACCACAGATGTACATCCCCACGTCCAGCTAAGATTTTGTAGTTTTGGTAGACACAAGGTTTCACCATTGCCCAGGCTAGTGTCCAACTCCTGACCTCAAGCGATTTGCCCACCTTGGCATCCCAAAATGTTGGGATTACAGGCATGAGCCACTGTGCCAGGCTGGGAATACATACGATTTTCTCTCCAGTTTTGTGGCATTTCTGTAAGGCACTGCCCACCTGTGGGAGGGGTAGAGGGAGAAAGGGAGACTAAAAGAGGGAAAGGAGAAGGGGAAGAAGGGAAGAAGTAAGAAGAGAGGTGAGAAACAGAGGGAAGGGAATGGGAACATCAGAGAAGGACAAGGAGAAGGGACAGGGGAGTGGAGAGAAAGAAGAGGGAAATGGAAGCGGGGAAGAAGGGAACGTGAAGGGGAGGGAAGAGGAGGGGAGAAGGAGAGCAAAGAGATTGTCAATCTGACCAGAAAGAGGAGTCTGCACTCCCGAAGATTCCAGAGTGGGAGGAGGAGAAGAGGGAGTTCCCCCAACTTACTGGGCCTCTCCCCAGGCACGGAAGCCACATGTGTTTATTTTCTTACGCTCCTGGCACCTCCTCCCATGAAGAACAATTGAGCTCCTCTGTGCTTTGGTGATACGGAAACAGTCCTTCCCTCTGCTTCCCAGAAGCTGTGTAGAACCAACCCCTAGCCCCTTGCTCTTCCATTTACTTAAAAAACGCCTCTGGGTACCACAGCAAGCAAACAGATCAACCCTGCCCTGGTGGAGATGATGGACTACTGGAGGACGCAGACAGAGAACTGGAAGTTACAATGTGGGGTACAAAATCCTAGACAAGAAAAGCCCAAGGCAGGAGCCAAACCTAGAGGAGCATGGAAAGTCCCCCAGAGAAAGCAATGTCCCCAGAGGCTCTGAGGTCCCCTTGGAGCCTACCCACAAAGTGAGGGCTGAGAGCGGAAGAGAGGGAGGAAGCAGGAGGTGCAGATTTCAGAGTTCAGCAATAACACGGCAGATCCTGGAAGAGGAAAGATAATGGTCAAAGCTGGAACACAGGGCTGCGCTGGACTGGGTGCGGGGGATCCCTAGGAGGGAGGAGAGACCATTCAGGGATGGCCTCGGAGCGGACAATGAGAAGTTAGACTTTTAAACTGTGTCTTACCCAAGTCTCTTACAATGAGACAAGATGATCTGCTCAGTTTTTTGTTTTGTTTTGTTTTGTTTTTGCTTTTTGGGGGGTAGAGCCTCTGATGGCAGGATGAGAGGGGACCAGGCTGTAGAAGGAGCCAGGAGATACCGTGAAGGCTGTGACAGGCAGCTAGAGAAGACCTAGGGAGAGGGCCAGGGTGCTGGGGAAGATATCCAGGCACTACTCAGGAGATGGGACTTGTAGGACCGGATGTGGGATTGGGTGTTGGCTTGTGGGGAGATGCAGAGAAAGTCAAAGAACACTCTTAAGGTTTCAGGTCTGGACAAATGGGTGGAGGGAGATGCTGTCCCCGAGACAGAGAAAGAAAAAGGAGGTAGTTGGTCTTATACGGGTTTGTGGTCTTATGGGAAGGCCGTGTAAATTGCATACAGAAGCTGGATATTTGGGTCTAGAGCAGAGGTCGGCAAACTCTGTAAATGGCCAGGGAGAGGATGCTTCTGGTTTTGCAGGTTGTTCAGTCTCTGCTACAACGACTCACCTCCACTGCTGCAGCTGGAAAGCAGTCACAGGTGATGTGTAAACCATTGGATGTGGCTGTGTTCCAGTAAAACTAATTGACCAAGGTAGTAACAGGCTAGATTTGCCTGGAGGGCCAGAGCATGCTGACCCTGGTCGAGAGTATTAGATAGATGCCTGGGCTGGAAATAAATATTCAGGGAAAGTGATTTGAAGTAATGAGTGTGGACTATGGAGAGAGACATCGATTTAGATATATCTATTAAGACACATACTCTATTTTTCTATGTATAGATACATAGATGTTGAGAGATTTATTTTAAGAAATTGGCTCACATGACTATGGGCCTGGCAACCCCGACGTCTGCAGGGCTTGGTAGCAGACTAGGAACTCAAGCAGGAGCTGATGCTACAGTCTTGAGGCAGAATTTGTTTCTTTCTGGGAAACCTCAGTGTTTGTTCTTACGACCTTCGACAAATTGGGCGAGGCCTAGTAATCTGCATTCCTTAAAGTCAACCACATCTGCAAAACACCTGCCAAGTGCACCTGGATTCTGTTTCTATTAAATGACAGGGTACTATAGCCTAGCTGAGTGGACACATAAAAGTCAGCATCACAGGGGTCCTCTTAGATTCTGCTGCTCCTCTTTTGTAAACAGCCTCATCATCCCATAAAACCATGTTTTGGTTATGGTTAATGAAGACCACAATACTTTACGGTATCACTTCTGTTTTGATCCCATATGCCCCAAGTGCCTATGTCAATGTCTTTTTTTTTTTTTTCAGATGGAGTTTCGCTCTTGTCATCCAGGCTGAAATGCAGTGGCAGGATCTCAGCTCACTGCAACCCCCACCTCCCAGGTTCAAGCGATTCTTCTGCCTCAGCCTCCCAAATAGCTGGAATTACAGGCAGGTGGCACCACACCCGGCTAATTTTTGTACTTTTAGGAAGGTTTTACCATGTTGGTCAGGCTGGTTCGAACCCCTGACCTCAAGTCATCCTCCCGCCTCAGCCTCCCAAAGTGCTGGGATTACAGGCATGAGCCACTGAGACTGGCCCAGTGCCCACATCAATATCGATGTTTCAGGGTATGTCTGCCTTTGTCCAACAGCTGAACAGCATCCACTGCTCCTTCCCTGCCTGGAAATCCCCTATTAAATGCCTCTCAGGTAAGATGGTCACCCAGGGTCTTCCCCTCTCTGAGCTCATGTGTTCAGAAGGTTGTGGAAGGGGCCACAGACTTCCTGCTGCTTTCCTCATGCAAACACCAGTCACGAGTGCCTTCGTATCAGGGGTGGAGGAGCCCTGCGCACTGGCAGTTCTCCAGAGGAAGAAAGGCATCTGCAACGCCTAATAACGGCACCATACATATGTATACATTTTACACAAAGCTGTTTTAAAAAATCAATGTCTCTCCTACAGATGTCATATTGTGTAAAGAAATGCGAACCCAGCAGCACCCCTGCCAGCGGCAATTCTGAACCCTCATTTCTGTGTTCTCAAGGCATTACATGGGAAGGTATGTGCGTTTAAGGGCATCCAATTGTCTCTGCACCAGAAAAGCAGCAACATCCTGAGCACGCCTTTCCTCTGGGGTTCATGTGCAGGCTATGCTGATGGACAACATGGCCTACAGGGACCATGCAGGAGGAAGGGAGCCCAAAGCCAGGCCAAATAGGAGCAGGATTGTCCTCAGGTAAATGCCAAGAACACAGTGCCTGGAAATTATATTGCATTGCCTCCATTTCCCCAGTTATAAACACTCGGGATCTGATGACTTCCTTACGAAAGGCGGTGTAAGGTAGAATTGCCACCTTCCAGAGAGCACGAACTACCCCACCCACATCCCATGTCCCACATGCTGGCATTACTGGCATGAGCCACCGCACTAGGCCAGATTGTATTTTCTAACCTTCTCCAGATGTGGCCACGTGATGGCTGTTTGCCAATGACAAGGAAGCAAAAGTGACATGTGTTACACCTGGGTGGGAGCTTTGAGGGCCGGTGAGCGATTTGCTGACTCTTTCCCCTGCAATCATGGTCATGAATCTGACAGGGGCTGCCCTATCAGCCTGACCCTGGTGGGAAGACAGCATGGAGCCCAGCCCCCAGCCACCCTCAAAGGGCACATCCAGGCACATCTGCAACAGAACTGACAGTCAGCTTGCCTTTCCAGGAACACAAGCATGTTCCATACTACTGGGCACATACATTTTATTACAAATCACATCATAATATGATTTGTAAAGCAGACATGACTGCCACTGTCTCTGTGACTGTCACTCTCTGCCTCACCTTAGACAATGGCTGCCACTGGTGTGGATATTTGTGGGGCACGGGGTTCTTCTGCTCCCCTGATGCTGGCAGCATCTTGCCTCAAACAAGCACAGCATGGCCCTACTTTCTGTGCCGTTGGAGGGGCACCGCTCCTACAGTGACGTTCCTCCAGACTATATGTGCAAGCATGGGTCAGATATAAAGGTGTCTGAGCAGCCCTGAGGGGTGCCCTCAAGTAAGGAGGGAAGGTGGGAGCCAAGCGCCTCCTTCCCTCCCTGCTGACACTTCCCAGCCGCATCCTGAGTGTTTCACAGACAGCCCTGGAGGAACGGCGCTCCACAGCCCACATCAGTATCCTCGCCAACACGCCCTGGCACTGGTGTTTCCTTCTTCCCTGCTTCCTCACTCCTTGATAAACTGCCAAGCAAACCATCTCAGTAGAGTCCTCCCAGCTCCTTCTGATTTCAGGAGGACCCCAGCTAGGACAGTGTCTCTGAAACCCACGGTGCCCTCTCACTCAAGTGCCCCAGTGTTGGCACAACTCCTACCAAATTGTTGGTGTTGACTCTCTATGTGTGTCATTCAACCAGGACAGCATTGATTGGTTAAAAGGTGAATTAACAAGCTTGACTCTGAGAACAATAACAGGTCCCTGAAAAATTTATATCTCTAGGAAATTAAGAAACAGCCGTAATCCCTTTACAACCTCAAATTCCTATCCAGGAAAATTATAATCCGTTCACCTTTCCTTCTCCATGTTTTCAGCAATGCTGTGGGTCAAATGTATAGAGGGGAAAATACTCACAAAACATACTGACACAATAGCAGTGAGGGAATTGAGATGAGGGCCAGAGTCGAGATTTTTTGCAATGAGATCTTGGGACGGAAAGGAAGCAAAAGACTCTCGTCCTGGGGCCTGCTTTCCCTGAAACACTAGGCTGCAGGAAGGAGGGAAGTTTGTATGGGGGGCCTTAAGACCATGGACTGGTATTGCTCTCTAGAAGGCAGAGTGGTGGAAAATCAAAAAGGTAACAAATGTATGATCCAGAGCCAGACACAGAAAATAAGAGTCCGGTGTCTACAAAAGCATCATAATATTTTTTATCAGCTGAATAACTAGGTGGTGTTGTATAACAAATAATGCAACATCTTAGTGACCTAAATCCGCAAACTTTTACTTCCCTCTTAGGTCAGCTGCCCATCGAGGGTGGCTGGAGGCTGTATTCCCACCAGCACCAGGCTGATAGGCAGCCCCTGTCAGATTCATGACCATGATTGCAGGGGGAAGAGACAGCAAATTGCTCACCGGCCCTCAAAGCTCCCACTCAGGTGTAACACATGTCACTTTTGCTTCCTTGTCATTGGCAAACACCTATCACATGGTAAGAAAATACACTCTGGCCTAGTGCGGTGGCATATGCCTGTAATCCCAGCACTTTGGGAGGCCAAGGCAGGCAGGCCACTTGAGCCCATGAGCTGGAGACCAGCCTGGGCAACATGGAGAAACCCCATGTCTAGAAAAAATACAAAAGTTAGCCGGGCATGATGGCACACACCTGTAGTCCCAGCTACTTGGGGGACTGAGATAGGAGGATCGTTTGAACCCAGAAGTCAAGGCTGCAGTGAGCCAAGATCATACCACTGCACTCCAGCCTGGGCAACAAAGTGAGACCCTATTTCAAAAAAACAAAGAAAAAATAAAATGCAATCTTACCAGAAGGCAGAGGGCTGAGGGCTACAAACACTTGGTAGAGAACAATGTCAATATTACTACAAACCGCGTTTGTGAACGCCTCCTCCAGGTCTCAGAAGGGGAAGCTCCTGGACAGTCATGGCACAAAGGAGGCTAAACAGGTATTCCAGTTCACCGGTTTTTATTTTTCTTGCAATTTTCAGATGTTTCAGAAAATATCGTTCACACTTTGGTTACCTGTAATCTATCTTTTTTGTCTTAATAATTTTTGTTAATATATATACATGAATTTTTAAATAGTCGCATTTCAGTTACACAGAAATGTATACATTTTAAAATGTATCTTATTTTTAATGTAATTTAACTTATATATGAAGGCATTCGTCTTTGCACTCAAGGACTTCAGCCACCCTCGTTCTTCTTTCTCATAAAGTCCTACATTCTAGAACCACACGTTTGCCTCTTCTGAGTAACTTTATGACTCTTTGTTGTTGCTTGGAAAACCCCATCATAGAAAACCAATTCTACGGCCCAGTATTGAGGAGCACCCCATATTAAGGGCAAAAAATAAGCCTAAAAAGGAGAGGGAGAGAAACAAAAATTAAATAACCAAGAAGGTCAGAATGAAGACAGGGACAGGGGCTGATGAGAGGGTGTGGAGGGCCCACCTGTCCCCACGCCCTGCCACCTGAGGTGGCTGATCAGCAGGGCAGCTTTGCAGGGCATTTCAGCTGCAGAAGAGCCATTCAGAAACGCAGAGCTGTCCTTCCAGGCAGCCCTAGTCCTTCCCATGCTGCTGGAGCCTTAACTAGGAATGTCGTCAGGCTGGCCTCAGGGGGACCACTGCTGCACACTGTGGTCCTGGGACCCCAAAGTCTGTGAGGCTGGTATGCAGGAGGAGGAATCGCATGTTCGGCCTGGGGACCAGGAGGGTTAGCTCAGCCCCAGGATCCTCCCTGCAACCTGCCCCAAACACTTTTCCTCCTCACCTGGCCGAGCAGGATCACCTCCAACACACACACTGCACCCTCGTCTTTCTCTAACCTGACCACGGCAACGCCCCTCTCAGAGTCCACTGAGAATTCATGACCAAATTTGAAAATTAAAGCAGGAAGGTCCTTCATGGAAGAGAAGAAAATGTCTTTCTGTTTCTCTGCCTCTTGCTCAGTACCCAAATGCATCTCGATAATCAAATAACCCAGAGGGAAGGAGCGTCCGGAAAATGGGTTTATTTATGGTTTCTAGCCAGGAATTGCACTTACATTTTTCTGATATTTATAATTAGGTGGGGAGGGAAAGAACACTGAGTTTTCAAGCACTGTGTCTTCATTAGGCTTGTGGTCCTGAGACCTCGGGGAACCGCCTCTGCACACTGTGATGTGGGGGCCCTAAGGCCTGCGGGGCTGCTGATGGAGGAGGAGGAATCTCAGGTTCAGGTCAGGAATCGTGTGCTCTGGCAGAGGAGATACCCAGGGCCCATGGGCTGCCTGTCACCACCCACAGGCTTTGTGTCCGCACAAGTCCCTTAGCACCGCTGAGTCTGTCTCCTCAGCTCTAAAATGGAAAACAAGAGGCTGGATTAAAGGCTGGCAAAGATCACTTCCCTCTCTAAACGAATAACATACTGTTACGAATGCCAGGATCTGGGCCCCATTTTATACCAGCTCAGAGTATATTAAGAAACCACAACACCTTATCCTCTCCACCTGGGCTACACTTGACCCTTCCTCTCATGCAGGCAAAGTTCCTGGAGGCAGACTCCATGTCCCCCTTGATATGCTTTGGCTGTATCCCCACCCAAAATCTCATCTTGAACTGTAATTCTCATAACACCCGTAGTCCCCATAATCCCCATGTGTTAAGGGAGAGACGGGTGGAGGTGATAGGATCATAGGGGCGGTTTCCCCCATATGTTCTCATGACGGTGAGTGAGTTATTACAAGATCTAATGTTTTTACAAGGGGCTCTGCCCACCGTGACTCAGCACTTCTCCTTCCTGCCACCTTCTGAAGAAGCTGCTGGCTTCCCCTTCACCTTCCACCATGACTGTAAGTTTTTACAAGGGGCTCTGCCCGCTGTGACTCAGCACTTCTCCTTCCTGCCACCTTGTGAAGAAGCTGCTGGCTTTCCCTTCACCTTCCACCATGATTGTAAGTTTCCTGCGGCCTCCCCAGCCATGCTGAATTAAATCTCTCAGTCAATTAAATCTCTCTTTTCTTGATAAATTACCCAGCGCTGGGCAGTTCTTTACAGAGGCATGACAATGGACTAATACACCCCTCCTACATCCTCCCTCTGACTGTCCAGAAGTAGAGAAGCATTGCAGATATTCTTTCAAGAGTCATCTTGAGACTACACAAATGATAAACCCTTCAAGGCCTCAATGTCCTTAGCTCTAGTCAGCTTTACTTAGATATGTTGGTTCACTTGTAATAAGAGTTCACATTTTCTTAACACTTGCTATATGCCAGGCATTGTTTTAAACAGGTTCCTTTTTCTAAACTTTCTCATATTCTGTCCTCATAGTAATGTGGTGGTCAGGTGCTATTATGGTTACCCCATTTTACAGATGAGTTCACTGAGACACAGAAAGGTAAGTACCTTTCCCAAGGCCATATCTCTAGGGAGGTGAGGAGCAGGACCCAAACCTGCAATTCCAGCTTGAGAGCCTACGCCCTTCAATTCTATTGATCTATCCACCCACCCACTTTCTAGAAGCTTCTCTGCTCATGCCCCTTCTCTTCTTCTAAAGGTCAGCCACCATTTCTCTGCTCAGGATTATACTGTGTGTCTGTTTCAAGACAGCTCTATCTTTGTACAACTATGGCCTCCCATCATCCCTCAAAATAAAAGCCTAAGGATAGGAGAGATGAAAGTACAACCTTCATAAGATGTGTGTGTGTGTGTGTGTGTGTGTGTGTGTGGCAGGGAGGCCAAGGATTCTGTGCCAACACCAGTTGTGATTGGAGATGGGTATCTCCACCATTCCCCTTTCTCATCCTCATCCAGTAAACCCCAGCATTGCCCAGGCAGCAGGCCAGCTCTACTGCAGGAAACTCCACTCTAGCCCAGCAGATATTTTCTAATTCCACCTCCTAGGAGTTTGTATTCCAACAACAAAGCTTATCAAATAGCTATTGCTCCAGAAGCATTTTCCAAGAAGAAATGAAAACCATGATCACAGTGGTGAGGAAATATGCATTTTATTTAGTTGTAGAAGTGAGGAGACCAAAATCACTCTACCACCTGGAAAATATGCTCTTGTTGGCTCCTGATTCAGACTTCTCTGTGTTTCTGACATCCAGACAAGGAGCAGCAAATGATTTTACCCAGCGATGCCTATCTGCAGTCTCCCCAGGCCCCGTCTCTGCCCTTGCTCGTATCTGGAAGTCCAAACTTGGTGGAATGAGCATCTGTCCATGGCTCCATTCCTCCCCTGTCAGATGATGAGACTAACACATGACCTGCCGGCGGTCACCAGTATTAAATCCACGTAGCATGCAAAGCCTACCAAAGAGCCTTCAGCACCAAAGAATATCTGTGAATGATAGTTGAATTCAAATGGAAAAGGAGCTTGAGAATGAATGTGTCTGATGAGCTCAAATTGGGCAAATTCAGGCTACCAGGTGATGGTTTAGATGCTATCTGAGAAAGCCATCTCTTCACTCAGAGTTTACAGAAATATAAAAAGACAAATATGCACATAAACAGTGCTAACTCAGATGCAGGGAGATTGTCTTGTTATTTCAGGCACAACCAAATTAGCTTCTGCTGTGGCTGCTGAACACTTTGCTTGTAGAGCCTCAGATGAGTGGCAAAATACAGAGCATCCGTCAGACCAACAACGTAATTGTGCAATCATAACTCACAGCTATGGAGCACCTTCCATGTATTGTGCATCGTGTTCGTATTAGCTCCATTCATCCCAAGAGCCCTTTCATGCTTTGCATTGCAGAGATGAGGAAGTTGACCCCATCTGCTCAAAAACGGAAAAAGTGGTTGGATCCAGTGTCCCTAAAATTCATTCGAAATGGGGATCGTTATTCATTTTTCCTGGGTGAAGAAGTTGAAGTGGTTTGTTCACGGTCACATCTGAGCCAGTCAGAAATGGAATCTGGCCTACAAATTAGGTCTGCCTGACTCCAGACCCCATGGCATCAAGTGCTCCTCACCAGCAAACTCAGCCCCTGATGAAGCCCATGATGCAGCAAACCGGGACCCCAACACGGGGGTCGGGTGAACCTCCCACAGCCCAGCCGCTTGTTAGGAGAAACCTGCCAGAGGATGTAAGCACAGATGCTGAGGACAGTCCTGGAGTGCTCTTTCTGTATCAGCAGTTCAGAGTCCTGGTGTTGAGGCAGGAAGAGGCACCATAGCAGAGATAGACATGGGGATGCAGAGAAATGAGTCAGAAATGGGGGCATCAGGAGGGAAGCAGAGGGTAAGCCATGGCGACCTTGATTTTGCCCAGGACTGCAGACTCTGTATTGCTCATCTTGGGGAGCCTTTGAAGCAAGGATCTGGCAGGGTCAGGTTTTGGATTAGAATGAGCTCTCTGCAGGAAGAGCTGAGGGTGCAGGAAGCCGGTCTGTGTGGGAGAGGATCAGTGGCCCCAGTTGCAAGGAGATCTTTGGAAAGAAAGAACTTTTTTAAATTTTTTCTTTTCATTTTTTATTTCATTTCTTTTTCTTTCTTTTCTTTCTTTTTCTTTTTTTTTTTTTTTTTGACTTTTTCATCTGCCTCCATTTCCTGGTGATGAGAGGAACTAAGAACTTTTAAGTGAGGGCTGTCACCGATACGTGGGCTAATTGCACAGACACTTATTATTCATCTCTCTTGTTCACTGATGTAACTCCAGCCCCTAGAAGAGTGCCTAGTACAGAGTAGCCACCCGGTGATATCCATCAAATAAATATATAAATAAGTGAGCGATGGAAAGAAGGCAAGAGCGAGGTGATGGTATGAGTGTACCCAGCCTCCAAGTTTTAAATTGGAATCCTCAGAGGATTCACCTCACGACTTGTTCCTGACTCCAACCTGGAGTCTGAATGCCTGGTATGTGCCAGGCGCAGTTTTGGTCCTGGGATTGGAGAGGACGCAGAGATGAAGAGCATCTGGCTTTCTGCCCCACACAGACGGAGCATCTCCCAGGACACCTCAGAGAGCAGAAGGATGAACAAGGACCTGTTTGTCTCTGAGACCCATCCCAGAGGCATGGAGGCCAGGGATGGAAGCAAGATGTGGGGAAATGAGACGCCCGTTCATGCACATCAGCCTGAGACCTCCCACTTTAACGCTGAGAGAAGTTTCTCGGGGCCAGGCTACCTGCCCAAGCCTACCTCTCCCTGGGGCTCTCTGCAAACAATGCTCTGTGGGAGGCCGAATAAAGGCCACCTGAAGAGGTACATGTCCTAATCCCCCATCAGAACCTGTAACTATGTGGCCTTCCCTGGTGTCTTAGTCTGCTCAGGCTGCCTTAAGAACCTACCATGAACTGGGTGGCTTAAAAAAAAAAATTGTTCTTTCATAGTTCTGGAGGCTGGAAAATCCAAGGTCAAGGTGGCAGCTAACTCAGTTTCTGATAGAAGCAGACCAAGGCTGATGTTATTAAGATCTTCACTTTAGAGATGGAAACAGTGAGGCTCTTCCAAGACTGCATAGCAGGTTAGCGACTTGGATTAGACTAGATCAGTTGGCTCCATTTAATGCAATATTGTCTGGGCACCTGGTATGTGCCAGGCACAGTTCTGGTCCCAGGTAGGTAGACAGATGTAAAGACCGTGCGGCCCTCTGCTCTGCACAGACTGGGTGTGTATTTCCCAGGCTTATAGGGTCCTGCTTCTTTGTTGCTCTGAGCAGAGTGAACTGTGCAGCTCTCAACAGCTCCGAGCTGGCACATTTTCCTGCCACTGACCACCCAGCAGAGCTCTCTATTCCTGGCTTGCAGATGGCTGACTCCCCTCTCACTGCATTCTTACATGGCCTTCCTTCTGTGCTCCTGTCACAGGCCACTAATCCCATTGTGAGGACCCACTGTCATAATCCAGTTTAACTCTAACCCTCCCAAAAGCCCTGTCTCCAAACACCATCACATTGAAGGTTCAGGCTTCAACATACAGATACGGAGGGAGCACAAGTGTTCAGTGCATAAGACAAAGGGACTTTGCAAACAGGAAATCACCCTGGATCATCTGGATAGGCCCAACATCATCACAAAGGACTTCATAAGAAGGAAGCAGGAGGGCCAAAGTCGAAGCAGCAGGAACAAGGTCAGAGCCAAGACGTGGCCATGAGCCAAGGAAGACAGGCTCTAGAGGCTGGAAAAAGGAAGGAATCAGAGGTGCCCCTAGAGCATCGAGGAGGAACGCGGCTCTGCCCACACCTTGATTTTAGACTTCACCCTGAAGAACTGAAAAAGGACGCAATTATGTCTTTCAATCTAAGTTTATGGTCATTCGTTACAGCAGCAAGAGGAAACTGCAATACACCCTCTGACCCCCTCCCTAGCCACCTGCATTTCAGCCTCAGGAGAGCCTAAAAATAGAGCACTGTTTCTCTCAAGTATTGCTGGGACATACTGGAGATTTGAAAATGTCATTAGCCAATAACTAAGGTGAATGCCAGGGAATTAAACAGTCTGACTTGCAAAGAACAAAGTTCTGCCCCCTCCTCACCAGGTGTTCTCTTCCCATATACTGACATTCTGATAAATTCACAGCAACCCATATTAACACAAAGGCCACTTCAGGTAAAAGTAATATATTTACAAGCTGTAACTTTTTTTCATTCAAGATAAAAATAGCTTTACTGGGCCCTAGGCAGATAATATATGTTTGTACAGCATAGAAAACTATTAGAATTGAAAAATTCCCATGGAGAAACTGGCATGTTCGGAAGCTAAATTAACATTTGGAAGAGTTGCACGGTAGCAACTGAGAGGCAGTTTTCTAACCTTTTGTTCTCCGGCTTGTATACCCTTTTAAAGTTCATAAAGAGTGTTTACGTACATTTTCTCATGTAATCCTTGAAACAATCCAAGGTTGACGTTATCATGCTCCCCACTTAACAGCTGGGAACAGCGAGGCTCTTCCAAGATTACACAAGGGGTTAGTGACTGGGATTAGACTAGATCAGTTGGGTCCATTCAATGCAATGTTGTCTGAGCGCCTGCTATGTACCAGGCACAGCTTTGGTCCCAGGCAGGCAGACAGACATGGAGACCATATGGCCCTCTGCACTGCACAGACTGTGTGGTATCTCCCAGGCCTACGGGGAAGCCCTGCTCTGTTGTTCTGAGCAGAGTGAACTGTGCAGCTCTTGGCAGTTCGAAGGGGAGCAGTTTTCCCCAGAACCAACCGTCCACTAGAAACCCCTCATGGAGCTCCCAGCACAGACATTAGACCTCCCTTACCCTCCCACAGGAGCACTGGGACTTTGGGATAAGGAAGGGGAACTTTTCCTCTAAGTCTGTGGGATCTCCTTGAGGAATTCACCTGCACTCACCCCAACCCATCTACTGAATACAAATCAAAAGTGATGTTTCAAGTAGATGGGGCCCATTCACAACTGCGGGCCATGAGGAGGACTTATGCATTACCTTCTTTTAGAACCCCAGACATCTTCATGTTAAAAAGAGAAAAATCAAAACAGAATGAATTCAGTCCCTTCTCCCTGCTGGAATCCTTCCAAGGACCTGCCCTTTTCCCCCAGTGACTGGAGAGTGACACCTGCCCCCGCCTCCAGTTGGTATGACCTCTGTCTTAGTTGATGTAACCTTCAAGGCCTGAGATCAAACCACCTGGTGTGATGTCACTGCCAGAGCATTTAGAAAACAGGAGCCAGTCCTGGGAAGCAATGGGGAGGAGTCATCCTGCAGCCTTCCAGGTGGAAACGGATGTGAGGCAGATAGAGAACCTGAAATAGCAACTCTGTGACCCCAGGTAGAGGATGAATACACAGCAGACTCTGATGGCAACTCTCCAGCCCTCATCTCAGTTCACACAGGCAACCTTATCTCAGAGTTCACACAAGGAAGCAGAAATCTCCACCAGCATCCAGACTGGGAGACTTGGATTCTGCTCAGCCCCACAGTGTTCGTTTGCTCTTGCATTGCTATACCTGCAACTGGGTAATTTATGAAGAAAAGAAGTTAAATTGGTTCATGGTTCAGCAGGCTGTACAGGAAGCATGGTGCTGGCATCTGTTCAGTTTCTTGTGAAGCCTCACGGAGCTTTCAATCATGGTGAAAGACAAAGGGGGAACAGGCATGTCACATGGTGAAAGCAGGAGCAAGCAAGAGAGAGTGCAGGGGAAGGTGATACACAAACAACCAGATCTGTGTGATAAGAGAGTGAGCTCACCTATCACCACGGGGATGGCCCACGCCATTCACGAGGGGGCCACTCCCATGACCCAAACATCTCCCACCAGACTCCACCTCCAACACTGGAGATTACAATTCAACATGAAATTTGGGCAGATACAAATATCCAAACTACATCACCCTCCTCTGGCTTAATGGCCACCTACTAAGAGCTACGTGCTTTCCACTCCTCCAAGGAGGCCATGCTGGTATTGTGCATGACACCACTGTCTGACGGTGGTCAGAAGCATACCTATCCATGCCCCTCAAGTTCACTGGAAGTCCATCTCAGAAGGACAGTGGAGTTCCCTTCCCTCCCTGGTTCTCCTTCTCCTGTGATTGCAGTATTGTGAATTCATTCCCTCCTTCTCCCTGCACCCATACTCCACCCCAGGCTCCATCCTGGAGGGAAACACCTGATATTTGAGTTTCTTTGAGACAGACCCTGCCCTGTACCAAGTGAGCAACTGAGCTCTGTCTTTACTAAGGCCCAGCACTGTTCCATCCCATCTTGTCCTGTTCTGCCTTCTATGGAAGAGCCCTGTGTCTAGAGCATGGCTTGCCAATTGGCTATACTCACCTGTGATGATATTATCTTCCTTTTCAACGTCCATGTGATTCCCAAACCCCTCTCCCCTCAGCTCCCAAGCATCAGGGTAGATCTCCTTTAAAGTTGATTCTCTTTACCCTATCAAAATTACCTGCTTCCACATTTTTTTTTTGAGACAGAGTTTTGCTCTTGTTGTCCACGCTGGAGTGCAATGATGTGATCTCGACTGACTGCAACCCCTGCCTCTTGGGTTCAAGCGATTTTTCTGCCTCAGCCTCCTGAGTAGCTGGTATTACAGGCATGTACCACAACACCCGGAGTTTCTCCATGTTGGTCAGGCTGGTCTTGAACTCCCAAACTCAGGTGATCCACCCTCCTTGGCCTCCCAATGTGCTGGGATTACAGGTGTGAGCTGCCGCACCTGGCTGCTTTAACATTTTTTATAACAGTGCTTCTCAACTGGGGGTGATTTTGCCCCCTAGATGACATTTGGGATTATCTAAGGAGCATTCTGATAGTCACAACTGCAGGGTAGGGGGTTGTGTTGAGTGGGTAGAGAGTTGGAATGCTGGTAAACATCCTATCATGCCCAAAACAACCCCTCATCCCCAGTAAAGAACTCCCTGATCCAAAATGTCAGTAGTGCTGAGTTGAGAAACCCTGCTCTTGACTCTCTGTTGCCTGAGGGTAGAAATCTCAACTTACTCATTTTTAAATCTCCAATGCCCACGCATAAAACCTGGTAGAGTAGTCATCCAGTGTGCTTTTGCTACTGGTAAATAAATGCATGAGTGAATGAATTCTCACCTTCCTGAATCACTTGTGCATGCAGAATCACCTACACACAAGCCAGTCCTCAGGCCCACTAGTATCTGTGTGAGCATATCTGCACGAACGTAAACTCACACAGATGTGCACACATCCAAAGACAGACCATGCACAGGCACTCCCACCTAATGCTGCAGTCCAGGAACCTGCCTGACTCCGAGACTTAATCACTCAGCCCCTGTTCATCTGAGAATCGGGAGCCTCTTTTCTCTGCTACACTCAGAGCAATCTCTGCACAAACACTTTGGCAGAGGTGCTAAGTGTTCTCTATAATTAATTTCACTGACTAGATGCATTTTCTTACTGTGGCTCTAGGGTTTAAAAAGCACTGGATCCAAAAGGAAGATCTTTTTTGCAATCACATAGGAAACATGAAATGTCGACTTTGACAATGGGCTAGCAGCCCAGGGGTGTGGCAGGCAGGCCTGACTCATCACATCTAGCAATATTGGTGGGCACTGAAAACGGGGTGGTGGGGTTGGGAGATGCTGAAGGAAACAGAGAATGCCAATCCTGTAGGCAGCACGAGCCAGAGCAGTCTCAGGAGAACAGGGGGTGACAGTGACTATGAAGCAAACGTGCTCCTCTTTCTTTCATGCCACTTCTCTACTGGAGACTGAGGACACTGTAGAAATGGACAGCAAAGAGGAGGGCCAGCCTACAGGGGAGTTGGCACTAAAGTTTCAGTACCAGTTTCCTGGAAAAACTGGAACCACAGAAGATTGTGATATATCAGCTTTTGGCTCTGAGAGGAAACCACAGTTACACCTGGCCTTCCCGCTTCCCCATGGAAAACCCCTGTAAGTTCTTCGGGGATTTGCACAGCTGCAAGCACCTTGGGCTTCCCTTTATCACAGTCTTTGTCACCTTGTAGATATTTCCTGATTGCTCATTTTCCTCCCCTGTTAGGCTGTGAGCTTCTCAAGCAAAAAGAAGCCTTACTCATTTCTGTGTCTGCATTGCCTATCTTAATAAATATGCGATGAATGAATAAGTAAGTAAATGAATCAGCGAGCACACTTCAGTCAGATGAATCTGCCTAGAGTTTGAGACTGAAGCAGGGCATAAGAACAAGTGAACAAAAGATCATGTTTGCTGTGTTGAGGGGTTAGGATTTTAGCTGAGAGCAACAGAGAATTGGCCAGGGGAAGAGTGTGTTAAGTTCAGTGTGTTAAAGCAATCTCTTTAGATCAGCACGTGCACCGAGACTTTAAACTCATAACTGACATCCTGAGTTTTTACATTGTGCTTTGAGTCTGGTTTTTAATTGGAAAAATGAACAAACCCCTTGGTGCCAACTAGCCTCTAACAATGAAACCCTTTTCATGTCATCTTCAACCTAAGGCCTAGAATTTGTCTCTGCTAACTATACTTTAACTCAGTATATGCCATACAGTTTCAACCATGTAGTACAACACTGTACTCAAAAGATATAATAAAGAAATATACTAGGATATTCCAGTTGGTTGCCTCTGAGAGACAAGGATTCTTTGCGTTTGGTTGAAATTATTTTCTGTTTGATCCAAATATTCTCTGGTGCACATGTCAATTGAACCTTTATGGAATTGCCCACCCTGTCCTCAGCTGTTCATTGGAACCTTCCACTTCACGAGCTCAGTAACATAAAAGCTGCTATGTATACAACATAAGCACACCCCAAGCTGCTGTCCACCACTTAGATAGAGACACCTGAATCAAACTGCACCAAATCCAAGTTTTTTCCACAGGTTTCTGGAAAAGAAATTGAGACAGCCCTTTCCAGGTGGTTGAAACATGAGGTGTGAGAGCACGAGAGTTGATGGCAGCTGAGTGAGGCTGAAACAGAAAAGAAAGAAGCTCTTTTCCAAAGAGGCAGTGCCAAGAGTAGGTTAGAAAGAGCCCGGTTGCATCTTGGTCTCTGGCTTCTGACGTTCACGGACTTGAGTCCTGCCATGCTCCCGTCCCTGGTTCTGGGAACTGCCTCGGTATCTTCCCAGTAACTTTCTGTCTCCTGCATAAATAAGCTCCAGCTGGATTACTTCCACTCACACTTCAGCTGATTATAATTCAAAGATTTGTCTTACTTTTACAATCTCAAAAATATCTTGAGAGCATGAGTGGATATCATTTACATTTCTGGACCCTCTTGCTTCTCCTGTAGTTTGGATCTAGGCCTTGGCAAGTGTCATCAACCCACCAAACTTTACTTTGAGGGGTTTCTCTGGGAATGAAAGATGGACAACCAGTGCTTTCTGGGTATGCCAGTAGAGGAATTTGTTCTAACAAATCTTCCCCTACTGTGACCTCCCTCCCCACAAGGTCCTGGCCAGGAGCTACCATTTAATGGACAGCCCTGCAGGTAACCTGGCCAGGAATCTACCCCTTATAAGTAGGTAGATGCTGGAGTCAGACAGACCTGAACACGAATTACTACTCCACTGCGTATGATCTACATGAGTGAGTCAGTTACTGACTTCCCTAAGCTTCAATTTCCTGAGCTCTAAAATGTTTCTAATCACGGACATCCCCCTTCTAGAACTTGGGGAAGGATCAAATTATATAATGCCTGTAATCTCACTTCGCAGGACTCCTCACACACGGGAAGCACCATATAAATGGTGGCTCACATTGTTAATGGTGTATCTCATCGTCTTGGTCCTCTTTAGAGTAACCACCATTTTAACAAGAGCAGCTGTAACAAGAGCAGCTTACTTTTTTGTACTCCTGCATCAACACGGCCATGTCTGCTTGAACTGCATAATGTTAATGTTTTGTTTTATTTATTTATTACTGAGACTGAGTCTCACTCTATCACCCAGACTGGAGTGCAATGGCGAGATCTTGGCTCACTGCAACCTCCACCTCCCCAGTTCAAGCAAGTTTCCTGCCTTAACCTCCCGAGTAGTTGGGATTTTAGGCAAATGCCATCACGCCTGGCTAATTTTTTTTTTTTTTTTTTTTTTTTTTTTTTTTTTTTTTTTTGTATTTTTAGTAGAGACAAGGTTTCACCGTGTTGACCAGGCCGGTCTCGAACTCCTGACCTCACGTGATCCACCCACCTTGGCCTCCCAAAGTGCTGGTATTACAGGTGTGAGCCACTGCACCCAGCCAATGTTTTATTTTTAATGTTCCTAGTCCTCAGCTTTTAGATCTTCCCAGGGTAATCACATTGCATGACTGACTCAGCCATCAGCAGAGGTGTAACAGTCAGCTTAGGCTTATGCTGAAGGAACAAATGACCCCCCAAATCTTGGTGGATTGAAGCAACTAAGATCCTGTTTGCAATCACATTCATCTCAAGATGTACATGGATTACATCTCTGCTCCACACCTTTATTCCAGGACTAACGAGTAGCCCCTATCCAGCACAAACTTGCCTCGTGACAGTGGGAAGAGAAAGAGAGAAACACCTTAAAGCACCCACCAGGGTTGATACACACTAATTGCACTTAAATTTGATTTGGCCAAAGCACATCATGTGGTCAAACGTTATATGGGTGGGAAGTATAGTCTTCTTGAACGGATGGATTGAAGAAAACATTTTGAACAAATAGTCTTCCACTGAGAGTTCCTCCACCTGGTTTTAGGGATGCTCTGGCAGTACATAGAAGAAAACATTTAACTATAACACCCCACGTCTTGATTCCCT
The DNA here is from genome assembly GCA_031835075.1 of Saguinus oedipus. NCBI lineage: Eukaryota > Metazoa > Chordata > Mammalia > Primates > Cebidae > Saguinus > Saguinus oedipus. The sequence continues at coordinate 41,387,674 of CM063181.1, read as the reverse complement.
CTGGGTGGGGAGGTGGGGAAGGATGACTCGGTTTCTCATTTGCCTTCCTCTTCTGAGCTCCTATCTCTCTGAGCTCCAGTGGCCTCCTGCCCTAATAGCAACTGATAACTTAATTCTGGCTATCACAAAGATGCTCCTGTCATAAAAACTGGAAGAAAATAATCTAAAATCTGATTTTGTTTTTTTTCTCTGAAATGATGCTTGGCGTACCTTCCAGATTTTCTAGAATGAGTGTGTATTTATTTAATATAAGACTTATCATACTCTATTAAAAATTTTAAAAGATGAGTGTGGCAGCATGTGGAAGATCAATTAGTGAGGCAGAGGCTTGGGGAGGAAGATTAAGCTGAACGAGGGCAGTGACGGGGTGGGCAAGGGGCAGAAGAGCAGCCTGGATCCAGTCATCTCAACTTGAACTTGACAGGACTGGAAATTCCAGGAGGTGGGGAGTCAGGAAAAGGGAGGCTTCTTGTTGGGAATGGACTTCAGGCCAGCGCTGAGGGATGTGAAGGCCGTCTGAGCTGCAGAAGAGGACACCCCTCTATGAGAAGGCTGCAAGGGTCATCTTTGGGTTCAGGAAAGTTACAAGAAGCTGCTTCCATCGATCCTCACTCCCCACATTTGTATCCCACTCAGGTTCTGCTCTGGTAAGTCAGGTCCATGTCTGATCTTTAGACATCATTTTATGATTTGGAAACTGTTGTTGGACCATTACCATCTTACTTTTTAAAGAACAAAGGTTTGATGGACAACTAATGGGTTATTTCATTCATCTTCCTGCCATCATTGGAGGAAAGTTCATATTCAGTTTCTCTTCACATTGCAATAGACATAAGCTCCCAGAAGAAACAGATGTATTCAAATGGTATGGCCCTGGGCAAGTCAGTTGACATCTCTGAGATTCAGGCTCCTTCTTATTTAACTGGAACTATAATACCTGCTTTAAAGATTTTATTAAAATAGAAAAAGATCATCCTTGCCAGATGAAAGATCTTTGTAATTGTTAAAATTACAATGTCTAGCACATTATTAATTATTATAATGATAGCGATATACTAGTAAAACAACATGTTACAAAACTTTTAGCAAGGAAATAGCTGTGGCAAACACCTATAGTCATAATAAAAATAATAAGCAAAGACTATTGTCTTAGTTCATTTTGCATTGCTGTAAAGGGATACTTGAGGCTGGATAATTGATCAAGAGAAGAGGTTTATTTGGCTCACAGTTCTGCAGGTTGGACAAGAAGCATGGCACTGGCATCTGGTTCTGATGGGGGCCTCCAGCTGCCTCCACTCATGGTGGGAGGGGGAAGGGGAGCTGGCTGTACAAAAATCACATGGTGAGAGAAGAAGCAAGGGTTAAGCTATGGGGAGGTGCCAGGCTCCCTTTAACCACAAGCTCTTGCAGGAACTAATAGAGTAATAACTTATTACCAAGAGGACGACACCAAGACATTCATGAGGGATCCATCCCCACAACCCAAGCATCTCTTTTAGGCCCCACCTTCAACGCTGGGGATCAAATTTCAGCATGAGGCTTGGCAGACAAAGTCTAAATGATAGCAGCTGTCTGTAACTTGTCTATCTAGTCTACCCTTTAGCGATCAGCGGGTCCTTCCTTGCATCCGACCTAAATTTCTCCACTGCTGCTGCACTCATAACTAACAGCCTGCCATGTGACAGTGGCCCTGGTCGGAAATGGGTAGAGTGTCATGAGTAGAGCATTTGCTCTGGGGTCACATTGTCTGCTTGACTCTGAGCGTGTCACTCAAATCTCCTGAGCCTCAATTTTGTCTTTTAAAACAGGAGTAATATTGTCTCTCTTAGAATCCTGTTTTGAGAATTATTTTCAGAGCAGTATGCGCAATACAGCTGGCTCGTAGATGGTGTGTATTAAATGAGAGCTCCTTTCCATGTATTCTAGTGGATTTTACCATTTAAGGAAAAGCGTATTTTTTTAACTGAAGTTGTTTTCAGCTCATTATTTTTCATCCAGGACCATGATAGCTATTAAGTGTTTCGGCTTCTCTGTCTCCAGAGACATTTTATGATGCCAATTAGAAGTGCAAGTATATCGAGATTAAAAAGTAATGACAAGCAAAATGAATGGTGGCTTCCCTCCTGCCACCCAGCTTGCTACTCCTGAAGCTCACTTCCAAATATGTTACTCCCTAGGGTAAAAAAAACCCTCGGGTCAAGGGAATATCAGAATTTATAATTCATAATCATTTGAAGACCTTTGGGGAGAGAGACATTCTATTTCTACAAGGAAATTCATTTATGTTAAACCTTTCCACAGGCCAGGCATGGTGGCTCACACCTGTAATCCCAGCACTTTGGGACGGCGAGGCAGGTGGATCGCCTGAGGTCAGAAGTTCAAGACCAGCCTGAACAACAAGGTGAAACCCCCATCTTTACTAAAAATACAAAAATTAGCTGGGCGCTGTGGCAAGTGCCTGTAGTCCCAGCTACTTGGGAGGCTGAGACAGGAGAATCGCTTACTGGGAGGTGGAGGTTGCAGTGAGCACTACTGCACACCAGCCTGGGCCACGGAGCGAGACTCCATCTCAAAAAAAAAAAAAAAAAAAAGACACCTTTGCACAGACAACGTTGTCCTCCTTATTAGGATGGAAATATGACAACATGAAAATAATAATTGAATCTTAGGTAATTGAGGAGATTGAGTCAGAAATGGGATTAGCCAAAGGCTGGGTTCAGTTTTAGATGCACTGATCTTCCCTATTTTGTTATGACACACACAGAGGTCTCTCAGTAAATCTGTGGATGCATTGATGAATCCAGGCTTCTGGTAATGAAATTATATTTATTTTTCCTTTCCATTCTTTTCTACCTCTTTGATCCCTTCTGTCTACTTCCTTCTCTCTGAAGACCACGGGAATAAGAATAAAATCATCATTTAATTTGATGACTGTGAAGAAGTTTCCAATTTTCTCCAAAAACCACTCCTTTCCTCTGTAAATGGGGTAAGTAATGCCTACTTCCCAACCTCATCTATTCTGTGTCAGTTACCACCTGCCTAGCCCAGGCCCTTTCTCCCTCTTGGATTACTGCAGCTCCGGCCCATGTTGTTTCCTACCCTCTAGAAGGAGCCTCTCTGCCTCTTCACTTTCCATCCCACGCCATCCATTGTTGCTGAAGTGTGCTTTTGGCAATGCAATTTGGCCACATCAAGTGCCTTCATACATCTGTCTCCAGCAGAAGGGACCTGCCACCAGGAGGGGGAATGCTGGAGAAGGCCTGGGTGGACCCGGCGCCCCCCTCCCCCAGCTCACTTCTCCTGCCCCTCCCACTTCTGTCCTCTTTCACTTCAGGTTCCAGTCACCTGGGACACTTCCCCAAACCCTGTGGCTTTCTCACCTCCAGGTCTAGCCTGTGTTCTGTTCTCTTCCTGAATAATTCCTTTTTGCGGGAGGGAATTAACTTAGAAATCTACTCTTCTGGCAGGGTACAGTGGCTCACCCCTGTAATCCCAGCACTTTGGGAGGTCAGGGAGGGCAGATCACAAGGTCAGGAGTTTGAGACCAGCCTGGCCAATATGGTGAAATTCCATTTCTACTAAAAATACAAAAATTAGCCAGGCACGGTGGCGGGTGTCTGTAGTCCCAGCAGCTCAGGAGGCTGAGGCAGGAGAATCACTTGAACCTGAAAGCTGGAGGTTGCAGTGAGCCTAGATCACACCGCTGCACTCCAGCCTGGGTGACAGAGTGAGACTCTGTCTCAACCACAACCACCACAACAACAAAAAACAGAAAATAATAGAAAAGAAATCTACTCTTCCAAGAAGCCTCCCATGAGTGCCCGAGGTTCGACTAGGGACCCATCTTCTATGACTCAGAGCCCTCTGCACTGACCTGACAGCATCCAAGAGCTCTTCCCGCTGTTCGAGGTCCCGCCTCCCCCTCATTGTCAGCTCACTTGTCATGCTCACATCCACACAGCGCACTGGAATCGCCAAAGTCGTGTTTCAGGAGGGCATGAAAAAGATGCATGCTTTGTAAATTGATGTCTGCTATAATGGACGTAGTTGACTATCCCAGAGCCTAAAACTAGATGCATCCAAAGGGTAGATTCACTCAGGGTGGACGCTCCTATGGTCAACATTTTGGTAATTACTCTGTTTAATGGCTGAATTTGGTAAAGTCCAATTACAAAATAGACGTCCTCAGATGCAGCCTGTCATTGCTCCCCTCCCCATCCCTGAGTGACACCTCCAGCAGAAACCACGGCTTCGAGGTCATCTTTAGGAACAACATCTAGTCAGGAGGCAGCCTGGTGGACTCCACTCCGTGTGCGTGGGATGGAAGTTTAGTGCTGCTTAAGAATAACATTTAAGTGCCTCTCCCATGAGTCACGGGCCTCCTCGTGCCTGTGCTATAGGAAGGCACCCCCAGGAAACAGCCCCTTTCGCCCCCTGCACTTTTCTTCTGCATGTTAGGGTGTTAGGGTTCTTTTTCTTTTTTTTAGACAGGGTCTCGCTCTTTTGCCTAGGCTAGAGTGCAGTGGTGCGATCTTGACTCACTGCAACGTCCTCCTCCCGGGTTCAAACGATTGTCCTACCTCAGCCTCCTGAGTAGCTGGGATTAAAGGTGCCTGCCACCACCCACGCGGCTAATTTTTGTATTTTTAGTAGAGACGGAGTTTCACCATGTTGGCCACAATGGTCTTGAACTCCTGACCTCAAGTGACCCACCTGCCTCAGCCTCCCAAAGTGCTGGGATTACAGGCGTGAGCCACTGTGCCCAGCCTGAATGTCAGAGTTCTGATCAATCTTTCTTCTCCATGCTGGGATTTCATCCAAATTCTAACACAACAGAAAAATAGTATTTTGTTATCATAAATGACATTTTAGTAATTTTAGGAAAAAAAAAAAGGAAATGTACTTTGATGAGTAAGTACATTTAAGTAATTTGATTACTTAAGTACTATTAAGTAATATTTAACTATTACTCATCAAATACTTAAGAGTAGTATTTAAGCTTCCTTTTTTTTTTCATTGCATTTTAGGTTTGGGGGTACATGTGCAGAACATGCAAGATAGTTGCATAGGTACACACATGGCAGTGTGTTTTGCTGCCTTCCTCCCCTTCACTCACATTTGGCATTTCTCCCCAGGCTATCCCTCCCCAGCTCTCCGCCCCTGCTGTCCCTTCCCTATTCCCCCCAACAGACCTATCTCATGCAAATGGGGTCAGTTGGGCTGCCCTCTACCTTAATAACCTACAGCAAGAGACCAGGGACAAGTGGGTTTGGGCATTCTCCTAGCTGTGGTTCCCACTCTCTGCTGCCTCTGGGCTCTCCAGGGTCAGGAGCTAAGAGGAAAGAGGAAGAAAGACAGAAGAGACAGAAGTCTTTCCCCTTAGCTGGTGCGGTGGGTGTCTGCTCCTCAGGCACACCATTGCTGCCACTTGAACTGGTTCTCTAGAGACCCTCACAAGCATCCCTGCACCAAACCACGTCCTGACACTTGAGGACCTGCATTCAGCTTCTGTCTTGGCCAGTCCCCCTGCAGCTACCTTCTTGTGGGTTCCACACACCTAGCGGGCAGCCCTTTTGAGTAGGCTGCACAGGAACCCCATCTATCCATCCTTGCCTCATACAGCTCACACAACATCCCCCTTGTCTCCTCACAGCTCCACCTGTCTCCCACCTCTTGCTTCTCCAGGTGAGAGGTGCCACCTGCCTGAGTTCCATGTTTGCCCCAGGACCCCAGGACATGTGCCAGATTCTCAATGTTCTCTCCATGCTCTTACAACACAGTGTACAGAGGCTCACAAGCATCTGCCCTGATGGTGGGCTCAGCTGCCTCCCTTCTCCTCTTTCTGTCTCTAGGGAGGCTCTCTTATAGCCCAACTCTGGATCTCCCACCCCAACACCTCTTAACCTCCTGGAGCCTCCCCCATGAGTCACTGACCTCCTCCTACCTGCACTGTGGGAGACACTGCCAGGCAACAGCCCCTTCCGCCTTCCATGGGTGGGGCTTGCACTTCTCTTCTGAATGTCAGGTCAATCTTTGTTCTCCACACTGGGATTTCATCCAAATTCTTACACAATAGGAAAATATTACTGTGTAAAAATATTTTAAAAATACCGTATTTTATTATTGTAAACCACAGTGTAGTCATGTCAGGAAAAAGAAAAGACAGAAAATTTGCTTTGATGAGTGACACACAAGGATGTGTGTGTTCTGCTGAGCTACAAATATCAGTCTGGTGGTACAGATGGGTGGTCCTTGCCAGGAGAGGTGAATGTTTGTCATTTATAAGGTTCTGGAAATAATGTTTTAAAACATTGACTTGAATTTGTGTATATATACTGGTGTGCAAATATCTACCTCATATGCTTAAAGAAGCTTTTAGTACCCTTGGGCAGTGTTTCAGTTAAAAATGCCTAAACTCTGGAAATCTTAGCAATACAGAAAATGCCAGGTCTTAGAAAATGCCAGACCTACAGGGAAATAGTCCTCCGTTGGGTCTATCAAAGGACCCAGACCAAAAAGAAGGGAGCCACTGGTTCTGCTTGGGCTGGGCACAGAAGGCTTTACAGAGGGAGTGGGGCTTGAGGCTCAGAACAGTTTCTCCAGGGGAGATAGAAGACACAGGCTCCGGAGAAAGGGAGCAGCTTGAGTCCAGCAGGAGACACACAAGAGCTGCTTGTGTACTGAGACACATTTTGTCCTGGGAGCTGAGAAAGGGAAAGAAACCACCCAGCCTTGCTCCATGGTATAGACCCTGGGATCTGTGCTTTGGACGTCTTCTCCCATCTGGTCCCCACAGCAGCCTCGGGAGGGTAGTAACAGCCTCTGGGTCTTTTTTCCTTTTATTTTATTTATTTATTTTTTTTCAGGTAGAGAATAAGGTTTAGAGAGGCTAGTTGACCTGTGATGAAAGCAAAGCTGGGAACTGAACTGAGGTTGGCTTAACTCAAAGACACGTGGCCAGAGGGGGAAATGGTGCCTGAAAGTTATCCCGGACCTCAGGCCAATCTGGCCTTGCACACAGGGCCCATTTGTGCCTGTCTAAGAACAAAAATTATCATTCCCTACTCACTGCTGGGCAAACGCAACAGGTGTCCAGAGTGGCCTCGCTGGGCAGCAGCCAGGGCTGGCCCTGCTTCAGGAGAGGGACACAGAAATCCCCAGGCACAGACAGGACAGGATGCAACGGGCTCTTGCACAATGGGACGTCCAGATCAAGGCCCTGTTCCAGGTGTCCCCCACCAATGAACCACCCTGAGAGGATTCCAGCCCCAGAACGTGTCAGAATTTTGTAATCATCTCCAAGGCCCCAGTCTCCAAAGCCATGGAGTCTTCCTCTCTCATTTACAAGAGGCCTACAGCTGAGGAGCTGCTTCTAGGAAAAAGCACTGCTGATGTTCACTGGGCCACATTCAGGTGAGGGCGACACCCACACGTAGGAAGTACAAGACCAGGCCCAAGGCCCTTGAGCACCAGTTGCTGACCATTTTGTAGACAGCTCTGTCCTGGGCACAAAGGCACCAGATGAATAAAATGCAGGTCCTGCCCTCAAGGGACCACTGTCTGGGGAAAAAAACAAAAACAAAAACAGCAATAACCACAACAAACCCTCACAAGCAGCCAGATGCCGTGGCTCACACCTATAATCCCAGCACTTTGGGAGCCCGGGGTGGGTGGATCACTTGAGGTCAGGAGTTTGAGACCAGCCTGGCCAACATGGCGAAACCCTCTCTCTACCAAAAATGCAAAAATTAGCCAGGCGTTGTGGCACATGTCTGTAATCCCAGCTACTAGGGAGGTTGAGACAGGAGAATCACTTAAACCTGGGAGGCAGAGTTTGCAGTGAGCAGAGACTGGGCCACTGCACTCCAGCCTGGGTGACAAGAGTGAGACTCTGCCTCAAAAAAAAAAAAAAAAAAAAAAAAAACCTAAGACATTCATAAGCAAAAAGTGATGGTGCAGAACCACCAGCGTGCACTAATATGCCCACCACTGCCTGGCACAAAAAGGCTTTCTTAGTCCTTCAGCAGTTCTAAGCTGCTCATGAAAAACCAAAACCCCACCTCTCTCTCTGTCTATTCCCCCACCTCCTGGAAGATGTCTAACAGTCCAGGGCTGATTAATCTGTCCAAAGGGCACAGTGAATCCTGGAGTCTCCAGCCTCAAAGAACAGGGAAATAATAATGATGACAGTGAATATTTACTGAGATTGTCCTCTGGCCCAGACATTATGTTAATTACTTTACATATGTTGTCACATTTCACATTAACAACCACCCGGTGACCTGGGCACTGTGCTCATCATCCCTGCTTACAAATGAGGTGACCGAGAGCTCAACATGCACGCCAGCTGTCCCGGCAGCAGCACACAGCACAGTCGGGGTACCAACAGCGGCTGCCTGGCTATACCCCATCTTCCATCTGGCCACTGCCCTCCTCTGCCACTCTGCAGGGAGCACAGAGTCCCCAGGGGGCCACTGGAGTGCACTGGGGTGGCCACAGGTTCTTCTCTCCAGGTTACTGTGCTTGGTCATGGACAGTTCACTGCATGTTCCAGCCTTCATGGTCCGACCTTCCAGAACTCTCCCCCACCCCCATACACCACACAGGCAGCTACTTTTTCCACGGTCTGACTCTCGGGCTGGGGTAGGAAGGCTCTAGGATCAGAACCATCCCAACCCTACATGTTGAGTCCTTCTCAGAGGCCAGTTTTACACACTTGGCAAAGTCAGATGTATCTCCCCACTAGGAATAGACCTAATTTTTTTCTTTTATAATAAAGAGTAAAATATACCCATATTCATGGCAGCACTATTCACAACAGCCACAATGTGAAAACAGCCCAAGTGTCCCTGGATGGATGAATGAATAAACAAAATGTGGAATGTATATACAATGGACTATTATTCAGCCTTAGAAAAGGAAGGAAGTTCTGACACCAGCTACAACATGAGGACGTTATGCTCAGTGGAATAAACCAGTCATAAAAGGACAAATACTGTGTGATTCATGGATGGATGAATGAATACACAAAATGTGGGCTATATATACGATAGAATATTATTCAGCCTTAAAAAAGAAAGGAAGCTCTGTCACCTGCTACAACCTTGAAGACATTATGCTAAGTGGAATAAACCAGTCACGAAAGGACAAATACTGTGTGATTCCATTTATAGGAGATGGTGGTGATGGTTGCCCAGTAATGTGGACGCACTTAACTCCACTGAGCTGAACCCTTAAAGATGGTTAAGATGGTAAATATTGTGTTATGTGGATTTTATCATAGTTTTTAAAATGTGAGCATTTAACAAATAAAGAATAAAGTTGAAAGAGTACAAGAAGCCCCAGAAGGTTCTCCTGTAGCCCCTCTCTTCTGTCTCCAGACAACATTCAAACATCACCCCTGGACTCCAGCCCTCTGTTCAGGGAAGTTCCTTGGTTTCAAAAGTCCCCATAAATCACAAGCCACTATTGCTCCTCTATCACCTCTATCTGAAGGAGGAAAGACCCTTAGGGTTTTATCTACAACTGGGCATTTGGGACCCAGAGCTTCTGCAGCTGACAGCTTAAGTCTGACCATAGCCGCAATCTATTCCTGGGAAGAGGGTCTCAGACCACTCCCACACTCTCTCTTAGAAACACCAACAGCAGGTTGGCATGAGACTGCGATGATGATCTTGCCAAATCTGCACCAGCTCTGCATGTTCTCCCTGTCAAAATAATGTGATTTTTTTTTTTTTTTTTTTTTGACAAAAGGTACCCACGGGTCTTTGACAGCTATTGGCAATAGGCACAAATCACTTCCAACTTGAAGCATGAAAGAGAAAAAAAAAGGGGTTCTCAGCCTTAGGCCTTGGTGGGAAATCTGACAAGGCTTCCAGATGGGGAGCCCTGCCACTGGTCCTGTCTTCAGTGCTCCAAAGACTGAGAAAATTACTGAAACAAAAAGACACGTCAATATTTTCTGCCGTGGTCTTGAAGAGACCGTGGAGTATTTGCAGCTTGACTTCTCTCCACATTTACCCTCTGTTTACTTTGCTGAGAAAATTAGGCAATTAGAAGAGAAATTCTGCATAGTGCCACTACCTCCTGTACCGCCCTGCACCTGTACTCACAACCTCTGCCTTTCTGTCAAATGCCACTGAGTGTCTGTGTTCCTGTATAAAGCTAGTTCTTCTCCTACATCCCATCTTCTCTCCATTCTTGTCTTTCTCTTTTGTGTCATTATTTTAGTAGCTGTATTATATTTTATTTTTCAAATATTCTCTCTTGACCATGCATCTCCCTTCTCCCCCTTGGAAACTACTGTCTGTATTCACCTTTTTACCATTCTCTATTTAACTCCAAACAACTCTAATTCCATCTCCACAAATCCAACAAAAGAACCATTGTCAAGAACTCCAATAGTCCACACATTGCTAATGCAACAGTCTTGTTGTACTTCATTGTACCAGCCATGTTTGATAAGTTAATCAATCACTGCTTCCTGGCAAAACACTTTCTTAGTTGACTTCTAGGACTTGGCTCTGGATGGTCCTCATCCTCCATTGACTTCTTCCTTAACAGTTCTTCCCTATGTCAGCCACCAACAAACACTGGAATGACCCAGGCCTTACTCCCCAGACCTCTTCTCTTTCTGCATGCACCTTTGAGGTGAGCACCTGAATATCATGGCTTAAATATCATCTATTCCTTGATGACTCCCCAGTTTTATTGTGGAGAGGTCTGATCACTCTCATGCACACAGATATTTCCACTGCATTGCATAAAAAGCATCTCAAACTTTACTTGCCCAACATTTCTGATTTCCCACCCCTCTTCCAAATTCCTCCTCTCACAATTGTCTTCATGCCAGTTAATGATAATTTCATTCTTTTGAAGCTTGGTCAAAAGTCCTGAAGTCACCCTTTACGTGGAATCCATCAGCAAATGTTGGCTGTACTTTCAAATAAAGCCTGAAGCTGACCACTTCTTATCACTCCTATTACACATTGCTCCACAGCATTCCTCCACTTGCCCCCAAACTGATTTCACTGCTTCTGCCCTGTGTCCCTAGAAGGACCAGAACAAATGACCCTTCCAAAACATAGGTCAGATCATGTGACACCTTTCAACCCTCCAACGGCTCCCTATCATGGTTAAAGTTAAAGTCCTTGACAATCACCCACCAGAACGTAAGTGCTGTGCTCCCCAGCCCCTCACCTCTCTGCCCTCACCCACCAGAACATAAGTGCTGTGCTCCCCAGCCCCTCACCTCTCTGCCCTCAGCTTTACTGTTCTCCCTTGCATGCCCTCTGGACCTTACAATATTGCATTCAATGTCAGGGACCATGCTCGTTTTCTTCACCTGTGCATGTTGAGGGCCTGGCATCATACCTGATGTCCTAAGCACTCAGTAAATACGTGCTGACTGAAGCAGTCTGTCTCTGTCTCCGTCTCTCCGCTCCCTCCACCCACCAGGTTAAGCACTCCTCCAGAGCACAAGCCTGGCCTCATTCCCCTTTTCAGCTGTGTTCACGCCCCAGTGCCTGACGCAGGGCGGATCATACAAGCAACAAGCTGTTCCAATGGTACTCTTCCTGCCACAATTTAAACACGGTGCCTGGACTAGACCAACAGAATCCCAAAGGGAGTGGAGGAAAAGCCCGCACCGACACGTGCAGCTGCAAAATTTACAAAAAGAATGAAGGAAAGCCTACTCCACTGCTCTTTGGATCCCTCAGTGGGAAACATCAAGGTGAGAAGAAAATAGAAAGAGAGTGGTGGAGCGACCTCTGGAGAGAGTGATGTGAGTCCATAACGCGAGAGTCCCTATCCCCTGTTCTGGGCTGGATGCTACCTTCCACCTCCAGGTCCAGAAAGAGGGGCTTGAAGGGAGCTTGGGAGGACCTGTTCCATTCTACCCTGTGGAACAGGAGAAACTAGGTCTGACTTCTGCCTAAGTGATTAAAGAAGATGACCAGCTGCCCCGGTGGGGGCCATGAGTGGGCCGCTCCATTGGAATACGTTCACTCATGGGCGGGGAGCCAGTAAGTGCACGCTCTGGTCAGATGGTGACTCTGCAAAGCATGGGCTACAGCAGACATCTGAAAACAGCCTCAGATCATTCTTGATGGAGAGTGGGAAGAGGAGGAACAGGAAACTGCAGGGAGTACGTGGTGGCTGAAGAAGGGGATTCAGGAGGCCACCTTCCTGGGTCAGTGGGTGCAGGGAGGCCCTGCAGGGCCGTCCAGAGCCCACAGGAGAAACAGCTTTATCTTTGGAGCCACAGCCAGGCCTGAAGGGACAAAGCCAGTTCAGGACTAGGACGGCTCTTGGGCAGTTTTTTTTGTTTTCTTTTTTTTGTAGGTCTGTTTGTATTTTCTATGGCACATCAGAACTAGCCCTAGAGAAGAAAAAGATCAGACCAGGCAGAGAGAGGGGACGGAAGCAGAAGCCAGCCACATGCCCATTTGCCACTGCATGCTGAGCCCCCAACACCGACTCAAGCAATGAGGAAAGAGGAGATTCAGCAGCAAGGCAGCGGGGAGTTCCAGGAAATACACAGGACTGGAATTACCACAACTGTCAAATTTCAGAGTCTCAAACTTCGAAGACTTAGGCAATGCAGGAATGTCTGCTATTTTCCTGTGAGGAAAAAAAAAATATTAGCCTATTGGTTTTATCCACAGTCAGAGGGCAGAAAACAAAACTGCTTAAAGTTGAAAAGTTGCATCGTGATTATCATTCAAATGTCATCTGATTTATTTAGTCTGCACATCACCCCCCTTACTCCTCTCTCTCTCTCTCTCTCTCTCTCTCTCTCTCTCACACACACACACACACACACACACACACACACATTGAACTTAACTGGGGATACAGAAATAAATAAGACATAAACTCTACACATAAGAAACTCCTTTAAGGGGCTGGGTACAGTGAGTCACGCCTGTAATCCCAACACCTGCACTTTGGGAGGTTGAGGTGGATGGATCACCTGAGATCAGGAGTTTGAGACCAGCCTGGCCAATATGGTTAAACCCCGTCTCTACTAAAAATACAAAAAATTAGCCAGTCATGGTACCATGTGCCTGTAATTCCAACTACTCAGGAGGCTGAGGCAGGAGAATCTCTTTAACTTGAGAGGCTGAGGTTGCAGTGAGCCGAGTTCACACCACTGCACCCCAGCCTGGGCAACAGATCGAGACTCTGTTTTAAACAAAAAACAACTGATAAACTCATTATTGGAGGGGTCAAATACATCCTCACTGTACTTTGTACCAATTACTGAGATAGACCTAGGAGGAGAATGTCATGGGAGGCCATGGGGGAGAGACTGGGCAATGCAACACCCTAGATCACAGATTTTTCCTGTCTTTGAAAGGTTTGAGAAACCCTGAAACAAAATACTTTGATTTCCCTTTAATGGTTATCAAAGGGAAATCAGAGTATTTTGATTAGGAGGACCATTGTCTTAGAGAATAAAGGAAGCTGCACCCGCTTCCCTGTCTCAGTAGCATGTGAAGTTCAAAGGTCTGATCATAGGCCAAGAAACTTGCCCCTCCCAGGGTCACTGGCTGTCTCACCAAGGGCTTCTGGAGACAAAATTCTTAGGAAAACAGTGAAGAAGCCCAAAAACTCCAGTTTGGAATTTTACCAAATTCAGTGCCTACATCCACATACACACAGTCCTTCCTCCAACTGGAATAGCTGACTTCTCCAGCCCGACTGTTCTTCAGACTCCCAAATCTCGTGAGCCTGCTTAATCAAGCTCTGGAATCTGATGGGGGAGAATGCTCTCTCCCAGTCTTACCTTAAAGATGTGGCTATCTCCCTGTGGTGTCTAGCTCTTTGCCCTGGTTCTCCCCAAATTTCCTCACAAAGCAAGCCTGCTCTTTTTCCACAACAGCCCCTAAGAAGCATGATGATTCTAACTCAGTTCCATCCCCTAGTCCCCAGGTGCCTCTCCCCTGGGCTAAACTGCTCTTGTTCTTCAAATGCTATTTTAAAACATGATTTCGAACCTCCTGGTCATCCTGTCCTGCCTTGTGAACATATTTCAGGTGGCCTCTCAAATGAAGTCAGTTTGTTTTGTTTTTCTGACAGAGTCTCACTCTGTTGCCCAGGCTGGAGTGCAGTGGTGCGATCTCAGCTCACTGCAATCTCTGCCTCCCAAGTTCAAGCAATTCTCCTGCCTCACCCTCCTGAGTGGCTTGGACTACAAGCACACACCACTACACCTAGCTAATTTTTTGTATTTTTAGTAGAGACGGGGTTTCACCGTGTTAGCCAGGATGGTCTCGGTCTCCTGACCTTCTGATCCACCTGCCTCAGCCTCCCAAAGTGCTGGGATTACAGGTGTGAGACACGAAGTCAGCTTTAAACCGAGAGATGAAAGAACTGAATGAGCAACACTGTAACTGTGAGAAGTTCCAGGAGGAGGGGAAGGCAGAGGCAAAAGACCCTGAGGCAGAGGCATGCTCGAAGCTCCTAGAACAGCAATGAGCACAGTGCCATAACAGAAGCATGAGCCAAGCAGAGTAGCAATGAGGTAAGAGGGCCAGGTGCGGGGGCTCACACCTGTAATCCCAGCACTTCGGGAGGCAGAGGCAGGCGGATCACCTGAGCTCAGGAGTTCAAGAGGAGCTTGGCCAACATGGCGAAAACCCATCTCTACTAAAAGTACAAAAAATTAGCTGGGATTGGTGGCAGGTGCCTCTAATCCCAGCTACTCAGGAGGCTGAGGCAGAAGAATCTCTTGAACCCTGGAGGCTGAGGTTGCCGTGAGCCCAGATTATGCCATTGCACTCCAGCCTGGATGACAGAGTGAGACTTTGTCTCAAAAAAGAAAAGAAAAGAAAAAAAGAAATGAGGTAAGAGGCAGTCAGAGGTTAGGCCAGGCTGGGTCTTATAGGAAAGAAGGGACCTGGGATAAACTTCCAAGTAATGAGAGCAGCATTATTAGATAGATTTTTTTAAAAACATCACATTGCGCTTTGAGAGGCAGGTGGCCAGAGATAACAGAGTAGACTCCCGAGGCTGTGACAGCTGGCATCTGGGAGCCTTGACGTAACATGTCCCGGTGCATGTACGTAGGTCGTGGTTTCTGCAGGAAGCCCAGTGGGAGGGGAACTCAGAGGCAGACACAGGAGAATCATAACGTCAAGGGTTAACTTTCTTATTATTTATTTATTTATTTTGAGACAGAGTTTCACTCTTGTTGCCCAGGCTGGACTGTAATGGTGTGATTTCAGCTCATAAGAACCTCCACCTACCAGGTTCAAGCGATTCTCCTGCCTCAGCCTCCAGAATAGCTGGGATTACAGGCATGCGCCACCATGCCCAGCTAATTTTGTATTTTTAGTAGAGACGGGGTTTCTCCATGTTGGTCAGGCTGGTCTTGAACTCCTGACCTCAGGTGATCCTCCCACCTCGGCCTCTGAAAGTGCTGAGATTACAGGCATGGGTCAGCATGCCCGGCCCTATTATTTTTAGTTTTTTATTTTTATGCTTACTATGTGCCTGGCACTTTTCTAAGTGTTGTAGATGCTTTAACTACATGCTTTACACAGTCATGTAATTCTCATGACCATCTTGGACAAGGGCTTTGTAACAATTACAGCCCCCTTTTACAGCTAAGGCAACTGGGATACAGAGAGGTAATGATAAACTCCACAGGAAGGAAACTGGTGCTGCTGGGAAGAGGTCTTGGAATTTAGTAGGAAATAAATTTAAACTGAGAGATGAAAGAACTGAATGAGCAACACTGTAACTGTGAGAAGTTCCAGGAGGAGGGAAAGGCAGAGGCAAGACCCTGAGGCAGAGGCATGCTCGAAGCTCCTAGAACAGCAATGAGCACAGTGCCATAACAGAAGCATGAGCCAAGCAGAGTGCAGTTAGCAATGAGGTAAGAGGGCCAGGCGTAGGGCCTTGTTGTGTGCATACATTCTTCCCAACTGCCAACCCCACACTCTTCTGAAGTGTTCTTGTGCTCAAAGCCTTGACAACGTACATTTCCATCTGAGGTCAGCATGGTAAGGGTTGAGGCCAACATCCTTCCCAGACCGTGGCAGTATTGTCCACCAAACTCACCCCATTATGTCACCGCTGGTCGTGGAGGAGCAAACCAGGCAGAGTTGCTTTGTGAAGGGCTTCAGATTGCCTGCCAGTGAATGGGGAGTCATTGATGATTCCATGGCCCCCTTGGGCCACTGATAATGGAGATGAAGAGATTTGTGTCCTTGATCTTCAAGGCTAGGCAGAAACAGAGCTCATCACCAGGTTCCAAATTAGCAGACAAGGCCCTTGGAGAACATGGGGGGCTAATTAGTATTAGGGGTGAGTTTAGAGGATGAGTTTGTGTGCATACATTCTCGGGACAGTCCCATCGGACACATCCATGGTTCTGAGTGTTAATTAAAACTGCTATACAGTAGCTTGGAATTTAGTAGGAAATAAATTAACATAGGTTAATCCCGTAGACAAAAGGGACCATCCCTCCTTGAAGTCTCATTCTCTTCCGTATTTGGGCAGCTGGACAACTTCTAGGGGCATCACCTGGTGATCTTAGAGTTCATTCTCCAGATTTGTTCTAATCCCTGTAGTCTGCCTCTAATTAGCAATGTCAGAGTCTCCCTCTTGGCTCCCAAACCTCTTAGGTTAATTGAAGGGCAGAGTGGTGAGGGAACGTCTGAAAGATTGGGGCTGAAATTCTTGTTCTGGCAGCAACTAACTATGAGACCTTAAAGCTGCAGAGCCTCTCAGAGCCTCGGTATCTCCATCTGGAAAATGGGAGTGAAAACAGCAAAACGCCTCCTGGAATTAGAGTGAGGATGGGGGGACTGGGTGATCGCCAAGAACAAGGCATGAAGTGAGCCCTCAGGAAAGGTCTGACTCCCTGTGAACAGTCAGGAAAGAGCTGCCTCCATGTGCATAGTCCCGGAGTGCATCTGGTCACTGTCCTCCAGGTACTTTTGGAAAAATGTACCCTCCTGGTTCTAATCTACAGTGAAAAGCGCAGGTGTATCTCCAGTGCCTTAGGACTGGTGCTCTCTGCAGAGGCAGCCTGGTACCCAGAGATACTGGGTCTTTCGCTGTGTTGCCAGGGGAGCCTCTAAAAAGAAGGAGTTGCCCACCCAGGAGTGAATCCATAGTAAGGATGGCTCTGATTGTACTTGGCACTTTGACTTGGTCCGGTAAAGGCAGAGATGATGAACAAAGCCCTTCTAAACGGTTCCAGAGACTTTCGCAGAGCATCACATATTAGGACTCTGTGGGAGTCACAGTCAGAACTCTGCCCACCTCACCCAGGGAAACGACCATCCCAAGGCATGCTGGCTCCTAATGCAATCAACTCCCAACAGAACCCACTTCACTCCCTCGCTTTGATAAAAGGCTGCCCTGTGGCAGCTGGAAACTACTCTGTGGGTCACTGCAATGGACAGAGTGCCTAGGAACAGCCTTGGTTGGGTTGATATGTACAGGATATCAATGTGGCAGCTCCCTGACCCCTGCTTAAGGCAGCTATGAAGTAGACCTACACTTTTTCCTGAACTCTTCTGTGGGATTGAGCCAAAGTCACCCCCCACGGGACTTTCCTTGACATCACAGCCTTGCTTGGTCTCCTCCCCTACACAAGCCCACTGCCCCACAACCACACCAGTGTTTTCAGGTGCACACTTCCTAAGGCACCCCTTTTGCATTAATTATTTCAGGATCAGCTTCTGGGGAACTCACCCTAAGGCAGAAGGAAATTCAGATACCAAGTATTTTGTGCCCGTACACTCTATGCCAGTCACTGAGTTGGGAGGTTTTTCTTACTTTTAATACATTATCTTATCGTATTCTCATAATTAATGTTTGTGGATTTTTAGAGGTAAAGAAACTGGGGCTCAGGTATTTAAGCAACTTGTCCAGGTCACACAGCTGGGAAGGAGTGAGCATCTTAACCTGGGAATCCAGTCCTCTCACCCTGCCTCTTTGTCATGGAGGGTAGGGTGGAGACGGAGGCGGGAATGCTGAGAGCATCTCCAGAATGCTGCAAAGCTTCTGTCTCTTCTATATGTTGAAGTTTCTGTGCTATATTTTATTTCTAAAATAGGCTCTATTTTAAACAGAGAAAGTTGAAAGCCAGTGCATTCTATCTTCTCCACGTGACAGCAATGAAGATGAAATGAAATAATGACTGCAAAGCACTTAGCACAGAGCTTGGCACATGGCAGATAGCCCATAAATGTCTGCAAACAGGATTATATATTTATAATATGCACTCACAATTTATATGTGCTTGTCATAAATATGCCATCTATAATTTAAGAAAACAAATAATTTATCTATTTTCAACAGATGCAAATACTCTCCATGTCTAGTTAGTAGAAATAAATTATAGAAGCATGCATATATGCATTATTTCTACCTATATATTTAGAGTGAGTGGATACAAATGATTTCACTCAGTCAGCCACGGTGGCTCATGCCTGTAATCCCAGCACTTTGGGAGGCTGAGGCAGGTAGATTGCCTGAGGTCAGGAGTTCAGGACCAGCCTGGCCAACATGGTGAAACCCCATCTCTACTAAAAAACACAAAAACTACCTGGGCATGGTGGTGGGTGCCTGTAATCCCAGCTACTCAGGAGGCTGAGACAGAAGAATTGCTTGAACCCAGGAGGTGGCGGTTGCAATAAGCCAAGATTGTACCATCGCACTCTAGCCTGGGCTACAGGAGCAAAACTCTGCCTCAAAAAACAAACGAACAAACAAATAATCTGACTCTGAGTTATATGCATATGTGATTCCTCAGAGTAATGTAGCAGGTTCTGGAACGTGGGTCCTTGAGAAAGGTGAAAATTGGCCTGGTGCAGTGGCTCACACCTGTAATCCCAGCACTTTGGGAGGCCAAGATAGATGGATCACCTACGTCAGGAGTTCAAGATCAGCCTGGCCAACATGGTGAAATCCTGTCTCTACTAAAAATTCAAAAACTATCTAGGCGTGGTGGCACAAGCCTATAATCCCAGTTACCCAGGAGGCTGAGACAGGAGAATTGCTGGAACCTGGGAGGCAGAGGCTGCAGTGAGCCAAGATCACGCCACTGCACTCCAGCCTAGGTAACAGAGCGAGACTCTATTTAAAAAAAAATTAGCCAGACATGGTGGTGAGTGCTTATAATCCCAGCTACTCAGGTGGCTGAGGCAGTAGAATCACCAGAATCCGGGAGGCTGAGGCTGCAGTGAGATGAGATTGTGCCACTGCACTCCAGCCTGGGCAACAGAGTAAGAATATGCCAAAAAAAAAAAAAAGAAAAGAAAAGAAAAGAAAGAAAGAGAGAAAAAGAAAAAAAGAAGAAAGAAAGAGAGAAAGAAAGAAAAAAGAAAGAAGAAAGAAGAAAGAGAAAGAAAGAAGAAAAGAAAGGTAAACAATCTGCTTGATACTCTCACCTCAGCCCTATCCCTACTCTCACCCTCATTGTCTGTGTATTTGTCTAAAATTGAAGATGTTTTTCTCACCATCATCAGCTCATCCCATCCCCGTGCTGCTGTGCACCATCAGAGAGCACCCATGGACAACTATCCATCCAGGTGTAGGCCACCCGTGCCCCAGACCCAGAGCTCCGTGCCCCATCCATTCATCACACAGCAAATACTTGGCAGGACCTACTGTGTGTCACATTCTGTGATAAACACTGGGACAGACACAGCAGAGAAACAGCAATGACAGTAATTCAGCAGACCCTCCCCCTGTCCCCACAGTCAGTGAGACTGATAATAATCACACAACTGTACCCAGGAATGTATATGACCAACTGTAGAAACTTTACAAATACTATGGAAAGAAAACAGCTTCATGAGTCCAGAGGGACAGAGGGGTTCTCTGAAAAACAGACATTTGAGAGAAAATCCCGAGATGAACAGGTGTTAGTCAATGGAGTGAGAAAATCTTGGAGCTAAGATGCTAAGGTGGAAGGGTGCAGGGGATGCTCAGGCACAGGGCCCGCACCCGGTGAGGATGGAGAGGTGCTCAGGGCCAGAGGCCGCAGTAACACATAAGGCTGGATCGCCTGAGGGACCAGGAATGATTGAGCGATGAAGTTCAGAATTTGCACAGAGCACTCTAGTGACTAAAGAAAAATGGTTGGTGGGAAGATGGAGAAGGCACAGGCAGCTTCCAGCCAGAAGGTGCCCAGGGCTCCATCGCTGACAATAAGGCAGCAACACCCTTCCCCCTGCTGGCTCACTGATCTATGATTTAGGGGCGTGCCGCACCCACCGAATCACCAAATGTTACCCATTCTCGCTCCCACCCACGCCCATTTGGCCATATGGACAAATATTAATAGATTATTCCCCAATCCCCAGTTTTCCTTTCATTCCACTTTGAAAAATAGAATCAGATTCAGAACACAGAACAGCTTATTAAAAACATAAACTCACTCCTGGCCTCTATGTGTTTGTAATAAAAGGTATGTTTTCATCAGAGGAGATTTCTAACTTACTGCAGGGCTCAGTTTGCTGAACTTGATCTGTTTGAAATGCCACTTTTCCTATAGGACGTGAGCTGGTGTCAGGTAGAGAATTGAGCAGCCCTCTCAGCTGGTTCTGGTCAGCTCTTTAAGAGGCCACACGCTTGGGAACCAACACGGCAAAACTGGTGGAGTCTCGGGCTCATCACGAAGAAGGTGTTTGGATCAGATATGTTTGAAAATGGATGAACACCTGAATAAAGCTTACCCTGAGGAGTGGAGCAGGTTGATTTCATTCACTCAACTGTTTATTCAACATATATTTGTTGGGCTTCATCTATGAACTTGACTGTCTCAGGCATGGACTGTGTAGAAATGACTTATCTGCTTCCAGCCCTGAAGGAACACCCAAACTCGTGGGAAATCAGATGAGCCAATCGTGAACTACAACACAATGAGCCAATCATAGACTACAACACAATAATGAGAGCCCTCAAGGAGAGATACACAGATACACAGTGGGAAGGCAAAGAGGAGGAAGAACGTGCACCTCATCTTCCAGGAGGGGAGAAGAGCTCCCCTGGGGAGGAAGCGTTTACCGGAAACTAGTCAAGATCTTTTCTGTTGCCAGGAGCTCATCCGGACTCAACTTGGCTTAAAAGAAAAATGGGAATTTATTGACCAAGTAAACAAGTCCAGAGGTAGAGATTCAGGCATGGATGGACCCAGGGAACATAACAGAGGGAAAGGCCAGTTCGCAGGTCCCACGGCAACTCTGTCTCTACCTCCTGGCTTGAGTTTTGCTCTCATCAAGCTTCAGCTTTGGGCACATTTCTTTAAGTAGTGGTCAGGCAGCCCCCAGAGCCTCCACAACTCCAGAGGAGAAACGAGCATAAGTCTCAGTAGCTCCAGGAATGGTCCTGGGCCTGGCATAGGTCTGTGTCTCCCGGGGCCAGTCCCTGCTACTAGCCCGTGTGAACCCAGAATATCTGAGATGGGTCTCAGTTAATTTAAAAAGTTGATTTTGCCAGGGTTGAAGACGCGCCCATGACACAGACTTAGGAAGTCCTGATGATATGTGCCCAGGGTGGCCGGGGCACAGTTTGGTTTTATACATTTTAAGGAGACAGGAGACATCAATCCGTACATGTAAGAAGTACATTGGTTCAGTCTGGAAAGGCGGGACAACTTGAAAGGAAAGCAGGAAGACTCAAAGCGAGCAGCAGCTTCCAGGTCATGGACAGGTGATAGACAAATATGTTCATTTCAGCTTCTAGCCTTTCCAAAGGAGGCAAATCAGACAGCATCTGTCTCAGTGAGCAGAGGACTGACTTTGAATAGAATGAAAGGCAGGTTTGCCCTAAGCAGTCTGCAGCTTGAGTTTTCCTTAGTGATTTTGGGGGCCCAAGATAGTTTCTTTTCACACAGGGGAAGGAGGTGTTCACTGGGTAGGCCTGGCCTGGGCCACATGCCCATCCTGCAGTCAGAGGAATGGGGAACAGGTTTTGCCAAACTTCTCTAGTGACACTTATTCCCAAACCTTCATTAAGGAATGCTGTGAGCCAACCACTGCCGTGAGGACAGAAAGAACAGAACTCCCTACCCTCAGGGAGCTTGCAAACAAGTAAAGGACGTAGTGGGGCAGAAGCAGGAAGCACTAGCACTGGGGAAATAAACCAGGGAATGGGGTGCAGTGCTAGAGAGGGGCCTAGGCTGCTGTATTAACAAGGGGAGTTGAGGAGGGTGTCACTGAGAAGGAGATACCATTTGTACAGAAGCTGAAGGAGCTGAGGCCTGAGCAAGGGACTTTCTGGGATAAGAGAGAATAACAGAGGATGAAAGATTTTTTTTTTTTTTTTTTTTTGAGATGGAGTTTTGCTCTTGTGGTCCAGGCTGGAGTGCAGTGGCTAAATTTTGTGTTTTTAGTAGAGATGGGGTTTCAGCACGTGGGTCAGGAAGATCTCCATCTCCTGACCTCAGGCAATCTGCCCATCTCAGCCTCCCACAGTACTGGGATTACAGTGTGAGCCACCACGTCCGACTGAAAGATCCATATTTTTAAGGTGCTGAGACAGCAAGGGCCCGACAGGTTTCAGGAGCAGCACAGTCCCCTAGCTGGACCCAAGTGAGTGACAGGGAGAAGAGCATGTCAGAGGGGCTGGGAAGGCGGGGCCAGAGAACATGTGACATCTTAGAAAGTGTGGGAGAGGTGGCACCCCGGAGGAAAACGAAGATCCTCTGATCAGAGCCCCAAGGATGGATCCTGGGGAGATGAGACAGAGGTGCCATGCTCAGTGTCCAGGAAGACCATGAACAGACAGGTGAGGAGAGAGTGGGCCCGATAAGTGAATGGCACAGAACAAGGACAGAGCAATTAAAGACACAGTGTGTTCTAGGAGCCAGCCACTGTTTGGGCCAGAATATTTGAAGAAGGAGATTGCATCTGGGTCAGAGTCGCTAGGAGGAGGCACAGGGAGGGGAGGGAGCTAATGTGCAGCCAGTCGTTGCTCCAGGCCCTGGACGGAACTGTGCCCGTGTTCAAGAGAGCCTCTGGAGGCAGAAGAGGGCTCCCGGAATCAGTCGTGCCTCCTAATTTCCCGTCCCAGGAAACCTGCAAATATTAAAATGACCACTCAAGGGGAACATAATTTGATTTCAGGCTTAAGTGAAGGACATTGTACAACTGTGGAAATTTAGTGAGAGAAAATTATTCCTGGAGATGGTTTAATTTGCATTTCCTCCCAAAAACATGGCACACTGTGTATTTAAAATGCTCGATGAAGAATATTGCAAGCAGATAACATCTATTTTCTTTCCCTAGAAAGGGTAGATGACATTTGGGATCTCCTTGGCAGATAATAATATTAGTGAATAGTCACAAAACACTGAAGTTGGCAAAGCACAGTGCACATATGTGTATCATTAGTAGGAACAGGAGCAGCCAATACAGTGGAGTTCCACCCCACATAGAGTGTGAAGGGTGCAGAGTCCTAGAAAATCAAATCCCACCCAGCAGACACATGAAATTCACCAATTCTTCAGGAAACTCATCAATATGCCACAAGCTGGGCCAATCCCTCGGGGAAACTGGGTTTCTGTTAGATGCCATGATGATCTTGGAAACCAGAAAACCTGAATCCAAAACCCAGACCTCCTGAATAGTAAGAACAACCCCACGAACATGGTCATAAGCACAAGCTCTGACCTTACCTCGGTATTTGTAGAGCATTTTACAGTTAGCAAAGTGCATCCTGTGCACTAGCTTCTTGCCCTCGCAGCAACCCTGTGCAGCAGGAATTGGGCCAGGTCTCTATCACTTTGGTGTTTTGGTGAATAGGGCTTTGTCTTCGTCTCAAAATTCTGGACAAGCTAATCCAGCATCTCCTTCTACTTGCCTCTTGGCTTCTACCATCAGGCTAAGAGCTGTGATTTTCATTGATTTAATTCTCAGAATAACCCATAAAGTCTCTGTCTTTGGGTTAGGACATTGAGACCTAGATTAAGTCAACTGCTTCAAGGTCCCTGTCTAGACTTGACCCTAGGCTGTCTGTCTGGCTCAGGAAGCTACGTTCTTTACTACTTCCCTATACCACAAATGTGGGTGTACCCAGCCCTGTGCCTGCTGTCTGAGGGTCAAGACTTGAATGTGAATGTAATTTTCAACAGAGGTGCTCTTTTTTTTTTTTTTCTGAGACAGAGTCTCACTCTATTGTTGAGGCTGGAGTGCAATGACATAATCTTGGCTCACTACAACCTCCACCTTCTGGGTTTAAGGAAGATTCTCCTGCCCTCAGCCTCCTGAGTAGCTGGGACTACAGGTGTGTGCCACCACACCCAGTTAATTTTTTTTTTTTTTTGTATTTTTCGTAGAGATGGGGATCTCACCATGTTGGCCAGGCTGGTCTCAAACTCCTAAGTGCAAGTGATCCACCCGCCTCAGCCTCCCAAAATGCTGGAATCACAGGCATGAGCCACTGTGCCTAGCCTGAGGTCTTCTGTTTAATGCTCACTACAATCCCTAAAATCTCGCTCTTAGTAGCCTCCCTCTCAGGCCTGGAAATAAAGCCTTGGAGATACTAAATCATCACTAACATCAGAGGTCACCCATTTAGAAGATGCTAGAAGAGGGGTCCTGATCCGGCTCAGCTGCACTCAGCTCGCTGAACCTTAATGCAGGACTTTAGTCTGTTAAACGCTCATCCTGTCTTCGTTTTCCTCTCTTCTCTCCAGGAGATGCCCACTCAGCATGTCCCCGGAGGCTCAGATGGGAGGAGGACTCACTTGTCACCCTCAACTTCTGTCATGTCCTGTCCCAAAGCTGAAAGACTCTTGGCGGAAATCAGGTCATCAGTGTTTCCATGTCCACAGGCACAACCAGTCTGACCACAATTCAACTAAATGGATCCAGTGTTAATCAGGAAATGACTGCAGAGGACCTGTACCGATGGAAGAGACTGCTGAGCTGGGATTCAGTCAATACATCCTGAAGAACTGGTCGGTTCTGTCGTGACAGGGGAGTTTACTGTGGGGGAAAGGCTGCGAGACCCAGGGTTGGAGGACCTGGCTTCCCACTCTGGCCATGCCACCTGGTTTGCTCAGCTGTGTAACTCTGCTTCCTCGCTGTGAAATAGTGTCAGTGGGGCCTTAGTGACCAAAACTTAGTGATCTTGTAGAGCCAAAATTTATAGGCATTCAAATTACTATGACTCTGCTTAGCCTGCACAGATTATTCACAGGGTGCATCACAGTTTGTAAAGCTTGTTCACACATATGGCAGTGTTGGGATGTGTTGTCAGTTTTACCAAACTTGGGGTCTTAAGCGTTCAGGAAGCTCCTCTTCGATGGCCCCACAGTCTCACTGTCATCTTCATACCACTCCCTTTGAAAACTTGCAAATTGCCATTGCCCTCAAAGGCCAGTTCAAATGCCACCTGCTCTGGGGAGCTGCACATCCTCCCTTGGACTGTCTGGCCCTGTTTCCTCTGGAGTTCCACAACTCACACTGACCTTGTGGAGCATTTTCCAAGTTGTGTTGCAATTTAATCATCACTCATTCTCCCTGCTGGAGTAGGAGCACCACAAGAGCAAATGGCTCCGTTAACACCCGAGGGTATGAAGAGTGAATGGATGGATGGACGGACGGACGGACGGACGGATGGATGGGTACCCAAATTCTTATTAGCTAAGCTTATTAGTCCATAGGCTTCTGTATCAGTTCACTTCCCTCCATTCCTGACTCCCTATGTCAACTCAGTGCCACCCTCACAGTCACCATATAGCATATTTATGAGGGCCTCCTGTGTCCCCAGGACTGTGACAGGTATGAGGGACATGGAGGTGAACTGGAAAGGTAAGGCCCCTGCCTGTCCTCCTGGACTATCTATTGTTCACATACACAGTCAGGGCACTTCTCACACAGATGTTTTGATGTTTGTCGCTCCAAATCCCTTCAAAGGCCAGGACTATGTATGGCTCATCTTCATACCACAGCACCCAGCTCGGTGTATGGTGGACATGAGTACCCAGTGAATGCCTGGGGAATGGATGGGCGGGTGAGGGGAAAGACATTCACCACAACCAGGTTTCTTTGCCTGCCCCTATTTCTGGGTTCTATCCAGGACCCAGGAGTGAACTGTAAACATATCTCCTAACATTCCAGAATCTCAGGCAGCACCCTGAGCAATGAATGCTTTTATTCTTAAGCTATTCATGCTTAAGACGGGGCTACTGGTAAAGTTTGCCTGAGTGTTTGTGGGTGCCCCCGCCCCCCCACACACATTTATTTATACCGATCACCAGTTCATTTGCAAAACAGGGAACAGGGTCCTGTAGTCAAAACCTACTTTAGTGAAGATTCAGAAATCAAAATAAGAATTAGTAGTTGTGTCTGACATGCTGGGACCACTTCAATGATGCTGTTTTTACACACGCACACACACACGTACACAAACACGTCTGTAAGCACGTATACTCCATTTGGAAACAGTCCTCACGTTATGGCTCGAGACAAACATAAATTCATGCAAAGAAAATAAAACAGAAATCTGCCTTGTGCTTTTCTCAGAACTGCCTGGAAGCCACTGAGGTAACCAGGCAGGGGGGCAGGGAGCAAATAGGCCTGGAAGCCACCCACTGGCTACATCAACCTGGGCAAATCACTTCGCCTCTTTGAGCCTCAGTCTCCTCACATGCAAATCAGTGTAGGAATAAAATAGAAAACCACATTTTACCTACTTGCCATCACTGACTTTTTGTGCAAAGAGGACAGGAGCCTAGATCTTTAAAATAGGCCGAGGAGTTCAGAAGGAGCAAGCAGCAGAGTGCACCAGAAGTCAGAGAGCTGTCGAGTGTCCAGTGAGGCATGACTGGGGCTTCACTGCTGGCAAAAATGGAGGCTAATCTACATCCTGTCTCTTTACAGCTTTGTGGCCTTAGGCACGTCACTCCTGCTCTCTAGGCCTCTCCTTCTTCATCTGTAAAATGGAAATCATAATGCTTTATCTGGCCTCAGGGTCTATACCTGTCAGGTGCCCTCCTCCTGCCTCTGTTTCCTTCCTCACACGTCTGGTTTCTGGTCTGCAATGGTATGTGAACTTATGGTTTCCAGTTCAATAATGGTGTCCATGCTAAGCTCAGAAAGGGATACTGAAATGACTTTCTGTAGTTTTCTCTTGGAAAAAAAAAAAAATTGAGGATCCTTCCCCACCCTTGCAAAAGAAAAAAATATAGACAGGGAAAACTGAAATTCTCACTCTTAGGTAATATGTCTCCTTCAGGTCCTCATACCATCACACGAAGCAAAGGACCAGTCCAGCCTCCCGATTGAACATGTGGGAAAACTGAAGCCCAAAACGGGGGAAATGGCAGTTGTGGACCAGAATCTACATTTTCTGGGGCCAGGAGCTGTTGCTCATGCCTGTAATCCCAGCACTTTGGGAGGCTGAGGTGGGAGGATTGTTTGAGTCTGGAAGTTTGAGACCAGCCTGGGCAACATAGTGAGACAGGGTAGAGACAGACTCTCTACAACTAACGAAAATTAGCCAGGTGTGGTGATGGGCACCTTAGTCCCAGCTACCCAGGAGGCTAAGGCTAGAGAATTGCCTGAGCCCAGGAAGTTGAGGCTGCAATGAGCTGTGGTCGTGCCATAGCACTCAGCTTGAGTAACACAGTGAGACACCCTGTCTTTAAAAAATATATAAATAAATCCACATTTTCCAACAGACAAGTGTCTTTCTGTGTCATCCTACTGACTTTTCTTTCCACCAAGTTTCTCTCAAAGCCCATCTCCAATTGTGGAAACAAACTTCTTAATACTGTTTTTTTAAAGTCCTTATGA
This sequence comes from Saguinus oedipus, assembly GCA_031835075.1. NCBI lineage: Eukaryota > Metazoa > Chordata > Mammalia > Primates > Cebidae > Saguinus > Saguinus oedipus. The sequence continues at coordinate 41,359,901 of CM063181.1, read as the reverse complement.
TGTGGTATAGGAATTAAGCTCTCTGACTTTGGAATCAGGCAGATGTTAATGTGCATCCTGGCTCTGTCATCCACCAGCTGCAGGACTCTGGGGGAGCCTCTCACCTTCTGACCTTGTTTTCCTATCAGTAAATGGGGCGTGGTCACATCTACCCCATAGATGATTGTGAGAATTTAATAAAATACAGTGTGGATAAAGGGCTTAGCATGCAGCTCAGCACACCAACAGCACACAGAAAAGGCAGCAGCATTATGATTTTGTGGTTGGCGCTGGGTTAGGCACCAAGATGCTTACAGGGAGGATATGGAGATTATCTCTCTCTTTGTGGGATTTATGATAAAGAGCTGGGATTTATAGTTAGGGATGAATGCTTAAAGGACAAGAGTCAGGGAAGATATAATTAAGTGATGATACATATGAGAGTGAGTAAAATGTATTGTAAAAGAAAGAAGGGGAACATGTATGACATTGACTTCCGAGTGATATAGTGGGTATTTGACATCTTTTTACTTTCTTATTACAGATTTCACTTGAGGGTCTGATATCGGATGCTCCCTTATCTAATTGTCAAAGCAGTTTAGCTAGGCAGGGGAAGAGCATTTCCATCGTACAGAACAAGGCACACGGCTCAGAGGGACCCAGGTAGCCCAAACCACACAGTCACTTTCAGGTTTTCTTTTTAATGACAAAAGAGCACGGGTGTCTTTTAGTTCTTGTGACACATTTTTTCCATTAAGGTGAAATTCATAATGTAAAATTAACTGGCTGTGCAAGGTGGCTCACACCTGTGATCCCAGCACTTTGGGAGGCTAAGGCGGGTGGATCACTTGAGGTTGGGACTTTAAGACCGGCCTGGCCAACATGATGAAACCCCGTCTCTACTAAAAATACAAAAAATTAGCCGAGCATAGTGGCACATGCCTGTAGTCTGGGCCATTGGGAAGACTGAGGCAGGAGAATGGCTTGACCCTAGGAGGTGGAGGTTGTAGTGAGCCAAGATCGTGCCACTGAACTCTGGCCTGGGCAACAGAATCAGACTCTGTCTTAAAAAAAAAATAGAAAAGAAAAAGAAAAATTAACCACTTGAAAGTGTAGTAAAATTGATTAATGTAAAATTAACCATTTGAAAGTGTACAATTGATTAGTGTAAAATTAGCCATTTAAAGTGGTGTTTAGTACATTCACAATGTTGTACAACCACCACCTCTGTGTAATTCTAAACACCTTCATTCTCCCAAAATAAAACCTCATACTCACTCAGCAGCGACTCCCTCTGCCCTCCTCCTGTGGTCCCTGATAGCCAGCAATCCGTGTTCTGCCTCTGTGGATTGTGAAATATGCTGTCACGAGCATTGGTGTGCATGGGTCTGGTTGAGCACCTGTTTTTCATTCCTTTGAGTGTATATTTGGAGTGGAAATGCTGGGTCATATGATAATCCTTTGTTTAATTTTCTGAGGAACTGCCAAACAGTTTTCCACTCTGGCTGCACCCTTTTACATTTCTACCAGCCACATATGAGGGTTCCAATTTCTCCACATTCACGCCAACACTTCTATTGTGTGTGAGTGAGTGAGTGTGTGTGTATTCATCCTATTGGAAGTAAAGTGGGATGGCATTGTGGTTTGAACTTGCATTTCCTTAATGCCTCATAATGTTGAGCATCTTTTCATGTGCTTATTGGCCATTTGCACACCCTCTTTGGAGAAATGTCAGTTCAAGACCTTTGCCCATTTTTTAAAATGATTGTTTGTCTTTTTTGTTGTCGAATTGTAGGGGTTCTTTATATATTTGGGATATTAGACACTTGCCAGAAATAATTTGCAAATACTCTCTCTCCTTCTGGGGGTTGTCTTCTTACTTTCTCAACTGGGTTTTTTTATGCTCCAAAGTTTTTCATCTTGAAGTCCACTCTGCCTGTGTCTCCTTAGTTGCTTGCGTGCCTCTCGTGTCCTCGGGGCTGGTATTTAAACCCTGGCCCTCTGGCAGCAGATCGAAGTCACTCCTGGTATAACCCAGCAGCCACTGACAGGGCCACAGGAGAGCTAGTGCCTGATGAACATTGAGTGGTGGGTCATGAGGTCTGAGAGACGCAGCACCAGAACCTGGGTGAACAGACAGTCCTAGGTGAGGGGTAGGGGCTCCCACAGCTGTTTCTTGCCTCTCAGCTGGAGGACGGGAAGTGGGGTGGTCCCCCTTCTAGATGCTTCTATGGGGCTGCACAGGAGGGTCTTTGAAAGACACTGCTCTTAGAAGAGGGCAAATCTCCAAACAGAGCCTTAGAGGCAGGGAACTAGGGGCAACCATGTGGGATGCAGGTGACATCAAGGTAGAGGAAGGAAGGGACAATGTGAAGAAGAAAGAGAGGAATGTCTTGGGCTGAGGAAGGGATCAGAATAGATGTTGGGAAAATAACTGCTTTTCCCAGCTCTCAAGCACAGACTCAAAGGCCTATCTGGGAAAAATAATAGTGCACGAGATGTTTAGGGCTCCAGCCTATGGCCCGCAGGGCACCTTGGGGACATGTGGAGTGAAGACTTGCCTTGAGCAGCTACAGGCTAAGACACAGGGATATAGAGCCTGTCTGGACCACCTAGCTGGTGCCAGGTGTCTACACACACATCATCTCATTTAACTCTCCCAGTTTTCTCCCTGTGGAATAAGTATTTATGTTCTGTACTTTACAAGTGAGGAAACTGAGATTCTGAGAGCTGAAATAACTTGCCAAAGTCCCTATTATAGATAAGGGACAGATACAGACCAAGATTTGGACTCCTCTGACCCATAGCCTTGGACTCTCTGCTACAAGAGAGCCACAGACAAATCGACAGTGACCCTCAGTGAATCCTAGAGGTCACTTAAAAGCAGGGCAACCTCCACATACAATTGGCTTAGAAAGCCTCATTACTCAGGCCAGGTATGGTGGCTCATGCCTAGAATCCCAGCACTTTTGGAGGCCGAGGAGGGCAGATCGCCTGAGGTCAGGCATTCAAGACCAGCCTGGCCAACATGCCAAAACCTCATCTCTACTAAAAACACAAAAAATTAGCTGGGTATGGTGGTGCACAGCTGGTATCCCAGCTACTCGGGAGGCTGAGGCAGGAGAACTGCTTGGACCTGGGAGGCAGAGGTTGCAGCGAGCCAAGTTTGCGCCACTGCACTCCAACCCAGGCAACAGAGCATAACTCTATCTCAAGAAAAAAAAAGCCTCATTACTCAAAGTATGATCTGTAGACCAGCTGCACTGTGGGCCTTGGGAGCTGGTTAGAAATGCATAATCAGGTCCATGCTAGGCCAACTGAATGAGCAACTGCATTTGACAAGACCCCTGGGTGATATATGTGCACACACATTTAGGAAGCATGAGTCTATAGGGTGTCAGTTTAGACTCTTAAGAACTTTTGTTGTTCGAAATAAAGATAACAATAACAGTAATCATCGTAATTGGGCTTGGCATCTGGATGCAACCACAGACTACTCCAGACTTTCAAAAATATCATCTGAAGGGAAAAGCTTATAAACTGCTTTGCTTATCAGCCAATGGCTGTTCTCAGTACCTTTGGCAAGACAAAATGTTCTGCTCTCCCAATGAGATCAATATTACACTTCTGGTAGTGTATTTATTTAGTTATCATTTCTGACATATATTATATAAAACACCCTCTTCTTTCTGCTATCACTGGTTTATTTGAATTTCTGTCTTACACTGACCCTAAACCACACGGAAGCTTATGCAACAACCCAAATGGCATCTCCTCCAAAGTCCTCTCTGCCCCCTGCAGTGGCCTTGACTCCGTGCCCTCATCCCACAGGCGTGACAGCTGTGTGCAGCCTCTGATTCTCTAGGCAACTTTGGGACCCAGAACAGGCTTTGTCCTTGATGTCTTCCATTCTTTGAGGATTTTCTGAACTTGATGAAGGTCCTTTTCAGACCCTCATTTTCAACTTTTTCTGGCTTGGAAACTCATAGGGAGAAAAGGTCAGGCGCCTGGCTCAGAATCTGAGTAGGAGATACTGAGCAGCATCTTCCTTCCATATCTAGATGGGCAATAGGGTGGGCCAGCTGGTAGATCAGGACCAAGCATGGGAGCAGCTCTGCCTCTTATTAGGTGACATTGGGTAAATTACTCATTCTCTCTCAGCCTTTCTGGCCTCATCTATAAAACGAGGTCATGATGCCAATCTCTGGGGATTAAATTAGATAATGCAAGCAAAATACTGGACACTATGCCTGGTATGGACTGAATGTTCATGCCCCTGATTTCATGTCCTTGTGTTCAAATCCTTACCTCCAAAGTGATCATACTAAATGGCGGGGATTTGGGACAGTGATTAGGTCATGAGGGTGGAGCCCTTATGAATGACGTTGGTGCACTTATAAGAAGAGAGTCCATAGAGCTCTCCTGTGCCTTCCATCTTCTATGGACATAGTCATATGAACCAGGAAATAGTCACTCATCAGACACCAAATCTGCCAGTGTCTTCATCTTGGACTTCAGTCTTCAGAACCGTGAGAAATAAATGTTTGTTGTTTAAGCCACCCCATCTGTGATGTTTCTGTTATAGCACCCAGCCCAAGCCAATATCTGTCACACACAGATGTTAAATAAGAGGAGCTTGTACTTTCTTTAGAGAGTAAATCATTGGGGGATCGTGTCTACGAATACCATGAGTATCTCGACTTTCAGAAACAAAACAATAAAAATGTTAGTGTGCTTCCTGCATAAAATTTAACAAACGATGACTGAAAATAAAAAAGATCAATGACTCCTTTAGACACTTAATGCAACTTCTAACATACAGCAGATGCAGTGTTGGCAAATAGCAGTGCAGTAACCAAAACCGCCCGTGGCATAGATGTATATTTTAATGATCCCCAAACTAAGAGTGAATTTCACATTGTTAAAGAATTGTTTATGTATGAATATGTGTGTGTGTGTGTGTGTGTGTGTGTGTGTGTGTGTGTATACACGCACAGCAGAGACCATATGTGGGCAATGAAGCCTGAATTACTATCTTTCCTTTGCAGAAAATGTTTACTAACCCCAGATTAGAGAATAAACTTAAGAATGGCCCACCCATGTCACAGGCACACATGCTGGAAGTCTTCATGGATAAATGTGTTTAGTCTTCACACTAACCCAGGAAGATACCCACTATTGTCCCATTTTACAGGAGACGAGAAAAACTGGGCCTTAGGGAGCATAAACAACTTGACCAGGGTTACAAAACTAAGGACCAGCTGAGCCTGGGTTGAGTACCAGTGCTCTCAGCAAATTACCTTATTGTAGGTCCTCGGAATTGACTTCACAAAGAGTCAAAACCTAGAAAGGAATCTCCACAAATGCCAAGGGTCCCCTCTACACACGGAGGGAGATCCAAGCCTGTGGTCTCATCAGGGAGGCTGAGGTCAGACAGGTCCACAGTGAAAATGGTCTGTCTGGGTCGATGCAGGAGCTAAGAGCAGGGAGGGAGCTGGGAGCTGCTGCCACTGCGGGCGGCCCCCATGCTGGGCCGGGGCTTGTGTTGAGTCAACTCAATTATCAGCGGTGGGGCCCCAACCACATGCTAGGTGTGGCCGCAAGTGCTAAGAGAATGCAAAGATGAGGAAGATCGACTTCCTGTGCTGCAAGGTCAAGCTAGTGGGTGGAGAACAGGCTGCAGAGATCAGGCCCTCGCACCACATGCTACAATATCCAATATGATAGAGGAAGCATAGGCGAGTTCACTGGGGGTTCCGTTTTCTCTTTTCTCTCTCCCTCTATCCCTTCTTTCCTTCCTTCCTCCTTTTCTCCCGGTCTGCCTCCCTCCCTTCTGCTGTGCTTGGTATAAAAAGAAACATAAAGAAGCAGCAGGAACATTCTTTGTCCTCACAAGCTTGTGAGATGCTGAGGAGAAGCATGGAGCAGAAGTCCACAACAGCATGACAGAGGTGCGTGCAGGCATCGGGGAAGCTGGAGGGGCCGACAGATGGGGGACGCTCCACCAGAGCTTGTCAGGCACCGTCAGGAAGACTTTACCAACGAGGTCCCGTCTTATCTGGATCTTAAAGTAGCACAGTCAGTGCAAGGACTCAAAAAATGCAAATGTTCTGAAGCAACAGCCAACTCTGTGTGGGGTCATTGCAAACGGTTCTGCAGGGTGTGCACCACACCAAGGGGACAGTGAGTAAGGGCGAAACCCAGCCCACCCTCATGTTACCAAATTGGGTGCCCTGGTGCAGCGCTACCCTGACCAAAGCAAGTGGGACTTTTCTTCTCCAAAAGCAGCCACCGCATCCCAAGCTGTGTATCGTCAGCAGATGCACCTTTTCCTAAATGCCTGAAGAATTTACATAAGCCAGCAATGCTCAGACTGTCTGCCTGAGGATTTAGAGGGAGTGAAGCCTAAAGGATCTGCAGAATTAACTCTTCTTGCCTTTAAAGCACACCAAAAGGAGAGAGCAAACATTGCTAGCCCTGTTTTACAGATGAGAAGGCTGAGGCTCCAGAAGGCAAACCAACCTGTTCAAGGCCCCATGGTTTGTTAGTGGCACCACTGGGAGAAGAATCACCCAACCCTTCCTCCTGGCAGTCCTCCCTCCCAGCCCTGCAGCCTCCAAGGGGGTTCCAAGAAATGCAGGAACCGGGACAGGGAGAGCTGACTCCAGGGCTCTGTCCTCAGCCTCTCAAATGATGACTGGGCCACAACATGTTGTCATGGCTTTATGACTTCTTGGAAACGCAAATTTCCTGGGGCTGGAAGACTTTCAAGTTCTGTATTAACAGCAATCATATTTATGACGATATTCAACACAGGCCTGGTGAAAATAACGATAGCAGCAAGATTTTGCAGTAATTTTCTAGTCAACTTCTATTTTCTAACATGGTGCTACATGTTAAGGACTTTTGTATCTCTGTACGTGAGGAGTTAGAAAAAGAGTATAAGGGAAGGGGTAATGTTTATAGGAGGGGGGAAGAGAAAAAAGTGAGGGGCATGTACATTAAGAATTCTTAGAGCGTCTAGGCACAGCAGCTCATGCCTGTAATCCCAGCACTTTGGGAGGCCAGGATGGATCACTTGAGGTCAGAATTTCCAGAGTGGAGCATTGTAGGGTGCTGAGAATGTGGCATAATGTGATTGAGGTGACATTTCTTTAATGTAGATACAGACACATGTAAAAATGCATTGAGCAGTGAGCACGGTGGCTCACGCCTGTAATCCCAGCAATTTAAAAGGCCGAGGTGGGTGGATCACCTGAGGGCAGGAGTTCAAGACCAGCCTGACCAACATGGAGAAACACTGTCTCTACTAAAAATACAAAATGAGCAGGGCATGATGGCGCATGCTGTAATCCCAACTACTTGGGAGGCTGAGGCAGAAGAATCACTTGAACCCAGGAGATGGAGGTTGCAGTGAGCCAAGATCGTGCCATTGCACTCCAGACTGTGCGATAAGAGCAAAACTCCATCTCAAAAAAAAAAAAAAAAAATGCATTTAGCTCTGTGCTGAAGATTTGCACACACTGTATCAGTCATGCAAAGGAGAAAGGTCCCTGCCGCGTGCCTTTCTACCATCTTCCCATCGTCAGCGCGCTCCTGTGTGGAATGACTGGTTTACAGAGGAGGGGACTCAGTTCTGCCACTGGAGCACACAGCCCAGACAGTCCTGGAAAGTCTACTTCTTTACCTGAAAGTAGTTCGAGTCAAATTCGATACCATGGGATCATCTGTCCACCGTTGGTCAGGGTGGAGGTGGGAGCACACCGGCCTCTGTCACCTTCCTCCCCGTCTCTGCCATGCCTGCTCATCATGCTAATTGAGGCACATGCCATTGTCTGCTGATGAATGGGATGACAGACTGGCTGTTGGAACAGGAGGGTGCACTCCATCCAGAGAGACTTGATGCCCACTTCTCCCTGTGCCAGCTGCTTAAACACATCAGGGAAGGACGGGCAGGGCTCCTTCTTCTCACTTAGTGTAAAATACTCCATTGCACACCTTTGTTAAGCCATTCTAAAATTGTTTAAAAACCCTAGCTGGAAGGCCAAGGCAAGCCTACTATTTCCATGCTACTTAAAATGAGATACTTAAACCTAGAAAACCACTGTATATACATTGTGTGTATGTGTTGTGTGTGAGTGTGTGTGTGTGTGTGTAAGAGAGAGAGAGAGAGAGAGAGAGAGAGAGAAACAGAGAGAGAAAAGAGAGAGATGAATGCAGAAAGCAAACACCCCAAATCCCCCTCTTTTTCTGAGACAGAGTTTTGCTCTTGTTGCCTAGGCTGGAGGGCAATGGCACGATCTTGGCTCACCACAACCTCTGCCTCCTGGGTTCAAGTGATTCTTCTGCCTCAGCCTCCCGTGTAGCTGGGATTGCAGGCATGCACCACCACACCCAGCTAATTTTGTACTTCTAGTAGAGATGAGGTTCCTCCATATTGGTCAGGCTGGTCTTGAACTCCTGACCTCAGATGATTCACTCGCCTCGGCCTCCCAAAGTGCTGGGATTACAGGCATGAGCCCATCCCCAGATCCCCTCCTTAGAGATTGCCTCATTGTTTATTCTACTGAGCTGTTAGCCTGGTCAAAGGACATGGACAAACGTGTATTCATTTAAAATGCTCCTCAAGTGGCTAATTTGCACAGGGGTTTGGAAGAACTGGTATGAGAAGCCCAGAAATGAGGGCAGGGCTGTGTGCCATCCATCAGCTCTGCCTGTGCCCACTTCAGCCTCATTGTGGATGGTAATACAGTGTTTGTCGAACTGAGCAAGGAAAAGCTAAGAAACAATCTGTCTCAGCTGTGTTCTCGATCCACCCAGGCACACATCTAATCGAGTCAAATCCCAGCCACCAAGTGATTACTGAGCTGCTATTATGCACCAAAACATATTGTCTTCAGCTATTTCCTACTTTGTTCAACAGGCATTAGCTATTAAGTTCCTGTATACGTTGGAAACTAGGCTATGGGGCAGTCAGTCACTAAGGGATAAAACCAGAAGCCTCACCTCAAATAACCCTAGAAAAGGACGGACAGACACACAACCTGATGAATGTAAGAGAGTGCTCACTCTCCAGGCATGTACAGAGTGCAGAGAAGCGTCTTGGCTGGGGGCATTTGGAAGGCAGACAGATACGTTACAACAAAGTAATCTCACTGCAAGTTCAGAAGTTCAGAAGAGGAAGGGGAGGAAAATGGGCACTGGCTAAACTCCTCTGTGTTCCTGGAACTGAGTTAGGGGTTATCCACACAATGCCTAGTCACTCTTCGAAAAACCTTTCTAAAGAAAGGGGTTTTCCAGCCAGGCACAGTGGCTCATAATCCCAGCACTTTGGGACGCTGAGGTGGCTGGATCACATGGTCAGGAGTTCAAGGCCAGCCTGGCCAACATGGTGAAACCCCGTCTCTACTAAAAATACAAAAAAAAAAAAAAAAAATAGCCAGGCATGGTGGCGGGCAACTGTAATCCAGCTACTCGGGAGGCTGAGGCAAAGAATCACCTGAACCAGGGAAGCAGAGGTTGCAGTGAGCCAAGATCATGTCAGTGAACTCCAGCCTGGGCAATAGAGTGAGACTCCGTGTCAGAAAGGAAACAAAAAAGGAAGGAGTATTCCTCCTTCTGCAGATAATGATAGGGAGGCTCAGAGAGGGGAAGATAGCTGTTCAAGGTCATAGAATTAGAATGTAGCAGATTCAGGAGTCGGATTGTAATTCTCCTGACACAGGCAGAGGGGGCACAGTTGGGGAGGCTGGCTGGGTGGTGTATCCTACAAAGAGTTGGCACTTTGTCCTTCATGCAAGATTGCAACTTGGCAGCACAGTGGCCAAATTAGGTCCTCGTGAGTCTTACAAAGCAATGAGGAGAAGCACAGAAGGTGAATTCTAGAACAAATGCCTGCTCTGTGGTCGTGAGTCTTACAAAGCAATGAGGAGAAGCACAGAAGGTGAATTCTAGAACAAATGCCTGCTCTGTGGTCATAGTTCCACCTCCCACCGGCTGTGTGATGTGGGGCACCTTACTGAACTCCTCTGGCCTCCTTTATCTCCTCTGTAAAATAGAAATATTCATGACCAAACCTGTCTCCCAGGACTGTCTTGAGGGTTGCATGGATCATACATGTCACCACACATTGGGAAATGCCTGGAATATAAGAAGTGCATAAAAATGCTAACCATTCTGATAGACACACAGAACCTACGTGGTCTCCGGGAGCTAAGAAGTGCTTGATAAATTACTGTTATTCCTAGAACACATTTTATCAGAAATTACCAACCATCTTAAATAATGAGTTAACCTCTTTCACAATAAGGCAAAGAAGGGTTGTATTTGTTAACTAAGGATGCCATCTTCAAGCAGGGACATCAGGTTAAAAACTGAGTACATGGCTGGATGAGGTGGCTTATGCTTGTAATCCCAGTATTTAGGGAGACTAAGGCAAGAGGATAGCTTCAGACCAGGAGTTTAAGATCAGCCTGGACAACGTAAGGAGACCTGCTCTCTATACAAAAATAAAAAAATAAAATAGTGTGGTGGTGCACACCTGTGGTCCCAGTTGTTGAGGGGGCTGAAGTGTGAGGATTGTTTCAGCCTGGGAGGTTGAGGCTGCAGTGAGCTGTGATTGCCTGGGCAACAGAGTGAGACCCTCTCCCAATAAATAAATAAATGTACAAAGCATTTTTTTTTAACAACTGAGCTGTTAGAGAACAAAGAAAACTCATTTTCCTGACTCACTGTGAGCTTACACTTCCGAATGTCTATCGGGGATGTGAGGGAGTGAATGGCTATTTGCAAATGGCTCATACGGTTTGTCATGTGGGCTCCTTTTACGGTGGGCTTGGAAAGAGCCAGCAGTTTCTTACTCTGAAATGCTGCTTGGAAAGTATCTCAGGTCTCTGGAGCAGCTAGATTTTTCTTTTGGCTGTACCACCAATTTATTGCGTCATGTCAGGCATGTCCCTTTAAAATTCATAATCTTTTCAGATCTTTATAATATTTCATGCAATAAATAGAAAAGTGATAGAAATTAAGAGACCTGTTCCAAATTACAAACAATTAGCCCAAGGATACGATTGGAATGAGGAAAATGTACTAGACTGGAAACTCCTGGCCAGATCTGGGTGTCGAGAAGATTCTGCACTTTCCAGGACAGGTGGAACAGAACCCCCTTATTCCTAGGAGTCCACTCAGCTCCTCACAGCTTCCCCTGTCTTGCCACCCTGGCCATCCTAGCTGTTGCTCTTCCACCCAAACTCTGTGTGGGCTCAGCACCGCCCCCCACCACACACCCACCGTGACAGTCTCCTCAAGGGGTCCGTCTCTCTGTGGTTGCTGAGGTGAGAAACACCTGTCCCACAGCCAGGACCTTGCATCAGGACTGGACAGGGCAGGAAAGATCATGTCCATGGGGAGCACCTTGGGCTGATGGGAAGCAGAAACCAGTGGAGACATTCTTCTCCCTCCCTCCTCCCACCCTCGTAGTCCCCAAGCATCCTGGAAGACAGTCCAGGAGATAGAACAGTGAGTGCACTGGGCACCAAATGTGGCCAGCTTGGTAACACGACCTCTCGTTTGTCCCCATCCTTCACTGCCTGCCTCCTTCTCTCTCCCTCTACCCAGCTTCTCTGGGATCATTCTGTCTGGTAAAGTAGCAGCATGTCAGGTTTGCATTAGCCTCGGCTTTCTGGGAAAGCCTGGCTGAGACAGATTCTAAAATAAAGTAATTTCTACTCTCCTTACTATTAACTGGGATGGCTAAAGAGAGGGAGGAAGGGAAGAAAGGTAGAGGAGAGAGAGAAAGAGAGCCATTGGCAGTTGATGGATATTGAAGGGGCATGATGAGTATTACAGGAGTCGAGACCAGTTCAAGGCACAGAATTTGGAACCAACTGCCTGGGTGTGCATCCCTCTTAATAATTCCAAACCTGCAATTAGGCAAGTTACTTGACCTTCCGTTTCCTCATCGGCAAAGTGTGAATAATAACCCTAAACGTCATTGGCTTTCTGTGCGTTTTAAAAGTGCTAATATTTGTAAAACACCTAGAACACTGTCTGATGCATTGCAAGTGTTATCTATGTCTTTATTAAATGTACAAATCAACAAATAACTTCCCTAAATTTATAGGCAGGACTCTGAGTAGGTCAGTGAATTTCTCTGGGCCACAGTTTCTTCAGCAATATTATGACAGATCCGAATTAGTAATCTGCAAGTATCTGCCAGTTCTGACCCTTGATATTCTAATGATAACCCAGGCACTAACATGAATTCATCCCCTTTGTGGCTCAGAAGCAGTCTGAAGATCTTACATAGATGGTCTGAAATTAGAAATATTATGCTGTAATTAATCCTCACAAGAGCTCTGTGACATTGTGGCAAGTTCTGTATTTTACAGAAGAGAAAAAGAAAGATCAGAGAAGTTAACTGGCTTGCCTATGGTGCAGAGTGAACTGAAGGCTTAGCATATCAACTTGGATCTGGTTGAGTCAAAAGCCCTCCTTTGCAGTGCAGAGCCCACAGAGCCCCCTGATTAAGTAAGACTGGAGAAACCTAAGCTTTGGGGTTGAAGATGTAAATAGTGAGGCTGGTGGCATTCTTGGCAATTTTTAAATTATCAAAGGGGTACCCTTCTGCATATATGATAAATCACAATAAAAAGGGTGACCATTACCAAATGGTCTGGGGCAGATGTATGAAATGAGATGGATTAATATTTGTGCTGTGTTACAAGGGTCTGAATAAAGTATAAAACACCGGCTGGGTGCAGTGGCCCATACCTGTAAGATTAGCACGTTCAGAGGCTGAGACCGGAGGAGGCCAGAAGTTTAAGACCAGCCAACGTGGACAACATGGGGAGACTCCATCTCTACATAAAACACAAGTGAGCTGGGCATGGTGGCACATGCCTGTAGTCCCAGCTGCTCAGGAGGCCGAGGCAGGAAGATGCCCTGAACCCAGGAGCCAGAGGCTGCAGTCATGATCGAAACACTGTGTATCTGCCCACGTGACAGAGCAAGACCCTGTCTCAAAAATAAAGAAAGAAGATGAAACACAAACTCCAGAGGGAAAATACCATTTGGCTTAGAATCCACTTGTTTGTTTCCCTGCCTGTCAGGCTGTGGGTTAAATCTGGCACATGGTGGGTACCCAGCCCAAGACTCCATGTGGCTGTTGCAGCTTCCCCAACAATTTTGGATAAATAAGCACATTTTTTAATTAGTTTTTTTCAAGATGCTGTCTCTTTGTTATTATAAAACACTTCTTATTTTATTAAACAATTGCATAAAATAAACAATATATAGTTTCTTTTGTCACCTTCATAGAAGAACATCCATGGAAGAATTTCAGAGCCTCTCACTTCCTCTATAGGTTTGGAAGGGGATGATGCTAAGAGGTCACAGGTGCGGGGACTGAGCAGGAGAGCTGTGTACCCATAATGCCATCTCTCTGCCTTGGGTCTCATTTCTGTGAGCATCCTATCATGTTCCTTCAGTCCAAGCTAATGGCATCTGCTGTTTGTTTTGACACTGTCACACTGTCCCCAGGGTGGCATTGACAAGCTTTCTTTGCACCTTGGTATCACAGCACCAGATACATTGCTCACGGGTATCAGAATCATTTCACCTTGACACCAAACACTGTCATCTACAGATTTAGAGTGACAGGCTCCTGCTTTCAGGGAGAGCTCAGACAGTCCCTCATTTTGGGGCAAGCAGAACATGACAGCCCATCCATTTGGCTGAGATTGCCTTTTTATTTAAGGCCACAGTGGGCCTGCATTTACAGAGATATGCAAATACATGAGTGGATGAATTTGTCATTCTATTTCAATCAGGTTCATTTGATCATCTTCTTAAGTCATTCATGTTAGGCACTGCGAAACCAGCTATAAAAAAAAAATAAGACAGCCTGTGTCCTCATGGAGCATCCCTTTAGGAGGAGTTGCATAAATCAGACCAATACTTATACCAACAACCAATCCAGCTAGAATAATGCTCTACCAGCCAGGTCCACAGAAGAAAAACACATCAGAGAGGAACAGTGTGTTCTGGGGAAGATTCTGTTTGGGAAATATTCGAGACCATTGGGTCTGTGTCAGGGACCAGGTTGACAGTCTGTTCTCAAGGAGGTCACATCTGCTGTGTGTAAAAACAGAGTTATATACCTGGTGCAATGGGCAGTAGAGGAAGCAAGTCAATGGCAGGCCTGGAGAAGTTAGGAATCGTTTCCAGGAAAGACAGCATGGAAGCTGAGGCTTGAGGACAAGTGGGCATTGCCAATTGGCCAAGAGCAAGGAGGGAAGGAAATGCATAAAGGATGGAGGCATAAGAGAGCACAGAATCAGATAGGAACAGAAAACCAAACACCTCATGTTCTCACTCATAAGTGGGTGTTGAACAATGAGAACACATGGACACGGGGAGGGGAACATCACATATCCAGGCCTATCGAGGGGTGGGGGGTTAGGGGAGGGATAGCAGCGGGTGGGGGAATAGGGGAGGGATAGCATTAGGAGAAATGCCTAATGCAGATGACGGGGTGATGGATGCAGCAAACCATCATGGCAGTGTTTACCTACATAACAAACCTGCACGTTCTGCACATGTACCCCAGAACTTAAAGTATAATAAAAAATAAAAATTAAAAAACAGCTAAAAAAAAAAATTTTTTTTTAATTAAAAAGAAAGAACATAGAATCAATAGGATGTAGTAGGAGTCTGGTGTTGCTGGAACGTGAACTCTGTTGGGAGGAGGAGAGAACAGAAGCAGGATTTGAGGTGGAGATGTGGCAGGGACAGTCCATGGAGGTCTGTGGGCATCCTGGGGAGGAGTTGTCACCTTCAGTCCACAGGCGAGAGGGCTCATAGAAGAACACGTTAAATCGCAACACTTAACTGTGTTCCCAGCTACTGGGGAGGCTAAGGCAGGAGGACTGTTTCAGCCTGGGAGGTCAAGGCTGCTGTGTTTTCGTCTCAGCGTCTAGGTGATTTGGAGGAGTAGGTGATGGTGCTGGTGCTGTTCTCCTTCTCTTCTTCCTCCTTTTTTTAAAAATTGGCTCGTGTTGAATATATTGCAAAATTATGAATTTAGTTCCTTGGTTTTTTTTTTTTTTTTTTTGAGACGGAGTTTGGCTGCTGTTACCCAGGCTGGAGTGCAATGGCGCGATCTCGGCTCACCGCAACCTCCGCCTCCTGGGTTCAAGCAATTCTCCCACCTCAGCCTCCAGAGTAGCTGGGATTACAGGCACGCGCCACCATGCCCAGCTAATTTTTTGTATTTTTAGTGGAGATGGGGTTTCACCATGTTGACCAGGATGGTCTTGATCTCTTGACCTCGTGATCCACCCGCCTCGGCCTCCCAAAGTTAGTTCCTTGTTTTCATAAGTGATTCTTGTGAACAACACAGGTCCTCCTTGGCTATTTGTCCAGAGTGTGAAGTCACTCCTCTGTACACGACCCTGTTGGCCCAGCCCCACAGAGGTAACTGGAGAAGGAAATCAGAGCCTGTAAACCAAGACGGACCTCTTAGCATAACTGAAGCCAGTGGGTCTTGAACCCTGTTAGCTGGTGGCCCCTGATCTGTGATCTTAAACTGCAGCAGGTAAAGAAAGGTCAAGGAGGTGAGGCCAGGGCTTTTTCTTCCTGTACCGAAGACACCTTTTCACTAAGCTTGCTACACCCAGAAGACTTTGTTTACAAGGAAAAGAAACCAACACTAGTCAAACAAAGAGGCAAAAAGAATTCAATGGAAAGATGCAATTTCATTTATAGAATTGAAAGAAAACCTAAGCAACTAGGTCTTAATAATAAAAATAGTAATGATAAATGGTAATAACAATAATAATAAACATATATCGAACATCTCCTGTGTGCCAGTTGGTATTCTAGGAGTTTTACATGTGTTGACTTACTCTTACAAA
Organism: Saguinus oedipus; assembly: GCA_031835075.1. Lineage (NCBI taxonomy): Eukaryota > Metazoa > Chordata > Mammalia > Primates > Cebidae > Saguinus > Saguinus oedipus. The sequence continues at coordinate 41,344,008 of CM063181.1, read as the reverse complement.
AATACTAGACAGAGGATATTATTACGATCCTGATTTTATAGATGAGAAAACTGAGACTCGGAGAAGTGAAGTATCAAACCCAGGGTCACACAGTGAAGAAGATCAGAGCTGGGATTTGAACACACGAAATCTGGTTTCTGAATCAGTACTTCCCACTACTGTGGTAACAACAAGAAGCGAGCAGGTAAAGGCTAGTAATCCAGGCAGAAGGAAATAAAGCACAGGCTCTTCAAGGAAGTGGCATGGAGGATGCACCTGGCTTAGGACACCTGCCACCCTGCAATTGAGGAAGGGGAGTCTCTTGCCTGACAGGTTTCCCAAATTACTTGGAATGGGGGAGGGTCACTTCCCCAAACAAAAGCCAAACACAAGATTTCACATTAGATTTATTCTTTTTATATTTTTTATTTTTTTGAGATGGGAGTCTTGCTCTGCCACCCGGGCTGGAGTACAGTGGCACAATCTTGGCTCACTGCAACCTCTGCCACCCAGGTTCAAGCGATTCTCTTGCCTCAGCCTCCTGAGTAGCTAAGACTATAAGCACCCACCACTATGCCCAGCTAATTTTCGTATTTTTAGTAGAGACAGGGTTTTGCCATGTTGGCTAGGCTGTTCTCAAACTCCTGACCTCAGAGGATCCGCCTGCCTTGACCTCACAAAGGCTGGGATTTCAAGTGTCAGCCACCACGCCCAGACTAGATTTACTTCAGAAAAACAAACAAGTAAGAGTTCCTGTGATGAAGAATAAAGAAATTATCCCCAGAGCCCTTCTAGTTTGTTTGTAAATAAAAATAAAGGTGAAGTTGTCAGAGTGAGTTTAAATATGTTATTATCTATGAGGGCAGCTTTTACACACAGAAAAAATATTTAAGGTTGGTTTCTAAAAATGTATTAGTGGCCGGCACAGTGGCTCACGTCTGTAATCCCAGCGCTTTGAGAGGCTGAGGCAGGCATATCACAAGGTCAGGAGTTCAAGACCAGTCTGACCAAATAGTGAAACACCATCTCTACTAAAAATACAAAAATTAGCTGGGCATGGTGGTGCATGCCTGTAGTCCCAGCTACTTGGGAGGTTGAGGCAGGAGAATCTTTTGAACCCAGGAGGCGGAGGTTGTAATGAGCTGAGATCGTGCCACTGCACTCCAGCCTGGGCAACAAGAGTAAGACTCCATCTCAAAAAATACATATATATTAACATGAAAATAACAAAAAGTCCAGTTTTCTTCAGGTTTTAAATTTAATTTGCAAATTCATTTAAGCATAGACAATACGTACTTGCAAGAGGTCTCTTGATCAATGTTGAAATAAACTTAGCTAACTTCAAGCCATGACTTCAGGTAACAACTCAATTTGTTAAATTGTCCCCAATGTTTAAAATGATACAACAAGCAAAGTTAGTCAAAACATCTGGTACAGCAAGCAGACAGGCAGGGTGGCTCATGCCTGTAATTCTAGCACTTTAGGGTTAGGGAGATTGCTTGAGTCCATGAGTTCAAGACCAGTCTGGGCAACATGGTAAGACCCTCATCTACATAAAAATTTTTACAAAATTAGCCAGGTTCAAGCGATTCTCATGCTTCAGCCTCCTGAGTAGCTAGAGGCACATGTCACCATGCCCAGCTAATTTTTCTGTTTTTAGTACAGATGAGGTTTCACCATGTTGGCCAGGCTGATCTTGAACTCCTAACCTCAGGTGATCTGCCTACATCAGCCTCCCAAAGTGCTGGGATTACAGGCATGAGCCACCATGCCCGGTCCCAATCTGGTAAGGTAATAACTAAACTTACAGGTAGAAGGACTCTTGAGTTTTTTTAAACAATGAAACCTAGTCATTTTTCTAATGTTTTCTTTAATTTTTTTTCAAAGAAAAAGCATGTCTGAATTAAATTTCTACTCAGTTACATCTTAAATGGCCACTATGTCAAAAACTTTTTAAAAAAATTACACAAAATTCAAATACCAAACATAAGCTGATTTCTTGCACAGTGTTATTTTTGTGATTTATTTTCTAATCTCTCTATATAATTAATTCTAAAGTGTCCTAGCATGAAAAGATAAACCAGTTATGTTTAACATCACAAGAGAGTTTCATTCTGAACTCCTGACCTATCAGGCCGAGATCTTCTGCGAGAAGACACGGTCTAAGGTGTAAGAACAATTGTTTCCTTCGTCACAGTGGGGCACATTCAGTCCTCTCTTTAGTTACTTCTAGTTACTACAACAAGAAACTCCAAGTCCACACATTACAAATAGAACAAGCTTTTGCACCCTTGTCCCTGATCTAAGTTGAGTAATCTAACCCCTCTTACCTTGCAGCACAGACTGCAATTGTCCTTTAAATGCCAGTTTTCCTCAGCACACGAGTTCCCAGGATAAAGACTAGACTTAGCAGCATCCCTGGCAGTGAGGCACCGGGAGCAGCCTGAGGGATGAAATCTAAGAAGTGGTGTTGTGAGCAATCTGTAAAAAATGTCATGAAAAGTAAAGATCATGTTCCTCTCTCTCTTTCTGAATTCCTGGAATAAAGATTTGATTGCTGGAACTGCAGCAGCCTACTTGAACTATGAGGTAAATTTGGGGGATGAATAGCATTTATTACTTACTATTGCAAAATAACAAGGTGGATAAACCCTGGGTCCCTGGAACTGTAGAATGCCATACCAGCCACATCTACCAAGACTTATGAAAGGAATAAATAAACTTCTATCTAATTAAGCCACTCTTATTTTAAATTTTCTGCAGCAAAATCTAATCCTGATGGCTGTAGACAGTATCACATGATTTGTAGAGATGAAATTCTGAGCCTTTACTCCCACTCCCCACTGAATTGCTCACTAGTGAGCTGTTCTACTGCTTGGCACCCCTCCCCATGTCTGGCTATGGATCACAGTCCTAAGGCACATTAATGACTTAAATGGTTTTACCTCATTGATATCCAAAATCAGCGTCAGGATATCACATCTCCTAGAACCGGGGACATAGCACCCAATATAACCTCAATGTAGGATCATGCTCTACGAGGTTGTGGGGTAACGACCCCTATGGCTGTGCTGAGGCACAGGATCTGAGAAATAAGGAGACAGGACACAGAAGGACAAAGAAAGCTCAGTTGGGCTCAGGGGGCCATGCCACTTACAAGCAGAGACAAGCAAGGCCCCTAGCATCCAGAAGCATCTGTATTTATTGGGTATAGGTTAGGAGGCAGGGCAGTGAGTGAGGTCATCTTAAGAACAGTGATAGGGTGAAGATAATTACTTGTGCAATAAACAAAGGATCCACCCCCAGTAGGTCACCCAGGCAAGGAAGTGGGCCGTGTGCAGTGAAGAGGGTGCAGTGTGCAATATCTCTTATCTAGGGGCAGGCTACTTCTAAGGAATTCTATAGGAGGATGCTTTGAGCAGCAACAGCTGACCAGGTCTACAGCCACCTGCTGGCAGCTTCCAGTGATTTCTATAGGAGGATGCTCTGAATCAGCACGGTAGATAGAGAGCTGACAAGTTATAGTCACCAAGGTGCCATTATACTGGAAGGGTTTTAAGCCCTCAGATGCTCGTGGGATTGCCGGTCTGAGGGCAGCCTTCCACAAGAACTGGACACAAAGTACTACAACTCCTTTTTTAGGAGGAGAGGCTCTCGCTCCAAGCCTGCCATATAGCAGGTATCTTTACGATACCGAACACTGTCGCCTGGGCCATAGATTCTTGTCCTGGTATAACTGTTTTTCCCTTAAATCATGCTCTGCACCATGTCTGCTCTGGACATTCCTCTGACTATAAGCTGCTTATTCTTTAATTCAAGCTCTGTACCATGTCCACTCTAGACATTCCTCAGACTATGAACTAAGATATAATTTTATATATATGGAAATAACTGAGTAGTAAGATATCCTTCAGGCACTAATTGTTCTGACTGTAAGTAAATACATGATTATATGTAAAGGATAATGTAAAGGAAATAACTGAGGAATAACACTAGAAACTAAGATATTCTTCAGGCACTAATTGTGCCTGGGATCTGCTTAGCTCTCCTTCCTCGGTGCCCAGATCGGGGGTTACCCACACTTCAAGGTAGATTTAGCTGCCCCCAGAATCATTGAATGCAGATCATTCAAGGCAAGAAGCTAACATTATTTTATATTTTGTGTGAGTTTGCAGTTCAAAATTTGTAAGTCAACACTAGAATATTTGGTGAATCAATACACCTAAAAATAGCAATAGACAACCTACTGAGCACTAACTTTGTGGTTCATTTAATACATCACCTTATTGAATTTTGCAACAGTCTTAGACGATTCATTCTAGCATCATCTCCATTTTAAAGACAAGAAAGCTAAAGCTAAAGAAGGCTGGGTGCGATGGCTCAAACCTGTAATCCCAGCACTTTGGGAGGACAAGGCAGGTGGATCGCCTGAGGTCAGGAGTTTGAGACCAGCCTGTTCAACATGGAGAAACCCCATCTCTACTAAAAATAGAAACTTAGCTGGGCATGGTGGTGGGTGCCCATAATACCAGCTACTTGGGAGGCTGAGGCAGAAGAATTGCTTGAACCCGGGAGGCGGAGGTTGTAGTGAGCCAAGATCCTGCCATTGCACTCCAGCCTGGGCAAAAAGACCAAAACTCTTTCAAAAAAAAAAAAAGAAAGAAAGAAGAAGGAAGGAAGAAAGGAAGATAGGAAGGAAGGAAGGAAGGAAAGAAGGAAGGAAGAAAGGAAGGAAGACAGGAAGGAAGACAGGAAGACAGGAAGGAAGGCAGGCTAAGGCTAAACATTTTGCTCAAGTTCCTACAGTCGTATTGGCAGCTTCATTTAACAAACCACTAAGTGACAGAAGTACCCCTTCACTTGGACATTCTCTGTATGATTTTAACTATCAAAAAAAGTAAAAGAAAATGATTTGAAAATTTAGTCTTAAGGAAAGTTAACCTATTAAACTGCAAGACATCCACATAAATTCTTTTCCAGGCCTCTTTCCTTTTTATTTATTTGAGATGTAGTCCCATTTGTCCCATTCTGTCACCCAGGTTGGAGTGGAATGGCACCACCTTGGCTCACTGCAACCTCCACCTCCTAGGTTCAAGCCATTCTCCTGCCTCAGCCTCCTGAGTAGCTGGGACTACAGGTGCGCACCACCATGCCCGGCCAATTTTTGTATTTTGTTGTTGTTGTTGTGACAGAGTCTTGCTCTGTCACCCAGGCTGGAGTGCAGTGATGTGATCTCAGCTCACTGCAGCCTCTGCCTCCCTGCCTCAACCTCTCAAGTAGCTGGGACAACAGGCGTGCACCACCGGTCCTGGCCAATTTTTGTATTTTTAGTAGAGACGGGGTTTCACCATATTGACCAGGCTGGTCTTGAACTCCTGACCTCGTGATCCACCCACCTCGGCCTTCCAAAGTGCTAGGATTACAGATGTGAGCCACTGCGGCCGGCCTAATTTTTGTATTTTTAATAGAGTAAGGGTTTCACTACATTGGCCAGGCTGGTCTTAAACTCCTGACCTCAAGCTATCTGCCCCCACAGTCTCCCAAAGTGCTGGGATTACAGGTATGAGCCATCATATCTGCCCTCTTTTATTTTTCAACAACATATATGGATGTCAACTTCATTCTTTTTGAGCATGGAAATCTTATTTCCCAAATTTGGATATTCATGCTTGGTTGCAACTGGGAAAAAAATAACCTGCTTTCCTTTGCAAAAAATAAAGGGAGGGGACAAGCTCACAATTTTAAGGCTGTCATCATGGGCTCCTGTTGTTAAAAAGAATCACAGGGTTTCCTTCCCCAGAGAGATGCAGTTGACCTGGCAGAATTCTGATACTTGGCAACTCCAAACTATGTAATTTTCCATTCTCCTTTATAAAACATTTGCGGATATGTTGACAAGCATAACGCATATAAGAAAGATACTAAAATTAATAATGGCCATCATTTATTGAGTGCTTACTGAGCATCTGGCACTGAGCTAGTAACTTTTTCTATATAATCTTTCTTGAAATGACTGAGACAGGCCAAGTGCTGTGGCTCATGCCTGTAATCCCAGCACTTTGGGAGGCAGAGGTGGGCAGAGCACCTGAAGCCAGGAGTTCAAGACCAGCCTAACCAACATGGAGAAACCCAGTCTCTACTAAAAATACAAAATTAGCTGGGCGTGGTGGCACATGCCCATAATCCTAGCTACTCTGGAGGCTGAGGCAGGCAAATAGCTTGAACCCAGGAGGCTGAGGTTTCAGTGAGCCAGGATCACTCCACAGCACTCCAGCCAGGACAACAGAAGTGAGGGAGTGTGTTCTCTTTCCGGGTCCACAAGGGTGTGTAGTTTTAAGGGCAAGAACTTCCCACCACCATGCCCCTCTCCCATCTCTCTGGATCCAGGAGATTTAAACAGCTTCTGTTTTAATTTTTGCGCCCTGGAAAGAGTCAGAAGTCAATCACTCTAGAGGAAGTTCTAAGGAACTCCTTTCATTGGCCAGAGGTCTTGGAGAAGGTGAGGATTCCTCCCAGGTTAAAAATGCCCTTCTTCCACACCCCTTTGGGACTCCATGTTTGGACCCCCTTCCATGAACACTCTCTCGTGGAAGCCTGTCTTCCCCTCCTAAACTCCATCTCTCTCTCTCAATTTCCTTCCACCCAGTGTGGAAGCTGACTTTCTCTCTCCTGGATTTTCCCTCTGGAGTCCCCTTCTACCCACTCTTTGTGCAAGTTTTCTCTCTTCTTCTCCTTTTTTCTCTTTCTCTACCTAAATAAATCACTTTTCTGCAACACTTTTGGGGTCTCGTGTTTATTTTACGAGCACACTGTGCCGTGGTCTCCTCTACCATTCTTGAGAGAGTGATAGACCAAGAACCTGGAGAAACGTACTCTCAGGGAAGCTGAGGGCTCCCCTGCCCCCTGAACCCCTACAGAAGGAGACTGCATCTCAAAAAAGAAAAAAAAAGAAGTGTAGATCACTTGGCCCGCACATCCGGTGAGCTGCTCAAGCACACGTGTGTGAGCTCAGAGTCCTCATCCCCAGCGTCTGTGCTCTGCAGCTTCCTGCACCAGACACAGCTGCAGTTCAGGTTTCTCTGTCTGACCACTCAATCTTCCAGGTTAAAGTGCTAATTTTTAAATACCATCAAAATATATTACAGAACATTTTTGATCCCTAAGGAGCCTCAATACATTTTCAAGAATGAAGGTGGTAACCTTGGGATCTTAGACAGATTTAAAATCCAGTAATTGCATTCTGACTGAACAACTTTATTTAGAGGTCAAATCATAGGACTATGATGTCCTTCTATGATTTTACCAGTTGTAAGGTTTCCGGTTGCGAAAACCCTTACAGGGCACCTAAGCCAGTGTTTTCCATCCTGAAAACAGTTTGTCCAAATGGCAAGGCAAGTAGAAGTGCACGTGCACATGAACACACACACACACACACATACACACACTCACACAAACACACACAGAGACACACATATACACACAGACACACACATATACACATACACATGCATACACACATACACAAACACACATAGAGACACATATACACACACATACAGACATAAACACACACAGAGACACATATATACACACAGACACACAGACACACACATACACACACACATACACACATACATACACATACACACATACTCACACAAACACACACAGAGACACATATATATATATACACACATACACACATACACACACACATACACACGCATACAGACATACACAAACACACACAGAGACATATACACACACATACAAACATAAACACACATAGAGACACATATACACACACACATACACACAGACACACACATACACACACACACATACACACACACACAGAGTTTCAGCCATCTTTGTCTGCAGTTGTGCTTTGAATGTGTGTGTCTTAGTGAATTTCGTATGTTGGAACTTGAACCAAGGTGATGGTATTATGAGGTGGGGCCTCTGCGACATGAATAGTCCATGAAGGTGGTGCCTTCTGGATGGGATTCATGCCCTTACAAAAGGACTTTGGGGAGTGAATGTGTGTCCCTATGTCCCTTACACCATATGGGGACACGGAACTGTCTCTTTCCTCCTTCAACACTATGAGGACACCTAGATGGCACCATCTATAATCCAGAAAGCAGGCCCTCGCCAGATGATGAACTTGTCATTGGCTCGCTCTTGCACTTCTCAGCCTCCAGAACTATGAACAATCAATTTATGTTGTTTATAAACTACCCAGTCTAGAATGCTTTTGTTACAGCAGCAGAAATGAGTGAGGACATTCATTGCCTCTTACCTTTTCTCACAGCACCTAGTGCTTCTCCTTTGAAGCATCTTTCGTAATGATGATTATTATTACTGTTTTGAAACAGAGTCTCGTTCTGTCTCACAAGCTGGAGTGCAGTGGCACAATCTTGACTAACTGCAGCCTCCGCCTCCCAGGTACAAGCGATTCTCCTCCCTCAGCCTCCTGAGTAGCTGGGATTACAGATGCCTGCCACTGTGCCTCTTTAATTATTTGTATTTTGTAAAGACAGGGTTTCACTGTGTTGGCCAGGCTGGTCTCGAACTCCTGACCTCAAGCAATCAGCCCGCCTCAGCCCCACAAAGTGCTAGGATTACAGGCGTGAGTCACTGCACCCAGCCCCATAATAATAATTAATAATTGATTTTGTGATTCTTGGTCTTCTCTCCTAGACTGTCGCCCTCTGAAGCACACACAGTGCCCATCTGGTATGCCACTTCATGCCCACCATTGAGTCCAGAGACTGCCATACAAACAAACATTCAATGAATATGTGCTAAATTGCTTGAGGCAGGTGGGTGTCCAACATGGAACCCCTCAGGTTCCACAGAGGATGGTTGGAAAACACTGCTGTAATGCAACCTTCTCATTGTACTGATGAGAACATTGATGTTAGAGAGGGAAACCGTCAGAAGTCAGCTGGCTGCAAAATAGCAGAGCAAGGACTCGAAGCTGGAACATGTTAGCAAAACGACTGCCTTGTCCCCTTGGGATTTATGCATGGATGGCTGAGGACTAGACTGTCTGTAAGTGTGGTCTGCCCAGCCCCTACAGTCATCACAGAAGAGACTTGTTTTAAAAAGGCGGATTCCTGGACTGCACTGCAGGTCTACCGTTTTAGTCTTTGTGCTGCTCTAACAGACTACCTTAGACTGGGTAATTTCTAAACAACAGAAATGTACTGCCAACAGTTCTGGAGGCTGGGAAGTCCAAGGTCAAGATGCCAGCTTATTTGGTGTCTGGTGAATACCTGCTCTCTCCTTCACTGATGGTACCTGCTAGCTGTGTCCTCACACCGGGAAGGGGTAAATGAGCTCCCTTGGGCCTCATTTATAAGGGAAGTCATTCCATTCTGCCCTCATGATTTCCTCAACTCCTAAAGGCTCCACCTTAATGCTACTGCACTGGAAATTAGGTCTAAACATATGAACTGGAGAAAGACAAAAACATTCAGACCTCAGCATCTACTGAATGAAAATCTCTTGGAAAAGGGGGTCAAGGGTTTACATTAGAATAAGCCTCCTGAAGTCATTCTTGTGCACATTAAGGTTTCAGAACCAGGATAATAAGGGTTTCCTGTCTGACTCCAAGAGGTAACTAGAGACTCAGCCAACTGAGATCCTCTGCCTTGGGCCTGACTGAAGAATCACTGACCTGGGGAGTTAGCTATACAGAGTCATGTTCTTGAATGAATTATTCATTCCATTAGCCTTTCCTGTGAATCAGCATGTCAGCAGGGCCCCATCCTCGGCCCTCTTTGCATTTTCTGCAATATCTCCAGGCAATCTCCTCCACACCTGGCTCCCCCATTTGTTGACTGTGAATCCAGTCTGGCCCCCAACACCTGAAAATGCAGTCACCTGTGGCTGTATGACTTTCTAAAACATGGCCACAGACTCTTTGCCATTCTTCCCATCAGAAGGAATACAGTTCAGTAAAGTGAAGCTACATTACTTCTGAAGCTAGGCCATAAGAGGCATGTGGCTTTCTCCTGGTTCCCTGAGGAAGCTCCCTCTTACAATCTAGCTCCCTTGCTGTAAGGAGCCCAGGGCATGTGGAGAGGCCACATGGACATGCTCCAGTGGGCAGTCCCTGCTGGGTCCAGCCTCAAGTAAGCTCATTCCTGATCGTAGATGCAAGAGTGAAGAAGCCTCTGGGTGACTCCTGTGATTACCCCCAGCTTCAAGTCTTCCCAGATTTGGTGGGAAGAGACAAGTTATCCCTGCTGAGTATGATCCAAATTTATGACCCACAGATTTCATGTCCATAATGAAATATCAGTTTTATTTCTCCAAATTTTGGGATGGTTTATCGGGCAGGATTAGTAATTAGAACCAACTGCAACTAAATGGTGCAAAGAAAGCTAAAATGTGACAAGTAAAATTGATACTGCCTCCTCCATCCTGGCAGATGCCCCACTCTGGAGATTGCCACCATCCACTGAGGGTCAGTGAGGGTTGTACTTAGGTTGCAAGTAACAAAAATCCTCCATGTGATATCTTGAAGGACTAGGACTAGGGCTAAGTATTGTTGCATATTTTTTTTCTTTTGTTTTTGAGACAGAGTCCGATTCTGTCACCCATGCTGCAGTGCAGTGGCATGATCTTGGTTCACTGCAACCTCTGCCTCCCAGGTTCAAGCGATCCTCCTGCCTCAGCCTCCCAAGCAGTTGGGGTTACAGGCATCTGTCAAAATGCTCTACTAATTTTTGTATTTTTAGTAAAGACAGGGTTTCACCATGTTGGCCAGGCTGGTCTTGAACTCCCAACCTCAAGTGATCCACCCACCTTCAGCCTCCCAAAGTGCTGGGATTACAGGTGTGAGCCACCCAGCCCAGCTATTGTTGCACATTTTCTTTCACCAAACAAACAAAAGATCCCCAGATAAGATGCTGTTGGCATTGATTCTGATGCCCAAGCATGCCTTCAGGGATAGAAGAGCTTTCCATCTTTTAACCCCATTTTTCTCATGCTGTCTTGCCAGCAGATGGATGCTACCTCTTCAATACCACGTCCGTGTTTAAAACATAAAATATTTTGTTGCAAGAAAGAAGTAAGAGATGGAGGCTAGGGGCAGTATAATTAGAAATGCCACTGCTTGCTCTCATGGAAAACAGAAATACAAGCTTCTCCTTCTCCTCTTGCCTCTGACCGAGATGGTTGTGATCTATTTCACCTTCTTTGAAAATCATTTCCTTCTTTTTAGGCTTCTGCCATTTCCTTAGGTCAGAGCCCTGGCAGCTCTTAGATGACTGAAATGACGGTCTCATTGCTTCTTGTCTGGACATACAGCCACAAGGCTGCCTGAGGTGTCTGTCCAGCATGCAAATCTGCCAACACTCACCATGTAAAATTCTCTGAGAGCTTCAAACTGCTCTCGAAACAGAGCCAGACTCTGGCTCACAGGGGTCTGCTGGCTTAGGGAGGTGCCACACACACTCTGCTCACACAGCACACTCCAATCTCAGTGAGAGCCCAGGGAACCTGATCCCAGAGGAGGTCTCACTACACCCGGTTGTTCCTATATTATAGCACTGCCTGAATGTGGAGAAATAACTGGAAATTTGTCAGGCCCCTGCTAAACAGTGGATTCCCTGAGGCGAGGAATGTCATGTCCACCTGCGTGTATCCAGCACTTAGCACAGTATCTGGCACACAGTAGATGCCTAGAAAGTTTCTGCTGAGTGAGGGAAGGAAGGGAGGATTGCACGTCTCCTTCAGGGTCTGTCCATTGAGCAGGAAATAGAGCCTAATAAGCACATGACTGGAATGGTGCAAAGTGATGACTGATTTTAAGGGAAACACAATAGGGATAAGGGAATGGATTAGGGCTGCACAGGGCCAATGGCAAAGGCCTCATGTGGGGGCAGCCCTTCTGCTACCCACCCGCACTCCTCCACTTCCTTGAGGAGAGCTGTGCACATTAGAAAGGAGAGATTCAGGTGGTGGAGAGCCTTCTAGGGAACTTGTGGTCCATATGCAAAGCCGGGTGGTGGCTCTTCTAGAGGGAACGGTGGGTGTTCCATTAACTGATGTGTGGAACACAGGTGCAATAGGTATGGCAGGACACGTCGAATGTTCATTTGTGGTTTTCGTTCCCTATAGATTCCCATTTTCCCCATTTCAAACCTGAAGTCAGGCCCTTAATATTTTCTTGCCTCAAGAACTGCTGCCTTAGGGAACATTAGAAGTTGCTGAAGGTCTGGCTTCTTGGAAATCAAACTTAAATCCATTGACATGAAAAAGGGGGACAATATTCTGCTTCCGAGAACACCAGAAATAAAAGGATGAAAAGGGTTTCCAGGGCTGGCCGCCAGCTGGCGCTATGGAGAATGGAAGCCATCTGCTCCAGAAGTGGGCATGGAGATGTCGGTGCCCCTGGTTTAGTGGGTTGAATGATGTCCCTGAAATATTCATGCTCACCAGGAAACTCAGAATTTGACCTTGTCTGGAAGTAGGGTCTTTGCACGTGCCATTGGATAAACAAGTTAAGATGGAATCATGTAGAAAGGCATGGAACAGTTTCTCTCTGAGACTCCAGTAGGAACCAACTCTTTCAACATCTTCATTGCAGCCTCCTGAACTGTGAGAAAATAAGTGTCTGCTGTTTCTGGCCACCCAGTCTGTAGTAGTCGGTTATGGCTATCCTAGGAAATACATACATCTGGGCCAGCTGAACCCTAGAAACCATGATCCTTATGGAACTTGCAGACCAGGAAAGTCCAGAAGCAGTGCGGGTTGCCAGAAGCCAGGGTTTCCTCACACTAGAGCCTGAATTAGCCCTCTGGCCTTGTATATATCTTGGGGGCTTCACCAGCCCGGCAAGATAGAGATCTCTGCTGATTTTAAGAAGGTAACATATAGTTTAACCAGAGCTTCTGGGCTGAGTCATGCCTGCTATTAACAGGTTTGTAGAGAGCAGTATTGGAAGGAAACTAGTGAGGAACACACACTGGGACCACACCAAGGAGGACCTTAACTGCTAGACTCAGAACTCTGGACTGACATCCCCAGGCAATGGGAAGCCACACATGTTTTAAGGGTTTTGAGCTTGGAAATGACTTGAGAGGGGCTTTAGGTAAATTAATCTGACCATCATTATCAAGCATTTTTCTGCAAGTAACAGAACTATGACCTAAAGTGGAGTAAGCAAAATAATTTTATTGACTCATGAAACAGAAAGTCCGGAATAGACTTCTGTCCGGAATAGGGTGATTAGGACTCTGAACCTAATGTCTTTATTTGGCTTGCTTGCTTGCTTTCTCTCTCTCTCTCTCTCTCTCTTTTTCTTTCTTTTTTTTTTTTTTTTTTTGAGACAGAGTCTCACTCTGTCGCCAGGCTCCAGGCTGGAGTGCAGTGGCACAATCTCAGCTCACTGCAACCTCCGCCTCCCAGGTTCAAGCAATTCTCCTGCCTTAGCCCCCTGAGTAGCTGGGACTACAGGTGCACACCACCACGCCCAGCTAATTTTTGTATTTTTTTTTTTTTTGAGACAGAGTTTCACTCTTGTTACCCAGGCTGGAGTGCAATGGCGTGATCTCGGCTCACTGCAACCTCCGCCTCCTGGGTTCAAGCAATTCTCCTGCCTCAGCCTCCGGAGTAACTGGGACTACAGGTGCGTGCCACCGTGCCCAGCTACTTTTTGTATTTTTAGTAGAGACGGGGTTTCACCATGTTGGCCAGGATGGTCTCAATCTCTTGACTTCATGATCTGCCCGCCTCGGCCTCCCAATATTTGGCTTTCTTCATGGGCACGAAGATCCCTCCCAGAGCTACTGTGCTAAAAATGCTCTCTTGTTCGTGTCCAGTTAGAAATAAGCTATATCCTGGGCATACTCTTAGAATTCTTTTCCCTAGAAGACTCAATATATTTATCTCTTTATCTTGGTGGTCCAAGTAGGGATTAAAGCTACTCATTCCTGAGCCAATTTTTGCCAAGGAGATTAGGATGGGCATGCTGGACCGAGACTAGTCAGTTGGCTTAGCACGGATTTCGGGTCTATGTCCAGAGTGACTTAATGATAGAGACACATTACAAGGAAAGTGTCGTCAATTTTATGGTTATGCAAACCTCACAGAGTTCACTGTAATACAGCCTCAGGCAGGACCTTCAGGATGTCTTCCAGGGGAAGGCACTGTTACTTTGAGGGGTGACAGCTCTATGCATGTTATTGCCCTTGAAGACCTTCCATGGTTCAGGATGTGCCGTGAAAGACAATGATGTTGATGACTGATTCTGTGTGGGCCTAAGCTGATGTGGGTGTTTGTGTCTTAATTTTTAACAAAAAAGTTTAAAAAGTAAATAAATAATTTGTAAATAGAAAAAAAAAAGCTTGTGGAATAGGGATAGAAAGAAAATAATTTTAGGCCAGGTGCACTTTGGGAGGCTGAGGTGGATGGATCAGGAGTTCGAGACCAGCCTGGCCAACATGGCAAAATCTTGACTCTACTAAAAAACACAAAAATAGCCAGGCATGGTGGCAGGCACCTATAATCCCAGCTCCTCGGGAGGCTGAGGCAGGAGAGCTTGAACCCGGGGGGCAGAGGTTGCAGTAAGCCAAGATGGTACCACTGCACTCCAGCCTGGGTGAAAGAGGGAAACTTGGTCTAAAAAAAAAAAAAAAAAAAAAAAAAAAAGCGCAGCTGTTCAATGTGTTTATGTTTTAAGCTAAGTATTATTACAAAAAAAGTTTAAAAAGTATACACAGTAAAAAATGTAACAATAAACTAGAGTTAATTTATTATTGAAGAAAATCAATTTTTGTAAATTCAGTGTAGTCCAAGTGTACAGCATTCATAAAGTCTGCAATAGTATAGAGCAACATCTTAGACGTTCACACTCACTCACTCACTGACTCACCTAGAGCAACTTGCCGTTACACAAACTCCACTTATGTTAAGTGGCCTGCACAGGCATAACGTTTTAATCTGCATACTGCTTTTCTATGGTACCTTTTCTATATCTAGTAGGTTTGGATACATACATACTTACCATGGAGTGATGACTGCCTACAGTATTCAGTACAATAACACAATGTACAGGTTTGCAACCTATGAACAATAGGCTAGACCTACATAGCACAGGTGTGCAGTGGGTTTTACCATCCAGGTTTGTGGAAGTACACTAAGATGTGGGCACAGGGCTGGAAACACCTAACAAGGCATTTCTCAGAATGTATCCCCATCACAAATCGACTCATAACTATGTCCATGGTGGTTTGTTTGGTTTTTCCTTTTTTTTTTTTTTTGCTTTGAAACTTCAGCTCAAAGGATGTTTTTTGAATCCTGAATTTGCTTTTAGACAGGTAATGTACCATGAACTTTCCTCTCTATCAGTGAAAACTTTTCAGTTTTCAGGTCCATCTTTTCCAACTTCTTCAGGAGCTTGTTGGAGTCTAAAGAAGCTTCTGTTAAACCCTTCACTGTGAATATTCTTGGGAGTTCTTTTTTTCTTTCTCCTGAAGTTTCTTTTTCTTTTGTCTTCAGCTATGCTCTCCTATTCCAGTTCCAGTGGCAACCCATCAGTCAATTTCTCCAGAACCCCCTCTAGGAATTGATCAGTGTCATCCTCCTCCATACCCAGGTTAAAGTTGTTGGCAATCTCAACCACAGACTTCTTGATTTTTGCAACTTCCTCATCCTTGGAAAAGTCCTCGAGTGTCTTCTTCCAGGTGCCATGCCTACAGCTCTTGGCGACACACCCCAAGCCTAAGCAAGGTTCTTGATGCTGTTCAGAATTCGTCAGCGTCTTCCCAGTGTCTTCCTCCACTGCAGTACAGGCCTGGGCAAAAGTCCGCCCTCTTCAGGTAGTAGATCTTAAAAGCTGCTAAAACTCCTTGATCCATCGTTTGGATCAAGAAATATCACTTGATCCAAATATCACTTGATCCATCCTCGATCAAGAAATATCACTTGATCTATTGTTTGGATCAAGAAATATCACCACAGGAAGAAATATCACTTTGATATTGGGATGAAGATCACCAATAAAAGCACATGTGGGAGCATTATCAACAATAAGTAAAATCTTGAAAGATGGATCATTCTCCAAACAGTCCTTTTCCTTTCCCTGGTACAGCAATGCAGGAGAGCATCCTGGAAGAGGAGCTGCCTCTGTCATGACTTCTCACGACTCCTGCAGTCCACTGACAGTATGTGCTTAGTGCTATGCTTGAAGGCCCTGGGGTTCTCACGGCACCAGGTCACCAAGGGTTTCAGTTGGTAGCCTGCGCCATTTCCCCCAAGCAAGACTGTTACCCTGTCTATAAAAGCCTTGAAACCTGACGTTGACTTGGCTTCCTTATGGATAAAAGTCATTTCAGGCATCTCTTTCCAGAATAGGGACGTTTCATCCATATTGAAGGTTTGCTCTGGCAAGTACATTTCCTCCACAGTCAGCTTATCTACAGTTTGCAAAAATTCTTCAGCTGCCTTCACATCAGCACTCACAGACTCACCATTCACTTTCATATTATATAATAAGAATGATTCTTGAGTCATTTAAACCACCCAGAGCTAGCAGTAAATTCAACATCCTAGTCAAATCCAGCCTTTTCTTTCAACATCACGAACTTTCTGTTTTGGCTGGGCTCATCATGGGGCTGGGAGGAATAATACACGTGTGTTTCTAGTCTTCAATCCGGGTCATAAGAAGTTTCTCTATATCTGGTATAGGCCTTTCTTAGACTGTTGACAGTCTCATTGCCATCAATGAAGCAGATCGTTTCAACTTTTATCACTTTGTTCTTGTTCTTCAAGATTGTAGCTATGACAGAATGCAACCTATGTGCCTGGCAAGCAATAACAGTCACCAATTTTCCACCTCCCTGGTCTTTAATCACTTTTAATTTCATTTCCAGGTCAGCCACCAATATGGTTTGCCTGTGTCCCCACCCAAATCTCATCTTGAATTGTAGTTCCCATAATCCCTATGTGTCATGGGAAGAACCAGGTGGAGATAATTGAATGATGGGGACAGTTTCCCCATCCTGTTCTCATGATAGTGAGTTAGTTCTCACAAGATCTGATGGTTTATAAAGGGTTTGTCCCTTCAGTGGGCACTCGTTCTTCTCTCTCCTGCTGCCATGTGAAGAAGGATATGTTTGCTTCCCTTTTGGCGGTGATTGTAAGTTTCCTGAGGCCTCCTCACAGTGATGAACTGTGAGTCCATTAAATCTCTTTCCTTTATAAACTACCCATGTCTTTCTTAGCAGTGTGAGAACAGGTAAGTACAATTACTCAATGTGGCCTCTCTTTGGAAACATTAACCATGGATTCTGTATGCTTAGGAACCATGACAAACAAAACAACATGAAATTAAATCAAGCACAAGAGAAAATGATGCAGTCAGGAAAAAATTAGATGAATGAGGTCACTGCCAGTATGACACAGAATGCTGTTTTATAGTAAATGCTTAGTTTTTATAAGCAGAAGAAGCACACTCTAAAATAATGATTAAAATTACAGTACAGCAGCCGGGTGTGGTGGCTCACACCTGTAATCCTAGCACTTTGGGAGGCCAAGGCGGGTAGATCACCTGAGGTCAGGAGTTGGAGACCAGCCTGACCAACATGGAGAAACCCCTGTCTCTACTAAAAATACAAACCCGGGCGTGGTGGTGCATGCCTGTAATTCCAGCTATGCAGGAAGCTGAGGCAGGAGAAGTCCTTCAACCTGGGAGGCAGATGTACTGACGAGCTGAGATCGTGCCACTGCACTCCAGCCTGAGCGATGAGTGAATTTCTGTCTCAAGAAAAGTATAGTACAGTAAATACATAAGCCTGTACCATAGCCGTTTATAATCATTTTCAAGTGTTATGTACTGTCCATGTTGCATGTGCCATACTGACAGTGAGGTAAGTTTGTTTATATCAGCATCACCACAAACACATGAGTAATGTGTTGAGTTGATATTATACAGGTTACATTACAAGGTGACAGGAATTTATCAGTGCCATCAGAGCGGACTACTGTCATATACACATTCCTTTGTTGACCAAAACGTCATTATGCAGTGCACGACTGTACATGTGAAGTGTAGGTTACATGGGTTCTGCCAGACAGCTCTGCCAACTCAAATGCCTGCCAAGATTCTCAGAGGCAAGACCATGTCTCCCACACTCCCTCTAATGCAACATCTCCTGGAGGACTGTCCTTCTGCACAGTTATTCACGGGGGCTCAGGCTGCCTGGGCAGTCTATTCAGTGTTGGATTGGTGATTCATCACCCTGTAGATGAGGCCTGTCAATCAGATTCCCCTCCTGGAAAAACTAGAACACCTGGTGGAACCACAGTGGGAAGTGTAGCTGAAAAGATCGTTTCTATAATTGCCACGATGCAGAAAGGCTGGGGCCAAAAACATGCAGAAAACTTAGAAGCAGACCCCAGGATTTAACAAAGAAAGCCTGTGGGCTGGGAGAGAGCAGAGGACAGAGCGGGAGGGTGGACCGCGGTGGGGCCATGAGGGAGACAGAGACACATACACAGGCTTGCTCTCCTTCCAGCTTCTGTTTTCAGCTTTAGTCTGCACATCTCTGCATTAAAACGCTTTTTTTCTAAGGAAACTTGAGTGAGCTCCTCACAGTCCCAAGAGCCCTAAGGAAAATACTGTCTAAAACACAAAACACCACGTGCTGTGCCCAGCACTTCTGAACTCATCTCCGACAAGTGAGGCAGCCCTTTTCTTTTCTGCACAATCACCCAGATGGGATCAGAACCCATTAGGATCTTTCCACTCTGCTGTGCCAAGAAAGAGGGTAGGGAAAGGATGAAATCAATTTCTTTAACCATCATTACTGAGTGCTTTCCTGGTGCTCCGAAAAGGTAGGAGGTGGCACCATACGCTAAATCAATGTCAGCGCTCTCTGGGGACCCACTGTGCAGATACTTCCAGTAACGACGATGACTCCTTGTTCTCCAGCAGTGGGTGATGGGAGATACACTCAGGGTGACAAAGAGGAATGCATGCATACACTTCTGACACACAGCCCCTGGAAAGGGTCCTAGGTGGTGTTAAGAGTGCTACCGGCATGGAATGTCACAACTCTGAAAAAAAAGGGAGAGGGAGAGGCTGTCCCTGTTACCTGGAAAGAAACGTAACAGCCAAGTCAATTCTAAGCAAAAAGAACACAGCGGGAGGCATCACGCTACCAGACTTCAAACTATACTACAAGGCTACAGTAATCAAAACAGCATGGTACTGGTACCAAAACAGAGATATAGACCAATGGAACAGAACAGAGGCATCGGAGGCAACACAACACATCTACAACCATATTATCTTTGATAAACCAGACAAAAACAGGCAATGGGGAAAGGATTCCCTATTTAATAAATGGTGTTGGGAAAACTGGCTAGCCATGTGCAGAAAGCAGAAATTGGACCCCTTCCTGACACCTTACACTAAAATTAACTCCAGATGGATTAAAGACTTAAACGTAAGACCCGACACCATAAAAACCCTAGAAGAAAATCTAGGCAAAACCATTCAGGACATAGGAGTAGGCAAGGACTTCATGAACAAAACTCCCAAAGCATTGGCAACAAAAGCCAAAATAGACAAATGGGACCTAATCAAACTCCACAGCTTCTGCACAGCAAAACAAACAGTCACTAGAGTGAATCGGCAACCATCAGAATGGGAAAAAATCTTTGCAGTTTACGCATCTGACAAAGGGCTGATATCCAGAATTTACAAAGAACTCAAACAGATTTACAGGAAAAAAACAAACAAGCCCATTCAAAAATGGGCAAAGGATATGAACAGAAACTTTACGAAAGCAGACATACATGAGGCCAGCAAACATATGAAAAAGTGCTCATCGTCATTGGTCATTAGAGAGATGCAAATCAAAACCACATTGAGATACCATCTCACACCAGTTAGAATGGCGATCATTAAAAAATCTGGAGACAGCAGATGCTGGAGAGGATGTGGAGAAATAGGAACACTCTTACACTGTTGGTGGGAGTGTAAATTAGTTCAACCATTGTGGAAGACAGTGTGGCGATTCCTCAGGGACCTAGAAATAGAAATTCCATTTGACCCAGCAATCCCATTACTGGGTATCTATCCAAAGGATTATAAATCGTTCTACTATAAGGACACATGCACACGAATGTTCATTGCAGCACTGTTTACAATAGCAAAGACCTGGAACCAATCCAAATGCCCAACGATGATAGACTGGACTGGGAAAATGTGGCACATATACACCATGGAATATTATGCAGCAATCAAAAATGATGAGTTTGTGTCCTTTGTAGGGACATGGATGAATCTGGAGAACATCATTCTCAGCAAACTGACACAAGAACAGAAAAAGAAATACCGCATATACTCACTCATAGGTGGGTGAGAAAAATGAGAACACGTGGACACAGAGAGGCGGTCTACTATACACTGGGGACTGTTGGGGGGAATGGGGGAGGGACAGCAGGGGGGGGCTGGGGGGGATAGCCTGGGGATGAATACCAAGTGTGGGTGAAGGGGAGGAAAGTAGCAAAGCACACTGCCATGTGTGTACCTATGCAACTATCTTGCTCGTTCTGCACATGTACCCCCAAACCTATAATGCAATAAAAATTAAAAAAAAAAAAAAAAAAAAAAAGAAACGTAACAGAAAGGAAGTGGGGCTTTCAGAAAACGCCTTGCCCACGTTAACCCTTCAGAGATTGGCTAAAGATGCATCTGATGTACAACCTTTTATTCAAATAAGGTGATGATTTATATGTGTTTCACCACAATGCCAATTAATAAGAAATTTCCATCTCACTGTAGAGTCATTCAGGGGAATTTCCAAGACATGGTCCTGAAGCCTCCCCTTAATCCTGAGGACCTTGGTTGGCATTTGAGTTAGCAGAAATGTTTGGCAAAACCCATACAATCTACACTATTCACATATATAGTCATGCACTGCCTGACATTTGGTCAATGATGGACGTAAGACCACATGCATGTAAGACAGTGGCCTCACAACGTATTAATGTAGCTGAAAGACTTCTGTCCCTAGTGATTGGAACGTCAGCTCAATGCATTACTTATGTGTTTGTGCGGATCCTGGTCTAAACAAACCTACTCCCCGCCAATATTGCATATACAATATGTACAATAAGAACTCGGACAAAACTGAGCTGCTTTGGGTTCTTGGCTGCAAAGTGGAACAGCTGGATGACTCGGGGCTCCCTACTTGCCAAATCTGATCCTCTTTCCATAAAATCGACTCAGATACAGTGGTGTAGTCTTAGGTGAGTATAGCATTTCCTATTTTTCGAATATGTTCCCATATATTATTTGATCCATACAATAAACAACAGTTTTGCTATTTCATCCAAAAACTCTTTATTGGCCCAGATGATATTCCCAGCCACAATTCCAGTGCTAAAAGTCCGGTGCATGTTAGAAGCTTGTCGTTGCTGAAAGATGCTGCTGCTGAGGGGACAGTAGCTGATGCAAGTAGAACTCTCTGCCCCTCTCCCTCCATGCACACAAGCAATCTGGAGAATACCAGGTGCAGTGCACACCTTGATCTGAGTTTCAGAAAGAGCAAAGCCCACAGGATGTGTCCAGGCAGACAAAAGGGCTCACCCCTTCTCTAGAATTTTATCCGAAGTTACGGGTGTCAGGCAAGAGGTCTCAGAGCAGGTCCCAAAGCGCCTAAAAGACGGCTCATCTTTTCCTTCCTGTTCTAGTGGTTATTTTTCTCATTTTCTCTCCTCCCCGTTTTAAAAGTTAGTTTCTCTTCTACTTTTCTCATCTCTGAATATCTCTCCTTTTCTCTCCCAAGTCCCTGAAGCCTTCCCCAACACTCTAGCCTCCTTCCTTTAGGGCAGGCCATTTTTCTGCTGTGGGCAGGAACCTGGCACTGGAGAAACCCACCATCTACACAGCTAATTTAGTACATGTCAAAGACAGTTCCTGCCGGGCGGTGGCTCAGGGCTGCAATCCCAGCACTTTGGGAGGCCAAGGCGGACGGATCACAAGGTCAAGAGATGGAGACCGTCCTGGCCAACATGGTGAAACCTCATCTCTATAAAAATACAAAAATTAGCTGGGCATGATGACGTGAACCTGTAGTCCCAGCTACTCAGGAGGCTGAGGCAGGAGAATCGCTTGAACCCGGGGAGGCGGAGGTAGCAGTGAGCCGAGATTGCGCCACTGCACTCCAGCCTAGGCGGCAGAGCAAGTCTCCATCTCAAACAAGAACAACAAGACAGTTCCAAAGGTTCTACATGTACGAATTCACTTACTCATCACGACAACCTCATCAGATAGACACTTCCTAGGCCGGTGCTCACAGGTGAGGAAACAGAGGCACAGAGCCACCTAGGCTGAGAGGTTCAGTCACCAGCCCAAACTCATACCTCCATTGTGTGGCAGTGCAGGATTTGAACCAAGAACTGTGACTCTGCGTGCCCTGGCCTGAACCCCTGTGCTACAGCAGCCCTCTGATGAATCAAAGGCTGGGGAGCTCTCCTCCGTTCCACTGCAAAAGGCTGACCTCTCTCCAGCTGGAGCATGCGGCGGTGGAAGGATGCAATGACCCCAAGGCCAAACTGTGCCTCTTTCCTCTAACATTCCTCGGAAATGTTGCGAAAGAGGTAGTCTCACTAAGGGGCTCAGAACCGTAAAAGCAGATGTACATGCCTTGTGTACTTCATTTAGCATCCAAACCCTGCACTCTGCCATTCAGCAACGTAAGTCTCCACCGCCCCTGCGTCCCTGGAAAAGAGGGAAGGCTAAATAACTGCAAGTCTAATCCGCAAACCCCAAGCACCAGCCTCCACATCTGGGAGGAAAAAGCCGCGGCAGGCGAGCCAGGGCAAGGGCTGGGCCAGGGCCGACTGCGGTCCCCGGCTCTGTGGCTCCGAACGCGATTCTTGACGCCAGGGTCCCCCAGCCCAGCCACGCTCCTCCCTTCCCCCTCCCTAAATCCCACCTCGAGTCCCGCGCCCTTAGAGGAAGTAGGTCGCCAGCAGCGGATCGGCCCCTTCTCCCCACCGTGCCCCCGACTCGAGCTCTTCTGGATGCTGCTATCTTCTCGGTGCCCGCCACTCTTCTTTCTGAAACGGACCCCAGCGGCTCCCGGGCCGCCCGGGAGCTCCTCCTTAGCCCCGCCAGCTTGAGGGCGGCGGCCGGGTAGCGGGGAGCTCCTCTAGGGGCGCCGATTAGGTCCCCGCGCCGCCGCCTCCGGCGTCTCCCAGGCCCGGCCTGTGCCGAACCCGCTGCGGTCCACGTGGCTTGGCAGAGCTAAATTCGGCTCGCAGGAAGCCCGGAGCCAGGGGAAAGCCGAGCCGAGCCGGGGTGGGAGGGGGAGAAGGCAGGCGCGGGGCCGGGAGGGGCGGGCGCTGGGCGGAGGCAGGGGAGGGCCGCGCGCGGGGGAGGCGGTGGCCGGGCTCTGGCGCGCACTCGCTCCCGGCCCTGCCGGCCAGGGAAGGCGGCCCCTCCCCGGTCGCCCCGCCTTTCACTCCCGTTACACTCGGGGGAAGGTGTTCCCGAGCCCGCTCCCACCCTCACCCCGCCTCCTCGCTTTCCCGGCTCCAGACTCCGCCGGCGGAGCCCACTATGCCAGACAGTTTCGACACTTTGCAAAGACAAAGAGCCCTAGACCGGAGGGAGGAGGAGAAGGAAGAAGAGGAGCGGAGCGAGAAGGAAGAGGCGCGGTGAGCCTGGAAGGGGGCGAGTGTCCGGGACACCCACACCTCTTTCTTCTCCTCGGAACCCCCGCATGCCCGAAGCCCGGAAACTCCAGCGTGTCTCCAGCAGTGGTGAGTGCGCGTGCGGAGGCGAACCGTGCTCGGGGTGCGCGGAGGCTGCGTCCGCCGGAGTTGGGGCTCCGCAGTTTCCTCTGGATTCTCGGAGTGGAGGGTTGATTGTCTGGACCCGGGAACTGAAGGAGTGTGGAGGGGACTCAGAGGGTGTGACAGTGGAGGTGGGACTGAAGCCCCTGGGATTCTAGTGGAAGACACACGTAGGGAAACCCCTTCTTAGCCACGGCGACCACCCGGGGCTCTGGGAGAGGAAGAAGGTCAGGGTGGAATTTCGGGCTTAGGGGTCTTCGGCCGTCTCTGGAGGAGCTGCCTGGAGCTCTGCGGAGAACCTACGCCAAGTCCCGGGCAGCGGTTCCCGAAAGCAGCCCCAGTGACTTTGCACCCGGCGCCGGGCTGAGATCTCCCCGGCTGGGGCCGCCCGTGGGAGGAGACCTCGCCGGGTGGCCGGGCTCAGGCGCTCTCGAGCGGATCTGGGGTCACAGGCTGAGACACCGCGGAGGGCGCCAGTGATCTGTACCAGCGGTCGTGGGACAGTATCCGGATCGAGTCCCCCAGTCTGCTGCAAGCAGGCGCAGACCCGGGAGGTGGCTCTTGGCCCCGGGGTCGCCTTCAGCGCGCGCTGCTCCGGACCCGGGGGTGAAGTTGGCACCCGGAACGAGAGAGCGGAACGCGGCGTGATGGACAGTGGGGGACGCGGGTGAGCCAAGGGGAGCACGGCCGGAGTGGTGTTAGTGGCAACTAGAAACTCTGAATTCGCCCCAACCCTGTTCGGAGCCGCAGCTCCCGAGAAATAATCTGACAAAAGTTAGCAACTTGCCTGTGTCTCTCGCGTGTGTGACCTGCGTGGGGCAGAGCCACCCCTTCTGGGAGCGTATGGGGAAGGGCAGCGGTGGCACTGGGGCGAGGCGCCCTGGTGAGGGTACAGTTAGTTTGGAATCGGGACAGTGGCGCAACTTTCAGCTCCTCCTTTCTCTGCGCGAGTGTTTGAGCGTGACCTTGCGGGAGGAAACGCGGCTGAACTTGAGATGGGGATTGAACCTGCGCCCCTGCTTGGTACAGACAGAGACGCCGTAGCGCGCCTTCACCTGGCCTTGCAGCCGGCTCTCCCGGGAAGCGTGTGGGGATCCTCTGGCTCTGCTCTCGGCCAGAGCCCTGACTCCCTCCTCCCTCCTACGCCAGGGTCCTCGCCGGCCATACCACGCGCAGGGCTCGCTGGTGCGTTCCGCGAGGGGACACGTGCACGCCCCGAAGCGCGCAAGTGGGTGGGGGTTGGGCAGGTGATTGCGTCTCAGGGGCCGGGCGAGTCCCGCAGAGGGAGACAGCCGTGACCCTGAGGGCAGTGACTGGCTCGCCGCGTCCCCCATCAGGCATTCGCCTGGCTTTCTCGTGATTCTTCCCGGGCACCCCTGGCCTCTCCCGACTTCTCCACCTCGCGGGTCCCCATGCCCCTCAGATTTGCGAAGAGCTGGTTCTCTAGGGAGACAGCGAGCGCCCACCCCCGCTCTGCGGCTGGTTGTGTGTGGTGAGAAGAAGAGATGGGAGGAGGAGGCAGACATGCCAACGAGGAAGACGGGATGAGAAGGGAGCCGGGTTGTCCAGAGGTCTCCAGGGCGCCTGGCACGTAGTAGGTGCTAAGCTGTGTTCACTGATAAGGCCCCAAGGTGGAAGGTGCTGGCAGGGGCCGGGATGCCCCCTTCTTCCCTTCCAGCCTCTAAAATGGAATTCATATGTATCGGTCAAGC
This sequence comes from Saguinus oedipus, assembly GCA_031835075.1. NCBI lineage: Eukaryota > Metazoa > Chordata > Mammalia > Primates > Cebidae > Saguinus > Saguinus oedipus. Next base: position 41,318,488 of record CM063181.1, on the reverse strand, counting down.
CCTTTGTGCTCTAGACGTGCCTGGAGCACCTACTACGTGCGGGCTCTACTCCTGGCCTGTTCCTGGAAGCTGCGGGCGGAGCCTCCTGGTTTTCTTTCCCGCACGCTGCCCGGGCGCCCGGAGGCTTCAAAAAGGCAAAGTGCACTGCCCCCTGCCGGCTGCTGTGAAAACTGCCGCTTGGCTCCGCGGTGGGGAGGGGGCGTGCGGTGCTGGGGTCCCTCACGGTGCCTTCCTGCACTTCCCCTTCCTGCCCCAACCATCAGGATCCCGGACGGCTGTTTTCTCGTTGGCTGAAATGACTGACCAGAGTCCACCACTCCGTGTCCCCGGCCTCTGCCAAGATCTGGGTACAGCGTGGGGGCCTTTTCTAGTCTCCAGTCTCTCTGTCTCTGTCTCTCTTACTTTGGTCGTGAGACTTAACCTCCTTCACCTCTGGGCGTCTCAGTTTCCACATCTCAAAATGAGGCCAATAATACATTCTCCAAAATACGTTCTGCAGAGTAGACAGTGTGTGGATCTAATACATATAACTAAGTGAATGTGTGTATATGTAGGTAGTTCACACTCTAATGTGTGTATGTACGCATGTATGTACACACTCTAATGTGTGTATGTACGCATGTATGTACACACTCTAATGCGTGTGTATACCTTGGGGGAAGGAGTTCCATCGTACAGTTTTTGCTAAACAAATAAAGAATGAATAGAGGGCTCCTTCTGTCTTTTCAAAATCCCACAAACCCTGAAATTTGCTTTCCCTGCTTTTCTCTGGGCTGGCATCTGCCGTTTAGGGGTCTGATTGGGCAAGGCCTGGACTTGGGCAGGGTGTTTATCGCCTACCTCCCTGGCTGGGAGGCCACAGCATCCCACCCGGGAGGAGAGAGAAAAACAGCAAGTGTTGCTAGAAGTGATGGCAGAGGGTTTCTTACAGGGGACCGAGGCTGTTCTTCGAAGCTCTGCAGCAGCCTGCGGAAGCTGCATTCTGAGCGGTCTTCCTGCTGACTGCAGACAGGGCTGCGTTCTCCCCACTTCCCTGGCACTGTCACCAGCACTCCTGACCCGCCCAGAATTGGCTGTCACGGATACAGGAGCCCTTGTTATGGAGATAACACTGACTGTGAGCTGGTTCTAGGTCCTTCTAGGTCCTGGATCTTTGGGGGCGAGGTAGAGCTCTGTCTCCCCTACCCACCAAGCAGCCCCCAAGCCAGCTCACCACCCAAAATCTGGCAGTTGACATTGCCCAAGGAGGGTGCCTCTCCCATGTGTGACTCCAAGCTCTCTGGTCAGTTAACCTTGCTTGAATCAGCTCCTGTGTAGAAGGTTGCTGACTCAAAGGGTTTATATTTGGGTAGAGCTTTGGCCGCGGATGGAAACTTGACCCTCACCTTAGGCCCCTTCCACACCACAAAAAGCAACCAGGAAAGCAAAACATAAAATCCACCAGTCATCTTGTAAAGGCTTTCCAGTGAGTTCTGCGTGCCTGGATGCACACACTCCGCGTGCCAATGGAAGAGCTGACCCGGTCACCAAGAATTCTAGAATAAGACTTACATGCAGCTGCGTTCAGTTGTGTAGCTTCTGTGGAAACTTCAGCTTCCCCGCTTGCACAGCTAAGGATCTGAGACTCTCTTCTGCTGTAGTTTGGTCACAGGAGCCCAGAATGGGGCCCCGCGAGAGCCTGCATTTGAGTCCCGGTGCCAGCGCTCAGGCTCAGTTCCTTTGCAACTCAGCTCCCAAACTATTCCAGACTCTAGGTCTCGGTTTCACTCTAAAAATGAGAGGCTTGGCCGGGCACAGTGGCTCACACCCGTAATCCCAGCACTTTGGGAGGCCAAGGTGGGTGGATCATTTGAGGTCAGGAGTTCAAGATCACCTGGCCAACATGATGAAACCCCGCCTCTACCAAAAATACAAAAATTAACTGGATATGGTGCTATGCGCATGTAGTCCCAGCTACTCAGGAGGCTGAGGCAGGAGAATCGCTTCAACCCAGGAGGTGGAGGATGCAGTGAGCTGAGATCATGCCACGGAGCTCCAGCCCGGGTGACAGAGTGAGACTTTGTCTCAAAAAAAAGAAAAAGAGAGAGAGAGAGACTGTAGAGTTCTGCTGCCCGTCACCGTGGGTCATCTATTAAAGCTTCTCTTTGTGAAGACAGTCCCCACCTCCATTGCTCCAGCAAGCATCACTCTCAAAACCCTCCCAGTATCACAGACAGCCCTGGCTGGGGGTGGCTGGACTGTCTACGACCCCATGCCAAGGGCACCTGACCTCTCACAGAGGGTCAGGACTATTCAGTGTTAACCACACTCCCTTGGCAAAGTCATTTTCTAGCTGTTCTCGACACTAGATGTTGAAAGCAGTCCCAGAAGTTTCAGTCTCTGAGGTCTGAAACCTGACAGAGCCAGGGTGCCATCTGGGGGACTCCCCAATGGTACATACTGCAGAAGGAACCCCAGTGGCCTCACCAGGGCCTGTTTACTTCCCATCTACAAGCTGAACATGACCTTAGAAATCAGTTTGGTCAACCCTTTCACTTGAATGCGAAAATATCGAAGCTCAGAGGGGAAGTCACTGGACTGTAAAAACCAGGGTCTGTTGTTTATTTGGTCTTGGTGGTGGTGGTGGTTGGGTTGTTTTGATTTTGGTTGAGCCAGCATTTATTGAGAACCTTCCAGGAGCACCATGCAAGGTGCTGAGATACAGAGAGGAAAGAATACTCGGTCCTTGTTCCTTGCTGTCCTAGAGGTCACAGTGCCCTGAGGAGGGGGACAAGGACATACCCAGTCAGGCTGCATATGGAAATACACAGGTGCTAAAAATTAGCCTGTAATCCCAGCTACTTAGGAGGCTGAGGCAGGCAAATCACTTGAATTCGGGAGGCAGAGGTTGCAGTGAGCCAAGATCTCACCATTGCACTCCAGCCTGGGGGACAAGAGCGAATCTAAGTCTCAAAAACAAAACAAAACAAAAAGAAATATACAAGTGTTGAGCAAAATGGGAACAGAGAAGGGAAAGGTTCCCTCCATTTTGAGGGACCCACTGAGGGCGTTCTAGAGATGGGTGATTCAGACTGCGAGAGAGCAAAGGTATCTTCTTGAATACATTCAATATCAAAGCGGCTAGTGTCCTGTGTGTGCAAAAAACAATAATAATAAAGTAAAATAAATACATAGATTGGCTGTAAGCCTGTTCCGCATGGTTCTGAAGAGTTAAGGGAACCGAGAATTCTCGAGGTTCAGTGCTTTGGCCCCATTTCCCTCTGAAGATCCTGATCTCTGGTTTGATTGTGTGGGACGAATCGTTGCCCCCAGCCAGCCCTTAAGCATTGGAATGCACGTGTATAAAACAGAGTGAGGCAGAGCGCAGTGACTCACATCTGTAATCCCAGCACTTTGGGAGGCTGAGGCGGGCGGGTCATGAGGTCAGGAGATCAAGACCATGCTGGCTAACACCGTGAAACCCGTCTCTACTAAAAATACAAAAAATTAGTTGGGCGTGGTAAAATAGCTGGGCGTGGTGGCACGCGCCTGTAGTCCCAGCTACTCAGGAGGCTGAGGCAGGTGAATGGCTTGAACCCCGGAGGCAAAGGTTGCAGTGAACCGAGATGCCACAGCACTCCAGCCTGGGCAATAGAGCGAGAAGCAGTCAAAAAAAACAAACAAAAAACACCCAGAGAGTGGCTGCTTTGCGTCTGCTTTTTCTAAAAAAAAATAAAAATTAAACTTAGTGTTTTATTTTGAATGCTTGTCCATATACTTGATCTCAGATTTTAATTGTTGATTTTGGAGGATGGGTTTAAATGGCATGGCAGGTCGGGGGTAGGAGAAAGCGCCCAGGTTTTCAGAGGGACGCTGCTCTATGAGCTAGCTGGGTGAGCTGGGCGTATCCCTGCACCAGGTTTGAGGTGCATGTGGGTGATCAGGGGCCCCGGGAGGATGAAGAGAGATGATTCAGGGGAGAGTTGTGCATGTGGCAGCCCAGAGCCTCCCCGATTCCAGTTGCATTTAGTCTGTTTATAAGAGAAAGTGATTGCATGGGGCACTCCTCAGGACAGAGCCTGTGGGAAATGGAGGAGAGTTGTGCATGTGGCAGGCCCAGAACCTCCCCGATTCCAGTTGCATTTAGTCTGTTTATAAGAGAAAGTGATTGCATGGGGCACTCCTCAGGACAGAGCCTGTGGGAAATGGAGGAGTTGACTGAAGGCAGGAAGTTCTGCAAAACTCCTGAGAAAAACACTTGAAGTCGGAGGAGGCTGATTTTAAGGTAAAATGGTTTGCAAATGGTCCCCCTGGAAGCAGCAAGGCCTCCTGACAGTGTTGGGGTAGCATGTGCCTCTCATTCCTATGAGTTGTGTCAAACTTTTGGCTTCTTTGTCCCTAAGGCAGGACTCAGAATTACTAATGAGCCAGAACCCTGACCTAAGAAGCCACACAAAGCACTGCTATTAGGAGAAGGAACGCACGAGGGGAGTGGGGGCAGCGTAAGATGGTCGGGGTGCTCAGCATCGTGAACCCGACTGCCTCATGGGGCTCTTCCTGTGTGGCCTGGCTGGCCAGCAGGGAATTATTGAGAACTCATAAAGTCAAAGGTCAAGGCACCTGCAGTGGACGCTGTTGTGGTTCCCACCGAGGACTGTTAGAGAGGGCTCTGGAGTCAGGGTGTTTTCTACACCGTCAGGGGAATCCCCGCAGGGAATCCGCTGACCAAGGTCATGGAACTCCTGGGCCCTGGCCCTGGCCCTGTCCCATCTGCTCCTGGCTGAGGACCTTGGGCACATCGTTTAACCACTTTGACCCTTCAGTTCCTCAACTAGGAGACTGTAGTATCGATTCCCTCTCCCTCTATCGCAGGAGAGTTAGGACGCCCCCACAAAATGAAGCACAGGAACATGCCTTATTGATGAAATTTTAGTGGCATCTACTTTTCATTGTTTAGTGCACATCCAGTAGTGCCAAGCATTTTGAACAACTTATTCTGAGGTTCAGCAGGAAGCATTGAACGGAGGGTTTGAATAAAGCTGTTTCCAGAGATAGTGCCAGCATTTAGAGAAGTCGGCAAGGGATGGTCTAGCACCTAGGCCGAGTTACCACCCCCAGGAGAAGTGACATGGTGGGGGATGGGAGAGGAGAACTGGAATAGAATTGCAGTAGTTGCCAGAAGCCTCTGGAAGAGAGACCACAGGCCCTTCCTCAACCTGGCAGGGCAGGAGCCAGGAGGACCAACCCTGCAACCTTGCTCTCCTCTGGCCTGATCTGTGCTGTCCTGTGCCACCAAGAGTTGAGCCCACCCACCAGCCAAAGGCAAGGAGCTCCTTGATGGAGCCCCCAGTGCAGGGCAAGGTGGAGGTGCATTGAGAGCAGGTCTGGAGGGCACATTGAGGGCACACAAACACACACACGCAGAGCTATCATCTCGTTTGATTCTGCAACAGCCGGGGGTGGGGAGGGGTAGCCTCAAGATTTACCAGTTGGCAGGTAAGATGCCCAGGAACTGGAGGGTGACCCCCTTGCCTAAGGCCACAGAGCTGGTGTGAGCTCACATTTTAACCCACTGTGTTTTATCAGCCCTACTAAAGTAAAAGCATCTGTTGTAAGCTGTCATGAAGACCCTTAGATTGTTATCAGTGGCGTCTTAATGAGAAACAGAAGAGTTTAAGTGTGAGGGTTTGCCTGGGTTTCAAACGGAGGCTTATTACTTACTCAGTGACCAAATTACTGACCTTTCTATGTCTCATCTTCCTCTTCTGTCATGAAGGCACACTTTGTACGGTTGATGTGAAAGATAAAACAAGCTCATTCAGTAAAAGTCTCTCAACAAATGTTAGTTTTGATTCCTGAGAAGGTCAGGATTTAGAAAGGGCAATGTGGGGTGAGTGGTGCTCCACTCACCTTTTAACCTAGTCAGCGTTCAAATAATAGGATTTCAATATTTGTATGTTACAAGTTTCTTTCTTCCTTTCTTTCTTTCTATTCTGAGGATGTCTGATCATTTCTTTGACTCTGTGTGTGTGTGTGTATTTTCTCTTTAAAACACATAAAAGTGCCAAAGGATAAAATAACAACAAATTTAAAGACCTAAATTAGCTTTATTTTGATTCTAGAATTGGGCAACACTTCGTTTCACAAAACAGTAAGTTTTCCAGTGAGCTGAGCAGAGGAGGTTGGCTTTATAATAAACAGAAGGAATGAAGAAAGCAGAAGCAATGAACTAAGTGTGTGCTCGTTCCATTTAGACAGAACCTAGAAAAACCACTGATTAGTTAACATCCAGTGACTTTAGGGTGCCTCTTTTTTGCTAAGGATTAAAGCCAAGGGAACTTCACGGTCATACTGATTAACAATTTAACCCCGTCTGTTTGGGAAATTGACTCTCTCCTGATTTCTCGGGAAGTCAGATGACAACTTAGTTGTGTCGATGGCTGTTGTAAAACCTCAGTGCTTGTCTGCTTAGTTTAAAAGAAAATAAACAAGAGATACACAGCAAAGGAGACGCATCATGGAGCGATGTATTGCAAAAGAGGCCGGGTATTCTGAAAGTGACATGCCGAATAGACAGTACGCTCTGAGAGATGATGCAGGGCAGGCAGCTTTCAAGGATGGGACAGCATTGACTCACTCGGGGACTCCCTTTAGTGGAGCCTTACACAGTTATTCATAAGGAAGTCGGAAGAGGCGTAACCAGCAAGCATGTTCTAGGTGGTCCTCTGGGTGCATGTGCACAGTAGCTGTACGTACTTGTACATCACGTCTCATTAACATCTGAAATCTCCACCCAGAGGGGTGTGTGTGTGTGTGTGTGTGTGTGTGTGTGTGTGTGTGTTTGAGATGGAGTCTCATTCTTTCACCAGGCTGGAGTGCAGTGACACGATCTCGGCCCACTGCAACCTCTGCCTCCTGTGTTCAAGTGATTATCCTGCCTCAGCCTCCCGAGTAGCTGGGACTACAGGCACCCACCACCACGCCCAAATAATTTTTGTAATTTATGTAGAGACAGGGTTTTGTCATGTTGGCCAGGATGGTCTCAAACTCCTGACCTCGTGATCCACCCGCCCCAGCCTCCCACAGTGCTGGGATCACAGGCGTGATGTGTTTTTTACTATTATAATGAGCAGAGTAAAGCTTCAGTCTGAGAACAGGTAAAATCAAAATGTACCTTCTCTTATGGGGGAATTCCTTACCGGAGATAGCTTAGCTTGAGTGAACTGGACTACAGTGCAGGTGCAGGGGCTTACTGTGTTGACCTTCCGGTCGCCATAGCGTGGTCGCCATGTCCCGAGGACAGGGTTCCCTTTTGGACAGCCCATCCTGCCTCAGTGTGGGTTTGGGGACCTAGAACTTTAGCGTGGGTAACTCCATTTTGATTTGCAGTCTGGCCCGTTGGGGCCTAGTGCAGAAACTTGGTCCAAAACAATGGCCTTCTATAATTTTTATTGAACAAAGCTTATCTAATCATGTATGATTCTAAAACCCTTAAGGCAGTATAAAATATGACTTAAAAATTACTTGTTTAAATTCAGAAAAGTTGAGAAGAAAAGAACATTAGTTCCAGATTATTTGGCAGAATTCAAAAGAGGGTTGCAGGTGACTTTGGAAAGTACACGTTGGAGTGAAATACTTTCTCTTAATTTCATTAGCTACATTACAAAGAAAATATCAAGCCCGGATAGATAGCAATATAATAGATTTCGCTACATTTAAAAAAAGAATCCATTTGAATCCACAGTGAACTAAAACAGCAGAGTGGCTAAAAATTCCCTTCATGGTTATTTACTTAGCAGACAGCTCCTGAGATAAATCCAACCAGTGAACCCCAACCAAAGCAAATCCCGCTGCTTCTCTAGCTGAGAGGGTGGGATGACTCCAAAATATTGTTTCAAGTTCAAAAAGCTGAAAACAACCCCACAGAAAAAACAAAAATCCACCTAATTGGGCATTTACCTTTTTGGAAATAAAAGGCCAAATGGAAAAATAAATAAATAAAAACCCTTTTCTTAGATTCTTAGAAGACTAGACTGGAGCCCAAAATAAATCCCCTGAATTTGGCCAAGTAATAAAGGGCTCCATTCTCCTTCCCTCCCTTTAGTACACTGGAGACCTAACAAGGTCAAAGAATTCCCGGTGGTCAAGAGCTCAAACACCTAAAACAACCCAGCGACATTCACAGATACCAGCATCTACAGTCCTGATATGAGTTGGCCCTCAGTTCAACTCTTCTGAGAGTCTTCCTGATTTTGCAAATAGAGATGTGGATTCAGGCCAGGTGCAGTGAGTGGCTCGTGCCTGTAATCCTAGAACTTTGGGAGGCCGAGGTGGGTGGATCACTGAGGTCAAGAGATTGAGACCATCCTGGGCAACATGGTGAAACCCTGTCTCTACCAAAAATACAAAAATTAGCTGAGGGTGAATGGTGCACACCTGTAGCCCTAGCTACTTAGGAGGCTGAGGCAGGAGAATCACTTGAACCCAAGAGGCGGAGGTTGAAGTGAGCCAAGATTGCACCGTGGTACTCCAGCCTGGCGACAGAGTGAGAGTCCATGTCAAAAAAAAAAAATGTGGATTCAAAGGGGAGAAGTGACTTATTGGCCAAGTTCACAAAGAGCCCTGCCTCCAGATCTTCTACGTGTCTGAAATTGTCATTTATACTTGGTGGGTCTCTCTTTTTATTTTTCTTTTTGGAGACACTGTCTCACTCTGTTGCCCAGGCTGGAGTGCAGTGGTGTGATCTTGGCTCACTGCAACTTCCGCCTGCTGAGCTCCCACCTCAGCCTCCTGAGTAGCTGGGACTACAGGTATACGCCACTACGGATCACTCTTGGTGAAGGAATAGGCCCACACTTTCACCAGCCTTGCAGTTCTAACACACTGGTCCTTAGTGTGTACCTTTAGAGCCCCTGTCAGCCTTCCCACTCTGAACTGTAGAGAGGCATGCAGCACAGTGAGGTGACTTGATCAGCATCTGCTCAAGTGTCTGGGAAATGGCAGATCCAGGTGTTGAGTCCTGGTAATGCTACAACCTTGCTGCCTCCACCTCACCCCCGTGTGTCCTCCGTGGCTGAGCCTGAGAACACTGGCAAAAACAGCAACGTAAATCTAAGTCTCCACATCCCCATTAGATCCTAGACTCAGCTGATGGAGCCCAAATTATCAGCACAACAACATAACATAACACGTAACACAATACAACCGACAAGACCACCATTTACAGTTCGTGTAAAATAGGAGTGAACCAGAAGCAGAAGCTGACTTGGCCAAGAACCGGCTTTAGCATTAGGAAGTCAGAGAGCTCAGCTGCCACCCGTGAGGCTGGGGGGAGGCAGTGGAGGGTTCTGATGGTGAGACCCAGGTATGTGCATATCAGTGGAACCTCCAGAAAGCTCAAGGAATTCATGGCACTCAGAGACCTACAGTTGGGGGGTTTGCGCATTGTTTAGTTATTTTGCATGTAAATCCCCTTCATGCAGAGGTGGGAATCAACTACTAACGAGATGGAGTCAAAGTCAAGCAACAGAGGCCAGAGGGGAGGAAAATCCTGTGGATAGTCTGGGGACAGGGGATCTTGCTTGCACATTTTCGGGGGCAAACTGATTAACTGGCAGCAAGCAAAAAGGTGGCTGGGGGCAAACCTTGAGTAAGGCTTCACAGAAAATAATTTCAGTCAATTGCAGTTTCTAGAAAACTTTAAGAGTTTAACTGTGTGTTCTACATGATAGGCTGTCTGGTACTGTCTGCCCAGGACCTGCCATCAACACCTCCACCTGGACTGGGCCGGATTGCCTGCTTTCTCTCATTAGAGTTTCTCATTCTTTTAATATGAGATCCTAGTCTTCATAGTGACTCTCTGTAAAATGTATTTTTTCACCTTTTTCTTAATCTCATTGTATAGATGTGAAACTGAGGTTCAGAGAGGTTAAGTCGCTTAACCGATGTCCCTTAGCAAGAAAGTGGCAGAACCAGGATTTATAAGCACAGCATTTCTGTCCGATGCCTGAGACCTCAGGCCCCATGCTATGTGAGTCCCAGGTCATCTTCTATCCCAGGCTCAGTGGGGACTCTGGAAGGGAAGGGAAGCTTCTTTAAGGTTCAGATAGGAAAGTGGTCACACCAGGTGCCTGGCCGCCAGCCCGGTGCACGAGATGTGCCGTGAACACCTGTGTCCTCTGCTGGCCATGAGCCCATGCTCTGTAACATCCTGTTGGGCAGGAGTTTGTGACCTGTCTCCACCTGGTGCTTTCCAGATCTCATTCCAGCAGCTTCATTCTCCCAAAGGCTGGGGCTCTGAGTCTTCTCCCTGATTCACCATCACTGAGTGGGTCCATGGGTTTATTTAGCCTGCTACCATCTGGCTTGTTTTTCTTGTAAGCTGCTCAATTCATCATAATTCATTACACAGCAATAGATAATACACATGAAATGCAAACACTTTTTCTGTTATAAGTTGTCCTGTTGATGGGAGTGATGGTGTTTCGTGTGTATGTTTTTTATAAAACTGACGCATAGTAATTGTACATATTTTTGGGGTACATAGTGAGTTTCCATACATGCAAGGCAGAGTGATCCAGTCAGGGTAATTTGCATATTCATCACCTCAGACATTCATCATTTGTGTTGGGAACGTTCAAAATCCTCACTTCTCGCTATTTGAAAATATATTAGAAATTCTTTTAAGTGTATGCCGATAGAACACTAGTACCTATTCCTCCTTATCTGTAATTTTGTATTCTTTTTTTTTTTTTTTTAGATGGAGTATCGCTCTTCTTACCCAGGCTGGAGTGCAGTGGCGCGATCTCGGCTCACCACAGCCTTCGCCTCCTGGGTTCAGGCAATTCTCCTGCCCCAGCCTCCTGAGTGGCTGGGATTACAGGCACGCGCCACCATGCCCAGCTAATTTTTGTATTTTTAGTAGAGACGGGGTTTCACCATGTTGACCAGGATGGTCTCGATCTCTTGACCTCGTGATCCACCCGCCTCGGCCTCCCAAAGTGCTGGGATTACAGGCATGAGCCACCGCGCCCGGCCCAATTTTGTATCCTTTAACTGCTCCGCGTCCATCCCTGCCTGGCTGCTTACAAGAACTCATCTTTGTGGCTTGCTGGTAGAAATTGAATTGGAAGAGCCCCAAGGTGCCTGAGGATTGAGGGAGGCAATGAGCCACTTTGAGCCTGCCGGGGGGGGGTTGGAGAAAGGACTGAGCAGAAACGTTGAGGCTAAGTTTGCAATCAGGCGTGTAAACTTAGCCAGCTCCCTAGCTAGATGGGTGCCTCTCGGGGGCAACCTGCTTCACATAAAGGAATCATCAGCGTCGCTGTTAGAGCCTTGGAAAATTCCCTCCTAATAACACGTTCGCAGTGGAGAGAAAGGTTTGTTGTTGTTCGCACTTGAAAACGCTGTTAATCCTACCACCTGGTGGAGAGTTTGATGAATAAAGACTGTTGCTCAGGAAACATATTAGCTGCCACGAACGGGAATGTCTTTGTGGGGAGTATTACTGGTTGTTTCTAAAGCATAATCTTACGTTTTAAAATTCAGTCTTTTGGCAAAAGAAGGAAATTAAAGTGAAGGGGAGCGATTAGGCAGACAGTACCGCTGTTCTTTCTCTCACCACCTGATAGAAACTTCAAATGGAAAATACACCTTTCAGAGTGGGCTGAAGAACTGGCTCCAACCTAAAGCCTGCTGCTATTTTTCTGTGTCTATCTGTGACATGGAACAAACTGAGCTCAGCAAACATGATCCTTGGACCACAGTAAGTCCTTGCTTAACAACAACGATAGGTCCTTGGAAATTGTGAGTTTAGGGGAAACAACATAAAAAAACTGATTTCAACATAGGGTAATTGATATAAATAAGAGTTAAGTTTCTCTGGTGTATTTATGTTTGTAAAAACATCACCTGGCTGGGCGCAGTGGCTCACACCTGTAATCCCAGCATTTTGGGAGGCCGAGGTGGGTGGATCACCCAAGCTTAGGAGTTCAAGACCAGCCTGACCAACATGGAGAAACCCCATCTCTACCAAAGAATACAAAAAATTAGCTGGGTATGGTGGGGTGTGCCTATAATCCCAGCTACTGGAGAGGCTGAGGCAGGAGAATCACTTGAATCCGGGAGGCAGAGGATGCAGTGAGCAAAGATCCTGCCATTGCACTCCAGCCTGGGCAACAGGAGTGAAACTCCATTAAAAAAAAAAAAAGAAAGAAAGAAGGAAGGAAGGAAAGAAAGAAAAGAAAAGAAGAGAAAAAAGAAAACCATCTCCAAACTTCTAAATGAAGGCCCAAAATAGCTTTGCCGTGGTCAGAGCCTGTCTCAGTGGCTCAGGGAGTGCGTGCGTGCGTGCACATACACACATACACACATACACACACACAACCACACTCACTCACCCTGGGACCATATGAACACATGAGTTCACCTGACATGCACAGCTTTTTGGAGTGTGGAAAAGCAGAGTACCTGGAGAAGAGCCACGAGGACACGGGAAAACTTGCAAACTCTACACACAGTGGTCCAGGCCGAGAACCCATCTTTTTCTCGTCAATGTTATAATGAAATCATGTTGAATGAAATGGCATTATTGGAAGACCTGCTGCATAGGATTTTATAAATTCATCTGATATTTATGCAATGTCAGAAATCCAAACAAGTAGAAAAAAACCACGCTGGCTGTGGAGACAGTTTTGAATATCCGAATACTTCTGTGCTATCAGGAATCTGCCTCGGACGGCATAAAGGAGATTTTCTCTTTCTTTCTGGCCATGGTGTTGTGAACTGTAGTCACCATTACTTTCGGGAGGAGGGGGAGTATGGTGTGTTGATTGAATAATTAGTTACAGAGGTTGCACATTTAAATAGTGTCAAAGAATTATAAAATTTTAACGTTTGCAAAGAGTCTTAGCAGTGACCTTGTTCAACCTTCTTTTACTACAAGGTTTTAATTATTCAGCTACTGAGTCATTCATTGATTCCTTGATTCACTTAATAAAAGTTCTAGGTGTGGCTGGGTGCGGTGGCTCATGCCTATAATCCCAGCACTTAAGGAGGCTGAGGCGGGTGGATCACCTGAGGTCAGGAGTTTGTGACCAGCCTGGCCAACGTGGTGAAACCCCTGTCTCTACTAAAAAATACAAAAATTAGCTGGGTGTGGTGGTGGGTGCCTGTCATCCCAGCTATTTGGGAGGCTGAAGTAGGAGAATCGCTTGAACCTGGGCGGCAGAGGTCGTAGGGAGCCGAGATCACACCATTGCACTACAGCCTGGGCAACAAGAGTAAAACTCAGTCTCAAAAAAAAAACAAAAAACCCAACAAACTAGCTCTGCCACTGCCTAACTGCGTGTCCTTGAGCAAACTGCTGAACGTCTCTGTACCTCCACTTCCTCATCCGTAAAATCTGGATAATAATAGGACCCACCTCCCCGGAGGTGGTAAATAAGCGTTCAGTGAGTTAATACTTGGAAAGTCCTTGAAAGCACCCTTGTGAGAAGTATGCCGTGGTTAACACATCATCCTCATCAATTACATTCTTATTCCGCCTGCCTCAAGCAGCAGTTTTCCTGAGACTCTACCACGTGGCTGTCCTGTACCTGCTTGATCACTCCCAGTGCTAGGGAGCTCTCTGCCCCACACGGTGGCTTTTTGACCTCTGGGCAGTTTTGTGGTTTAAAAGGCTCTTTCTCATGCAAAGCTTCCAACCAGAGAGAGCTTCCTAGAGCGGGTGGCAGAGTGGTGCTTTGTGGAGCTATCTAAATTTAAGGATGGGGACGTTGTCTGGGTTGTGAAGCCAGAGTGTCATTGCTGGACATCAGAGGCAGAAGAGACATACCTAAGATTTTAGCCATGAGAGATTTTAGCCTCAAGACCCCGACCTCTTTATTTCACAGCTGAGAAGACAGCTCAGACAGGGCCTGGCTGGTGCGACGGCTCAGTCTATCATCGGGCAGAACCTGGATGGGAGGCCAGCCCATGGGGCGATGCTGCCAAGGCCTGCATTGCCACTCAGTTCTCCTGTCGTTCTGTCTTCCTGAACCAGCGCAGGCAGGAAGAGCAGCCGGGACCGTGGGTGCCAGGTCTCCTATGAGGACCCCATGGTGGCAGGCCTTGGTTGACTAGATATTTCCTCTGTGTCTACACCGCACAGTCTCCTCTCTCCCTTTAGACCTCAAGCTTTTATTGTCTTTAGTGAATTCTAGCACCTGCCTCCCCTCTTTTCCTTCCTGAGGTTCTGCCCAGAAAATACTACATACTGGTCATTCTAGACCCATTCATTGTCTGAGCAGGGCTTTCAGCTCACTAGTGCTATCAGTGTTTACAGCTGAGAATGCAGGCTTGCTGAAGTTGGCCATTGCCCGAAGGTCCCCCAGGTTGGGAGGGTCGAGTTGGGGGGCTGTCACGTACCCCTTTCCACCATGTCACAATGTTTCCTTCTAACACATGCAAGCACGTTGTAAAACGCCCGAGACTCAGTGTATCTGGTCTCCCTGCCTGCATTGAGTGCCTCTGCCAACCTCCCTCCCAATTCCTTCCTCTTAGTTTTATTATCTAAGAGACCAAAAGAACAAAATGTCCCCCCTCCACCGCACCATATTTCAAAGGGCTATAAATAGGACAGTGAGTGGTGGCACTCTGGGTCACATTTGCCAGGGACAGCCTTTATATGATGTCAGCCGTGTCCTTGGGTCCAAGGGTTCCACGGTTCATAGTTTTCTTTCTCCCTTCCTTCCTGTTTTTGTTCCTTCTTTTCCTCCCTCCCTTTCTTCTTTGTTTTCTTTATCCTAAAAGTCTTGCTTAAAAGTACATAGTTATGCAGGCTTCATTAGGTGAGGCTGCCTAGAAGACAAACAGGTCCACGTTTCACAATTTCTCCCTGATCTGAGAAAGGAACGTTACTCCGAGCAGACAGAACAACGCATGCTGAGCCCAGAGGACAGCTGTACAGCCTGCCACCATCTCACTCCTCTGAAAGCAAATTCAATCCATCCGAGAGCAAGGCCAGGGGGCTGTCTCCTGTCCAGAAGGCCAAGGCCAGGGGGAGAAGACAGGCTCTGGAGTCACCAGGCCGGCAGTTGATCAGTGGTGAGATCCGAGGCAAGTGACTTCCACGTCTGAGCCCAGTGTCACGCATTGTGCTCCGGGGGTGACACCAACTCATCTTCCTGGGTGAGAGTTGAGATTTTAAAAAAAGCAGGGGTTGGTTGAGAACAGCCCCAGAGAAGAGACGGCCTTCAAGCTGGGACTGGGAAGATGGTGGGCCCTTCTGACTGCAGCAGTGAGGCTGAAGAGAGTACCCGGTGGAGTAACCCACTGCCCAAGCCAGGCACCTGCCCACTCCTGCGACTGGAGGGAAGAGGTGGGAAAAAGGGCAACATGTAGGCCCCAGTAGGGTGGGTCCTAAATGGCTTGATCCTTTCAGTAGTGAGGTACAAGCAAGGTTCCTTTTCCTTCCTGCAGAACAGGATTTCGTCAGACCCCTGATGTTTTAGGAAAATCATGTGGCCCAGGTTCACAGTGGCCGGAAGGGCAGGACCGAATGTCCCATGGATGGTACGGGCGGGAGTTACTGTGAGCTGCATTTGGAGTGTTTGCTCCAATGTGAGAACTGGTGACTTCATTTCTGGGGTTTGAGAACAGATTGCACCACGGTGCTGAGAAACCACATATATAAAGTGACTTGGAGATTTCCAACCTGGTGGCTGAGAGAACTGGGGAGCCATGGATGACAAGAGGGAGTGGAGCCTCAGAAATGCACACCAGGAAAGTGTGCTGTTCCTCCCTTTACACACCTACTGGATCTCAGATGAGGGAGATGGACTCAAGCCCAGCCAGGCTGAGATGGGTGAAGAAAAAGCCAAGGCAGAGGCGTGACGCTCAGTTCAATTCTAGAAAGACTGAGCCGTTCCCTGTGGGGGTGGCCTGCTTCTTCCCCAGGCAGCGGACACCAGGCAGGAAATTCCTTCCTTTCCCTTGTCTTCCCAGCCCTCAGAGTGAAGTAGAAAAACCAGGTAGGCCAGATGCAGTGGCTCACGCCTGTCATCCCAGCACTTTGCAAGGCTGAGGCGGGCAGATCACAAGGTCAGGCGATGGAGACCATTCTGGACAGCATGGTGAAATCCCGTCTCTACTAAAAATACAAAAAACAATTAGGTGTGGTGGCGCATGCCTGTAATCCCTGTTACTCAGAAGGTTGAGGCACAAGAATTGTTTGAACCCAGGAGGCGGAGGTTGCAGTGAGCCGAGATTGCACCACTGCATTCCAGCCTGGCAACAGAGCGAGACTCCGTCTCAAACAAATAAATAAATAAATCACATAGATGGCTGGACGAGCACTTGGGAGGAAAACACATGTTCAACTAAAGTTTCTCCAATCTGAATTAGACCTGCAGTAGCAGGTGTGGAGAGGAGGAGGAGGCGATGGCCCAGGAGAAGATACCCCCGCCTGCTCATGCTGAGCTGGTCGTGGGCAGTTGGTGTGGTCCTAGTCTTCTTGACAATTGACATCCTCCGTCCCATGGACTAAGGATGAGAAAGGCCCCCTCTCCTTTGAGTCATAGTTCTCACTCTCCAGCCTTCAGCCCCTCACCTGCCTACGCCTCTACATCCCACATCAAGTGTAGAATTTTGGAACACCGTTGTCAGGGGGTCAGTGGAATGGATCCACCCCCACCCCTGCATTGTAAACGTGGCTCATTCATGTCATTCGCTGTGAGGGAGCATGGGGTCGGGGCAGCCAGGGAGCAGACAGATGGTCATGTGCATTCAGGTGTCTTCCAGAGAAGACTGGTGACTTTCAGCAGGTGGTTGCAGACTATGAAAAATGGGCCTAGAATTTAACTCATGCTCATGGTTGCAAAATTAAACTTTGGAAAAGTCCCTTGCACATAGTAGGAGCTCAACAATTTGGAGTGGTCCTATTCCCTGAAGACAGAAATCCTCCACCTTTGATGAGAATTGGAAGCTGCTGTACGGCCTAGATGAGGTGCATCTTGTGAAAGGACCCCAGTTCCAGGGGGTCCAGAGTCTGCAGAAGCAGTAAGGCCCCAGACATCCCTCTGTCCTCTTCTCCCTTGTGCTTCTTGCTCCTGACCCCCTTAGCACCCTGCTCACTGGGTCCTTCTGGACCCTCACTGTGGGGCCTCTTAGATTTCCCCAGCTTGTGTTCTGAACTTTGTTCCAGGACCTGATGTCCAGGCTGTTGGCCATCTCTACTTTAGTCCTCAGATGGACCTCCAAAGGTGGCACAGGTTGCCTGTGGACCTGTTCACTGCATGATCCTAATCACAGCTAGTGTTTTCTGAGGGCTCCGTGCTTTATACTAAGTGCCTTCAGATGATAACAAAAAGGATACTTGCTACCACTTTTTGACAAGCATGCCAGGCACTGTGCTTGGCTCCTGTGTACGTTTCTCATTCATTCTCATAACCCCATGAGGTCAGGGACTTTTATTATCCCCGTCACAAAAAGAAGAGAGCCAAGTGCTGAGTGATGAGATAACTTGCCCAAGACCCTGGTCAGTCGATGGTACAGCCATTGGCCAAGTCATTACTGTGTTTGTCCCTTATGAGCAGCAGGCAAAGTGAAGCGCTGGTCCTTGTCTTTCTTCCTCATGACCATCATCATTTCCACGTTACAGATGAGAAAACTTCCAGAGGCACATGGGCAAGGCTGGTGAAGCAGGAGCTGGGATCTAGGGGTTTGGATGCTGGGGTACAGGAACTCATCCTGTGGTTGAAGGTGGAGAGAGCCCGAAGCTGGTTGTGTTCTGCTCGTGTTCTGGTTCCGCTGAGTCTGCCCACTGCCCATGTGGTACTGAGAGCTGTTGACAGAGCAGAGTGGAGCAGGGTGGGCTTTTTATGCAAACAGGGGGGTCATGAACTGGAGTGCACAAGGGGTTGGATGGTGTGTGCTTTAAGGTCATGTCAACCCTGGAACCGTCTCTGCATTTGAACCCAATATCCTTTGAGGACAAAGGGATATTGTGTTAGAGACAGACGTGGTTTTGAGTCTCATCTCTGCCAATCTCTAGCTGTGTGGCCCTGGGAAAATTATACTCTTTCAGAATCTGAATTTCCACATCTGTGAAATGGGGACAAAACTACCAGCCCCAGAGGACTGCTGTGAAATTGAATGAAATCATGCACATGAGATGCTTTGCAGGCTGTTGGCTTCATTGTCCATACTCAACTCATGGTTGCTATTGCTGATGATAATAGCTCTTCCAGCGAAGCAGCCAGAGTTCAGCAATTAGCCTTCAAATTCAGAAATGCACTTCATTATGAGGAATCCTGTGCGTTTCGCCCCTTGCAGAGAGAGAGAGGTTATTTACTTATTCATTTTTTTAATTTTTGAGATGGTGTTGCTCTCTTTTGCCCAGATTGGAGTGCAATGACATGGTCTTAGCTCACTGTAACCTCTGCCTCCCGGTTTCAGGTGATTCTCTTGCCTCAGCCTCCTGAGTAGCTGGGATTACAGGTGTGTGCCACCACATCCAGCTAATTTTTATATTTTTAGTAGAGATAAGGTTTCACCATGTTAGCCAGGCTGGTCTCGAACTCCTGACTTAGTGATCCACCCACCTCAGCCTCCCAAAGTGTTGGGGTTATAGGCATAAGTCACCACGCCCTGCCAAGAAAGAGGTTATAAGTGAGAACAGCTTTCCCAGCCTAACAAGTGCATGTACTTCCTGCCCAAAGTTCTTCTTACTTTGACTTTCAGATCAGCTGAGTTGGCCTCCTGAGTCCCTGGGTCTCCATAGAGGGAAGTGTCGTCACACCCAAAGGGGCTACACCCTCTGACGTCACTGCTCAGTTTGCTCACACGCTGCCATGAGCCGTGTCATTCCTGGTTCACACCCAGAATTTCTGCCTGTAAACCTGGTTGTCGACATGCAGCCCAGCCAACAGCTCTTCTGTGGCCTTCCAGCACTTACACCAGATGTTTCTGGGTCCTCTCCCGGTTCCTCACTCGCCCCTGTGTCTGCTCTTGCACTGTCCTACTTCTGGGTCCACTGTCCCGTTTGCAAACTGATCTGGTCAGACTGTCTCAGTCTTGATCTCACTCTGCATCAGTGTCATGTTCCGGATGGGAATCTAGATTAAGAAACCACCCACTTGCACATGCGTGCCCCTCCCCTGGACACAGTGGTGTGGCTCCTTGCCGGCGGACCTGTGTTCTCTCTACTCATGCAGTGGACTTTTCTAGGGCAGAGCCCAAAAGTATACTGTTGCCTCCTGCAGGGAGGAGCCCAGTGCTTGGCATAGCCCAGGCGGAGGCTCAGACCCTGCTGATGGGAAGTGAACAGCGTCAGTCCCAGAGTTTACAATAGAGTAGAGTTAGGAATTAGTTTATCATTCAGGCTTCAACCTTCACAGTCATATGACCTTGAGCAAGTTACTTAATCTCCTCAAGCCTGCATTTACTCATCTTCAAAATGATGAAAATAATCGGACACACATCCAAGGACGATTGTGAAGATTAACTGAGCTTTTGAGTATTAAAGGGCTTAGTTTAGCAAATGCCAGTAAGTATTTTTAAAATGTTATCTGTTATTACTACTGCTAGTTTAAGTGTTATCTGTTATTGCTATTACTGGCATCAGAGTGATTTCATGGTGTTTTGTATTCACTTTTATTTTTTTGAGACAGAGTTTTGCTCTTGTTACCCAGGCTGGAGTGCAATGGTGTGATCTTGGCTCACCACAACCTCCACCTCCCAGGTTCAAGTGATTCTCCTGCCTCAGCATCCTGAGTAGCTGGAATTAGAGGCATGCACCACCACACCTGGCTAATTTTGTATTTTTATTAGAGACAGGTTTCTCCATGTTGGTCAGGCTGGTCTCGAACTCCCAACCTCAGGTAGTCCGTCCACCTTGGCCTCCCAAAGTGTTGGGATTACAGACATGAGCCCCCACACCCAGCCCAGTATTCACTTAATTTTTTAGCAGAGCCCTGCAAAATAGTTGAAGCAGAGACAGTTCCATTTTACCAAAGAATAAAGTAAAACTCAGAGAAAGGCTGTTTTTCTAAAATCACACAGCTTGACTTGACCAGTCTCCCCTGGGGCACACCTAGAAGCAGGCCACACTGTTTTGGGTGGAACATGCCATGCCCACAGGCCTCAGAAACGATCCCTGTAATTTAAAAATGCAGAAATAGTATGCAGCCAGACCCATTGGTAACAGTTATTCAGATGAGTATGTACATGGAGAGTATAAGCTATGATATATTAAGCAAACTGACCCTGCCCCTCCAGGAGTGGTGTCAAGCTTCACTTCTAGTTTGCTGCTCTATTCCAAGAGACATGAAACTGGAGCACACAGTCTCTTATGAGTTATATTATATTATGCAGTAGAAAGGAGCCTCAGGTGGCAGGAGGGGGCTGTGGATGGCGGAAGCGCTAATATGGGCCAAGAAATCATGATTTATGGATTCAGGACAGGAGGAATGAGAACATGACCGTGATTTGTTTGACTGGAATTTGTCTTAATCTGTGTTCTAGCTGGAGTAGGTAGACATTTTTCTTGCTTCCTAGTCTCCTGGTTTAAGCCTGGCAGTTCCCTGCTTAGCTCCTAGATTGGCGCTAGTGGCTACCGGTTGGATGGATGGAAAGGAAAGGGATGAATGGGCTGGAGTAGGATGGAAGTAATTAGCTTGGTACTGGGAAGAACACTGACACCCCAGTCTGAGGCCCTCTGCCCATGGTCCAGCTGCACTGCTCTCCACTGTTCATAGAGGAGCCACTTCTCTTGGCCTTGGTTTCCTCATTTGTGTTCTTGGAGAGTCACATGAGCTTTTAGAACCTCTCCAAAACTGGGAATACTTTCTGATTTGTCTTTCTTGTATGGATGGTGTGTATGAACACACTCCACAGATGTTTCAGCGGTAAGAGTTTAGTTGTTGCTCTTAACTGGAAGTAACCTTAGAAGGGTGGGGAAATGGGGATTCAATATAGAAAGAGGCATGACAGCAGAACACGAGTGAGAGGAGAACTGGGACATGGCTTTTAGAAAAGATTTCCAGGGCTCCTGTTAAAACCAAAAGGTAAAGAAAGGGTAAGGAGCTCATTTGGCTGTTCCTGGGATCTGGGGCAGAAAGACAGTGGAATAATTGCCTTTCCTCTGCATTGAACACCCTAGTGCTGCATCAGAGAAGCTAAGAAACCAAGGCTGTGGAAGGGAAGTCCCGCATGGGGTCCAGTTCTAGTTTTTAGGATAAGCCTCCAGGTTGCAAACTTGTCAGTTGGGATTTGGAATCCAATGCAATTGCCAACTTATTTTTTTTTTCAAAGCCTACTTAAGACCAATGAAAGAATTGGTTCAGGATGTGAGGTGTTGCTTCAGGAAGAGGCTTAGGCTTTAATTGAAGATCACAGTTAGCCACAGGTGCCAGCCAGGCTATGGAGTCAGAGGCTTCATTCAGAGCAGGGCTCCATGTTTAATCTGACTCATAGATCACCCCCTTCTATCCTATGGCATAGAACAGCTACAGTAGATATCCCGACACAGGCATGTATACATGCAGATTTTTATATCATGAGGATTATCAGCTATTTAGTAATGTAACATACGTAAGGCCCAAACTCAGTAATAAGCTTCTGAACAGTCATAAATCAGCCAGATACTGACTGATCCTCTGAGACTTATCTGGCTGTTCACCCATTTATTCGTGGATTTACTGATCATTATGTAGTGCATCTGAGAGCCAGTGGGGGTGAGAGTGGGAAATCTAGTGATAAGTAAAACACAGCCCCACTTCCCTACCTCTGAGAGGCTCGGTCTAGTGAAAGCAAGCAACGGTAGGATTGAGGTGATGCCTAGTGGTTAGTAAATTCTTGCTAGATGGAAAGATGAATGAATGCACACACGAATGAAGCCATGGGTGCTTCAGAGTAAGGCCCTAACCCAGCTTCAAGTTTGGAAGGGGGTGTGTCAAGGAAAACATCTTGGAAATGTGATACCTATGTTGTTTTGGTCACTCTCTCATTCAAGAAATAGGAACAGAATTTCTCCCACATCCCGGTGGTTTGTAGGGCAGACATGCCCTTGCCTTTATGGAGTTAACGTGGTGGCAATAATGCTTCTAGGAATGCAAAGAACACTGGAGATTTAGAGGGGCAGCGCTCAGCCTCATCCCCAGAGACAGTGAAGATGTCTCTGGGAGGTGCTGTCTACACTGAAATCTGAAGGATGAGTAGAAAGGTCAGAGGGAATGGGGGATGTGTGAGCCAGTGATGCAAGGGAGGGAGGCCAGCGTTACACTTTACAGGGATCCCCCTGGCTGCTGCTAAGAGAGGGAGATGGCGCTATTGCAAGACTGGCTAGGTGGTGGTGGCGGTGAGCTTTGTGCCTTAATTCTCATTTCTGAAAAGAGACAGTTTCATTCCTATAGCTTTCCAAGACCCTGAGCCCTAACTGTGCTGACTCTGGTCATGTTCATGTACCTTCCATGTAAACATCCTGCCCCCATTAACAGGTGCCAAATAGAATGTGTTTATAGTCAACGCCACACATGGGTTCCAGAGCCAGGCAAATGCCTTTAGATAACTCTGGGCTCAGTCAGTCACTAAATGCTGTTGTTTCTCCCTCTAAAAGAGCTCTTGAATCTCCCACTCCTCCTTTTGACCAGGGCCCTGCCTTCTGGCCCTCATTATCTCTTTATAGTCACCAACTCAACAGGGGTTGAACTTTCTTCCTAACACACAAATTTATCCTCATATATCACCATTGCCAGTGGTATAAAGATACCTCAGTGGTTGTATCAGTCAGCTTTCTCTGTGTAACAAACAGCCCCAAACCTTAGTGCCTTAAAACAGTAGACGTTTATGATTTCTGTGGGTTGATGGTCTGGTCTGCACAGCTTATGTTGGGCTGATTGCATGTAGTGGCCCATCCACACCCTTGGGGGCTGAGCTGGGGTACCTCAGCCTCTCTCCACATTGTCTGTCATCCTCCAGGGGGCTACCTCAGGCTTGCTAATGTGGCAGAAAAGTGATTTCCAGCAGCAGCTGGGAATGGTGGCTCATCCGCAGGAGCTTGAGACCAGCCCTGGCAACACAGCCAAACCCTACATAAAATAAAAATAATTATCTGGGTGTGGTGGCATGAGCCTGTAGTTCCAGCTACTTGGGAGTCTTAGAGGGAGGATCGCTTGAGCCTGGGAGGTCGAGGCTGCAGTGAGTGGTTGTCATGCCACTGCCCCTTCAGCCTGGGCAACTGAGTGAGACCCCATATCCAAAAACCAAAAATAAACAAACAAAAAAAACAAGAATGATTTCCAGCAGCAAGAGAGAGGAAGCCTTAGACATAATCACTTTTAAAACCTTTATTTGTGTCACCTTTGCTATTGTACTATTGGCTAAAGCAAGTCTTGTGACCAAACTTCAATTTCTCCGCAAGTCTTGTGACCAAACTTCGATTTCTCCCATGCTGGGAAGGGAGGCAAAGCCACACTGCATAGTGGCCTGAACAGATTGGGACCATTTCTACAGCAATGGTTTGAGGGATTGAATGGAGATGTTTCCTGTGTGGTCTCTTCCCTGCCACGTACTGCTTTTGTCCCACTGAACAGGTTCACTCGTAAGATCTCAAAGCCTCAGCTGCCCATCCATACAAGGGGAATAGTCCGTGGGACCACCTCAGAGATTTTATGAGAGGATCAGATGAGAAAACTGAGCATCTGCACGTATCCTGGTGCTTGGGGCCCAGTAAGAGCGGAGAGTTTCTGTGCTGTTCTTAGTGCCAGATGAAGTCTTCCTTTTCTTTCTCCCTGAGACAGAGTCTGGCTCTCTCACCCAAGCTGGAGTGCAGTGGTGTGATCCCAGATCACTGCAACCTTATCTCTCAGATTTAAGCGATTCTCCTGCCTCTGACTCCTGAGGCCCTGGGACTATAGGCACGCACCAGGTGCCGCCATACATGGCTAATTTTTGCATTTTTAGTAGAGACAAGGTTTCACCATGTTGGCCAGGCTGATTTTGAACTCCTGACCTCAAGTAATCCACCCGCCTTGGCCTCCCAAAGTGCTGGAATGACAGGCATGAGCCACTGCACCCAGCCAGAGAAAGTCTTCAGAAGCCCTTTCCTATGTGGCATCAGCCTGATTTATCCTAACCCTGACATCACATTTTCACATTCATGTCTTACATATTTCTTTTTCTTTTCCCTGTGTTTTGTGTTTTTACTAAACAACACCTCCTTTGTTTAAGGAGTAGTTAAAAATACTGTCTGTTCTTCAAATTCTTCCATACTGAGTTGGTCATTTCCCCATTTTTTTTTTTTTTTTTTAGAAAAAAAAAGTATTTAATCTGGCTTTAAGAGCAGCACAGAAACTCTCAGCTCTGTCTCCCAGGTTGGAATGCAGTGGCATGTTCTCGGCTCACTGTAACTTCCGCCTCCTGGGTTCAAGTGATTCTCCTGCCTCAGTCTCCCGAGTAGCTTGGATTTACAGGTGTGCACCACCAAGCCTGGATAATTTTTGTATTTTTAGTAAAGACAGGGTTTCACCATGTTGGCCAGGCTGGTCACGAACTCCTGACCTCAGGTGATCTGCCTGCCTTGGCCTTCCAAAGTGCTGAGATTACAGGAGCTCGGCCCCTCTCTATCACATTGCCCTGAATTGTTTGTGTGTTTTTCCGTTTTCTCCCAGTGTGACCTCCCTAAGGAGGGGAGTTGAGTTACTCACCTTTCTATCCTGGTGTGTGACTGTGCATGGAACAGAATAGGAGTTTGTTTAACAGATAGTGCTATATAAATAAGTGGGTGTGAGAGGAGTAAGTGTTTGAATATCTTTTCCTTATCTTCAGTCATTCTAAAAAGGCAGAGGATGGACTAAGTGTCAAAACTAACTTAAACTTTTCTCCTCTTCCCTTCCAGCTGGTACCATTTTCAGATTTCATCTTCCTTAACGGGAAATGTCAATGAGAGGAAAATAACATCTCCAAGAGCTGCAGTGAGCAAACGCTGTGAGCTTGGGCCAGGGCAATTCCATTTGGGGACCAGAGGTGGATAGTCAGTCAGCCTATGGAGGTAAGTGTCAAATCTCTTCCCAGCACGAGTGAGATGTGCTGTCTTTTCTGTTTTTTTTTTTTTTCCCATTGAGTATGTTCCATGGAGGAAATGGAAGTTATTCTCCTGTTTCTTGGTGTCTGAAATATGTCCTGCTTGCCTAGAAATATGCTATTAAGAGGAGTTCCCATGGAAGGGGAATACAGTGTCCCTCAGGAGAAAGATGCAGACGGTTAGAGTATCTAGCAGCCTTTCTTTTCCTTAAATGGAGAGCTTTCTGAGCTCTCATGAACACTAGTGGGTAAAAACCTGGATTCGAACATCCTTTGAAGACAAGTGCCTGTCATCCTGAAGAAGGACTGTCATGACACTCCAGTATGTATTAGAGCAAGTGTCAGCAAACTGTGGCCTTCGGGACAGGTCTGGCCCAGCCTGTCTGTAAATGAAGCTTCACTGGTACCCTGCCATGCTCATTTGTTCAGGTGTCGTGTATGGGTGTTTTCACACCGTGGCAGCCCCATTGAGTCATTGCCATAGAGACCATGTAGCTGTGAAGCCTTGTGTATTTATTCCCTGGTCCTTAACAGAAAGGTGTTGCAATCTCTGGTCTACAGCTGAGCTGTCTACACAGGGCCATTCCATATGGAGATACTGAAATTGTAATTAAAATGAACCAATATGAAAAATTAAGTCCTCAGTCACATCACAGTTCATGTGCTTAGTAGCCACGTATTGCTTATGGGTACCCATGGACAGCGCAGATAGAGGACATTTTTATCAGTGCAGAGTTAGCTTGGGAAAAATTGACATCACCCTGGATGTGTCACTTCACTCTGCTGGCCTCTAACCCAGCTTGGGCAAGAAGGAAGGTTGATGTCTGTGAGTGTGTATAGCTATTTTCTGTATGATTATTGGCATATTGGCAAGGACCTCTCTCTCTTTCTCTCTCTTTCTCTGTCTCTCTCTCTCTCTCTCTCTCTCTCTCTCTCTCTCTCTCTCGTATAAGAATGGAGTAACTGTTCAAATTTCTTTGGGAGCCATCTTGTGGTCTCTGTGTGTGACTCCATGTAAAACAAATCCACTTGGACCTTGGGGTTTATTAGTTTTATTTATACAAGTAAATGTGGATGTGAGCTTGAGCCCTTCTGGGGTCATAGGTAGGTCAAGGGCCATGTGGGGCCTCCTCTAAAAGGTAAGAAACAATAGTTTCCATGTTCCCAAGGAGTAAATATATGGGCAAGAGCAATAAGAAACAAGGAGAGGAAGAAAATGAGCTAAAGATATGGCATTCATGAATCTTAGGCTAATGAGGAGGAATGGAGACAAAAGACAATATGGTTCCTGGCTATGGTCGTAGGTTTACTTTGAAAGAATATGTTGAACAAAGTCATGATGCTTGGGAATGTGCCACATCTCAGAATTGTGCTGAACACAGGCGGTGCTATACAGTAGACAGGTGGGGGAGAGCCTTGGACCTAGAGCTAGGCTCACCATCTTAGATGGGACAAGCCTGGGGGCATAGCAGCAGGTTCTGCTTGGTGCATTAACCAGTGCAAGTGGGAATAACAAGGGCTGATCATTGAGATGAACAGTTTGTTTGGAAGAGACCCAACAAAGAACATAGAAGAGACTCAAGATGGTCAACAGGTCTGGGCAAAGGCCCCAGGTTTAGTATTTAGAAGTCAGGCTTTCTTATCTTTGGGTTACCCAAGCACAAGCAAGAACAAAGCAGAGACTCCACCGATGAGAACAGACCCAATTGATATGTATTCTACACATCTAGTTGTGAAATGGCTCCCTGCCCCTTTCTTTTGGTTGGTCTTCAAGCACCTCACCATTACAGAGGAGTGCTATATGCATTTTAAGCAGGCATTTCTATAACCTTCAAACAACGGAGTTTAATGCAGATATGAAGTAATTATAAGTAACAGAAATAATAGTATTCATTTTTTAGTTCTTTCTTAGAACCAAGCACATCAAGAATGATGATAATGATGCTGATGATAATAGTGATAATATTTTTTGTCCATTTTCAGCTTATTATGTGCCAGGTGCACTGTTCTACTAATAATTATTATCATTATTACTACTAATAATTATTATAGCTTTAAATTATTGGGCACATACAATGTACAAAGTAATATATTGATTTTTTTTCTCAATCTCATGAACCCAGAGCATTCTTTTCCATTTTTAATTTTTAAAAATTGTTTTATTTTTATATAAATGCCAATTTATTGAAAAGTTATAAGAACAGCCAACAAATTCCTGGACTCCCTTCGTCCAGGTTTTTAAATGTTCACATTTTATTATGTTTATTTTTTCTTTTTTCTCTAACTTTTTTCCTGAAATCAGAAAGTTGCATCTTAGAATACAATTTTCTAAGTCAGAAACTTAACATTGATTGGCACTATTATCTAACCTTCTGATTTCTTATTCAGATTTCACCAGTTGCCCCAGATAAATTCCTTCACGGCAAAAGAAAAGCCAATTGGCATGTATCTTTCTTGGAAAACTTTCTTAATCTTTTATTTCAACATGTTAACCTTTTTGACAAGTTCAGTCCAGTTATTTGAGAGAATGCCCTCAATTTTGGCTCCTCGGATGTTTCCTTGTGATTAGATTGGCAGGACTAGCCCAGAGATGATTTGTCCTTTTAAGCACATTGTATCAAGAGGCGCTGGCGTGGTTCTCTCCCATTACTGGTGATCTTAGCTTGGAACTCTCAGTTAAGATGGTGTCCTCCAGGTGTCTCCACTGCAAGTTTACTGTTTCATCTTTGCAATTAATAAGCATCTTATGGGGAGAAGCTCTGAGATTGTGTAGATATCTGATTAGTCCTCAGTCTATCAGCCATTAGTTTTAGCATCTCTTGATGATTCTTGCCTGAATAGGTTTATTATTATTATAGTTGCCAAATGGTGATTTTTCTAATTTTGCTGTTTTTTTTTTTAATTTATTAGTTGGTTTCCTACTATAAAGAAGGAATTTTCTTCCTTTGTTTATCTTTTTTTTTTTTTTGAGATGGAGGAGTCACTCTCACCCAGGCTGGAGTGCAGTTGTGCAATCTTGATCTTGGCTCACTGCAACCTCTATCTTCTGCATTCAAGCAGTTCTCCTGCCTCAGCCTCCCAAGTAGCTGGAATTATGGGCATTTGCCACCATTCCCAGCTAACTTTTGTATTTTTAGTAGAGATGGGATTTCACCATGTTGGCTCCACTGGTCTTGAACTCCTGACCTCAAGTGATCTGCCTGCCTTGGCTTCCCAAAGTGCTGGGATTACAGGTGTGAGTCACCATGCCTGGCCCTTCCTTTCTTTATATCAGTGTGGAATCATGGATTTTAACTTTATTTGATAAGTTGCAGTCTTTTGTTATCATTAGTTATTTTGATATTTATGCTGTCCCAGATCTGTCCACTAGGGCATGGCTCCAGTCTCTGACATTTCTCCATCGTAATTTGAGCACTGCTTCCTTGCTGTCACAGAAAGATACTCTAGCCTCATCTTGTACTCTCCTCACCTCCTCTAATCAACATAGGAATGAATTTAGAAACCAAGATCTGGCTACTAGGTGTGCTCATTGCTCCTGGAGTGGCAATGCTTCTAGGCCCTCTGAGCAGACACAACTGGGGTGTGTGTTGGGGCGGGGGATAATCACACAGACACCCACGTTTATATACATACATAGGCACATTCACATGTACTTCCATACATCATTCAGATTATTTTCAAATTGATGTATCTGTATATTAAAATCATTGAGTTCACACTAATGATGCTAGAACATTCTGGAAATTCACATCGATCTGAGGGATGCTGAACAGTCATCCTCTCACTCTCAATGCCACCACCACCGACATTTATTAAACCATGTTCAGGCCCAGTTTCAGACTTTTCCTTGCTGTTACTTCTGACATCAACTTAGTGGCCCAAGTACGGATGAGCAAACTGAGACCCTGAAAAGCTAAATAACTTGTGCAAAGTTCTACAGCTGGTAAAGCAGCAAGCTTATAGTGAGCACTTGTCTGCCCCTTGGCTTTTGATCAAAAGGCCTAGGGAGACATCTCTGTCTCAGGACAGAGCTACCCTGCTGACAGCAGCGTCTGGCCCTCACAGTGCAGGCCAGCCAAAACATGTGGACCATGTGTACGGTCTGCACCACTCAGACGGAGTCCTGTTAGGAGGTGTGTGTAGAGGCACGTGGTGCTGTGTCAGTTGCATGTAGGAGGGAGAGTTTCTGTGGGGGATGTGGACTGCCGTCCTGTCCTTGTGAGGACCTTGATCAGGTTGAGGGTGTGATCACAGAACCAGGCCTCTCTGCAGAAGGAGCATTTCCTCTCTTGCAGGGTGGTTTCCTGGGAGAGCTGCTTAAGTGTGGAGGCCTTAACTTAAATATGGTTGTATTGCCAGCTCCTGGTAAACATGCAGAATGTGTACTAGATAAATGCTGATTTCAGGCAGGCATTGACAAACATTTCTGAGCTGCTTCTATGCCAGGCACTGCTCTAATCAGACAAAGATCCTAGCTAGGGGTGAGGAAGAAGAAGAGATCCACAGTTAAAATATATATATATGGTATGGTCAGGGGTCCTGGTGCAGGGCACAGCATGGATGTGGTAGTCAAGGAGGGTCTCTTCCAGGCAGGAAATGTTTCTAGAACCAAGTCACATGACTGACAGAAGAAAGCAAACAGGGAGATGAGAAGGAGAGCAGGGTCTGTTGATCAAAGGACAGGCAGGGACTGATTCAGTCCTGTTCAGGGGCTGTGGCCTCCCTCCAGAGAACCAGGCCTCTTCCTTCTGGGCAGTGTCACTTGGGCAGACACTCTCCCTTGGAGCGAAAGCATTTCCTCCAACAACAACAAAATGTTATCAGCTGGCCCAGAGGCCGCCTGCAGGCCAGGGCACTCCGATTAGATAAGAGGACATCCTGGCAGTCGTTAGCTCTACTGATGGGCAGCAGCGAGGCCCTGTTGGAATTTCTGTTGCTGATAACCTTTAAGAAAAGAGCAGCAGTGGCAGAAACAGGGTTTGTTTGGGGTGAGAGGTGGGGAGACTTGGGAGCACTCTGGAATATCTGAAAGGCTGATGGGTAGAGAAGGATTAGCGGATTAATGTGTCGAGGGTGATTTTGAGGATGGATCCAAGGGGCATAAGTGAAATGAAGAGGGAGAGAACTTCTCATTAAGGCTGTTTTGCCTTTCTTTTCATTTATTTATTCCCTCATTTAGCAAACACTCACTGAGTGCCTTCCAACTCACTGGCACTTGGCTCAGCACTGGAGGTAAAACAGATGAAAGCTGTGTCCTCAAAATGTGAATAACTTACTTATTTATTTCCTTATTTTATTTTCTTATTTATTTTGAGACAGAGTCTCATTCTGGCACCCTGGCTGGAGTGCAGGGTTGCCGCCATCACAGCTCACTGCAGCCTCGACCTCCCAGGCTCAAGCGATCCTCCTGCCTCAGCCTCCTGAGTTGCTGGAACATAAGCACGTGCCACCATGCCTGGCTAATTTTTATATTATTTTCGCAGAGATGGGGTTTCACTATGCTGCCCAGGCTGGTCTGGAACTACTGGGCTCAAGGGATTCACCTGCCTCAGCCTCCCAAAGTGTTGGGATTTCAGGTATGAGGCACCATACATGGCTGATGATGATAATTTAATGGGAGAAACAGACTAATTAATAAATCAGTGGTATGTGTAGGTGCAGTTCTGGTTCTGTGGGTCCCGAAGCTTATACAGTTTGGGAGTCCTCTTTAAGGAAAAACAATACAAAGTTATTACTTTAAAATAAAATGCAAGCCCTAGATAAGTGGGGTGCAGCCGAGGGGCCGGCACTTCAGCTTTCTGGACGTGCTCTGGTTCTTTGCCAGGTTTGCGAGCTGCAGTGCCAGCCAAAGTGCCTTCTCTTACTTGGCGCCCGGTGGGTGAGCTGGCTACGAGGGGACATGGCAGTAGGAATCCTGGTGCTCCATGGTGCAGTGAACTTACTTGCCTTCTGGGTCCTCTGAGTCCTTGTGCTTGGGCTCAGCCAATAGGGCTAAAGAACTTTGTTCTTGCTTTTGCTGGGATTTTCAAAGGCACTTTCCTTGCAGTTCTGCAGGCTGACCTGTGATCCCACTTCAGGGACTGCATTCTCAGGATCAGCTAAGCTCCAGGAGTCCTGGGGCGGGTGGAGAGTTTGTGAGCACTCTCGCAAGGCTGGCTGTGGTTCTTCAGCCTTTCTAACAACACCCCACATCTAGATTGCACCCCACAGCCTCCCTGAGAACTGGCTGCTGTCATTCCCTTTTTTACTGATGATGAGACCCAGGCACAGACTGGTTAAGTAATTTACAATCACACAGCTAATAAGCGGGGGGCTGTGCTTTGAAGACTTACAGTGTCTCCAGAGCCAGCTAATAAGTGGGGTAGGGGGGCTGCGCTTTGAAGACTTAACATGTTTCCAGAGCCCAGTCTACTTGCTGCCTCCCCATCATCCTCGCTGCATAATTCCTTTAAGCAATATGCTAGATATACACACAATGTCAAGATTAAGAGATGGGCTAAATCCAGTATATCTGCAGAATGGAATAATATGCGTTTGAGCCACACAAGAAGGTTTTAACCAGGACAGTAGGATGCTCTGATTTTAGGTGTGAAAGTGGGATGTCTAATTACGAGTACACAGCGAAAGGAATACCAAGTGCTAACAGTGCTTGAATTCTCTGTCAGCCTTTTGCACCCTCTCCTGGCCAGCTGTCACAGACTCATTCACTCACGCACGCATTCAACAGCGTTTTGTTTTGTTTTGTTTGAGACCGAGTCTCGCTCTGTTGCCTAGTCTAGAGTGCAATGGTGCAATCTCAGGTGACTGCAACCTCCACCTTCCGGGTTCAAGCAATTCTCCTGTCTCAGCCTCCCAAGTAGTTGGAATTACAGGCATGTGCCATCATGCCCAGCTAATTTTTGTATTTTTAGTAGAGATGAGGTTTCACCGTGTTGGCAGCTTGTGACCTCACGTGATCCCCCCGCCTCGGCCTCCCAAAGTGTTGGGATTACAGGCCATTATTCCCCGACATTTAATAGGTTTTATTTATTCAGTGTCTTTTACATGCTGAGTACTGGGGATACAGCAGCAAAAAACAGTAACATGGTTTCTGCTGTCATGGGACTTAGTCTGGCCTGCTGTTTGAGCCTTCTGCCTGTATTTTCTCCCTCCACCTTTCACTAGAGAGATCTTTGGGAAGCCCTCCAGGGTTCCCCAGTGCCCTCAAACCAAGCGCCTCACTGCCCTTATTGTCTTCGGTATAAAATGGACCAGAAGACACATAGACCTTCCAGTCTTCAGAGTGTAGCTCTCCTCAGCTGTTGGCGAGAGGCTTTGCAGTCACAACTTTCATCATGACCATCTTCTGGAAAGGTCAGGCACCTGACAGCTGAAACCATGGCAGCTGGCAACAAACAGAAAGTGCCCTCCCTGGGCACTCAGAGATCCAAGACAGCCGGGCCCTGGTTTGTAGGAACAAGATTCCAGATGCCTCTGCTGCTTGCCAGCCTCGTGACCTTCATTCATGCAGGGCCTTGTTTTCCTGATTCCATGGGGCCAATCCCGGCCCCCAGGGGAGAAGGATGCTAAAGGGAGGTGAAATTTGTAGAGGGTTCCAGAGAATGGCCTGCAGTTCTGCAAACCTGGTGCCTCTCCCAGACGCTTTTCTCCAGAAACTATGGTTTTCTGGAGAAAACCTTGGAGCTTGGGTGGTGTGGTGTTAGGATGATGGCTGGGTTTCCTCCCCAGTTGGGTTCCCGCGATCGCCTTCTGGGTTTGATTATTTGCTAGAATGGCTCCCAGAACTCAGGGAAATATATTTACTGGTATAAAGGATACAGATAAAGAGATGCATGGGGCAAGGTATGGGGGAAGGGACATGCTACCCTCCAGGAATCTCCAGTATGCACCTATCTAAAAGATCCTGGCTCTTTCTTCCTCCACAGTTCCTCGCTCTTTCATTATAGCCTTTTGTGATAATATTGGGTGTGGCAGCCTCAGGACACAGAATCTCCCCAACTTTCTCCTGCCCTCCTTCCCCTGCCCTAACACAGGACTCTAATGTTTCCCTGCCTTTCTGATTGTGGGTCTTGAGGTCCTCCCTAGAGAGGTTCCTGCCCTGTACCCCGGTTGAAGGAATGCTGATGTCAGGAAGTGTCCATAAAACCCTAGAGAACTGGGTTGGAAGAGCTTTTAGATAGGTGCACACTGGAGATTCCTGGAGGGTAGCATGTCCCTTCCCCCATACCTTGCCCCATGCATCTCTTTATCTGTATCCTTTATACCAGTAAATATATTTCCCTGAGTTCTGGGAGCCATTCTAGCAAATAATCAAACCCAGAAGGCGATCGCGGGAACCCAACTTGAAGCCAGTTGGTCAGAAGTTGCAGGCTTGTGTTTGGGCTAGGAGTTGGGGGTGGTCTTGGGGAGTGAACCCTCAACCTATGGGATCTGACACTGTTTCCAGGTAGATGGTGTTGGAATTAAATTGGAGGATACCCAGCTGGTGTCCACTGCATAGTGTATGGGGAAGAATCCCCACAAATGTGGGCACAAAAGTGTTCTGCATTGATTGTTAGGATGTGAGAGCAGAGGATAAGCAGAGTTTGAGAGGTTTTATGAAACAGATGGGAATAACACTTTCTGAGACTTGGTTTCCCCATCTGTAAAAAAGAAAGTAATAATAGTACCCACCTGTGAGGGTTCTGTGAGGATTATATGACATGAGGACTCAAAAAGCTGCGTAATGTGTCTGGCCCATACTGAAAGCTGAGTAATTAACAGGTGCATTTACCTATTTATTTATTTATTTATTTATTTATTTGAGATGGAGTCTTGCTCTGTCACCCAGGCTAGAGTGCAATGGTGCAGTCTTGGCTCACTGCAACCTCTGCCTCCTGGGTTCAAGCGAGTCTCCTGCCTCGGCCTCCCGAGTAGCTGAGATTACAGGTGCCCACCACTATGCCCGGCTAATTGTTGTACTTTTAGTAGAGACAGGGTTTCACCATGTTGGCCAGGCTGGTCTCGAACTCCTGACCTCGTGATCTGCCCGCCTCAGCCTCCCAAAGTGCTGGGATTATAGGCATGAGCCACTGAGCCTGGTGACAGGTGCATTTATCACTATGGTTCCTCGCTGAGCCCGTGATAAGTGAGCCTGTGGCAGGACATGAGTTAGCTGCAAGAACAGGAGCCAGGCCTCCCATCTTGCCAGCTCAGGAGGCTCTCTGGCTTCAGCAGAGATATTCTTCCCAGAAAGAAGGGGCTTTCCATGGTGAACCACTGTTGCCAGGCCCAGAGGCCTTTACAATGCCAATGTCCCAGGAAGAGAGGGGCCGCTAGAAGGATGGAAGTTTTCTATGTGCTTCGAAAAGTCAACCTATAGATTGATCCCTTCTCAGAAGACTAATTTTTATTCCAGTCAAGCCTAGCTATAAGCATCTGGGCATTTACAGATAACTTTTGTTCCTGAAGGGCATCAGGGTATGTCCTTCCTCCTTTCAATGCCCACAGCCCTTACTGTCCTGGAACAGAGTCCACAGTGCAGGAAGAACAAGGTTCACCATGGTCAGGGCTGGACCAAGACCCCCAGCCTCAACTCTGCTCTCCTTCTCCCACCCCACCCCACCTTCTGCTAATGAGTCTGAATACAGACACACTTCT
This sequence comes from Saguinus oedipus, assembly GCA_031835075.1. Taxonomy (NCBI): domain Eukaryota; kingdom Metazoa; phylum Chordata; class Mammalia; order Primates; family Cebidae; genus Saguinus; species Saguinus oedipus. The sequence goes on along the minus strand of CM063181.1, from coordinate 41,283,811 downwards.
GCTTCTTTCACCACCCTGGATACAGTATCTTCTCTTGATCTCAGTTTCCTCATCTGCAAAATGGACATAACAGATAACAGCAGCACCAACCTCCAGGATTGAATGAGTTAATACAGGCATGCCTTGGAGATATTGTAGGCTTGATTCCAGGCCACTGCAATGAAGATCGCAGTAAAGCAAGTCACACGAACTGTTTTGGTTTCCCAGTGCGTATAAAAGCTATATTTACGGTATACTGTACCGTAGTCTATGAAGTGTGCGGTAGCATTATGTCCAAAACAACAGGGTACATACCTGAATTAAAAAAATACTTTTTTTGGCGGGGCATGCTGGCTTATGCTCCAGCACTTGGGGGGCTGAGGCAGGCAGATTGCTTGAGGCCAGGAGTTCCAAACCAGCCTGGGCAACATAGCGAGATTCACCCTCTACAAAAATGTTAAAACATTAGCCAGGAGCGGTGGTGCATATGCATCTGTGGTCCTAGTTACTTGAGAAACTGAGGCCGGAAGTTCCAGGCTACAGGGAGCTATGATCACAGTTTGACAGAATGAGACCCTGTTTCTAAAAACAAAAGTAACTTTATGGCTAACAGACACTAACAGAATGAGCACATGCTGTCGGAGAAACAGCGCCGGTAGTCTTGCTCAGCACAGGGGTGCCACAAACCTTCAACTGGTGAAGAAATCAAAAACCAAAAAGACCCGCAGCACAGCATCCTCGAAGAACGATTAAGTGGAGCATGTGAAAGTGCCCAGAACCGGGCGACACACAGCAGTCTCTAACAGCCAGCTCTATGGAGAACGTGCGGCACACAGCAGTCTCTAACAGCCAGCTCTATGGAGAACGTGCGGCACACAGCAGTCTCTAACAGCCAGCTCTAAGGAGAACGTGCTAGACACAGCAGTCTCTAACAGCCAGCTCTATGGAGAACATGCTAGACACAGCAGTCTCTAACAGCCAGCTCTATGGAGAACATGCTAGACACAGCAGTCTCTAACAGCCAGCTCTATGGAGAACGTGCGGCACACAGCAGTCTCTAACAGCCAGCTCTAAGGAGAACGTGCTAGACACAGCAGTCTCTAACAGCCAGCTCTATGGAGAACATGCTAGACACAGCAGTCTCTAACAGCCAGCTCTATGGAGAACGTGCGGCACACAGCAGTCTCTAACAGCCAGCTCTATGGAGAACGTGCGGCACACAGCAGTCTCTAACAGCCAGCTCTATGGAGAACATGCTAGACACAGCAGTCTCTAACAGCCAGCTCTATGGAGAACATGCTAGACACAGCAGTCTCTAACAGCCAGCTCTATGGAGAACATGCGACACACAGCAGTCTCTAACAGCCAGCTCTATGGAGAACATGCTAGACACAGCAGTCTCTAACAGCCAGCTCTATGGAGAACATGCTAGACACAGCAGTCTCTAACAGCCAGCTCTATGGAGAACGTGCGGCACACAGCAGTCTCTAACAGCCAGCTCTATGGAGAACATGTAGCTGAAGCTGTGGCTGTGGGCCCAGATACAGATGTAACATGGATGTAGCCTGTGCTCATCATGGCAGGTGAAGTACCTGCCATGTCTGCAGGACTTGGTCTGTGACGTTTGCACATGCTCTTCTCAACCTGGAATGCTCTTCTCCTGCTTTCCTGGGAAGCCCTCCCTTCTCCACACTCAACTCTAACATTGTCTCTTCTGGGAATCCTCCTCCCCATCTCCACTCCATCTTCGGTGGCAGGACTTCTCACTCCGCAGCCCTTAAACTCCCTGCCTGTGTCTGCCTTCCTTTCCCTGACCACACTGTCTTGTGGGGAAGAGCCCGCATACCTGTTCATTTCCCCTGTGGCACTGGGAGCCACTTGAGCAGTGGTAGACTGTACTTCATTCTTTACTGGACTCACAGAGCACCCTCTGGGCCCTGCCTCACCCGCACTGAGACTGGTGCTCTGAAGGCTGGTGCAGTGTGTCCATTTGTCTCAGCCACGCAGAACCAGCCCAGCTGCTAGTTTGATAAACATGATGTCCAGCTAGCTTGCCACATGCCTGGGCCCCTTGGGGATTACTTCTCCCTTTTTTAATTTTTTGAGACAGAGTTCCACTCTTGTTACCCAGGCTGGAGTGCAATGGTGCAATCTTGGCTCACTGCAACCTCCGCCTCCTGGGTTCAAGCAATTCTCCTGCCTCAGCCACCCAAGTAGCTGGGACTACAGGTGTGCGCCACCATGCCCAGCTAATTTTTTGTATTTTTAGTAGAGATGGGGTTTCACAACAGAACAGTCTCGATCTCTTGACCTCGTGATCCACCCGCCTCGGCCTCTCAAAGTGCTGGGATTACAGGCGTGAACCACAGTGCCCGGCCCTACTTCTCTCTTCTTTAGCTCCTCCCACTTGCCTCCAGCCTTTGGAGAACTGGAAATGGGTGGACCCTATATCTGTAGGCTCCTGGTCCTTTCACTTTCCAACCCGCACCTTGTCTGCGTTCCATGCAGGCCGGAATACAGAATACCTGCTGTTTTCGACTCTGCCTCCGATTGACTTAGGCAAACACACCCTGCCAAAATGCCCCACAGCCCTTTCTGATAGGGATGGCATGGGGCAGAGGAGGAAGCAGACCTGAATGAAGCCAAAGCCAGCCTGTCTGAAATCCATTTGGCAAGCATTTGTGCTATGTTCTATATCCAATGCCTGTGCAGGGAAGTCACTTCACCATTTTGCTCAATGGCAATGGAAAAAGTGGCATTCGTGTCAAACACTTTCTCAGAGTCTCTAAACATATCATTTGTGCTGGAGGATTGGCTGTCAGAAAAAGGCGAAGAAGGGAAGGTCTTTGGGTCTGGGGAGATGATTTGCTTATTCTGTGAGTTGAATAGAATGAAATTGGCTGTCTGTACTTTGCAAGCTCAACAGATTGTCAATCACTTAACTGGAAAGTCCTTGGGGGTGGGGCCCATCTATTTCCTCATCAAATCCCCAGTACTTGGGTGGAGGAGAGGTCACTCAGGGAGTGTTATGGAATTGTCCTGAACAATTATGCTATATGGTTGTATTGTACTAATATTTCATCAAGAGGAAGTGCCACATTTAAGTACCCATCTCTCCCTGTCGCTGCATATTTGCATATCTTATATATCAATGTACATCATTTTCACAAACAGCACTGTGTTGCTTTTAGCATTTTCTGTCATTTGGACTATATCCTCCCAATAAATTCCCAGGAGAGAGATACTGAAAATGCTCTGACAGTTCTTGCCACCTGTTACCCTTGTGACTTTGCTGTGAAATGAGGAGCTGAAGGGAGATTGGGGAACAAGAGCTGGAAGTGGATCCCTATTGAGGTGGGACAGGGACCAGTGCAAAGGCCAGGAGACAGCCACAATGGGATTGTTCAATGGGTGAGTGGATCTGCCTGCAGGGCCCAGAGTGCAGGTCAGGGAGGAATGAGGAGCTGGGAGGGATGGAGGCATGGGTGAAGGGACCAGAAGTTCGGACAGAGGAACTCACTCCTGATAGGAGAGAAAGCCCATTCTCATGCCTCTCACTTCTTGGGGGCTAATGTGCGGTGAATCGGTGGGGAGTGGGGTGAGCTCTCACCAGTGTGGAGGCTGCTCTAGACCCCATGCCTGCCTAGAGCCCATGGCTCACCTCAAGTCTATTGGAAAAATTAGGGTGTTGGTAATTCACAGGGGAAAAATAGCACAGACAAGGATCATGGAATCCTGGGTGTCTGCATTCTCTTTGGTCCCCAGGTGCCACTTAGTTAAGGAATCTTACGAACTCTGAGGTTTGGAATTCTATGGGTCTCCTTGGAATTCAGAGTGCCATTGGACTGCCAGGGGTGGGGGGTGGGACTAGAACGTGCACATTCCATGGAAATCCAAGGATTCCCAGAATTCCAGCATCCAGTGGAAATTCAGAGAACCATGGCTCCCGAGTAATTCCTCTGAAGGAAACACAGTCAAGAAAGGCAAATTAACATATAGCCACTCCTTCAGCTCCAGCCTGGCACTTAATTAGTTTCATAGTGGTTTGAATGAATGCATATGGGAAGGAGTGGGAGAAGGAGTGACACAGAAGATATCCCTCCAAACCTATGCTTCGTTTTCTCAAATAATCTCTTCCTCCACACTGGGGAGGGGCATATGACTGTGCCAGCACCTGTGGAACCTTCTGGAATTTTGTAGGCGAGGGCTAAGGATGCTGTAGATTCTGCACCAGGGCTGGAAGAACAGTTCTGGCAAATTGCTAAACACGTTCTCCTCAGGACACCACTGGACATTTGGTACTGAGGAACAGCAGAACATGGCATCACACAAACCGTCCCAAACATTTTGCTCTTGGGGCTGACCCCTTCATACAATTACTATAGATTGTAATTAGCTCCAAGTAGCTTTTGCTTTCATGGATTTTATCTGTCAATATGTATCTTATTTCTATATTAAAATTGAGGAATTATTTAAATATTAATTTAGTACTTCATTTGAAAAATAACAATAATGAATCTATCATATGGTAACATAAATGACTTTTTTTGGCGGGGAGACAGTCTTGCTCTGTCACCCAGGCTGGAGTGCAGTGGCACAATCTCAGCCCACTGAAACCTCTGCCTCTCAGGTTCAAGTGATTCTCCTGCCATAGCTGGGATTACAGGCACCCGCCACTATGCCCTGCTACTTTTTGTAATTTTTTTTTTAGTAGAGATGGGGTTTCACCATGTTGGCCAGATTGGTCTCAAACTCCTGACCTCAGGAGAGAGAGCCACATGCCTCGGCCTCCCAGAGTGCTGGGATTACAGGTGTGAGCCACTGCGCCTGTCCCATAAATGACATTTTCATGAAAAATAACTACTTACCCAAACAACAAAAAAAGAAGAGTGGTATATCTTACAGATATACCCCTTTACAATCTGGCTTAAGGGAAAACAGCTGGGTTTTCATCTCTGCCTCTGTATTCAGTCTTTTGTGAAATTAGATGTCATTTGCCTCTGGGGAGCTCTATTGTACATGCAGGAGAGAATGAGAGTGAAAGAGTAAATGAAGCCTTCGTCTCATTATGAAAATGGCTTTGACATCATGCATTCCCCAGAAGGGTCTTAGTGACCCGCAGAGATCCCTAAAACATCGTTTTAAGAACCACAGTCCACAGTACAGGGGTTAAGAATGTGGCTTTTCTTTTTTTACATTTTTTAATTTTTAAGTTTCAAGACATAAGTGCAGAATGTGTAGGTTTGTGCCATGGTGGTTTGCCGCACCTGTCAATCGTCAGCTAGGTTTTAAATACACGTTAGCTATTTGTCCCAATGCTCTCCCTCCCTCATCCCCCACCCCCTGATGTGTGCTGTCCCCCTCCCTGTGTCCATGTGTTTTCATTGGAGAAGAATGTGGCTTTTCAAGCAGGCTGCCTGGGGTCAGGGAGGTGGTAGGGAGGAATTGCATTCCGGACCCACTTGCAGCCAGTTGAGTTACCATAGACAAGAGATTTCACTTCTCTGTACCTCACATCCTCTGTAAAATGGGGTAATAGTACCTACTCATGGGATTATTGTAAGAGTTACATTAGTTAATATGATAAAGCTCTTAGAACAGACGGGTACATATTAAATGCTACATAGGTTATGTATCTATAGCTACACACACATATCACATGGATACATACCATACACATATATGTGTACATATGCATACATACATAATGCTTATATACTACATATGTGTGTATAATGCATGTGTACTATATATTCACGAATATTTATGCTATGTCTATTACATATACTAAAACCAATTAAAAAATTACAAATGTTACTACAGCAAAAGTCACCCATTTCACTTCATTTCTAAAAATATGAATGTGGGGCTTGGTGCAGTGGCTCACACCTGTAATCTTAAGACTTTGGGAGGCTGAGGCGGGCAGATCACCTGAGGTCAGGAGTTCGAGACCAACCTGAGCAACATGGAGAAACCCTGTCTCTACTAAAAATACAAAAATTAGCCAGGCGTGGTAGCATATGCCTGTAATCCCAGCTACTCGGGAGGCTGAGGCAGGAGAATCGCTTGAACCCAGGAGGTGGTGGTTGCGGTGAGCTGAGATCGCGCCATCACACTCCAACCTGGGCAACAAGAGCAAAACTCTGACTCAAAATAAATAAATAAAATAAAATAAAAATATGAATGCAGAAGAGCCATTTCTTAAGGCAGCTTTTCTATCCCCTCCTAAGATGGGGGACAACCACCACTCTGTGTAGGGTGCTGCAGAGCATAATCATAAATGTGGGAGCCCAGATACAGATCAGCCGCTGGGGCTCCAGGAGTCCGTGGACCCCTGCCCTCACCTCTTGTGTCCCTGGAGCTCTGGATTAAGTGTTTTGTGACAACTCCCGACCACGCTCCTCATCTTCTCTTCCTCCCTTTGCTGATGAAGCAACTGTCTTCATTTCTGCCTGATGGAGAACATCTGGCCCCAGGCACCGCAGAAATCAAAGAAGGAACCCATGATGCTGACCCCAGGATGTTCCCTGAAGCCACAGACTGCTCTTCCTGTCACACAGGATGCTTTTCCTGAAATGCTTTTCTTCTGGAAGCTCTCCGTGTGAACTTTACAAAGGCATGCATATTCCTTCAGCCTTTGAAAACACACGTAGGTTCAAGAACAACAACAAAACCCTTGGCGTAGGTGATCTGAGCACAGCATCAGAGCATGCTAAGAAGGCATCATGGGCCAGGCGCAGTGGCGCTTGCCTGTAATCCCAGCACTTCGGGAGGCCGAGGTGGGTAGATCACCTGAGGTCAGGAGTTCAAAACCAGCCTGGCCAACATGGGGAAACTGTCTCTACTAAAAATACAAAAATTAGCCAGGCTATACCTGAGCTTGCAATCCCAGCTACTCAGGAGGCTGAGGAGGGAGAATTGCTTGAACCCAGGCAGTGGAGGTTGCAGTGAGCTGAGATGGCATCATTGCACTCCAGCCTGGGCAACAGGAGCAAAACTCCATCTCAAAAATAAAAAATAAAAAGACACTGCCTTCTTATCTTCCGAGTAACTGCCGTGGGCGAGGTCCTCAGGGTGATGCTCATGTGGAAGACGCACCATGTCATCTCCCTGCTCTAGTTTATTCATCAATTCAGTTAACAAATGCCAGTGTAATGCCTACAAGGGCTGGGCAGATTCAGAGAGCTGGGGACACTTCCATAAACTAACAAGAAAAAATGCCTTGTGAAACCTACAGTTCAGTCAGGGAGACTTCTGCTAAATAACAAAGTTTGCAAACGAGATATTCCATGATGTGTAGGAGTACAGGTGCTAGAAAGGAGAGGGCTGGGGACTGGGGAGCGCTGGCAGCAGAGGGCCTGGGGTCAGCCACACTGAGAAAAGAAAGATGAGCAGAGACTTGAGGAAGGCAACAACCTTGTCCACGTGGGTGTCTGGGGGACAGCTCTCGAGTGGAGGACAGAGCTATGCCTGGTGAGTCAGGAACTGAGAAAGTGGGAGCCTGGGCGGTGCATGAGGGGCCAGTGGATGAGTGAGATGGGAAGGGCCAGACTGGAGGGGGTCTTGTTGACCTTTGGTGACGTGGCAATTCTCCAAAGTGATACTGCCCCTCCTCCCAGACTGCCTGTTGCTGACTTCCTAGGCTTCTCTGCCTAGGTGGCTCTTCTAGGCCACCCCAAAGCCCACCATGGGGCCTGGAGCCCCTGCTTTAGGTCCCCTGATATTCCATGTCCAGCTCTCACCTGGCATCCTCACCTTCCAGTGGGAGTTCATCTGTCTGCCTGTCTGCTCCCCTATTAGCCGGGCCTTTTGATTTTCCATCTCACCATATGGGAGAGCCGGCAGGTCCTAAGTTTTATGACCTTTGCTTGGTAGCAGCACCTCCGACCTCTTAAGTTCCTAAGGCCCATCTCTCTCCTTCATCAGAACTGCCACATTCTCTCACCTACTTTCTGCTTGGCATTTGCCTGACACATTCCTCCACTAGATGCCAAATTCCACAGGGCAAGGACCAAGTCAGCCTCCGTCTGCATCACCTTGAGCACTGTGGTAAGAGGGCTAGAAAGCCTGTCCCATTGGTGGGAGGACCCATCGCCACAGGGGCTGGCCCGCAAGCCAGGTATGCCTGGCCCTGCCCAGTTCTCTGCCAGTCTTTTTTGTATGCTCTGTTCAGTCCCCGCTGGTTCACTTCATCTCACCTGTGCTGCGTTTCTGTACTAGCTTGTTGCAAAGCCACCACGTGCCTTCACACAGGCCGATTCCTCTACCAGAAATGCCATTTTTCTGTTTCTTCGTCCAGCAAGTGCATTTACTGGCCCTTAGTAACTCATTGGAAGGACCATCTCCATTGGGAAGTTGATGCCCTGTCTTGTGACACATTCTCATCTGGTCACATTGGACTGCGAATACGAGGCCCCGGGGTGGAGAGGGCAAAGGCAGTCCTGCCCTTGGAGCCCTAATCACCTAGATCCAGGCACAGCAAATGTTTTCTCTGCAAAGGGCCAGGCAGTAAATATTTTAGGTTTTGTGGGCCAAATCATATCTCTTCTGACTGTTGAATTTTGCTGTTGTAGCATAAAGCAGCCACAAACTAAACATAAACGAATGAATGTATTTGTCTTTCATAAAACTTCATTTGCAAAAACAGGCAGCAAGGCCAGATTTGGCTCATGGGCTGTCATTCACTGACCCCTGGTCTTGACTCAGTGTCTGCCATAGAGGGAAACGGCTTGTATAGCTCGATGTACTTACTAACTGCTAATTACCAGTGTTCTCATCACTGGACAGAGACTCTTCCAGGGACAGACTGTCCCGCAGTCAGGATCGTGCCCTCAAAGCCTAGCACAGTGCCTGACACAGGGTAGGCTCCCAGGATGTGTGAATAAATCCATCAGCAAGTGAATGGCACTTCTGTGGGTACTGAGCTTAGCAATCCAGGCTCAGCCCTGCTCCTTCCCTGCAGCCACAAAATGCTGGCAAGGGGCTTGGTGTGGTCCCTGGGGGCCCTGGGAGTGAAACCAAATAGGGTCCTCCAAGTGCGCCATTTCCGGGTAATTTTAATGAGCTCTTGACGAGGATAGGCTCAGTCCCCTAGGGTGGCCAGGACCCAGATGGATTGACTTCAGGGAGCTATGGTGTGAGCTGGGGCAGGTGGAGACTTTGAGGTGTGGGACACCCCAGCAAGCAAGCCGTTCCTTCTTTCCTTGAGATCTTCTCTGGCTGTGCGTGGCCCATGGTCTGAATCAGTTCGCAGTGTCTACACAGAGAACTACACCGGCGTACAGTTCTCCAGTGCCTAGGACAAGCCAAGTGCTATTCTAACGGTTGCACACACATGATCTCGTTTAGTCATCACGACAACCCATGTGGTGGATATTACTGTTATCCTCATTTTACACAGGGTAAACTGAGTCACAGATATGCGACTTGCCTGAGGTTACACCGTAGCTTCTGGCAAAGTTGGGATTTGAACCTGGCAGTCTGATGCCAGGGTCCTGGCTCATACCCATCATTCTAAGCTCACATGCAGTGTAAAGGATTCAGACCTGCAGGGACCAAGAGTGGACACTTCCCTCCCCACCACCTGGACCCCTTTTCTCCTGATGCCGACGCTGTTGCACAGAGAACTAAAGTAAGTTGCCCAAGACCATGTGACATCAGTAGAGGCAGGATTTGAAGCTGAGTGATTCAATTTCCAGTTCAGTGCTTTCTCCTTAGGCCCAAGCCCCTCTTTTGGCTTGGCACCTATAGGCAAACAGAGGCAAAGTCTCTCCCCTCTTTCTCTCTGCCTCCCCTCCCCTCTGAGTAGAACCTCTCCATCTTATCCTTTATTAAGGAGCAGCCCCTTCACAAAGAAGTGACAGTATAAGCTTGCACAAACTTAACCTTAGTTAGCATGGATGGGTGCCCTGGGCCTGGAATTAGCTAGATCAGGGATCAGGTGGGCTTGGGCAAGTCTACTCACCTCTCCGACCCTCTGTTTTCTTGTCTAGTGCCTAGGGGTACAAAGCCTGACTTGGCTGAGTTGTTCTGAGAACTGAATACAGTGATGTCTCAGTGTCTGCCTATCACAGAGCCCTTGACCTTCAGCAAATGTGGTTTCCTGTCCTGCTTCCTCATCTCTCCCCACAGCTCCCTCACCCACTCTGCCCCAAGAACAACAGTGCATCCCACCCACTGTACTCAGCTGGAAAACTTCATCCAGTAACTCCCTTCTAAGCAACCACTCTGGCGTCACCTTGTGCAACATTCTAGGTCCATCCAGGAAGCCACACCAGGCTATTTCTATCCCAGGCCCTGCGGCAGCTCACTTTTTTCTTCTTGCCCTGTAATTACAGGGTTTTACAGTGGTTTCTCTGTTGCCTGAAAGTCCCAGAATTTCCTTTGTTTCTCTCTGACACATAATTGTATCTCAGGAACCCCGCAAGCCATTAGGTCCCTGACCCTCAGTGGATGCCTTTTGCTATGGAGACAGACGTCTAGATCAAAAGAAAGCTGCTAGCTGGTTGGAGCCAACTATTTGATTAGAAAAAACCTTTCATGAGGCCTGTAAATGGATTTTGTGGCTCTGGATGGTTGGAGAGACTTAGGAGTCTTCATGAACTTTTCAACCTCTCCTCTTTTTGATGTAGAATTTGCCGCAGGAGCCCAGGTCTCAGACTCTGGCTGCAGAATGAGTGTGGTAGAATGACAGAAGAGAGTGGGGCCTCTTGTATCCAGGAGACACAGGGATGGGTAGAGTTGTTATGTTTGCAAAGGTGGTCATCCTTAACTCCTGAGCTTGCCTGAATGCAGGCTGCCTGGAGCCTGACCCAACCTTCCTAATTCGTGGCTATCTTTGTGAGCTGAAAGAATTGTCAGTGATGGCAGCGATGGCCTGTCTGGAGCAGCTGCCATGGGAATGCCAGCTGTAGCAGGGGAGGCGTAGCTAGGGCTGCCTGCTCCACAGAGCTGGCAGGGGCCAGGAACAGGTGGAAGCCTCACCTTCTACCAAGTTGACAGGGCAGGAGCCCTGAGACCCTGAGCATAGCTGCCCCTAGGCAGGAGCCCTGAGCCCCTGGACACAGCTCTGGAGCCAGACATCCCTGTGCTATTGGGGGTCCAGGAAGTCCCCCTGTCATGCCAGCTTTTAAGTGCCTGCTCCTGCTCCCTGGCCTCTCCCCACTCCCAGTGCCAACTCTGATTTTGGAACAAAGTTGAAGCTGAGCCCAGGTGCTGTTGCAACCCAGCTGGGTGTGCATGCACTCTGGGTGGGCTGACATACCAGACCCCTGCCGCCTCAGCCCCCTCCAGACTTTGGGCACAAGAGGGAAGCCAAGAGAGGACTGAGGGCGGCTCATTGTGGGCCTGCAGGTACTCCTCAGCACACATACAACCTGGGTGCTGTGGATGGCATGTTGATGGTGGCAGGAGGAAGACAGGCTCCTGGGTGGAAAGAGGCAGGTCCCAGGTGAAACACCACCTTCAAGCCAGGGACGGCCTAAAGCCTATGGCCAGGCTGCCAGTTCTAGGTGGAGTCTGTTTCCTAGAGTAAGAACTTATGGTGGTTATCTGAGCCCAGTCATGGTCACCCATGGACCAATCAGCATGCACTTTGCCCCTTCTGAGCCCATAAAATCCCTGGACTCTGTCCAACACACAGACGTCAGGACTACCAGCTGTGGGAAGGAGCTACCCACTCTGGGTCTTCTCAGATGTTTGGGATGACCTGACTGCAAAAAGGAGCTACCCACTATGTGTCTCCTGGTGAGAGCTAGACATTCATTGGGATAACCTGCCTGTAGAAAGGAGCTAATCACTGCAGATCAACTGAAAGCTATTCTCTCACTCAGTGAGGCCGCTCTCCACCTTGCTCACCCTCCCAGCTATCCATGTACCTCATTCTTCCTGGACATGGGACAAGAACTCAGGACCCACCGAATGGTGGAACTGAAAGGGCTATAACACATACAGGGCTGAAACACACCCTCCTTCTCCCACTCATCACATTGCAGGTGAGGAGAAGGGAGTGGGGAGTCCAGACCTAGGGGTTCCTCAAGCCAGGGCTATGACACCCTATCTGGGGCTCTGCAGTTTCTGGTGTCTCCAAGCTTTCAGGTGCCACCATATTTCCCAAGAACCTTTCTAGATGTGTTACATAGGAATGTGGCAGCTGTCTTGCTTCCTCATCCAGACATGGGTCCAGACACAGGTGCCTGCAGCGGAAGCTGTGTGTGGTACATCTAGTCTAGCCAGAGCCTCGCATGGTGCTGGCACCTTTCCCAGTGCCTGGAGTTGCCCGTCCCACCACAGCAACCAGCATGCCTGGCTATGAGCAGTGGCCAGACCCTGCACTCACTCACCCACACACCCCTTGCTCCTCTGCTCCTGGCTCAAACTGAGTACAACCTACTGGGTCGAATGGGTGTAATGAGCCCAGCAGGTGTGAGCAATACTCAGGCAGAAGGCGCTGCTGGCCACAGACATTTCTGGGTGGCAAAGCAACAGCCCAAGGATCCTGTGACATCAGGATCTGCTCACCTGCAAAATGCTGGTCTCACCTGGAGTTGTAGTGTTGCCTGGTGGTTGAGAGCTGTGTCTCTGGGGAACAATGCCTGGGTTTGTGTCTTGGCTCTACCACCTTCTAGCTGGGAGACTTGGACAAGTTCTTAACCTCTTTGTGTTTTACATTTTCATCTGGAAAATTGGAGTAATAATAGCTCATTCAGTCTTCATTAAAAGCTTAATAGGTAGGTTTTTAAATTATTGTTCCAGTCTTTGCTTGAGCTGAGAGGGCCATAGTCAATGTATAGGAGCAATTGAGCAGAGAGAGTGTGTTGATCAGTTGTTGCTGTGCAACAAAACTGTGAAATGGCATAAGAGCATTCATTTAGATTTCATGGGCCTGTGGGTCTCATGTGGTGGTTCTGGCTTAGTCTTTGAGTTGAGTTGGCCCTGGCTGGAGGGTCATAGGCTGCCTAAAACATGTTTTTCTCATAATGGAGGTCAGAAGCTCCCCAAAGGACAGTTATGCAAAGCTCTTATGATTGTGGATCCGAACTGGCATCGTGGCACTTCTTCCCACATTCCATTGGCTAAAGCATGTCACAACAGCCAGAGGGTGAAAAAATACACTTCTACTTCCGAGAGACAAGGGCCAGGGCTAGAGTCCCCTAGCCTCATCTCCTGTGGCTCCCATACCCAGCCTTCTGCCTGTCCATTTGTACTTGTTCTCCAGCAAGCAGCTCAGCAGACATTTCTCAAGTGTTCATAAATCTGGTACCTGGGGATGGTGCTGACCTCTTGCAGGCCTCCAAGGAGGTCCTGAGAATCCCATGAGAGTTTACTTTACTTTGTCACAGAGCAGGACAAGTGACCATTCCACCTGCAATGAGGCCCTTCTAAATGCTCTGCAGGAACTCCTGATGCATCCTTGCAGTGCCCCTTTGAAGTAGCTGCCAGTTTTAGCATCACCGTCTTCAATTTACAGAGGAGGAAATAAAGGCACAGAGAGATTGAATGACTTGTCTGAGGGTGCTCAGCAAAGAGTGGGCACAGCCAGATTGAGGCTCAGGTGGCTTGGCTGTGGAGTCCCTGTACTGCTTCTGGGGGTGGAGAAAGCAACAGCTGCACACCTCTGTGATTTCTGCTAAGACAGAGGCATGCATGGGGGTGTGGTAGTGTCTGTGTGAATGGGGACCTAGACCCTCCAGTCTCCCATGTGCTCTGTGGAGTTTGGGAGACTCAGCAACCCCCACGGAAGAGTTAGGACCCACTTCCCCTGCTCCCAGAAGCCATGCAGTTCCCCTGTCAGCAGGGCAGAAGGGAGAGGCCAACAGAGCACAGCCCCATGTGTTTGAAATTAGAAGTGAATCGAGCACAGTTGTCCAGAAACTCCATGAAGTTTGGAAACGCTGTGCCGAATGTCTCCCCCAGCAAATCTGTCTCTCCTCGAGAGATTTCATCCCTGTTTCTTCCTCCCAGTGCTCATTTTCCTGGTACCTTCTCTGTCCTGGGCTCTGGGGACAGAGACCATGAGACGAGCCCCTTCCCTTGCCTGGGGAGGGTGATGGGGGCACACCAGGAGAGCAGAGAGGGATTGTGCTCCAGGGAGGACAGTGGTGACAAAATGACGACAGTAGCCAGTGTGTCCATTTGGTGTGCGCTTATGGGGTGCCACGTGCTCAACACTTTGCCCCTTAGCCTAGTGTTACGTTTGTCTTCAGTTTTTGGATGAAACCCAGGCTCCCAGGGGTTAACTAGTGAGACCCCGTGGCCACTGGGTAACTCTACCAGATATGAATGTAGAATTTTCTGTGCCAGTACTGCAGCCTCCTGGACAAGCTGGGGTACAAGGTAAGGTACTTTGAGAGTCAGATCAGAAGACTTGAGGTCCCATTTGCTGCCCTGCCCCACACAGGCTGTGTGGCCTCAGGCAAGTCAGTTGACCTCTCTGAGCCTCAGACCTTCAGCTATGACTTGGAATTGCAACACATTCCCAGAGAGCCAGCAGTCAAACCACACTGTGCCTGTGAAGGGGGTTTGAAGTAAAGCAGGGAACTCTCTGTGCCTGAGGAGCCTCAGCATCTAGGGACAGTGTCCTGAGCCCCCATTCCAGGGAAACCATTCGTAACTTTCTTTAGATTTTTTAAAAATGTGGCTGGGTCTGCGTTTTTCTATATCCTCTGACCTTCCCTTTCTGCTAGTTTTCTATTTTTTTCTCTGCTTTGGGCATATACTTCTAGAAATAAAATTTAAAATCGTAGATGGCTCTCCCATTCTATACAGCTCTTGGGAGTGCTCGGGTCGAAGACTTCTGGGAGATTTTCCACCCAGAGTTGGGGTTGCTGGAGAAGAGTGTAAAGGCGCCACCATTTTTTTTTTTTTGAGTTGGAGTCTTGCTCTGTTGCCCAGGCTGAAGTGCAATGGTGCCATCTCAGCTCAGTGCAACCTCCACCCCAGGTTCAAGCAATTATCTTCCTCAGCCTCCTGAGTAGCTGGGATTACAGGCATCTGCCACCGTCCGTGCCCAGCTAATTTTTGTAAATTTTAGTAGAATGGAGGTTCACCATCTTGGTCAGACTGGTCTTGAATTCCTGACCTCGTGATCCACCTGCCTCAGCCTCCCAAAGTACTGGGATTTCAGGCATGAGCCACCGCACCCAGCTGGCACCACCGTTTTTAAGAGTTGTTTTTGTTTGGAAGTTTCATTTTAGAATAGAAAAGTAGCCCATGATCACTTAAACAAATCCTGAAAACAGAGAAAAGTATAAAGGCCAAAACAAAAACAGCAGAACCTACAGAAACCACCTCTCCCAGAAAGTACCTTTCTTAGTAGTTTATAGTGTTTTGTTTCACGGTATTTTGGTTCCTCTAGGTTAAAATATACTAAAATTGGAATTATGATTCTGAAACTCTTTTGTGTATTTTTTCCCAATTTAACAGTGTAGCAGATATTCCTCCATGTTATTTAAAATTCTTCTTGAGCATTATTGATGATTGAGAAATTTCTGTCCTGTAACAGATATTTGAACATATCATGATTATTTAATGATTTCCTTAATGTGGAGCATGCAGGAGGAGCTCTCTACCATTTTGCTATTAAAAATAGCATAATAGGCCGGGCACAGTGGCGTGTGCCTATAATCCCAGCACTTTGGAAAACTGAGGCGGGGGGATCACCTGAGGTCAGGAGCTTGAGACCAGCATGGCCAACATGGCAAAACCTCATCCCTACTAACAATACAAAAATTAGCTAGATGTGGTGATGCACACTTGTAACCCCAGCTACTTAGGAGGCTGAGGCATGAGAGTTGCTTGAAACTTGGAGGCGGAGGTTGCAGTGAGCTGAGATTGTGACATTGCACTCCAGCCTGGGCGGCATAGTGAGACTTTGTCTCAAAAAAAAAAAAAACATGATAAACATCTTTGAGCACAGAACTGCACAACTGCACATTGAGCCATTTCCTGGAATAGATTCCTAAAGGGGGAATTATGTAGGAGGTAGAAGCAGAGAGCACTTTTTGAGGCTTTTGATGCCTCCAGCAAGTGTCCTTTTGTTCTAGACTGGAGGCTGTGGTGGGGTGGGCTGTCAGGGACCCTACTTCCCTTCGGGGGGCTCGTGTTTCTGCTGAACAGGAATCCAAGCCCATGAACTCCCAATTCAGAAAAGGTCCTAGGTGGGCCCATGCCCAACATATTTTCTTGGTGACTTGTAGGATGTGATAGGAGTCCTGATGATCTAAATTGTTTCACTTGAAACGGGGACAAATAGGAGCATTTTGAAAGCAGAAGTGTCAAGACACAGAAACATCTGTGGTGCCAGAAGAGGGGGCTGCCTCCAGCAAGACGGGATTCGCCATGGATACACCAAGCAGCGTGTGGGCAGTTGCTGTGTATACCACGCCCCACTGTGCGCTGTCCCGGCTCCAGCCCCTCCTCTGCGTTCTTCCCTATAGGCTGACCCCTACACACTCATTTCTTCACCTAGTCTCTATCTCCTCTAGAATTTCAGCTCCCTTCATCCGTTTTGTTCCCTGCTGTAGGCTTAGCCCCCCAGAACATTACCTGGCTCATTGCAGCTGCTCAGTAACATGCGCGGGCTGAAAGAATGATGAGTGGGGAAGATTATTAAGCCCTGCTCAGAGGTCCCAGATATGATGCTTGGAAGTAACTACACTTGCCCGCATTCCTTTACTGGGTTCTTTTTGTTTATTTTGTTCTGCTTTTGAGACACAGTGTCACTCTTTTGCCCAGGCTGGAGTGCACTGGTTCGATCTCAGCTCCTTGCAGCCTCTGCCTCCCAGGTTCAAGCAATTCTCATGCCTCAGCCTCCCGAGTAGTTGGGATTACAGGCAAGTGCCACTGTGGCCCGCTAAATTTTGTATTTATTTATTTTTAGTATAGTTGGGGTTTCACTACGTTGGTCAGGCTGGTTTCGAACTCCTGACCTCAAGTGATCCACCCACCTCTGCCTCCCAAAGCGCTGGTGTTACAGGAGTGAGCTCCTGAGCCTGGCCTCCTTCACTGAGCTGTTCATGCGTGCCTGGTGTGTATCTCTTGCACACCTCCTAGGTAATTTTATTATGGGTAAGGTGACTGCTGTCATCTCATTTATTCCTGACTCCTGCCGGCTTGACATTATAATAGAACATTTCCCCTACGCTATTTTAAATTCTTTGTGAAACATGATTTTTCTTCCTTTAACATACATAAGAGCCTTCTAGAATTTGCTCAATAGTTTGCGCAGCTCTGTTATTTGCCCAGGAATGGGACTGCTGGGACCTAGGGTGTGCCTGTGTGTAACTTGTCCCTGTACGGCCAGGGGCACCTAGTGTGGCTGATGAGTCCACACCATCACTGGCAGGGCACGAGGCCCCATGTCTGCCCATGCCTGCCAACACCTGGCATCACCTTGCCTTCTTGGCATCACAGTGCCTCCTAATTTTTGCCAGGCTAATAGGTGCCAAGGATGTCTCATTCTGTTTTTCATTTGCATTTCTGATTTCTAATGAGGCCCTAGACCTCCATGCCTGCCCTGCCTGCCCTGCCTGCCCTCAGCCAGGCCCCTCCGTCCTCCCTTTCCCTACCCGACCCTGACCTCCGTGTCTCTTCTGCAACATAGACAGACATTTACACCTCCGAGAGGCTCTAGTCTCAGGCCCCCTCTCTTCCTTCCATGGGCTGCCCTTGTAGAATAGCAGGCTGAGGTCATGGTTACAAATTCTCGTCCAGAGCCTTGCACTGCTGGGATCAGAGTCTGCTCCAGCACCTACAGGCTGTGTGGCCTTAACCTCTCTGAGCCTCAGCTCCTTACTTGCAAACTGTAGGTTTAAAATAACACTTTCTGGAAGACTTTCTTGGGAATTAGGTGGGATAATTTATTCAAAGTGTTTGGTGCATAGTATGGCTGAGCAAATGGTAGCTTTCCGGTTTTAGAGTTCTTGAGGTCCTTCCTTATCACTGTTTACCTGACCAGCCTCCAAGCCTAGAAGGCCTCCTGGATGGGTCTGTGCTTGCTGCATCTGTGTATTTCCAGCCTCCAGCAGTGCTGAGTAAACCTGAAGTCATTGACCAATTGGTATGTGTCAGTCTCACTGGAGGAGATTCAAGCGTCAAATGAGGGGTTGGTCCAGATGCCCTTTTAAAAGCCTTTTCCAACCCTAAAATTTTCTGATTAGGAAATTACCAAGAAAAAGTTCTCCTTGCATGGTCCTTTCTAAGGTTCCTAAGTGGGGCCTTTATTACACATAGCAGGTAATTACAGGAGGCTGCAGCCATGGCAGAGTGCTTCACACGGCTGGTGGCTGATTGGTGCATTTTGGAGGCTGTCATCTTTGTCCTGACTGGGGGATTGGAATCCTGGCAGAGGCAGGGCCTCTCCCTTAGCAGGGCAATGGAAGGCAGCCCTGTAGGACCCAGCCTCAAGCTGGTCAGTCCTACACCGACTGCCCCAGGGATGGCAGGCAGCATCTGGTGGCATGTGAATATCAGACAAGTCATGGACAGTAGGAGCAGAGGAAACTGTTGGAACACTTAGCCCAGGATTCAGTTTCATATATCCCCAGGGGCCATGTGGGTAACACAAATGGATTGAAACATCTGGGCAAGACAGTAGAGAGCAGTGGGGTCTGCGGTGAATTGTAAAACTAACCAAGTGCCAAGCAAAGGAGAAGGCTGCCGCTCAGCCCCTGTATGGCCAGGGGTGCCTAGTGTGGCTGACGATGTGAGCCCAGGGTTCCTGGATCTTCCCCCTCCTCTTCTAAAGGTAGTCAGAACTCTAGAGTTTTATGAACTCTAAGACTTTGTGATTATTGTAGCTAATTTGAAGTTTGGTCTTACTCTCTAGTGCAGACCAAAACATGTCTGTGGGCAACTGTTTTCATACCTCTGATTTAGCGCAATATTTGACAGGTTGGGAAACTGAGGCTCAGCAGTTAAGGACTTTCCAGAAGTCCCCAGGGAGTTAGTGACCGACATAAAGTACACAAGTCTGGGCTGGGCACGGTGGCTCAGGCCTGTAATCCCAGCATTTTGGGAGGCCGAAGTGGGCAGATCACTTGAGGTCAGGAGTTCGAGACCAGCCTGGCCAATATGGTGAAACCCCGTCTTTACTAAAAATACAAAATTAGCCTAGTGGGTTGGCATGCACCTATAGTCCCAGCTATTTGGGAGGCTGTGGCAGGAGAATCGCTTGAACCCTGGAGGTGGAGGTTGCAGTGAGCCGAGATTGCACCACTGCAGTCTGGGCAATAGAGCAAGAATCCATCTCAAAAAAAAAAAAAAGGGCACAAGTCTGAGGGTGTTGCCCACCAGCTTGGTGAGCTCTTCCCCAGCACCTTTATTCAAGGCAGGAACTAAAGCTTAGGGGAGTAAAGGGACTTGCTTAAGGTCACACAGCTTGAAACAGCAGAATCCAGAGAAGGGCTGGGGTTGCTGGCCCTCATCCATGGGACTGTCCAGCCACTGTATTACTGAAAATGTCCCCATCATGGTTTCAGTAAAGCCCTAACCAGGAACTTGGCACGGGGCAAATTCTGACCTGCTAACCAGAAGGAAAACAGCTCTCATGCCAGTGGGCAGGAAGCTGCCAAGATGCTATTTCTGCCCAGGGAAAGTGGTTTGTATGTTTGCTGAACTAACACGTTCGCCCTGAAGGTGCAGAGATCAACTCTGTCTCTTTCTGAAGGGTCCCTCCAGCTGGACCCCTGGAGTCTGATTTAAGGATGCTACTCTTGCCCTTGACATGGTGTTCTCAGAGAGCCTGCCTATAAAATCTCATCATCAGTAAGAGATGTTGATTCTTCTTTGTGATCAGCCACTTGACTTAGGAAATGAACGTGGGCTGAGAGTTATGAGGGCTGTGAGCAGTCCTGGCTTGCAGGGTTTTAGCTGTGATATTGGGCTGGCCACTTTTATAATTACTGCCCTGCCAGCCTCACAGAGCTACTCTGAAACTGGTTGAATGGATGGATCTAAATTGCCAAGAACACAGCTAGAGAAATGTAAACAGGTTTGGGCCTTATATTCCTCCGCCCTGAAGGATGACATTTGAGTTGGAACAGGAATGATAGGAGGGAGCCAGAAAATTCAGCAGGTGCAAAGGCCCTGGGGCAGAAATGAGCTTGGAGATTCAAGAATGGATGGAGAGTGTATTAGTCCGTTCTTGTGCTGCTGTAAAGGATTTGCCTGAATCTGAGTAATTTATAAATAAACGAGGTTTATTTGGCTCACAATTCTGCAGGCTGTACAAAAAGCATGGCACTGGCATCTGCTTTTTGTGAGGACCTTAGGAGGCTTCAAGTTGTGGCAGAAGAAGAAGGGGAGCTGGCATGCCCCTTGGAGAAAGAGGGAGCAAGAGAGAGGGGAAAGTGCTTATAATAAATATTCGTCATATTATACCTTCGAGGCATAGCAGGGAGGAGCAATAGCCTATTACCCCCATTAAAGACATGATAAGGACCGGCGCGGTGGCTCATGCCTAGAATCTTGGCACTTTGGGAGGCTGAGGCGGGTGGATCACCTGAGGTCAGGGGTTCAAGGCCAGCCTGGAGGGCTTAGTAGAAACCCCGTCTTTACTAAAAGTAGAGAAATTAGCCGTGTATTGTGGTGGGCACCTGTAGTCCCAGCTGCTTGGTAGGCTGAGGCAGGAGAATTGCTTAAACCTGAGGAGCAGGAGGCAGAGGTTGCAGTGAGCCAAGATCACATCACTGCACTCCGGCCTGGGCAACAGAGCAAGACACTGTCTTTAAAAAACAAAAAAGACATAATCAAAGCTAACGTAATATTTGTATAAATAGATGGTATTTGGTAATTATGATTTATCATAATCAAATGAGTTGAAATCATTTGTTTTGGTTTAAACTAATTACCAATTCAATTCATTCTAACTCCTTTTGGGCTCACTCATAGGCTAGGCCTGGGATTAAATCGATAATTAGTTATGAGAGCTGTGCTAATTGTTAATTTTAGGTTGCTTGTCTAGAAAACTCATGGCAAGGGTAATAGCAGGAAGATTTTTAGGTCAAAGAGGAGAAATGTAATAGCTACTAGGAAAAACTTGATGGAAAAGGGGAGGCGGCGAGAGCCTATTGGGCCAGAACCGCATTCGGAGGGGCTCTTTTAACCATGAGAACCCTCGAGAACTAGTGCCCCAAGGACCGCACCAAGCCATTCATGAGGGATTTGCTCCCATGACCCAGACGCCTCCCACAAGGCCCCGCCTCCAACACTGGGGATCACATTATAAGGTGAGATTTGGAAGGGACAGATTCCAAATGATATCTGGAGCTGACACGACTGAAAGAGAGTAAGGGAGAAGGCAGAATGACAAAGCAGAGAGGGCCCCAGATCCTGCCAGTAGCAGGGCATGGGCCCAGGAGGCTGCCTGGGGCATGGCGTGGGAGGGCGCTCTCCTGCAAGATGTGGCAGTGAGGGCCTCGTCCCTAGAGGCAGGCCTTTTTACAAAGCCCGGGACCACGACAGGAGAGCAGAGAGGTCCAGCAAATGAAGAAGCTGGCAGAGGGTGGGGGAGTTGGATCACCCCAAAGACAGCAAGAAGGGAGAGGCAGATCATCTGGGCTGTGGAATATGAGTAGGGTTTGTCTGGGCAGAGAGAGGGAGGTAGGCTCTCCAGAGGGCTTGACATTAGCCAGGATGTTCAGGGAGCTATATGGAAATGTACCGTGTTGCTTCCCTCCCGCCTTGGAAGCTGTGGGTGCCCCACAGGATTGAATTGAAGACCTAGAACCTGGACGGGAAAGGCCGGGGACCCAGAAGACTCGAGGGTCTCAACAGGCAGACCCATGCCATGTCTGGATTCCAACCTTCTCCACCTAGTGCCATGGGATGGCAGGATACTCCCTTCCATGTAGTCTTGCTTATTTGCTTGGAAATCAAGCCCCAGGACGGAATCTCATTGCCCGAGAATGCAGGAGTACCAGGAGCTTCTAGGGAGCCCTTGCTCCCACTGGGGGAGGGTAGCCCGTGCATTTATCATCCCACAAAGAGAGCATGCGGTGGAGTAGAGGTGTTCCCTGGGAAAGGACTGGAGGCTGTGAGATGGGAGCACAGGATCCCATGGGAGCAGGGCAACCCCAGCCCGCCCTTACCCTCGTGATTCCTGCCTGTTCCGTTCTCTTCCACGGCATAGAAGGAGCTCCTGCCCCAGGTTCCTTGCTGAAGATATGATGGGGAGTAAATAGCTGTGACACTGGTCCACTCTGAGCTCCTGTAGGGATCCTAAAAGCGGAATGAACAGTACCCACTACCCATGGCCAGGGAACTTGCTGTACTGTGAAGAATGAACTAGGGGTGGGGCACTGGTGTTAATCTTAGATCCCCATGAGTAAGAAAGGACTTATCTTTGTCATCTGTGTTGCTCTGATTATTAGTGAAGTAGAATTGCTCTTCGTAGCCTGTTGGTCATGTGCATTCCTTCACTATTGATTTGCCTTTTATCTACTATTTAAAAAATTTGTGTTGTGTGGGTTTGTGATCACTTTGCAAGAGCTCTTTGTGTTTATTACAAATATTAGCAGGTGCCCGACATGGGCTGAATAGATGCTTCCTGGTTTGCCATTTATTTTGCACTGTCATTCAGGGCGTTTAATCTCTTAGCACAGGGGTCAAAAACTTTTTCTTTTTCTTTTTCTTTTTTTTCTGAGACGGAGTCTTGCTCTATTGCCCAGGCTGGAGTGCAGTGGTGTGATCTGAGCTCACTGCAACCTCTGCCTCCCAGGTTCAAGAAATTCTCCTACCTTTGCCCTTCCAAGCAGCTGAGATTATACAGGTGTGAGCCAGCATGCCTGGCTATTTTTTTTTAATAGAGACAGGGTTTCACCATGTTGACCAGGCTGGTCTTGAACTCCTGACCTTGTGATCCACCCACCTCAACCTCCCAAAGTGCTCAGATTACAGGCGTGAGACACCACATCTGGCCAAAAAGTTTTTCTAGAAGGAATCAGATAGTAAATATTTGAGGCTTTGAGCGCCATGCCATCTTGGTTCCATCTACCTGACTGTGCCATCACAGCACGAGAGCAGCCATGGACGCTGTGTACACAGACGTTCACATTTCTGATGTGTTCAGTCTTTTCTTCTGTATAAATATGGAGGGTCTTTCCACTCCAAAATTAAATAAAAGAAAAACGAAAAACTAGAGAAAAGGAAAAGTACTCAAAAGTGGTGTGCGTGTAAGTCCCGGCACTGATGAGCACTGATTGAAGATGTGCTGGCATCAACTTGGATCTTGGTGGGTTTTTAGTCCCCAGGAGAAGAGGCGAGAGTGGGCACTGCTGCAGGCAGGGGCAGAGTCACAAGTCAAGGCTGAGGCATCCAGGCCTGGGGGGAACTCTTCAACGGGCTGGAGTTGGGGGTGGCATTCCAGAGGGGTCTCCCCTTGTCCTGTGCCTCTCCTCTGATCTTTATTCTCTCCACTTTGGTGACTGTGTTCTCAGAGGACACTGGGCCCATTGTGTCTTGAGAGACGCGTTCAGCCAACCACCTGGTCTTTGTCAGTCCCAGTGTTACCCCAAGTGAAGACCCCCCCGAAATTCCTTCTATGGAAGCCTCAGGCCTCTTCCTCCTCTCCCCTCCAATCTGGACCCTCCCAGGGACTGGATTGTCAGGTCTTATCTTAAGGAATCACATGGGAATTTTACACTTAGCTCCTTTACCCTTTTCTTTTAATGCTATTTCAAAGATGTTCTTAAACCCACTGCTCTATTTAAGATATAATTTTTCTATCCTATACTTCTAATGATAAAACCCAACTGGTTTTGCAAAGGGTTTTCTGAGTGTGAGAGGGTCAGATGGGAGTTCTCCGCCTCCCCTCCCCACCTTCAGCTTGTTGTTCTCATCACATACTGGAGAAACAGGCTTGGGCCTGGACCAACCCTGTGCAGACTCACAGACGCACAGCTGGCCGTGGGACCTGGGACAGGCCCTTCGCCTTTCAGTGGCCTCTGAGATGAGGGTATGTGTGATGGTTAATATTGAGTGTTAACTCCATTGGATTGAAGTATACAAAGTGTTGTTCCTGGGTATGTCTTTGAGGGTGTTACCAAAGGAGATTTGCCTTTGAGTCAATGGAGTGGGAGAGGCAGACCCATCCTCACTCTGAGTGGGCACCGTCTAAGCAGCTGCCAGCGAGGCTAGGATAAAGCAACAGAAGAACATGGAAGGACTAGACTGGCTTCGTCTTCCAGCCTCCGTCTTTCTCCCATGCTGGATGCTTCCTGCCCTCGAACATTGGACTCCAAGTTCTTCAGCTTTTGGACTCTTGGACCTACACCAGGGGCTCCCAGGCCTTTGGCCACATGCTGAAGGCTGTGCTGTCAGCTTCTGTTCTTTCGAGGTTTTGGGTCTAGGACTGATCCGCCACTGGTTTCTTTGCTCCTCAACTTGTAGACAACCTATCATGGGATCATCATTACCTTGTGATGTTGTGAGTCAATTCTCCTTAATCAACTCCCCTTTAAATATGCGTCTATCCTATTAGTCCTGTCCCTCTAGAGAACACAGTATGTGACTCAGAAGGTCTGTAGGGAAGCTGGAGTGAGGCGACTTAGATAGTGTGTGTTGACGTGACGTGCGGGCATCACTCCAGAGCCTGGTGACCTAGGTTGGGGTCACTGACTTTGCTGCCTACTAGCTATGCAACCTGGAACAAGTGACTTCACCTCTTTGTGCTTCCATAAATACGGGTGATGATAAGCCACCTAATAATAGATTGTTTGGAGGATTGAACGGCTTCATCCGTATTAAGTGTCTAGAAAAGTGCACATCTAAATAGTTAGGAAATGTTAGCTACTGTAGGCCAAGTGCCAGTCACATAGTAGGTGTTCAATAAATACAACAACCCTTCTGTTATTAGATGTGCTGGAACAATTCCGTTATGCTAGTCTTTGCTACTTTTGCAAGGACTGCAGATTTAACACCTATCTGCCTCCCAATAAGCACTGTTAATTAAAGCCCCCAAGCCCAGATAACCTTGCTTTTCTGTCCTTGGCAAGCTTTGGCTTGATAAGAATTTTCAAAATGTGTTTGTTGATCTTTTAAAACCCCTGAGATGAGTATTTACTGCCAAAATGTGCAAATGTATCACAAGGATTTAATTCGGGCACTAGACAATGTTGGAGATTTAAAGAAGGAAAATGACGAGGTTTTCGTTTCTTTGCCCTCTATCTGCTATGGCTACAAGCACTTCTGTGTATCGTTTAAAATCCTATTTGAAAAGGTCACTGGTTATTTGCATGAATCATACAGTGTGAGGACTTAGAAAAAAAGGGCCAAAGATTGGCTGCCGCAGATGCCTGCTTCATTCCCTGTCCTTCCCTGCAATGGAGTTTGCTCTGAGTCTCTGCTGTTCTCAGCTTGTGGTGGCTGCCACGGGGTAGAGGAGGACGGCGGGATCCAGGCACCTGATGCTGTCGGTAGTTATGAAAAGACCAGATACTGCGCAGAGTATGCATGGAGTTCGTAAGTCCACTTGCAATTGGGCTGGTGCAACTGAGAAGCAGTGCTTTAAATTTTATTCCATTTTAAT
This sequence comes from Saguinus oedipus, assembly GCA_031835075.1. Taxonomy (NCBI): domain Eukaryota; kingdom Metazoa; phylum Chordata; class Mammalia; order Primates; family Cebidae; genus Saguinus; species Saguinus oedipus. The sequence goes on along the minus strand of CM063181.1, from coordinate 41,258,307 downwards.
TAATTAGCTAATTATTTTAATTAATTAGCTAACTTAGTGGCACTAATTAGTTAATGAGTACAACTGAAGAACTGCGTTTTAAACTGAAAATTTCAATCCACTCCCACGTTTTGCATTCCCATTTTTACAAAAGAGAAGTCTGAGTGTCCAAATGCTTTAGCACTGCTTTAGAATTGCCCAGTGGGCCCAGTGGACCTACTCTCTTCAGACAGGTGCGGACTCTCTCTGAAAGCTCACTCTGCCTGAGTTCCTCTCTAACAATGTGAGCTGTATTCTCTGAGCCTCCTGTAGCCCCTGTTTCCAATGATGTGAGGTGAAGGGGTGATGATCTATTTATTGGCCTCGTATCTCACAGCTGCCTGCACATTGTGCCCAGAGAAGCACTTTGGGAAGTGGAGCCAGTGTTCAAAAGGCCACTCATTGGCTTATTCCTGAGGATTTATCTTCAGGTGTTGAAACTCTTTTTTGAAAGACCTGACCTGGGAAGTCCACTGAGGACAGGTGTGTGGTGCAGTTTCGTAGGGACAGAGGCAAACCAGGAGAATTTTCTGGAGAGAAGTGTGAAGAGCCATTCTCCAGCGCAATTTTTTTTTAAGATGGAGTTTCGTTCTTGTTGCCCAGGCTGGAGTGCCATGGAGCAATCTCAGCTCACTGCAACCTCTGCCTCCTGGATTCAAGCGATTCTCCTGCCTCAGCCTCCCAAGTAGCTGGGGTTACAGGTGCATGCCACCAAGCCTGGCTAATTTTTTGTATTTTTAGGAGAGACAGTGTTTCACCATGTTGGCCAGGCTGGTCTCAAACTCCAGACATCAGGTGGTCCACCCACATCAGCCTCCCAAAGTGCTGGGATTACAGGCATGAGCCACTTCGCCTGGCCAGAGCTTTCCCAGTGATGCAAATGTTTGATATCTGTACCATCCAGTTCAGGCCGCTCACTGCATGAGGCTGCTAAGCACTTGAAATTTGGCTCGTGCAACTCAGGAACTGTGCCTTAAATTTCATTCAATTTTAGTTAATTAGCTAATTATTTTAATGATTAGCTAATTTAGTTAGTAGCACTAATGAGTTAATTAATGAGTGCATCTGAGAACTGCATTTTAAACTTTGATTCTAATTGGAAATAGTCACATGAGGCTAGTAACTGCAAAGAACTGTGACAAGCCTGAGATATCTCACTACTTGCAGGCTGACAAATTAGCCTGCTGACAGATGCTGGCAGAAGACAGGAGCTTCCTGGATCAGAGACAAGGGACTTCATTACTCAGCACAGCAGGCAGCCAGCTTGAGTTTCATACTTGCATCATTTCTGCTTGCCTCCAAGTCCCATGGGATTTTGTGCAAAAGCATTTACCATTATCTGCACTGTTTCATATGATGCACAAGGTTTCAGAGAGAGAGACTATATATTTCACTCAGCGTTGTATGTCCTATATCCCAAAGAGGACCTGGCACATTCTAGGGGCCCAACAAGTCCTTACTAAATGACCAATGGCTCTGGTTTCTCACAAAAGCCAAGAGTCTGGACCCAGTGGTTGTTGAAGATCCTCTCTGCTCTTGACGAAGGTCTCTGAACTTGACTGAGTGTCCTACTTCTGAGGTCGTCTCTTCCTTACAGTCACTGGGCAGATCAGCCTCAAACAGGGATCTCAGTTCCCTCCCCGCAGAGCCTGAGGCTGGGATTCCATGGGTGTGGATTGCAGAGAAGTGTTCCTGGGAAAGGGTGGGGGTCACGGGGCTAAACCAGGGAGCTGCTGAGCAGAGCTGTGCTCCCAGCTAGAGTCAACCTTCAGCCTGATCCCTAGCCAACCCAGAACACAAACTGCACCATGACACTGTGCCACAAACCTAAAAGTTTGGCCTTGACCCAGGGACATTTGGGAGCCTCAGAAGATTACAGGCAGAAAAAGAAAACACAAGAATCCAAGAATTCTACATGAGAAACATGTTCTGGACTCTGCAGTCCAGGGATTTTGGTGTTTGAATCAGACTCCAGGTGACAGTGGGGAAGAGAAATGAGTGTGCTTCCACTGCTGTTGGGGAAAGATAAATTTTTCAACTCTAGTACTTATCATCAGCAGGGGAAATCAAAGGAAAAGGCAAAGGAGGCTAGCCCTGTGTAACCCCACGTTCCTCCCTCATTGTCTGTGGACTGCCTGGGGTATGGAGGGTGAGAGGGTGGGTAAACAGTGGAGGCAGCTCCTGTGTAGCCAGAGGCACTTCTCTGGATCAAGGGACAGCTGTGAGCTGCCAGCAGCCAATAGTCACAGCAGCTGACAGGTGGCGTCCCAGCCAGAAGAGGCCCCTGGGCAGAGTGCCAGCAGCATCTACTCTGCAGGGACCCAATACCTTCCAGGTAGCCTGACCCCAGCTAAGAAAACAAAAACCTGAAACCTGCCTTTCCAGGCGAAGTGGCTCCGAGGGTCACCGGGCGTAATTTGCTACCTAAGGAAAGTCCAGCGGTTCGTGATTACCATTCACTGCCCCTCCACACCACTCAGGTTTCCTGCTCATCCTCTGGGCCAGCCTGGAGAATAAGGAAGCAATGGGTCTTTTCTTCATATCCCTACAGTGTGCCAGGAACTCTTCAAGAAACTTAGCCTATATTATCTCATTTAACGTTCACGGCAACTCCGAGGGATGGGTCTTATAATGCCCGTGCCTGCCAGATGGAAGCTGTGGCTGGCAGAGGTGAAATACCTTCCCGGGGCCACACAGCTACAAATGGCAGTGCCAGGACTCAAAGCCAATCCTCCTGGGCCAAAGCCTATGCTCTTCCCTGCCATCTCCATGAGCGTGGGTGTGGGAGAAGAGGCATCATGAGACTGTGTCTTTCTGGTCTTTCTCTTTCTCCAGGAAGCCCCATAAAGCACGGCAGGACTTCAGGGAGCAAAGCAGGAAGTCAAGGAACCCTTTTCTGTGGTTTTCCCTACTGATGAGTAGTAGAGTTGAAGATACGCATCTTTTCCCAACAGTATGGAGGCACACCCATTTCTCTTCCCTACTGTCACCTGGACTTAAACATAAGACCTGGCACCAAAAAACCCTAGAAGAAAATCTAGGCAAAACCATTCAGGACATAGGAGTAGGCAAGGACTTCATGACCAAAACACCAAAAGCATTGGCAACAAAAGCCAAAATAGACAAATGGGACCTAATCAGACTCCACAGCTTTTGCACGGCAAAAGAAAACAGTCACTAGAGTGAATCGGCAACCAACAGATTGGGAAAAAATCTTTGCAGTTTACCCAACTGACAAAGGGCTGATATCCAGAATTTACAAAGAACTCAAACAGATTTACAGGAAAAAAACAAATAACCCCATTCAAAAATGGGCAAAGGACATGAACAGACACTTTACAAAAGAAGACATACATGAGGGCAACAAACACATGAAAAAATGCTCATCATCACTGGTCATTAGAGAGCTGCAAATCAAAACCACATTGAGATACCATCTCACGCCAGTTAGAATGGCGATCATTAAAAAAGCTGGAGACAGCAGATGCTGGAGAGGATGTGGAGAAATAGGAACACTCTTACACTGTTGGTGGGAATGTAAATTAGTTCAACCATTGTGGAAGACAGTGTGGCAATTCCTCAAGAACCTAGAAATAGAAATTCCATTTGACCCAGCAATCCCATTACTGGGTATATATCCAAAGGAATATAAATTGTTCTATTATAAGGACACATGAACACGAATGTTCATTGCAGCACTGTTTACAATAGCAAAGACCTGGAACCAACCCAAATGCCCATCAATGATAGACTGGACTGGGAAAATGTGGCACATATACACCATGGAATATTATGCAGCAATAAAAAATTATCTCATTTAATGTTCCCGGCAACTCCGAGGGATGGGTCTTGTAATGCCCTTGCCTGCCAGATGGAAGCTGTGGCTGGCAGAGGTGAAATACCTTCCCGGGGCCACACAGCTACAGGAGTTTATGTCCTTTGTAAGGACATGGATGAATCTGGAGAACATCATTCTCAGCAAACTGACACAAGAACAGAAAGGGAAATACCACATGTTCTCACTCATAGGCGGGTGAGAAAAATGAGAACACATGGACACAGGGAGGGGAGTACTACACACTGGGTCTGTTGTGGGGAATAGGGGAGGGACAGCGGGGGGGAAGCTGGGAAGGGATAGCCTGGGGAGAAATGCCAAATGTGGGTTAAGGGGAGGAAGGCAGCAAAACACACTACCATGTGTATACCTATGCAACTATCTTGCACGTTCTGCACATGTACCCCAAAACCTAAAATGCAATAAAAATTTAAAAAATAAAATAAATAAAATTACTTCAATATCTAGCAAATCCAAAAAAAAAAGAAACACCAAACTCCCTGGACCCCAGAATCCAGAACACGTTTCTTATGTGGAATTCTTGGATTTCTGCCTTTGCTTCCTGCTGCCCATAATCTTCCGAGGCTCCCAAATGTCTCTGGGTCAAGGCCCGACTTGTACACCTGGGTTTTGAGCTCCCTCTGCAGTTCACCAAGTTTTTTTCAACCAATCCTATCTCCGAAGCTTGCCCATCACATCTCCCACTGCAATACAAAGGAGATCTGCTGTTTATTTGCTCTAACCTAAAAATATTAGCTCTTATTTTGGGAGCTCTTGCCACATGCCCAAGCTGGGCGGATCGCTTTGTATGTGTTGTCTTGTGTGAGCCTCACAAGGACCCCATCAGGTCAGTCCTGTTGTTCTCATCTTACAGATGAAAAGCTGGAACTCAGTGAGGAACAGTAACCCAGGAGGAGTAGAACAAGGATTAATGCAAGTCCGTCTGGCCCAGACCCTGTGCTCCTTCTCCGTCAGTGCTCTCCAATAGAACTTTCCCAATGATGAAATGCTCTACGTCGTTACTGTCCAGGTCAGTAGCCACTAGCCACGTGAGACTGTTAAGCAGTTGAAATGTAGCTGGTGCACCTGAGGAACTGTGTGCTCGCCTTCTGTCAACTGCCTCGTGATTCACCGGGAGACTCAAACATCCATTTCCTGATCACCTCATTTATGCCGGGAATTGGGAGAGTTTGCCAAAGGAGAACGAAAGCAAATGAGGCACTATCATTGCAGGGGATGCCCAGTCATAATAATGTGGGGCCCATGATTGGTGTTGTCTTGTGTGAACCTCACAAGGACCCCATCAGGTCAGTCCTGTTGTTCTCATCTTTTTTTTTTGAAACAGTGTTGCTCTGTCGCCAGGCGCCAGGCTGGAGTGTAGTGGCGCATTCTCTGCTCACTGCAATCTCCACCTCCTGGGTTCAAGCAATTCTCCTGTCTCAGCCTTCCGAGTAGCTCGGACTACAGGTGTGCACCACCATGCCCAGCTAATTTTTTGTAATTTTTAGTAGAGATAGAGCTTCACCATGTTGGCCAGGATGGTCTTGATCTCTTGACCTTATGATCTGCCCACTTCCGCCTCTCAAAGTGCTGGGATTACAGGCGTAAGCCACCATGCCTGGCCTTGTGGTTCTCATCTTACAGATGAAAAACTGGAACTCAGTGAGGTACATTGAAAAAAATTTTTTCAATTTTAATTAATTCAGTTAATTTAATTAGTGATATTAATTAATTAATGACTGCAGCTGAGGACTTGTATTTTAAATTTAAAATATGTTTAATTAGAAAGAGCGGCCGAGTGCAGTGGCTCATGCCTGTAATCTCTGCACTTTGGGAGGCCGAGGAAGGTGGATCACGAGGTCAGGAGTTTGAGACTAGCCTGGCCAACATGGTGAAACGCCACCTCTACTAAAATACAAAAATTAGCTGGCATGTACATGTAATCTCAGCTACTTGGGAGGCTGGGACAGGAGAATCGCTTGAACCCAGGAGGCAGAGGTTGTAGTGAGCTGAGATCGCACCACTGTACTCCAGCCTGGGCGATGGAGCGAGACTCCATCCTAAAAAAAGAGAAAAAAATAGTTGTAGTCATTTGGACTTCAGCAAGATGCTTCACCACACTGTGCCTCAGCTTCCTCATTCGAAAAATGGGGATGATAATTACAGCCTTGCATTCATTTGCTAACCATAACAAAATATTATAAACTCAGTGGCTTAAACAACTGAATTTTATTTTCTCACACATCTGGATGCTGGAAGCCCAAGGTGAAGGTGTCATCAGGGTTGGTTTCTGATGACGGCTGTCTTTCTGGCTTGCACGTGGCTGCTTTCTCATTTGTCCCCACATGGCTTTCTTCTGCTGTGCATATGTAGATAGTGCCTTCTGGCATCTCTCTCTCTCTCTTTTTTAAATAAAGACATCAGTTCTAGCAGATTAGGGCCCACCATTATAGCCTCATTTAACTTTATTACCCTCCTAAAGGCCTTATCTCCAAATCCAGTCATCTTGACGGTTAAGGCAGCGACATATGAATTTGGTGGTGGTGTGGGGCACAGATCAGTCCATAGCGAGGGCCAATTGTGTAGGGCTGTTGTGATGATTTCAATGGCTTGGGACAAGTGTGGAATAAGAGCCAGGCTGCTCTTAGTGCCCTGGTGGTAGCGGCCCCACATGACCATGACTGGGCATCACTGCAATGACAGTGCCATGTTTGCTTTCTTTCTCCTTTGGCAACCTCTCCCAATTCCTGGCATAAATGAGGTGGTCAGGAAATGGATGTTTGAGTCCCCCAGTGAGTCACGGGGCCATTGACAGAAGGCGAGCAGGGTGTGAGGTGCCCTGGGCTGCACTCCCTGCTGCGTTGCTGACCTGCTTAGTGACTTTGGCCAAGTCACTGTCTTCTGCCAGCCAGGATGCATCTCATTAAGACAAAGCCTGCTTTGCCAGCGAAATTGCAGGAGATTTCATTTCCTCGTGGCCTTTTGTGGCTATTGGGTAGTGCTCAGAGTCTACTCAGAGAGATTGTTTTTGTTTTTGAGACGGAGTTTCACTCTTGTCACCCAGGCTGGAGTGCAATGGCGTGATCTCTGCTCTCTGCAACCTCTGCCTCCTGGGTTTAAGTGATTCTCCTGCCTTAGCCTCCTGAGTAGCTGGGATTACAGTTGCCCACCACCACACCTGGCTCATTTTTGTATTTTTAGCAGAGATGGGTTTCACCACGTTGGCCCAGCTGGTGTTCGAGCTCCTGACCTCAATTATCTGCCCACCTCAGCCTTCCGAAGTGGCTGGGATTACAAGCATAGGCCACCTCGCCTGGCTAGAGAGATTTTTTCTTTTACAGAAATGTTCTCATAGACTCCAAACTGACAGTACTTCTCCAAACCCCCTCCCACAGCTACCGCTCCCACCGCAAGAGAGCACCTGGTGACCCTGCCGGATAGGGCTGGGCTGGACGGGCACAGGAGAACTTACTCTCACTGCCTGTCTCTGGGTCAGTTCTGGGTCACGCCTAGGAGCCTGAGTGTTCTCCTGCTCTTGAGTAACCACCCACAGACACGGAACCGCCCAGGCTTGGGGCGACCTCTGGGGATTCCATGGCAACACTGAGAAACCCCATGTTGATTTTTCCATCCTCGCTCGTGTTACCTCTCCCACATCTGTCCTTGCTTAGGAAGATTGATGTCCGAGAACGTTTGTTTAGCAGAGCTCTGTTAGCTGGGGAGGGACAGATTAAAGGCCATGGGGACAGCCAAGCCTGTGCAAGACCCCTCGCCTGGTGTGGCTCAGCACAGCAGCATTGGGAAGGAGAGTACCGGGTGTTAGTTCTCGGCGTCCTCCCAGCTCACTGCTAATTCGTGATTCGTATGCTGACTAAGTCAGTGCATTTTTGACCCCCTCAGTCTCAACTTCCTCATGAGGGAAACACAAGCAAAGATACCTGTTAGGAGAAGTGCAGCATCTGGCCCGGAGGAGAAGGAGATGATGATGATGATAGCTGAGCCCCTGGGGGAGCATTGATGACATGCCAGACACGCCTTAAGCACTTTATATAGTCATTGAGCTTCTTAATCTTCTCGGCAACCCTAGGAGGTGGGCACGATTATTCTTTTTCTTTACAGATAAGGAAACTGAGGCAGGGTGAGGTGAAGTGACTCCTGGCAGAATGCACAGCCAGGAAATTGGACCCAGGCTGTCTTGCTCCATAGCCTTGGCCCTCATCACTGCCCTCGGCCCAGCTGACATTAGTTATGCCAAGCTGTGTCTCCTCTCCACAACCTTCCCTGAAGCGCTGGGGAGAAAGGACGAACACAGCAGGTGTTGCTTGTTCTGAAAAGTTCTTTACTTTTAATTAAACAAAAGACGTCTCTTTTGAGTTGTTAACCTGGAGAGGCAGAGGCAGGGCAGCCCCGCCCGGGGCACCTCCTCCCTCCTTCGACCCCATGGGCCTCCTGGTGATATTAATGTCCGAGGGCCTCGGAGTCATCCATTATTGACGGGGCAAGGGTGCACCGTGGGGAGAGGGTGAGAAAGAAGCCCAGGTGGTCTTGATGGCTCAGAAACTTCTTTTATTCCTGTCCCTGGTGGGAAAGCACATTACAGGTGACAGGAGCAAAAGCAGCTGTGACCAAGCTGCTGCCAGCCGTGGGTGGGACATGATCGTGTGTTATTGCCCTCTGCCGAGCACCTTCCTCTCATTCAGGATTTAGGAAGAGAATGGCAACAACGGCAACACCACTTCTCTGATCTTGAGTCTTAGATCCATGTCTCTCTGCTCCTTCACAAAATGCCTAGCTGTCTGTTTCCTGCCAGCGAGAAGCATATGCCAGACTCCGAACTACGTCCGGCCCTGCCCAGTGAGATCTGTGACCTGTCCCCAGCCCTGTTGTGGGAGCACACACTTCCCTTGGGATGGGGGTGGGGTAAGAACGGGCTTTGACCTGCAGACCTGGGTTCCAGTCCACATTCTTTTCTTGCTCTCCTTGGGACACCGAGCTGCTCGACCTCCGAGCTTGGGTTTCCTCCTGTGTGTGATGGCGAGGCTGGAGCTACTCCAAGGGACTGGCTGAGGCTAAATAATGCATGTGAAAGACCTTAACCCAGTGCCGGGCACACAGCAGGTCCCAGAGAAAGGGTATGCCACCCTCTCATTTTGTCTACCCCACCCACCCTCATCCTTCAGGGTTTAGGCAAGCTCCTTGACCTGACCTCTGACTCATTCCTCCCCTATTCTGGTGTTGTGCACGTTGGTTGAAACTCTTTGGGGCAGGCTCTCCAAATTTAGCATTTTACAACAGGAAGTGGTTAGAGATCAGAGCTTTCTGTTTGCAGTTTGGGACAGGAAGCTTCTGCACTTAGGTCCCCTGGCTCCCATCCAGTCCTCCTTAGGTGACTGTCTTCTCTTCACACACTGAGAGGCTTGAAAGGGCTCAGAGGCTTCATGTGAGCACTTAACATTCACTGTGTACATCTAAGCCAAGAGGGGACAGAAACTGTCTAATGGATCCCAAGGCCCTCTCCCCATGGTAAGTTTCCTGAGTATTTTCTTCTATTTTTCAGATGAAGAAACTGAAGCTCAGAGAGGTGAAGAGACTCCACTAAGGTCACGTAGTGGGTAAGTGGCAGAGCTGGGATTCTAACTCAGCTCTCTTTGACTCCAGAACCTATGTTCTAAATTGCCTTGCTTTCTTTGCCTTAAAAAGAAGAGAACTGCGACTTTGTTTTCTGTTTTAATGGTGCTCACATGGATTTCTGGATTGAAAAGAGAGGGCCCCTGTGTCCAAGAATTCAGAAGAGTGGTGGCATTTGAGAAAAACAGCCCCATCCCCAGTGGGTGCCGTGGCTGGGACAAACCCAGAGCTTCAGCACACCTCGGTTCAGGATCAAGTCCACCATGGCCAGCAGGGGCCTGGCTCCATTCTCCCAGGAAGGTTGCTCTGTGGCTCCACGATCTCTAGGAACCAGACCCCTGGGACCCCACAGTGGGGCCAGGTGCATCCTCGTGAGCTGTGTGCCCCACATCCTGCCTTAGCCACAGGGGAGCCGGCAGGCAGGATTCAACCTCACTCAGCACTGCTCCGGATGGCTGTAGAGTTACACCGTGTGGTTTTGTAGTGTTTTTGATTTTGTTGTTTTTGCAAAAGCCAAAGGAAGTCTGTGGGCCGAGTTTTACCTTCCCTTCTTTGAGGACAGTTGATCTGCTCAGTCAGGTGCAAGCAGAGCTCAGCTAGGAGAAAAAACAAACCTCCAAACAAGAGGTCCATAGATCAGAGGGCACCTGCACTAGCTAGACACTGGCCCTGTCTGTTCACAGGCAGTGCTCATTGGAAGTTCCGTTATAATCATCCCATTTTCCAGATGAGGACACTGAGCCCAGAAAAAACCACACCTGCACCTCTCGGGAGGCACACATCAGAATGAATCTATGCTCCCTGAGTGCTGGGCGCTTTGCTGTTTCACAGCGTGCTCTGCCTCCTGTCCCCAGATACTCGTTGAGGGCCTACCACTGCTCTGAGCAGGGACACAGCAGTCAGGGAGTCAGTCTACTGGTGGGAAAGTCAGAGAGACAGACGTTCATCCCACAGTAGTGCACTAGTTCCTGATGAAGGCTGTGAGGGCGAATGCCACAGAATAAGTGGCAGAGACAGTGATGCGATTTTAGGGTGACTAGGGAAGGCTTCTCCAAGGAGGGCATTCGGACAGAACCATGAATGCAGTGAGTGAGAAAGCCACATGGATTCTTCTGTAGAGGGAACAGCAGGTACAAAGGCCCTGAGGCAGGGAGTGTGCTTGGTGTACCACTACGCTCTTTGAGTTTGATTGTCTGGGTGTTTGCCACCCCCCACCTCTGCCACCATCACAGTGCCTGCTCCCTTCCAGCATCCCTTCCTTAGTCAACTCCAAGTGTCCACAAGAGTGTGGCAGTGGGGTGAGGGTTGTGCAGCAAGAAAAATCAACCAGAATTGCACGGGGCAGAAGAAAGGTGAACCTCTAATAGGAAACCGCCTGTCTTAATCCTGAATCCTCTTCACACAACTTCTGCCTTTGGTGGAGTTTGCAGTGGTTTTATCTTCTTGCTTTGTATGTGTTCTCAAAATGCCTTCTTTAACTAGCTGTGAGTTCTCAGCACCTTGCAGTCCTGTCTTGTCAGGCCCGTCTTTCCAAGCAGAGCAGGAGCCCAGATTCAGAAACCACAGAAATAGGCGAAGAAATTGTTTTGGAAACTACACTGCTGACCTTGGGCTGAGCTCAGGGAGGGAGGTGCAGCAGGCAGAGTCTGGGGGCCAGGTGAGGGTTCAGAGGCTAACAGACCTCTGTCTTGGCACAGCCGTTAGGCTCAGGCCCCTGTCTCTGGATTCAGGTCCTGTCCTTCATCACAGGGTGGTATTGGTGCCAGCTAAGTTCCTAGGGGAGCAGCTCATAGGGGTAGGGTGTGCTGAAAGAGATACGCTGAGGAATTAGGGACCGCAGCTTCTCTGACTTTGTTTACTGTTTTGATTTTGCCCACACATATTTGTGAGTTGATAACTCGGAAGAGGGGTGGTATTTGAGAAAAACAGCCCCATCCCACATGGGTGCCTGGCCTGGACAATCCCAGAGCATCAGCTCACCTGCACTCAAGATCGAGCTTATTATGGCTGGCAGAGGCCCGGGCCCCCTCCCAGGAAGGTTGCTCCAAGGCTCCAGGCTCTCTAGGAACCAGAGCTCTGGGCCCCGCGGCAGGGCCCGGTGCCTCCTTGTGTGTGGCGGTCTCATCTTTGTGGCACTTCGGTCAATGGACAACCTTGGGCAAGTCACGCCCCCTCCCTGAGACTCTGAAAATGGAACAGAAAAGTATGTCATCTGTGTACTCCTCTGTGATCTGGAAATGCTACAGCCTTTGCCTCAAAGGTAGGTAGCATCCAGGTATGGGGACAGGGGCTTCTGTCAGCTCCCCTTTGATTTTGTAGACCTCCCGGCTCTTAGCAAAGAGATGTCCTAGGAAGGGCGGCAGTGGTCCCGTCTTGGACATTCACACCAGAGCCTCGGCACATTCTCACCTCTCCTTGACCGGAGACCTGTGGCTGCAGAACCAGAAACTCATTTCCAGATGCAGCAGAATGTCTCTCTTTCCTCAAGGCTCAGAGGAATTTATTAAGCCTTGCATTCACTGAAGCCTACTCTGCTGGAAAAATAATACTCAGAAAGCAATTCCGTCTGGTTACTGCCTGTAAGCTCCTGAAGGGTTCTCGTAAGAAAGGCTCAAAAAGCTCCTGCGCTGTGAGACTCAGAGCCCAGCCCTGTAGCTTCCCTCCAAGGAGCAGGCAGCTCAGTGGTTCACCAGCAAGCCCATCATCATTCAGCACCATTGGGTTATCCATCTGTTTGTCTATCAATTAGGCAAGTGCTTATGAGGGCCTGGGGCCAGGGACACGTACCAGGAGTACTAAGACTAAATCAGACACAGCATGTGCCATCCACAGCAGTTCAGGCTCAACGTGACCACTTTCTCTGGTAAAATTCCAGAGAATTCTTGACTTTATTATTCACCATTCAAAAGCAGCATGAGCTTTTGTGTCAGCTCCCCTTCACCTCCAAGTGTCATGGCATGCAGGCAGAGGGCCCATACAGATGGCTGCACATGCAATGGCTACGATATTGGACAGGAACACTGAGCTTGGGAGATGCACCATTTGGTAACAGACAGCAAGCATGCCAGCTTTTTGTCCCAGAGGGAGACACTATCTATCGTATGTCTCAGCATTGGTTACTGCAAATGCAACCCAGGTACAGGGCAGTCAGAGCCTCACATTCTTTGTCTACCCAGCAAGATGTGTAGGAATGCAAGAAACTCACGGAGGAGCATTTCCAAGCAATGCATTAGCCTTGCAAAAATCTGAATTTTAATCCTGTGTCTAACATCTAGGTGCAAAATTGGATAAATTGCAATTGCTGGACTTCTCTTAGCCTCAGTTTTCTCTTCTATAAAATGGGGATAATGCCTACTTACCAGGTGATTGTGAAAGACAGTGTAGGATCATTCTTCTGTGAACACAGTAGGGAGCTAAGAAAGCCCTTGACTTCAAGAAACTTAGTTGTATGGGGAATCTTTTCAGCTATGTGTAAGTGTGCAATGTCAGCTAGTCAGGCATGTGGAAAATGTCAGAAACAGATGCTTGGTGCCACAAAGAAAACTCAGCACTGAGACAAAGGATCTCTCAGCAAGGCAATCTTTACTTTCTGCAGAAAGGGTGCTCTTGTTAGCCATCTTGCCATGAGAGTACAACAAACAAAGGAAAAGTGGACGTATTTATCTTGTACGCATTTGGGGTTATCCTTACTGCTGTGTCTGATCTCTTTTGGCTGGAGGCAGACTTCACTATCTAAAACTAAAACTCGACTGGCTAACAACTTAAAACTTTTCTAAACACATAAAAGCAATGGAGGACAAAAAGAAAGTTTAAGTAAGGAAGGAGCATAGGCTGCGGGCTGGGAAATGACTGTGAGCCCAGCACAGATATCACAGACATAGAGTGTACTACGTGCTTGTGAGCATGTGTAACAGCTACATAGGATAGGGCTTAACAAAGAATCACTGGTGAAAAGCAAGAAGGCTTTGAAGAAAGTCTTTAAAAGAGACCATTATTTCTCACATTTGTTATTATTATTCTTTAACAAGAAAAGAAACTTTGAAGAAGAACTTTTCGACTTCCCACAGAAAAGAATAGTTAAAATACAGAGGGTGATACACATCAGGGCTCAGGGACAATTTCCGTAAGGCATTGCCATGTGACCCAGCATCCTGAATTATAGTAGTGAGGAATGACCTTACTACCTGTGGGAAGAGCATTCCTGGCAGCTCAGATAGTCTATGTGTAGGTTCTGTGCTTGGTCTGCTTGAGGGATAGCGTGGAGGCTGACATAACTCCACAGAGTGAACAAGGAAAAGGCATGGAAAATGGAATCAGAGGGTAGGCAGGGACCAGTTCCTCTAGGATCTTGCAGGCCTTGATGAGAGCCTTGGATTACATTGTGGGTGTGGAGGGAACCCACTGGAGGCTTCAGGTAGGTGGGGGCATGAGCAGAATACAGCATGCAGGAGGGCGGGAGAGGGTGCAAGGTCTGCGATTTGCTTTTATCCTGCTGCTACTAACAGATTAGCCTGTTAGTGTTTCGTGGATCCTAGCAGAAGACATGAGATTCCTGGGTCAGGTGTGTTGTAAAGAGGGCAAGATCTCACTGCTTTTTGTGCGCAAAGGTTGAGCTCAGAGCAAGCTTTTTGGAGTTTGAAACCTTACTCAATACCTTCAGAAGCTGAGCCTCAGTCAACAAACAGGAATGAGATTCTTGGAACAGATTCCAGGGCACAGCGTGTCAGAAGGCTCTTACTCTCAGCCTGCATGTCTTACCTGTAAAGTAGGAAGAACATTGCTTCCCAGGCATATTGTGGGGGGCCTTGCAAATAGAAATTGAATATGAAGACCCTGTGCTTATTCTTTGCATTCATAAGAAAAATCAAATTCTTCCTAGTAATAATATATCCTTCTAGGTTTTTCATTATCCCTTTTCTTCACTGAGAAGCTGTTAATGTTTGCTCTGTAGCTCTAGTGCACAACACACACACTCAGACATGCTTGCAAAATCTGTCTGCCAGTGTCTTCCTGGATAAAGGGTAGTGTCAGTCACTCAGGGGAGAAGGAAAGAGAAGAAGGTGAAGGGAGCTAGAATCCCAGAGGGGTAAGAGAAAATAGATAGGGTGGCCTCTCTTTTTTGTTTCTGATACAGAGTCTTGTTCTGTCACCCAGCCTGGAGTGTAGTGACATGATTTTGGCTCACTGCAACCTCTGCCTCCCAGGTTCCAGTGATTCTGCTACCTCAGCCTCCTGAGTATCTGGGACTACAGGTGCATGCCACCACACCTGGCTAACGTTTTATATTTTTCATAGAGACAATGTTTCACCATATTGGCCAGGCTGGGCTCGAACTCCTGACCTTATGATCTGCCCACCTGGGCCTCCCAAAGTGCTGGGATTATAGGTGTGAGCCACCTCGCCCAACCAGAGTGGCCTCTCTTTAGGTCACGTTCCTCCCACCCCATGCTGCACATCTGGAGGGAGCTAAGGCTTACACACAGTGTCCCCCACATGCAAACTCATGTGCACCCTCCACCCACCCCAGGATGCTCAAAGACAAGGATTTGCACTTGTGGTTGAGGGAGGTTTTGTGAAGTCAGCTGGCCAACATGAAAGCTGGAATTGATAGGGAGGCCTCTAGCCAGTGCTGGGCACATTCTGCCATCCCCATCCCTAGCCCTCCTGCCCTTCCATCTTCGTTTCTCTCCAATACCCAAGGAGTACAGCCAGCCTTGGCAAGGCCCACCTCCTGTCACTTGATTGTGGGAGGAGATAAAATGACACTTGTGTGTTTTAAAGTTAAGCAGAACAAGATTTTTTTAAATGCTGTGTTCCCTATGTGGGAGGCCTTCTAATGGGCAGCTAGGGACACGGCGTCCAGTCCTCCCACCCCTGGGAGGTCCCAAAAAGGACTGTAGTGTGGGTTGGGAGGTACACTCCCAGTGCTCAGGCCCACCTGGTGGCCAGCTCAGACAGATCTGGGGCAGAGGGTCCCTGCCTCCAGGCCGTGAGGTGTTTGATATTCCCAGCAGTCATTCGGCATTGCTCAGTTGACCTCTCCTGCCGGAGTCACCTCCTTATTGGACAGAGGGTGAGAAGCACTTGTAATCACTTTGTGGGGAGGGTGGGGTAGTAGGACTGAGTGGAGAACTCCCCTGGTGGCATTGATGCTTCCCCAGGTGGTGCATGGGCTCCATCCAGAGAGACCAGCTGGGGCCAAGAGGTAGATTCTCAGCAAGAAGAGCTGGGCCTCTGAGGCTGGGCTGCTTGGATCACCCTCTGTTATTCTATTCTATTCTATTCTATTCTATTCTATTCTATTCTATTCTATTCTATTCTATTCTATTCTATTCTATTTATTTTGTTTTTCTGAGACAGAGTTTTGATCTGTCACCCAGGCTGGAGTGCCATGGTGCCATCTTGGCTCACTACAACCTTCACCTCTCGGGTTCAAGCAATTCTCATGCCTCAGCCTCCCAAGTAGCTGGGACTACAGGCATGTGCCACTACATCCAGATAATTTTTGTATTTTTAGTAGAGACAGGGTTTCACCATGTTGGCCAGGCTGGTCTCGAACTTCTGACCTCAAGTGATCCACCCACCTTGACTTCCCAAAGTGCTGTGATTATAGGCATGAGCCACTGCGCCTGGCCCCATTTATTCACTTTGAAAGGGAATGTATCACCCCTTGGTAAAATTGTTGAGGTCAACCAGGCCACCTAAGAGAAGTGCCGACTCGGTGCCTGGCACAGAGTTGGTGTACTTTAGGGACAGGACCCAGTGCTTTCTTCCCCAGCCATCTTCAGGACTCACCAGTTGTGGGTGCATACTGGGGGGCATCAATACTAGTATCTTACTCTCTCCATGGTCCATGCCTCCTGTCCCCCCGGGACAGGCTCTGGGAATGCCTCTTGGTCAGAACTGGCCCCCATTCTCCTACCTGCTTGCTAGGCCTCTGCTGGCCCAAGCTGCCCAGTGTCCCTTCTTATCTTCTGTCCTGAGTCTTATCAGGGCTGCCAGGCCTCGGCTGCTCTGAACATGCCCTGGCCCCATGGGGCTGATCCTTGCCCATCTGCTCTGGCCGCCCATGCTCTCAGTCCTCCCCGTGGACAGCTTGGCAGTCCCTTGTCAAGAGGGCAAGGTCTCCCTCCTTTCCTGAGTGCTGGGCCCTTTCTGATGAGGGCTACCCTTTCTCTCCTCTGGTGCCCAGAGGTGGGGGTGTGGCTGGGCCTGGGCCAGGGCGGTTTAATCCTGTGACCCCAGTGGACACCGTGACACCCCTCCAATCTTCTGTGTCCGGGGATGGTTCATGCCAAATGCCTGCTGTTGCCTGATCCCACCCACCCAAGAGCCCTGGAGGGTGCTGCACACCTCGCCATTGTAGCAGCTGCGTTGAGAATGCAATCTTAATCCCTATTGTGGATGCCACTAGAGTTGCCCCTCAGCTTTTTCAGGCACCTCCTGGATACCCCTGAAAATTGGTAGTATTAAAATATTTCCATGAAGTCAGGGACTAGGGAGAAAGGTGCCTCTTTAAGCCACATGTCGGACTTTGTGAATCTCAGCTCGAGAGCGGCTGCACCTCCAGTCTTTCCATTATGCTGAGGGTTTTAGAACCAGCGACAGACACCTGAGGGCAGGTGCAAGGGGCATTAGGAGCTCTGAATTGTCTCTTTCTCAGACTTCTGCACCACCCGGAGCGGGGAAACCCTTTCTTCTGGGACAGTGTGAGCCTTTCTAATGTCATCTGGATGTCCTCGGACTCCAAATTTAGCAATCTTCCATCCACACACATAAGAAGATTTGTGGATTTACATTCTTTTTGTGAGGCTGTGTATATGAAAACATACTCGCCTCCTTCTCATGTGACCCTAATCCTGTTCATCGTGTTTCTCTGGGGCCACTGTGCCTTCTCTGAGCCACTATTTGTGCTTCAGGGGAATCTCTTTTTCCCCCAAGTTTCCCAGCAAAGGAACAAGCGGGAGGCACTAAGCTGCAAAGAGGAAGATGTGCAGGCACATCGAAGGGTTCTCCCAGCCTGCTGGCCCTCCTGGGCTGTGGGAGAAATGGGCAGGAATCGATGCAGAAAGGAGGAAGGAAGGACACAGAGACTCCCAAGGAAACAGGCTTCCCAAGTCACCTTTGTGGAGGCTGGGCCACTCTCTAGACTCCCACAGCGTGTCCTGTGGCCCCTCTCCAGTCCAGCCGCCACGTGCCAGTTGCTGTCACTTCTATCTGCTGCTCACAAGCCAGCCGGGCTCCCACTTGCCTTCAGTCCCCAAGTCCATTTTCCTCAGGGCTTCCACGATGCGGCTCCACCCACAGCAGCCACTCTGAAGGGCGCCCTGTTTTCCGTAATCATACCACTGTCTCCATCATCACCACCATGTGCGTTTTGGGGCACAGGCCTGCTTTACCCTCCCCCTCTGCCCTCCTCCCTCAGTGCTAAGCCCCCTGTCTCCACGGCACTTGCTTCACACAGCCTCCCTTTCCCTTTGGTTGCCATTCCCCTGCCACTTGTGGATCACTAAGGCGCTTGGCGTCATGTCCTGGGAGGCACTGGTTCCTCATGAGCAGATTTATGCACGTGAACTGTCCTGGGCTGGGTCCCGGAGCTGGCCTAGTCTGTGGCTTCACTATCTAGTCATGAAGATATGCACGCCACCAGCTATGTTCTTGAAGCATTGCAGGCATGCTCGCGTACCTGGGTGAGAGGTATGGCAGTGGAGCCTGGAAGAGCAGCCTCAGGAATCAGCCCTCACCCTCCCTAGCCACGTGACCCGGAGTAAGCTACTGGCACCCAAGGGCCTCAGCATCCCCATCTGTAAAATGGGATTATGGTGTCACCTCCCTCATAGGACCTGGAGCTGCCCGTTTCTCACTCTAGCTAGCCTCTAAAAAGCTGTGTAGCTTCTCAGAGCCCAACTTCCTTCTCTGCCGGAAGAGCAGATGCCTGCCTGAGGAGCCACTGGGCACTCTAGCCAGGCAACCACACAAAGAAATGTGTTAGATATCGATGGGTCAGGCGTGCACAGATAAGGTGGGGATATGGCAGAGATGGGGAGGAGGAGAAGCAGACCAGAGGCCACTAGATCTAGTTAGATATTTCATGGGCTTTTGTCTGCAGGATTATAAAACAATGAAGATTCTTTGATACTTAAGCCCAGCAGGAGTCAGAGAACAACAGGCGAGGACAGAGCAGATCAAACTCCAAGAGGGGCTCAGCAGTGGGTGGTGGTCAAACCACAGGCACTGATTGGAGCAGCCATGGGCGGGCTAAAGGGACCTTGCCCTCTGGCTCTGCTGGTGTTGATTACATTTCTATGGGAGGGGCTGGTGCTGTCATCAGGGAGCCCGGGGGACAGGCTGCTTGGGGTGTCCCCCGATGGGACCTGGAATGTGTGGAGCTTGGCTGAGTGGTGCAAGGGAGCTTCTGGTGCCACCCTGCAAAGATGCCATCAGTATCTCGAGCCTGACAACCAAGTACCCGATGGGTGAGTGCCTCAGAGGAGCTGGAGCAGAGTTTGGGAGGATTCTAGTGAGAGCAGCTACCCAAGGTGGAGGGGAGGCCAGGGCTCAGGGCGTCCAGCTGCCCCACACGCTTCCTGTAAATCCTCCGAGGCAGCCGACGCCTGCTTGGGAGGTCTCTGGGGTGGGGGAAGGGGGAAGTAGGGCTTTCTGTGGGGCACAGCTCCTGGGCACTCATTGCTTAGACCACACTGTCGGCTGTGCCCCTTGGACTTAGGTCTGTGGGGTCACCTGGACTGGTCGTAGTGCTGGTAGGATGCAAATGGTGCATTGAGAGTGGGCAGTGGCGGGGAGCTGAGTTTAAAGGTGACTCACACGGTGCTGGTGTGGTGTGGGAATCCCCAGGTGTGGTGCAGTCCCTGGGGCTGGAAATGATGAGGGTGTTTCCAACCCTGGGGCTGAAGGGACAAGAGGACAGAGACTTACTGAGACCCGGGACACAGCTAATATGTGGATGGGGCCATCTGACAGGAGCAAGAGGCCTCCAGCCCTTGGCTGTCCCACAGGGAGGGCACTAAGGCAGTCGCTGCCTGTCCTGAGTCCCCTCTCTCCCTCTGGCCTTCCTCCAGGGCTTCCTGTGGCTCCCAGGAGGTTGTGCGGACCTTATTGGGCCACCGGGCCTTGCCTGGCCCATCCCTGCCGAGCATCGCCACTAGGCTTTTAGTCCACTTGACTTTCTTTTTTGTTTTTGTAAAGATGGGGTTTCACCATGATGGCCAGGCTGGTCTCGAACTCCTGACCTCTGGTGATCCTCCCACCTCGGCCTCCCAAAGTGCTAGGACACTTGACTTTCTCTCTTTCGGTTCCTTGGACTGACCTACTGTCCACACAGGCCTTTGCACCTGTAGCTTCCCCTGCTGGGGAGGCTCTAACACCCCCTCACCCCTCACCCGTCTGCCCTGTGGACCCTGGGCCACTACCACGTCCCCCGGACACCCGCCAGCCCCTCCCATGCAAGGAGGCTGTCTTGCCAGGCAGGGCTCTCCGGAGGAGCAGAGCCTATCCCGGATTTGTGTATGCATATTAAGAGATTCAACTTTCAGCACTGGCTCAGGCAGCTGTGGGGGCTGCCAAGTTCAAACTCTGGTGGGAGTTCAGAAGGCCGGAAACTCAGGTAGGACTTTGTTTCTCTGCTTCAATCTGGAGGCAGAATTCCTTCTTTTCCAGGGAACCTCAGTTTTTGCTTTTAAGGCGTTCAGCTGATTGGATGAGGTCCACCTGGAGTCATCTCCTTTACTTAACGTTACTTGATGGTAGCACTTCACCGCGTGTGCACGTTACCTTCCCCGAAACACCCAGACGAGTGTCTGACCAAAGTGCTGGACACCACGGCCTAGCCAAGCTGGCTCATTACAGTCATGTATTTACTTAGAGATAATCTCACTACCCCAGGCTGGAGTCTGATCATGGCTCATTGCAGCCTTGAATTCCTGGGCTCAGGTGATCCTCCTGCCTCAGCCTCCACATAGCTGGGATTACAGGTATGCACCACATGCCTGCTGACACATTAAATCTAACCATCACAGCTGGCCTTTTGTGTGATTCCTTAATAATCTCAGTCTCTGTCCCCTCCGTGATGTCAAGTTTGCAGTGAGCAAAGATGAAGATCATTCTGATTTCTCTTTCTCTTTCTCTCTTTCTCTTTTTTTTTTTTTTTTTTTTGATAGGGTGTCTTGCTCTATCACCCAGGCTAGAGTGCAGTGGTGCGACCTCTGCCTCCCTGGTTCAAGCAATCCTCCTACCTCAGCCTCCTGAGTAGCTGGGACTAAGTTATGGGCACCAGCCACCATGCCCCGCTAATTTGTTTGTATTTTTAGAGACAGGGTTTCACCATGTTGGCCAGGCTGGTCTCGAACTCCTGACCTCAAGTGATCTACCCGCTTTGGCCTCCCGAAGTGCTGCAATTACAGGCATGAGCCACCGTACCCCACCATTCTACATTGTTTAACCATTGTTTTGTCCAGCACTGGTCAGTGACTGCTAGATGGCAGGTGCCCAATGAGTAACTATCAAATGAAAGAATGAAAGCAAGAGAGAGAATCCACAAAGGTCAGAGATGCTGCCAAGACACAGTGAGATGCTGTATGTAAAGTTTCTGCATGGAGTAGGTGTGAAACTCACACATGCCATTTCGTGTTCATTTTCAACCCCGCCTTCTATCCACACACACACACATGCGGTTATGAATTTCTCATAGGAATGATGATCCCCAGTAGGTGGCCTTTTCCTAATATTAATAGTAATGTTGAATATCCTTTTGTGAGGATGAGGAATTGTTGTAAGTAATTCATATATATCTATAAACCAATAGCGTTAATTCCAATGTGTGTTAAATATTCAAGATTATTGGTAACATGATTGTATGGCACAGTGGCTCATGCCTGTCTTCCCAGCACTTTGGGAGGCCGAGGTGGGGAGATCATGAGATCAGGAGTTCAAGACCAGCCTGGCCAACAGAATGAAAGCCTGTCTCTACCAAAAATACAAAAATTAGCCGGACATGGTGGCGTGCGCCTGTAGTCCCAGCTACTTGGGAGCCTGAGGCAGAAGAATCGCTTGAACCCGGGAGGCAGAGGTTGTGGTGAGCCAAGATTATACCACCGCACTCCAGCCTGGGCAACAGGCTCAGAAAAAGAAGTAAGTGACTTCCAGGACAAACCAACTATCCACTGATTTGTTCACTTAGCTGAGTCTAGGTGAGCAGGGCTGGCATCATTGTCTCATTTACAAATGATGAGCTGACTGGCCCAGGCTCCTGAGGTGGCCCAAGTTGCTCTGTGCTCCCTGGCTGCTGTCCTGGATGGGGGGCAGGGGGTGTTCCCTTCTCTCCTGGGAGGCACAGGGAGACTCAGCACAGCACAGTTGCTGGCTGGCTTCCTTCAGCAGTTTTTAACTGATAGAAGAAGAGAAATCCCCCAGTCCTGCCACGGACAGGGAGCTTGTCATCACCTGTTTACCTTGCAGGGGCCAGGGCCTCCTCTCAGGTCTCACCTCACTGTGGCCCTGTTTCTCTTGGACGATGTTTTCTGGTGGGAAATGGGGCTGGCTGCCCTCATGGCTGATCCTTCCTGACCTGAGGGAGGAGAGCGGTGTCGAGTGGGTCCAGGTCTGGCTCGGCCATGAGAGCACAGCTGCCAGCTTCAGGGTGACTCAGAGCGGGTGGAGCTGAGCTGGAAGGAGCCGACCAGGGAGAAAGCAAAACATGGGAAAGGAGGGCTCAGGCTTGCCCCTGCCAGGCCCTGAGCTGCACCACTCGCAAGCCCCACCCAGCGCTCACGCTGCCACCATGGAGTGGGGATGGGCCGGCCCCTCTTCCACAGCTCAAGCGCAGGGAGGCCCAGAACAGGGACAGACCTCAGCCTGGCACCATCCACTTCACACCAGTAGATGAGTGAAGTCAGGATTCTGCATTGGCCAGAATCCCAAGTTCACACCTTCTGGCTGAGGGCCTTGGGTAGCTGGCTTGACCACTGCAGGCCTGTGTCCCAGCTCTGAAAGATGGAGGTAATACCCAGTACCCTTATGGGGAGCTTGTTGTGGGCCCAGCCAATGTGCCCTGGTGTTGTGCTTAGAACAGGGTGCAGCAAAGAGACAGGTGATGGTAGGTGTCCTCAGTGTTGACACATAACTGCTTTATGCAGTCACCTCAAGGAAGGACAGTTTTTAGCCCCTGCTTTATAGTTGATAAACTTGAAGTTCAGCAGCTCAAATAACTTCCCAGGGCTCACAGAAAATAGCTCCCTACCCCTTGTGGCAGCAACTAAACCAATTCCGGACCTCCTCTCCTCCCCAAAGCTCCACCCTCTCTCTTTTCAGTTGCAGCCCATGACACCTCCTAAGATCCTTCCCTGGGGATGGGAGGAATACCCACTATGGGGCAGCCACCCTGTAGAACAGAGCAGGTTCTGTCCAAGGAGCCAAGTGTGCCTTTGGTTTGGGGCATCTGGTTTTCTTTAGCTCTGCTGGACTTTTGCTGTGTATCCTGGGAAAAGTCACTTCCCATTCTGAGCTCAGCTTGCACATCTGTGGAATGAAGTGAAGCAGCAGCTTGAAGCAGAAGGATTTGATGCAGGGATCCAGGTGCTCATAAAGTTCCTGGAAGGGCAGTGAGAATGGCAATATCCAGGAGATAATACACTGGAGGTAATGCCCTCCAGGGTTTTGGCTACAATGCTTCAGGTTGAGGCCCACAGGACATGGAACTTCAGAAAGTCAGGGCAGAATCTGCAGTGGCCCTCAGCCTGGAGGTGGAAGGAAGCTGGTTCTGGAGTCCAGGTTCTGGGGCAGCCACACAGCAGCTTCTACCACTGTGGGAGGGAGGAAGGCTCCTGCCTTGCCCACATGCCATTCCAGCTATCACTGGTCAGATCTTTGCCATTTCCAGAGCACTATGGACAGGGATGCTGGGAAATGTAGTTCCTAGGCTTCCAGCCCCTGCAGTACAGGGGAAGCACACAGCAGTGTGGGATCAAATGCTCACTCCTACAGACAGTGGCCAGATTAGGAACCCCTGCCAGCAGCAAGAAATGGGATGCCCTGAGCCCTGGAAGGCAGGCAGGGTGGATGCAATCTGAATAGGGTTTTTGAGACATGTGGATTGCAGATACCACTCTAGCTTTAGCCTCATTCATTGATCATAGGTGCAAGTTTGTTGAGTTCTCCTTAAATGTTTCCGAACAGTCTCCCAGAATTCCCAGTATGTGATAGCCAGGGAGCAGGGAGGGTTAACGACATCAGCAAAGAGAAGGCCTCATCACCCAGTGTGAGCAGTATAAGGCCAGGAGTACCCTTAGCTGCAGAGAGATGGACAGGTGGCAGGAATCCTGGGGCAGGGGCAGGCTTCCTAAAGCCCGGCAAGGCTTCCAAGCAGGCGCCTCCAGCTCTGACTCACTTGGCCCAGGTTTCTTATTAGTCTGATTCTCCGAATAAGGGATTAAAGTGGATCTCAGACACACCCCCTTGTAATAACACAGGGGCACAAGGGACGGTGCTGGGTGGGTTCCATATGGAAGTTCCACACTCTCAGCTTCTAGGGACAGCATCTTCTTCCTGGGGACCCATGCCTAGCACACAGTATGTAGGAAAGGGGGAAGGAAGGAAGGAGGAAAGAAACGTTTAGACATTGATCCCGAAGATACAGAAGACCTGGTCCAAGTTGGCTCTGGCATCTCCTTGTTGTTTTAACTCAATCCAGGTGCCTGCCCTCTCTCAGCCTCAGTCTCCTTGTCTGTAAATTGACAGCGAAGGTAACTCCTGTGTATTGAGCATTTGTTAAATGTGAAGCATTTATGCACTTCATCCTCATGTGTCCCTTTGAAGAGATGTGATCTCCCCCATCTTGTTGGTGTAGGCCCTGAGCCTGATGGGGTAGATCTGCTTACCCAAGACCTCTCAGCTAGGAGGTAGGAGATTCAGGATTCCAACCCAGTTCTGGCTGACCCCCAATACCCATGTTCTGTTCACCACTCAGTGAATGGGGCCGCTGAAAGGGTCAAATGGATGGCAGCTGTGACTGTTTTGGCAAACTGTAAAAAAACAATGCAAAAAATGAGATGACCCCCAATTCAAGACTGGCACTCGGAGGCTGTGAGGGTGGCCAGGCTTTCCTGCGGATGTGTACATCTTGGACACTTTAGAAAACAATGCACCTGTGTTTCTAAGCATGTGGGACAGAAGACTGATTGGAGAGTGGAAAATCGGAGCTATTAGAGCAACTTTGAGGAAACTTCTCCTGGGGAAGGTCAAAGCTGGTTGCAAACAGGTGGACCTGACCCTGTACATCAGCCTCTGGGCCCAGCTGCCTCCTACCCAAGGCATGGTTATTGCTGAGTCTTCTGGGTCTAGGAGCCCCTGGGAATCCTGACCTTTCTCCCAGTGTATTAGGACCTCCTAAGGTCTTGGGAGGTCTGGACCATAGAAGTAGACATGTGGTCTTTTAAATAACCCTGCCAGTAGGACAGGTGGAGGGTTCTGCTGGACTTCTCTCTTTTTTCTTTTTCTTTCTTTCTTTTTTTCTTTTTTTCTTTTTTTTGCAAATGAGGAGCTTGAAGCTTAATGGGGAAAGACAGAATTGACCTTTGTGGTGCATCTACTCTGTGGCAGGAACTGAGCTGGTCACTTTTTTGTCCTACAGCAACCCTTCGTGCGAGCATTTTTCTTTATATTTTTTGAGATGGAGTTTCGCTTTCACTCAGGCTAGAGTGCAGTGATGTGATCTTAGCTCACCACAACCTCCACCTCCCAGGTTCAAGTGATTCTCCTGCCTCAGCCTCCCGAGTAGCTGGGATTACAGGTGCACACCACCACACCTGGCTAATTTTTATATTTTTAGTAGGGATAAAGTTTCACCGTGTTGGTCAGGCTGGTCTCGAACTCCTGATCTCAAATGATCCACCCAACTCAAGCGATTGGCCTCCTGAAGTGCTGGGATTTCAGGCATGAGCCACTGCGCCCAGCCTGTGTGAGCATTTTTAATCCTATTTTGTAGATTCAGGAACCAAGGATCAGAGAGGGCAACTGCCTTGCCCATGAATACACAGTCAGGAATGGGAAGAGTCAGGATTTGAATTCAGGTCTGTCTGTGCCTTTGTTGTTGTTGTTATTGTTCAGATATCTGTTGGCCATGATCCACGAGCAAATTATTCCCAAAACCAGAATAAATGGGTTCCAAGCATCCAGTGACCAAGCCCAGGCTGGAAAGCAGTTTAGAGAGGAGTCATTCTTCTTACTAGAAGGTTTGAGGGTGATGAAGTATCCAAGATTTACTGGTTGGGTCTTAATTGGTTCTACCCTGTGCCCATACTTGAAGGCAGCCAGCCAGGATCCCAAAGGCCAAGACATGGGAGGATCTGTTTCATGGGAAGTCCCCAGATGTGTTCCGCCAGAAGTCATCCACCGTCTGTGCAGAGCTGGCCTGGGAGCGGGATATTCTGACATAAAGTAAAAGCAGATGCAGTGGGGCCCTTGGGCGGGGCAGGGAGGGGGTGGCTGCCATGGCTGCAGCTGCAACTTTCCAGCTTGCAAACCTGCCCCTTCCTCCCACCATCTGCACACTTGGCTGGTGTGAGAACGTTTGCCTCAGCACCTCTGGGGCCTTTCTGGGCTCCACCCGCTTCTCCAAATTTGCCAAGCCCCTGACACATACAGGCAACCACTCCAAGAACAGGAACATGGAAAGGCAAAGGAAGGAGGCTGTGGCTTCTACTTCGGGCAATGGCAGAAGCTTGTACCAGATCTTTTCTCCCCCTGAGAACTGTAAAAGCTGGAAGAACTTGACGTCCAGCTCTTTGAAGGCGTTAGAGAACAGCTAAGGCAGCCAGCACTTGAGGCACGAAGACCCCGGAGAGAAGGGAAACAAGTTGAGGCAAACCCAATGTTCCCTGCTCCTTTTCCGCAGGAGGTGAGTGCTGATTTGTGCAGAGGGTTGAGGACAAGAAGAGAGCAGCAGTTCAGGGTTTGGCAGTCTCAGACGCAAGGCGGGGACGCAGAACAGAGATAGGTAGGTAGGTAGAGGGCGTGAGCGAGTTCAGGACCACTAAGTCAGCCACAACGCAGGGAATCAAGAACCTAGAGCAAAAGGAACCACACAGAAAAGAACGTGTGCTCGGGCCTTTTTTTTTTATCATTTATATTTTTATTGTATAGTCAGAAAAAAAAAAAAGAAGGGAGGATATTTGAGTCTCACAAGAAAAGGGCCTGAGTAGTTTAAAAATGATTCTAGATATTGTCACTTACTTGTTTTCTAATTACTCTAGAGGGCATTTGATAATACTAGAAGATATTTATAAATTTTTTTTAAGGTTAAAAAATATTTTTTTCTTTTTTTTTATTGCATTTTAAAATTTTCCTTTCAAGGCATTTGCCAGCACTTAAGTTTCATGGATCCAGAGTCTATGCAACCAAACAGAAACACCAGATGTAAAGTTAAAAAGACTGGACATGGTGGCTCATGCCCGTGATCCCAGCACTTTGGGAGGCCAAGGCGAGGATCGCCTGAGGTTGGGAGTTTGAGACCAGTCTGACCAACATAGAGAAATCCCGTCTCAACTAAAAATACAAAATTAGCCACAGATGGTGGCGCATGCCTGTAGTCCCAGCTACTCGGGAGGCTGAGGCAGGAGAATTGCTTGAACCTGGCAGGTGGAGGTTGCTGTGAGCCAAGATCATGCCACTGCATTCCTTCCAGAGTGAGACTCTTCCTCAGAGAGAGAGAGAGAGAGAGAGAGAGGAAGGAAGGAAGGAAGGAAGGAAGGAAGGGAGGGAGGGAGGGAGGGAGGGAGGGAGGGAGGGAGGGAGGGAGGGAGGGAGGGAGGGAGGGAGGGAGGGAGGGAGGGAGGGAGGGAGGGAGGGAGGGAGGGAGGGAGGGAGGGAGGGAGGGAGGGAGGGAGGGAGGGAGGGAGGGAGGGAGGAAGGAAGGAAGGAAGGAAGGAAGGAAGGAAGGAAGGAAGGGAGAGAAAAAAAGAAAAAAGAAAAGAAAGGCTAAAGTAAGTTTATGGTGCTCGCACAGTACAGGCGAGACAGAAGTTGTAGAGAGGAGTCTGTAAGGAAGTCACCCTGATCGGCATCTCACTTTACCTGTTGAGAATGGCTGTGCCCCAGGGCAAGAGCCAACCAGAAATAGAGCAGTCTTCATGAAAAGTGAAATACAGCTCCAGTTGGAACAAAGTAATTTGCCTCTTGTGTACCTGCTCATCAGGAGACAGCCAGTCCTTTCTGAAGGAAGGCAGCCTCATCCAGAGCCTCTGCATTTTTGTCATACACAGTATGAACAGCAACCAGGCCTGCCAAGGACAGAACCAAATAACCAAAGAAAGAGAGCAACTGATAAAATAGACAATAGAAGTAGACCCATATTATCCAAGTATCACAGGATATCCAATGTGGGCTTTCAGGTGGCTGTGCTGAGTAATTGCACAGAGATGGACGACAAAATGGAGAAATTCACCAGCAAAGTAGAACCTGTCAAAAAATTAGGTGGAAATTCTAGAACTAAAAGATACCACTGAAATGAAGAACTTAATGCATAATTCAAATAGAGAAGGCACAGCAAGAAGGGAGGGTGAACGAGGTAATATCCAACATAAGAAGCTGGAAAAATGACGGTAAACCAAGTCCAGAGAAGTTATGAGAAAGGAAATAGGGAAGATAAGAACAGGTGTGGATGAAACTGAATGATGAGCCATGGCTACATAGAAAGCCACAGGAGAAGGCAGGTGTCTGGCTTTGCCACCATCTGTGTGACAATGGATAAGTCACTTGCCTTCTCTGGATTTTAGTTTTTTTTTATTTCAGGGAGACAAGCCTAAGGGTTACCCACCTTGCCCAGGGACTTGGGGATTACATGGGGGAAAGTTGTGGCTGCTCTGTATTGAAAGCATCAGCTTTGCCAACAGTCTGCAAGGTTCGCTCAGGTGTTTCTCTGGTGATCATAGTTCCAGGGGCTGTGTGAAGGGCTGGGAGGGCATCCCGGCCTATGACACATGTTTACTGCCATTCTGTTCAGCAGGTATTTACCACAGGCTCAAAACCCTGTGTAGTTCACTCATTTGGTTTTCTAGGAATTTCACAGTTCCCTCCGTCTCTGGTCATTGCTCCTCAACTCCCCATTGCCAGAGTTTATCTTCATTAGGAACACTCCTTACGGAAATTCTTACTTTCTGGTCCTCAAAAGGGTGCTGACATTTGTCAGTTTTTGCTGGTGACACTGCTAAGCCCTGTCATGTGCAGGTGCTTCATGCCTCCTCGTATTGAGTATGTGGCTGGGAAATGACTGCCATTCGGCACAGGACAGGGAGCCAGCCTCCCTCCTTCCCCATCCTTTCCTGCTCCCTCTCTCTGTTTTCTCCTTGTTGTAGGTGGCCAGCCTTCCCCACTGCACATTCAGCATGCAGAGGTCTTTGGTCCTCAGTGTGTTGGCCCAGGTTTCCTCTCTGTGAGCCAGGGCTGGCATTCCCCCATGCCTGCAGGCTGCCCCACACTTGCTAGAGCACAGAGATGACATACAGTCCTCGTTTCTTCCCTGGAGCCAGGAAAAGGGTGGAGCGGTGATTTTGCTTTTCCACTGCAGTTTTATCCAGGGCTTTGGGAAGTGCTAAATGATACCAGCTCAGAAGCCTCTGCTGGTTATGTGCCCAGTGCCCTGGCCTTGGAGGTGTGGCTGCAGGATGCCCCAGAGGGGAGGAGGCTATCAACAGTAGCCTGTGCAGCACAACCTTGCTCTCTGCCCCACCTCTCGCTCAACCCCTGGCATCAGCCTATAGTGTTAATATCTCTCACACAGAGGCAGGACATTATAGGGAAACTGACCTCTCAACCAGAGCCTTGTTTGGTCAACATGATTGAATAGTCATCTATTTCAAGCCTAGTGTGGTGGCTCACGCCTATAATCCCAGCACTTTGTGAGGCTGAGGTGGGCCTCGGGATCACCTAGGTCAGGAATTTGAGATAAGTCTGACCAACATGGCAAAACCCCTTCTCTACTAAAAATACAAAAATTAGCAGGCATGGTGGTGGATGCTTGTAATCCCAGCTATTCAGGAGGCTGAGGCAGGAGAATCGCTTGAACCCCGGAGATGGAGGTTGCAGTGAGCCAAGATCATGCCACTGTACTCTAGCCTGGGCGACAAGAGTGAAACTCCGTCTCAAAAACGAAACAAAACAAAACAGTCATCTATTTCAGGGAACTCATCTCTGCCGTAGCATTAGGGGCACCGAGGCACTAAGGGCATGGGTGTCCTAGGCCCTGCTCATTATAAAGGCAAATGTAGTAAGACTATGGCCCTCCTCTGCTCAGCCCCACCACTGGGTTTCCGTGTCACCCGGAGAAAACTTAGTCTTGGCTGTGACTTCTCCGGCCCAACGCACTCTCACCCCAGCTGCATTCCCAGATTCCCTCTTACTCCACCCACTCCTCTCCTCCACCCTGCGTCTGATCCTTCCATACCAACCGCCTTTCTTCCAGGGGGTCTGGGGTGCTATTGATGCCTGGGAGGCCTCTACCTTAGATCCTTTTACGAAGTACCCCAGCCACCCTGTCCAGGGCCTGGAGATCGCAAGGACCAGCAAATATGCAGTCAGTGAATGAGATGAATGGACACACCTTGGTGGGCTGACGGCCCTGAGGAAAGAGCAGAATCTGTGTTATCAATCCCAGTTTCCCATTGAAGGGATGGTTCTGAAGGGCTGGGTGACGTGGTCACGCAGTGAGCAGAGTGGGACAGGCTGCTGAGAATCAAAATCTTCTGACCTGGAGTCTGTGCATGCTCAGATCTCCCTCTGAACTGCCGGCATTGTGTTTCCCTTCGTTCGTTTCTGGGTTCCTTCATGCCCCACGCCTCCACTGAACATTGAGTGTGTGCACAGGTGACAGGGCCAGCACCATAGTGAGGCGGCATTTCCATCCTCACGTTGCTCCCAGTCCAGGGAGGGGAAAGATGAGTGAAGAGTGCAGACAGAGTACTGCCCGGACATTGGGGAGCCAGGAGAGGCCCCTAACTCGCCCCAGGAGTGGGCAAGGCTTCCTCCAGGAGGCAGCACCAGCTGAGCCCTAGAGAATGAGTAAGAGCCATCGGCCAAGCAGGGTGGAGTGGTTTTCTAGACAGTGGGTACAGCCTGAGCTGGGGCACAGAGGTAGGAGAAACTATGACCTGTGGGTCACTCATGTTGCTTCAAGATACAAAGTATCTGCTTTACCCCATACAGGGGATTTATTCATGTAACTGAAAAGTCAAGGTGTGGAGGGGAGAGGGGCTGCTGGTCGAAGTGGCTTCAGCATCAGTACCTGATGGATCAGGGCTTTAGCGGCATTCGTTTGGGCTGTTCGGCTCTAGTCTCTTCTACACAAGCTAGCAACGTAGCCAGCAGGATACTCCACATGTGAACAAGTCATCCAGAGCAAAACAAAGTTTATTCCCTCCCTATCAAAGTTCGACTGGTTGATTTAAGGTATATGCCCAACCCTGGATCAATTACCAGTGTAAGTAAGAGATGGGAAACCTCCGCCAGTCAAGTGAATGAGAGCCTACCTGAGATGATGCAGAGTTACTCTTACTCAAATTACAGAGCTGCTCCTTGATGGGGGCAGGCGGGGAGAGAACTGGATGGGACGCCTGTGGACACCACCAGGTTATAAACGAAATCTAGGATGTCGTGAAAAGTGAAAAATGAAGCAGAGACCGGATAAAAATGACATTGGCAACTGAGCCACAGAGCTCAGACCTCAGCCTCCATACACTGGACTTCTAGTTTGGGAGGCTGTAGGGGGCTGCAGCCACGCATCTTGAGCTAGATGTCTCCAGAAAGTCACTGAGGATTTAATCTGGTTTTTGAGCTCAGACTTATTCTCCATAGGTTGGGCTTCTAGTTCAGGAAGTGGAAGGTTGCACCCAACACATCTTGAGCCCTGGGTGGTTCCAGATAGACACTGAGGATTTAACCTGGTTTTTGAGCTGCCCCCTTTCTACCAAAAAGGTGATCAATCTCCCTTCAACTTTAATTTTCCTGGAAAAGAAATACCCTGCTGTTGACTGTCTATACCTTGAGGATGGGGAAGAACTGATCAGACAAATAGAGGTGGGGGAAGCATTCCAGCATTCCAAGCAAAGACCAGAGGCCATGCTCCAGTGCAGAGGCATAGCCACAGTGTACCAGACAGAAATCCCAAGGCGTCAGTGAGATCGGGGGGGGTCTCCAATGGGCATCTGAGAAGTACACGTTTGCTTTCTTCAAAAGAATACTCACCCCTTGCTCTGTATCCCTCCAGCCATAGTAATCTGAAGACAAATTAACAAGACAGGTGTCAGCTCCAGGGCACAGCCCCCCCAACCCCTGTTCCTGGTCCCCCAACCCCTCCAGATGCAAGGAATCAGAGCACTGTGGATTTGGACTGAGATCCTGCTTCTTCGTTTCCTTAGGCAAGCCGTCTAACTTCTTTGAGTCTCCATTTCTTCCAAGACAAAGACAGAAACTAGTGTCTAGCTGGCAGTATATTCTAAGGATTATCTGAGGAGCTAGGTATGCTTGAATATATCGTCCTGTCAGCTCTCAGTGGACCACCAAAGAATATTGATTCACTCATATGTTGAAGAAGGAAAATTAATATTTCGCAATGGCCTAATAAACACCAGAAGCCCAGTGTACATCATTTTATCTCATCTTTATAACCATCCTCTAAGTAGGGCTGTTAGTATCCCATTTTACAGAAGAAGAAACTGAGGGACAGGAAGGTTGAATAACCTTCCCAAGGCTCCACATCTGGGAAATTAGAACTTGAACCTGGCCTAAATCCCCTTCTATGGAACTGAGGCCAACTGGCAGAGCTTGAATGCCCAGGTAGGAGGAAACCCGGGCCACTCTGTAAGCATACCATTGTTGTGCTTGTTGCTGAAATCCAAAATCTGGAGGAGAATGGAGAAGAAAGAAAGGCAAGTCACGTGATTTAACAATCCCCGCGTATATTGTACCTACATGCGTCACGAGCTCATTTGACAAATGTTTGTTGAGTGTGTCAATGTGGTAGGTTCTGGTTGTTGGAAACATGGAGGGGACACCTTCTGCACGCCATAGTAACCTTGCAAAGAGATGATAACATCCATTGTATGCATGCACTGAGGCTCACGAAGGTAGATAAACCATCCAGAGCCACCTGCCACAAAGAGATGATAACATCCATTGTATGCATGCACTGAGGCTCACCAAGGTAGATAAACCATCCAGAGCCACCTGCCACAAAGAGATGATAACATCCATTGTATGCATGCACTGAGGCTCACCAAGGTAGATAAACCATCCAGAGCCACCTGCCACAAAGAGATGATAACATCCATTGTATGCATGCACTGAGGCTCACCAAGGTAGA
This sequence comes from Saguinus oedipus, assembly GCA_031835075.1. Lineage (NCBI taxonomy): Eukaryota > Metazoa > Chordata > Mammalia > Primates > Cebidae > Saguinus > Saguinus oedipus. Next base: position 41,225,461 of record CM063181.1, on the reverse strand, counting down.
TAAACCAGCCAGAGCCACCTGCCAGGTTGGCGTGACACCAGAAGGAAGACCACAGAATGCATCCTGGTGGAGATGTGGAGAGAAACGTTTTTATAGCAGGGTCACAGAATCTCACTCTGTTTTCTTCCTCCTTTCCTCTGCAGATGACAGACAACCTTCTGTGCCTTCATTCAGCTGGTCGTGTAACCGCCATGTGTCTGGTGACAGCATGGGAAAGACAAAGCCCTAATTAAGGATCATCAGAAACCACAGTCGGAGGAGGACAGCAGAGACGACTTCCGTCCCCGCTATACCAAGACCCTTCCTTCAAGGTCCCCGCTCCTGAGGGACCCTGGACTGTCACAGAGATTAATTACCCCTTAGCTTCTTTAAATGGGAAAGGAAATCACTGGTTAAAGCTTTATCAGGAGACATTATCAGCTCTTTAAGGATTGCAGAAGAATAGGCTACTTTATTTTCTGAAAAGGTAAATACATACAAGCAAAGCCAACACGCCACTAATGGCCTTCATCTGCTACACAGCGGTGTCTGGGACACACTGGGGGTCGTCCCCCAGTGGGAGTGAAGTCGAGTTTAACGGTCCTTGAGTCCTCCCTTGGAATTTCTGCCATCCCTTCTGATCGAGCCTCCACCTCTGGGATTTTTCTTCCATATTTCTCCTCTCTTTGGAGGGAGTTCCTGCTGCCCATCTCAGGGAGGCCGCCATCAGGACAGAGAAGATGGTGAACCTGCGGAAGAGGACCCTGAAAGTGCTCACCTTCCTCGTGCTCTTCATCTTCCTCACCTCCTTCTTCCTGAACTACTCCCACACCATGGTGGCCACGACCTGGTTCCCCAAGCAGATGGTCCTGGAGCTCTCTGAGAACCTGAGGAGGCTGATCAAGCACAGGCCCTGCACCTGCACCCATTGCATTGGGCAGCGCAAGCTCTCGGCATGGTTCGACGAGAGGTTCAACCAGACCGTGCAGCCACTGCTGACCGCCCAGAACGCACTCCTGGAGGAAGACACCTACCGATGGTGGCTGGTGAGACGCTGCCTGAGAGCAGGGCCTGGACTGAGGGGGTTCTGGGCTGAGAGTAGGGGGTCTGGCCTGAGAGTGGGGGATCTGGGCTGAGAGTGGGGCATCTGGGCTGAGAGTGGGGTGTCTGGGCTGAGAGTGGGGTGTCTGGGCTGAGAGTGGGGTGTCTGGGCTGAGAGTGGGGGATCTGGGCTGAGAGTGGGGGATCTGGGCTGAGAGTGGGGTGTCTGGGCTGAGAGTGGGGGATCTGGGCTGAGAGTGGGGGATCTGGGCTGAGAGTGGGGTGTCTGGGCTGAGAGTGGGGTGTCTGGGCTGAGAGTGGGGGATCTGGGCTGAGAGTGGGGGATCTGGGCTGAGTGGGAGTCTGGGCTGAGGGTGAGGGATCTGGGCTGAGAGTGGGTGGTCTGGGCTGAGAGTGAGGGGTCTGGACTGAGAGTGGGGGTCTGGGCTGAGGGTGAGGATAGAGTAATGAGAGTGAGGTGCTCCCAGAGTTAAATACTCAGCCCCCGTGTACACCTGGGGCCCTGCTAGGCATTTAGCAGGATTCAGATAATTGTCCAACACTATTTATTGAGGATCTGTTACATCTAACTCAGCAGAAGCACAGCCTTTATTTCCCATGGCTGCCATAACAAATGTCTGCACACTTCATGGCTTAAAACACCAGCAGTGCACCCTCTCGCTGGCTCAAAACACCAGCAGTGCACCCTCTCGCGGCTCAAAACACCAGCAGTGCACCCTCTCGCGGCTCTAGAGGCCAGAAGTCTGAAATCAAGTTACGGGCAGGCTCGGTTCCTCCTGGTGGCTCTGAGGGGGAAGCCGCCCCAGGCCCCACTCCTGGCTCCTGCCGGCTGCCGGCAGTGCTGGGCATTCCTGGGCTCAGGGCTGCGACAGTCCAGCCTCTGCCTTCCTCCCTGTGTCGCTTTGTGCCTCAGTTGTCCCTCTCCTTAAGAGGATACCTGTCATCAGGTTTAGGGCCTACCCTGAATCCAGGTTGATTTCATGCAGAGATTCTCAAGAATTTCACCTGCAAAGGCTCCCTTTTTCCATATGTCCTCATGCTCACAGATTCCAGTGACTAGCACTTGAACTTATCTTCCAGGGAGCCACTATTTCACCCAGTACCACTGCTGAAATGCAAAGAGAGAGAAAGAGAGAGAGGAGAGAGATCCTTATTCTCATGGAATTTTATTTTGGCTGGGAGGGGAACATAAGAAGTAAACAAGGTAGGCTCACACAGAAGTGCTGTGAAGAAAGATCAAACGAGGTTTATAATAGAAACTTGGAAGGGGCTTCTGTAAATGGGTCACCAGGGAGGTCTCCGGGACAGCAGTACTCAAGTGGAGACCCACAGGCAGAGAAGGCAGCGGCTGTGAGAAGGGCGGGACCGCGAGTGCCGGAGCCCCAGCGTGGCTTCTGCTGGATGTGCTGGGGGAGTGGAGGAGCTCCGCATGGCTGGGGGCTGTGAATCAGGGGAGGTGCAGTGAGACGAGGCCTGAGAGTCAGCAAGACCCAGGTGAAGACTCTGGGAAGTCTTGTAAGTGCAACAGGAAGTCACTGTGGAATTTTTACAGGGAGATTCATGATCTGAACTTGTCATTTAAAACGTCATTCCCATTGTTAAATGCAAAACAGATTGAAGAAGAGCAAGATACATGTGTTCATTTCTTATTTATTGAACACCTACTATATGCCAAGCACTACTACATTGAGATAGAAAAGATAATCTTTCTTTTCCTGGGTTGCGGGAGTGATGGGGAGGAAAGGGAAAAGAGAGATTTCAAGCCAGGATGAGAGGCGCTGTGCAGGAAGTGGGCGCAGGAGACAGGTCTCCATGTCCAACTCTCCTTGGAGACTGGAGTTATCACAGAAGGCTTCCCACAAGAGGTGATGGCCAGGGTGATCATGAAAGATTTAGAGAGGTTATCCAGGTAGATTCTGGAGGAAGCACCCTCCAAGCACTCAAGGAGCTTATGGTCTATTTGAAATGAACAGAAAACATGCGTGAGATTTCAAAGGGTTGAAAGCCCTGGGCTGTGAATCCAAAGACCTGCCTGAGTCCTGGTTTGCTCATGTGTGTTGAGCACCGCTGTGTGTGCAGGTCCTGGGATGGGCTCTGGGGAGGTGACAGAGAACCGGGCAGGTATGGTCTTTTCTCTTTCAAAGATCCAAGGGTCTAGTGGAGGAGGCAGTGAGCCAGGCTTGGTAAGGGTTAGGGTCCGCTCTCAGCCTCGGCTCTACGGACTCATGGGACTGGATCAGCCTTGGTCACAGGGCTGTCCCGTGCATTGCAGGTGCTTAGCGGCATCCCCAGCCTCTACCTACTAAATGCCAGCAGTGCCCTGTCCCCAGCTGCAGCAGCCAAAGTGTCTCCAGACATTGTCAGGCATCCCAAGTGGGGTGCATGTGTGTGTGTGGGTGCACAAGCATACGCAAAGCCACCCTCACTTGAGAACCAGCAGGGGTGGGGAAAGGCCACACGGATGGCAGAGGTCGCTTCACCCACATCCCGTCCTCTCTCTGGATCTGATGCCCCCTGTAGCAGCAGTTGCTGGGACCACATTAAGTCCAGACTTCCCTTCAGAGCCTCGAGTGTGCGATATTCAGCGTCACCATGGGATTCTGGTTACAAAGGCCTTTTGGGGACAAACAGGGTGTGACATAGCCTGGATGTAAACCAAACAGGAACAGACCCTCCACAGCAGCTTCTGGCTTCTTTGGCTAATGATCGTATTCATATTTTCAAGGTCTATCCATGTTGTAACCTATTTCAAAATTTTCTTTTTATGGCTAAATAATATCCCAGGATATGTCTGGAACACATTGTGTCTGGTCATCCATCGCTGGACACAGGCTTGCTGCCAGCTTTTGTCTATTATGAAAATGCTGCTCTGAACATGGGTATACCAATAAACCAGCGGGACCAAGGGTGGGAGTAAGACATAGCTAGAAGGCTTCCGCTATTTTTCTCTTTCAACCTGTGCCGCATAGGGGGATGGGGGGCCTTTGAGAGACAGGGGAGCCCCCAGGAAGGAGCAGGCCGGAGAAACGCCGATGAGTTCCGCTTGGACATGTGGAGTTGGAGGGCCTGTGGGGCCGGGTATGGCTGGATCACCCAAGTGGCTTCAGCAGTACCTGGCACATAGTAGGTGCTCAGTAAACACTTGCAGAATACATGAATGACCTCTTTACTTCTTGAGTAACCCAGAGTCTCCTTGAAGGAAGAAGTGGAGGTATCTATGTGTGAGCCACCTCCATCTCCAGGGTCCCAGCAGAGAAAAGGGTGAACAGGAGGCTCCAGCAAACAATAGCAGGTGGCTCAGGGACCCTGCTGCCAGGAAGCTGGAGTCACAAAGCCAGGTTGACCACCCTCTGTCCTCCGCCCACAGAGGCTCCAGCGAGAGAAGAAGCCCAATAACTTGAATGATACCATCAAGGAGCTGTTCCGAGTGGTGCCTGGGAATGTGGACCCCCTGCTGGAGAAGCGGCTGGTGGGCTGCCGGCGCTGTGCTGTTGTAGGCAACTCAGGCAACCTGAGAGAGTCTGCGTACGGGCCTGAGATAGACAGTCACGACTTTGTGCTCAGGTAAGTGCCAGGCCCTCTTCCAAGCTCAGCAGGCTGTACCCAGAGGCCCGTTGTATCTGTACGAAGCATCTTGGCTCAGGCTCAGAAAGTCGAGGTTCAGTCCTGGTGTCTCTGGACATACTGCACCTCCTGGGCCCCAGTTTCCCCATCTCTGCCTTGCATGATGGGAATGGACTAGAAAGGCCTTTGTGTGCAGAGAGGAAACCACACACAGGAGGTCCCCCATTGTTGGGAGGTCCCCCATTGTTGGGAGCTTGGCACGTGGAGGCCTGGGAAGAGGGAAGAAATGATGTGAGGACTCTTATTTTATCTTCAAAATTCATCCCCATTTTGCCAGGTGTGGTGGCTTATGCTTGTAATCCCAGCACTTTGGGAGGCCAAGGCGGGCAGATCACCTGAAGTCAGGAGTTCGAGACCAGACTGACCAACATGGAGAAACCCCATCTCTACTAAAAATACAAAAAAACTTAGCCAGGCATGGTGGTGTGTGCCTGTAGTCTCAGCTACTTGGGAGGCTGAGGCAGGAGAATCTCTTGAACTCAGGAGGCAGAGGTTGCAGTGAGCTGAGATCACACCACTGCACTCCAGCCTGGGCGACAGAAAGAGACTTTACCTCAAAAAAAAAAAAAAAAAAAAAAAAAATCCCCAATTTGTAATCTAGGCCGTAATAAAACCAAATACAAACCACATCTTCTAGTAAAACGTATTCTACGTGGGCAGGTGAAGTAGATACTCCAGGAGGATGCCCCAGGCCTTTCCTGGGTTTCCTGCCATTCCCACCACACCACTCACAAGTGCTGCATGCTGAGAAGCGTGGCCTTCTCGAATAGTGTCTCCTGCCTGTGATTCCTGACTTTAGTCCCTAAACCTGCCTCTTGGGGCCTCAGTGTACCAAGTGTCCCATGGGAATGTCCATGATCAGGAGCGGAGTCGGGTTTCCTTGACTGTAAAAGCAGGCTGTGGGAATAGCGTTTGGATGAGATTGTCTGCAGTTGGAGAAAGAGAAGCTGGTTAACGGACAGGGGCCGGCCCAGGAACTTGGAAGCACAGCTCTGGGGGTAGCAGCTGGAGAACGAAGCAGAGTGGCCTCTCCTGTCCCGGACTCCTTCCCTCAGGGACCTGCACCTCCCTACCCTAGTCGGGTTTCTACTCACAGCCACCCCTGAGAGACCCAAGAGGGCAGCCTCGACTAGTTCAAGGACATCCTGCTGGGTTTGGGCCCCAGTGAAGCCTAGCTGTGTCTTCATTGTCTCTATTTTACAGATGAGGAAACTGAGGCTAGGAAAGGCAGGTGACGCCCCTGAGGTCACGGCAGGCTGGTGGAGCCCAGGCTCTCTGAGATCGGCTGCCCGTGCTACATGACTCAGCTCTTCCCCCTTCTCCCCACAGGATGAACAGGGCACCCACGGCAGGGTTTGAGGCTGACGTCGGGACCAAGACCACCCACCATCTGGTGTACCCTGAGAGCTTCCGCGAGCTGGGGGACAATGTCAGCATGGTCCTGGTGCCCTTCAAGACCATCGACTTGGAGTGGGTGGTGAGCGCCACCACCACAGGCACCATTTCCCAGTGAGTCCCCTGAGGCCCCACCTCGCTGCTCCACCCCCTGCAGTGGCACCCTGTCCCGCCACCCTGCCATGCTGTCTGTCCACCAGGGTGCCTCCCCTCCCGCAGCCTCCCCCGACACACACAAACCCAGTTCCCGTGGACGCCTCCCCGACTATTCCAACCCTCCCCTGTCCCCTCCCAATCACTTAACAAACCACAAGCTTTAGTGTGCTGCTGCTAACAATTCCTGAAGGGGCCTCCACATGCCCAGGAAGGGCCTCCACATGCCCAGGAAGGGGCCTCCACATGCCCAGGAAGGGCCTCCACATGCCCAGGAAGAGGCCTCCACATGCCCAGGAAGGGCCTCCACATGCCCAGGAAGGGCCTCCACATGCCCAGGAAGAGGCCTCCACATGCCCAGGAAGGGCCTCCACATGCCCAGGAAGGGCCTCCACATGCCCAGGAAGAGGCCTCCACATGCCCAGGAGGGGGCCTCCACATGCCCAGGAAGGGGCCTCCACATGCCCAAGAAGGGGCCTCCACATGCCCAGGAAGAGGCCTCCACATGCCCAGGAAGGGGCCTCCACATGCCCAGGAAGAGGCCTCCACATGCCCAGGAAGAGGCCTCCACATGCCCAGGAAGGGGCCTCCACATGCCCAGGAGGGGCCTCCACTAGAAAGGATCACACATGTGGTTCTGCCTCCCTTTATTTCTGAAGTGCACCCTCACAGTAACAGCACCTAGTTTTTCTTCTTTGTCTTTTTATTTTTTTCACTTTTTGTGGAGAACGGGGTCTCACTCTATTGTCCAGGTAGGTCTGGAACTCCGGGGCTCAAGCTGTCCTCCCGCCTCTGCCTCCCTAAGAGCTGGGGTTACAGGCATGAGTCACTGCGCCTGGCAGCACCTTGCTTTCGAAGCTTCCGTGAGCCTAGCCTGGTGCGGGTTGCAAGATGGGGAGTGGGGGTGCATTTGCAGCCTGGGCTTCTCCCCTGGGCACGTGGTGCTGAGCAAGGTGGCTGTGGCTTCCCTGACGGTCAGGAGCCTCGTTTCCTGGGCAGGCACCGCACAGGGCACTCAGCACAAGTAATTGCAGTTCATCCCCACAATAACCATTATCATGAGCTCCGTTCTCCCAGGGAGGACTCTGGAGCTTGGCCAACCACCTTGCCCAGGGTGGAACCCACAGTTCCCGTGCTCTCATCTGACCCTTACTGAAGGAAAGTGCTTTGATACCTGGAATTCCACAGGCCATCCCAGGTTTCCTCGGAACAGGGCCAGAGTGAATCCCAGCCCCAGGACTTGGGTGCAGGAGACTGTGGGGCTGTGCCCTCAGGAGACCAGGAGTGAGGGAGGCAGCTGGGCCAGGGTGGGGTGGGGTGGGAGCCAGGTCCGGATGTGGCTCAGCTTAAGTCTCCCGGAGCATGAATCGCACCGGTGGGACCAGCTTTGACACCTTTGCGCTGGGGGTGCACACAACCGCCCAGGTGAGAAAGGGGCAGCCAGGGCCTCCCCAGCCAGGTTCCCAGAAGCTTAGCAGGGGCCCTCTGTCCCTGAGAGGTCAAGGCACCCCAAACCCCACTCCTCTCCTTCAGTCTATGCTTGGAGCAAGTCTTCTTCACCTTTTGGGGGAATGGGGCCCAAACCCAGCAGGACATCCTCAAATTAGGCAAGGCTGCCCTCTTGCGTCTCTCGAGGATGGCTGTGGGTAGAAACCCGGCTAGGGTAGGGAGATGCAGCTCCCTGAGGGAAGGAGTCCGGGGCAGGAGAGGCCACTCTGCTTCGTTCTTCAGCTGCTAACCCCAGAGCTGTGCTTCCAAGTTCCTGGGCCGGCCCCTGCCCGTTAACCAGCTTCTCTTTCTCCAACTCTAGCACCTACGTCCCGGTCCCTGCGAAGATCAGAGTGAAACAGGAGAAGGTGAGTGGAGGCCCAGGCCCCTGTTCTGAGTTCAGGCTTCCTTGCCTAAGGCTCTACTCTATAGTACAGCATCGAGTTTCAAGACAGACCCAAGATCCCCAGGCCGTTGGAGGGCAGCATCTCCCACAGAGCCTGGGGGAAGAAGTCAAATACTGGGAGAGATTCTCAAAGTGGGGGCCCCAGGTCAGCAGCATCACCTGCGAGCTTGTCACAGAGGCAGATCCTAAGGCCTGTCTGGAACCTGCTGAACCCATCTCAACCCTGGGTTCTGGCCTTTAACGAGGTCTCCGGGATGCCCCATGCATGCTGCCGTTTGTGAATTACTCTCAAAGCCAGGGCCTCACCTCCTGCCTCTCCGAGTCTTTCCATGTCTGCATCTTCCCCAGCAGGCCCCTAGTGTGGGGTAGGCCAAGAGGTAAGCAAAGGGCAGAAGAAGGAGGGAAGTGAGGTGCCCATCACACTGGCCTTCACATATACTATCAAACTTAGGCTCAGAGAGGTCAGGAAACTTCCCGGAGACACACAGCTAGTTCTGGGTGAGCCTAGAGCTGAAGACGCCCTGTGCCTCCAGCGTCTTGCCCTTTGCATTGGGTTGTGCTGCCTCAGGGAAGAGGCGGCTTGTGTATCTCTGTAGGGTGGGGCTGGTGGAAGGGACAGCCTCCTGGAGATGGTAGGAGGCCACACTGAGAGGTGAATGGTGCACCAGAGACCCACATAATCCACGCTTGCAGTTCATTCCTAGGCAATGGAGTTTGGCTTTCTGGATGTGCATGCCCTCTCCTGCCTGACAAGTTCCTTTCACTGTCCTCAAGGCAGGCTTTGGGTAGTAGAACCAAGGCCAGGCCTGATACCGGCCCCCTCCCAGCTCAGCCACTGCTGGCTGTGTGACACTGAGCAAGTCACTTTGCCTCTCTGAGCCTCGGTTCCCTTATCTGTAGTATGAAGAGAGGGAAACCTGGGACATGGGGTCATTCGAAAGACTGGCAATGATTCCAGCCATTACCGGATGGCTTGGCGTGTGTGTCTTCACCCACGGACAGTGTCCGTTCACACTGTGCACTGTTCCCTGGCGCCCCATCCTCCTGAGCAGCCTCCCATCCCGCTCCCTGGCCTCCTTGGATTTTTCTATGTGTCAGCTCAGCGGTCATCCTCACACCGTCCTATACGGCCCTCCCCTGCGTCGTTGCTCTCCAAAGCACCTATCAGCTCAGCATCTCTGTCTCTTAGTGTGTGGATGAGTGTCCATCTTTCCTACAAATGCGGAAGCCCACGAGTGCTGGGGCATCCATCAGGCTCATGGCGGTGTCTCCGTGGCCAAGACAGCGTGTGCATCTGATGGGCGCTCATGTCCTTTGCCCGCCAGAACTCACTAAGGGCCATGTCTTCCCCTCCCCACAGATCCTGATCTACCACCCGGCCTTCATCAAGTATGTCTTCGACAACTGGCTGCAAGGCCACGGGCGGTACCCATCCACCGGCATCCTCTCGGTCATCTTCTCAATGCACGTCTGCGATGAGGTATGCCGCCCTCCCCCTGCCCGCCGGTCTGCTCAGAGGACGGAGCTCACCAGCCTGTGTTCCCAGGAGAGGCCAGGGAGAGGGAGGGCAGGTAGACCTAGCCTGCCTCTTCCGGAAGCTCGGGTTCCCTGTCTCTATGACAGGGCTTGCAATGTGCGCCTCCCAGGTGTTTTAGGGAGTCACGGTGCTCTATGAGAACGTTCTCAGGAGCAAGAGTTCTGGCATGTTGTGTGAGTGCCCACGACCATGGTGGTAGAAGCTCAGGACTAGCAGCAGATTCAGGATGCAGGAGTTGATCCTCATAGAGGGAGTTGTCTAAAGGCCATGTTCTCAATCCCACTTGCTTCTTAGAATCATCTGTGGGTCTAAGGTCCAGCACCCAGGCCACACCCTGGCCCAGTTTTACCAGAACTAACGGGAGCCGGGCACCCAGGGGTTCCACTCTCTACCAAGGTTGAAACCAGTGATCTCAAGAAGCACACATTTCCCTTTCGATGTCCTTCGCCATCCACCACGCTGTGTTCAGGTTTCCACTGATGCTCTGACAGGCTTGCTGCCACCCCAGGGAGAGGAGCAGGAGGGCGGGTCACACAGCCCCCACTTCCTTTGTGACCCTGGGTTCAGGCAGGGCGGTCCCATGTCCCCTTGTGTCTCATTCAGCCCAGCCCCAGCCCTACCCTGCCTGGTGCCTGGTGGAAATCCCAGGAAGGGGTCAGAGGCATTGTAAGGCAGGTTCCCAGCTAAAAACATGGGTGCCCCTATCATCTCCCCACACCTCCAGCCAGCTGGTCCCAGACCTATACATGGGGTTCTGCTCGGAGTCCTTTCTTTCATCGCTCTCACCTGTTTGGCACTCATGCCCCTGCCCTGGTGTGAGCCTGTGTCTATGTCGCATTTCCTGAGAAAGCCACATGTGACATGGAGCTGTCCACTGCCCCCTCTCTGTCCCCATCCCCCCAGTCTGTCCTCCACGCTGCAGTCCAGGTAGCACATCCTCTCCCTGGAAACCCCTCCATGTGGTTCCTTCTGGTCATTTTGTACTCATTTTCCAAGACCCAACCCAAATGCCACCTCCTCTGAAGAGCTTCCTCTGACCTCTCGGGGAGCGGGGGGCCTCCCTCCTCCGTGCTGTGGGAGCTCTGAATTTAGCTCCAGTTCCAACAAGGACTGCTCAGTCAGTGACTTCATAAGTTACAAGCCCCAAGGAAGCTTATCCCAGCAGCTGCCCAGCTGGCATCAGATGAGGTCTGCCTGAACTTCAATACAGCCAGCAGGGTGCTTGGCTCCAAATAAATCCACAGTATTTGTCATGTGTGTGAGGGCGCCTGGACCACATGAGTGTCGGCCTCAGAGAAGAAAGGGATCAGCCCTGCCTCCTGCCTCATTTCAATCGTGATTCTTGGACCCATTTTCCAGATGAGGAAAGTGACACTCAAACAAGTGATTTCACATGCCCAGGGCACTATGGAGTGGCAGAGCTGGGATTTGGGGTGATCTGCTTGGCTCCAAAGCTCTGCCTTCCTTCCACTCTCCTCCATTCTGTTCCCTCCTTCTTCCCTCTGTAGCTCCTCAATCCTGGGAGAACAGGGTGCACTTGCTGCAGAGGTGAGACCCAGGCCCCGCAGGCCGCCCACATGCAGTAATCCCTCAGGGCGCCTTCTGACATTGGACTTGAGTTTTACTTAACTTGCATTTGCTTCACCAAGCCTCTGACAGTTGCAGGAATCTAGAGAAGGGTTAATGAAGGGTAATCTGAGTCCTTGGGAATGCTGTTTGTGGTCCTGCAGGATTCCAGGAATGCAGGCAGGCTTTCTTTCTCAGAGGCACCTCCAGCAGCCCTGCTGTCTAGTTCTCACCTGTGCTCTGCCCCCACAGGTGGACTTGTACGGCTTCGGGGCAGACAGCAGAGGGAACTGGCACCACTACTGGGAGAACAACCCGTCCGCGGGCGCTTTTCGCAAGACGGGGGTGCACGATGCAGACTTTGAGTCTAACGTGACTGCCACCTTGGCCTCCATCAATAAAATCCGGATCTTCAAGGGGAGATGACGCAGTGAAGGGTTGAGGATCGACGCACCATCACGCCTCTGTGTTTCCAGCCCAGCACCTTGCCGGAGCCATTCCACCCCGGAGCTTGGAGGGCCAGCCTCAGCTATGTGCCTGGGCACCACCCGCAGCCTCTTGCACCCAGCCGTTGGCAGCATCTACTCAGCAAGGTCACTGAGCTCTGCCTGCATGGCAGAGCACATCTCAGAACCTGTCTTAGGTGGGGACAATGTCCCCCCACTGCTGCCCCAGAGCTGGGGAGACGCTGGGAAAGGTTCAACCTCCACACACTAAAATTACTTTGGCTCCTGGGGTGGGTTTGGGGAACACACGTGGAAGACACCCGTATTCTGAGAGACAGGATGGTTTTCCAAGGAAGGTGGGCAGAGAGACGAGTGGCAGTTACCTCTAGCACAGAGACATGCCGGGCGGTGTTGGCACTGGGGGCGAGATGCTGCCCTTCTTTGCACGAAGCCTGCCCTTGCTTGGCATGATAACCCTGTCATCTTCTTCCCAAAGCTCATTTATGAGCCACCAGAGCCTCCTACCCCAAAGATTTTCACAGAAACTTAAGGCCAGGTGCCATGGCTCACACCTGTAATCCCAGCATTTTGGGAGGCCAAGGTGGGAGGATTGCTTGAGTGCAGGAGTTCAAGACCAGCCTGGGCAACATCGTGAGGGTTCTGTCTCTACAAAAATAAAAGATTAAACAAAAAATAGCCAGGCATTGTGGTACACACTTATAGCCCCAGCTACTAGGGAGATTGAGGAGGGAGGATCTCTTGTGTCTAGGAGTTCAAGGCTGCAGTAAGCTGTGGTCACACCATTGCACTCCAGCCTGGGCAACAAAGTGAGACCCTGCCTCTGAAAAACAAGAGAAAGAAAAAGTAACAACGTGGCGCGTGTTTCTGCCTCCTGCAGATGCCTCTTCTTACACAGATGTTCCTCTGAGTAGTCAGTCTCATGGTTTAATCGTGGCGAGAGCGAATCTGACCACTCCCATGTGCCTTTGTATTTGGGGAAGAAACACGTACATTGGCTGAAATGAGGCAAAAGCTCCCACTTGGGAAAAGGGACCTGCACTGGCGGCCACACTTGCTCTGTAGCTGGGATCATCTTTTCTGGTTTCCTGAGCCAGCACCTGAATTGGAACAGAGCTCTGAGGATACGCAGCGCCACCCAGGAGCACGTCGGAATGGAATGTACATTCTCATTCTCAGACTGTTCAGTATGGTGCCCGTAACCTCCAAGGCCACACAGGAGGCCTCCAGCAGCATTTTCCCTGAGGACCTGAGCTCGAGTCCCTGCTGGCCATCTTGGGGCTGTCACTGGGGTCTGAGCCAGGTACATCCCAGGAATTGTGACTGGCTCATACCTCATCTTCTCATTCCCCGGCTACTCTCTTTTCCTCATTAGCCTTCCTGATTATTTATTGATTTTTTTTAAATTCAACTGACATTGTTTCACCCTGGCTCTGCTGGTGGTGCCGGTGTTTTAGTGAAGTTTGCCTCACCCAGTAGCTGGGAAATCGGGGAGCTAAGGGAGTTTTGTGGGAGTCCACGGACTAGGGATATAGGGGCATCTAGGGTTTGGATGGTTTGCGGAATGTTCGCAGCATCTTCGTGTTCTCACCCAACCTTCCTTCTTCCTTGTCGTGGACCTGGATACATTCTCAGGCTCGGAGTCTCCAAAACTCCATGAAACCTCACTGCTGCTGGGTGGAGAGTGGAGAGCCACAGGCATGCAGGGACAGTGATGGCTGGCTCCCGTTACTAATGTTTAAGCAGAAAAACCACTTTTCTGGCTGAAAATATCTCTGAAAAGGCCGCTGCTGCTTTGAGGGGGCATGACCTTTCCCCGGTGATGTGAAGGAGGCAGGGGGCCTGTGCTCCCAGGCTCGGAGGAGCCCCCTCTGCACACTGGGAGGGAGGAGCTTGAGGGTATCAGTCGTGGGTCACAGGCGGCTTCAGGCCATTCACAGGAGTCCCTGGAATTTGCAGGCCAAGTTTGTTTTTTTCCCCTGAATCTCTTGATATGAGCGTTTTTCTGGAGAGAGGTTCCATAGCTTTTATTAGGTTCTCAAAGGTTCAGAATGTGGAGTGTGTTAGAAAAACAAAAAACCTGTTTCAGCTTTAAAATCCTCCAAACTTTAAGACTATTTTTTTCTGAGAAAGGCTGGTAAGTTGCTGAGTCATCATTCAGAACATGCATCCTTGAAGGGCAGAGCTCACAGCCATACATGACGTGAAGAACTCAGCAGACGTTTGTTGAGTGGCAGAGTAACCCAGGGATGGACTCCAGAAATCAGACACTGATAGAGAGCGATTCCGTCTCCTGAACCCTTCCAGCAAACCTCTGAAAACAAGTCAAAGGAAACCAAAAGCTGAGTCTGTATAGGGACGACAGGCTCAGGCTGAGCAACTGACCTCTGGGTTTTGCTGTGTAACAACTGTTTGCTCAAAATGAAGATGTGTCTGTGTCTGAGCCAGACGCTGCCTGGGTCAGTCATGTGGTCTCCATCTGTTCATCCTCCCTCCCACTAGGATGGTCAAGCTGTGAGATCTCTTCCAGCCTCCAAACCCAGCTCTCCCATTTTACTGATGAGAAAATCAAGGCCACATTGCAGCCGGGTGGGGGGTGGAGGGTGACAGGCACAGACGACAGTAATTGTTGACTCTAGTTACTGATGTTTCGTCAGAAAACAGTTTTCCTGTTGAGCACATTTGCTAAAAGGCTGCTGCTATACTGGGAGGCATGGGGCCTTTTCCTGGTGGAGTGTGAAAGAGGAAGTGACGGGCAGTCGTGAACTGTCTGGGACAGATAGCGCAAGTCAGAGTTTGAGCAAAAGCAGGTTGTTACTGGCGCTATGTTTAAGTTGTCTGGAGGTGGGCTTTCCCCGTGAGTCTCCGTTCAGCATCTCAAAGAAGTGTGACCAGAATGGGGTGCCTGACTCTCCCGTGCTAGCCGCAGGCTGCCAAGGCAGCCTCGTCTCTGCCTTTTCACACCCTCCAGTGCAGGAGAACGCATTTCTCTTTCCCATAGCCCAGCAGACCTCTCTTTCGTTTCATTGGCTTAGCATTGGGCACTTAATGGAATAAAAACAAGTTGTTGCGGCCAGGTTTAAATGCACCAGCTTGGCTTAAACCAGCTGGAACTCATACGTGGGGTGCAGGTGGCTGGGAATTAGACAAGAGTGTATGTTAGACAAAGGGCGCCATGCGTGCTGTCAGCTGGGGAACCAGGAACACCGTACTGGGCAGGCAGCGGCAGGGGGCTCCCTCGGGCCCCTGAATCCGAGCTTATGGCTCTTTCTTCTCCAAGCAGAGTTCCTTGGAGACCAGCCCTGAACTCAGGCAGGAAGAAGAGGGGTCCCTGAGCTCGGGCAGGGAGCAGAGGGGTCCCTGAGCTCGGGCAGGGAGCAGAGGGGTCCCTGAGCTCGGGCAGGGAGCAGAGGGGTCCCTGAGCTCGGGCAGGGAGCAGAGGGGTCCCTGAGCTCGGGCAGGGAGCAGAGGGGTCCCTGCCTGCAGCACCCAGAGCTGAACCTGAAGCTCCAAAGACGGGCTGATGAGCCAGCCATGAGGTCTCCCCAGTGAGTCAGGGTGATGATTTGCTATCGCTGGAGCTACATGCATTGCCCCTCCCCTCAGCCACTTTTTAGGGGAGAAAGGAGGGCAGATTTGTATCCTCTGGCTCTGCAGGGATTCTGGGCTGGAAGAAAGTTCATAAGCAGATGAATCCCTTTTAAAACTCTGGCTTTTCCAAGCATCATCAGCAAAGCATTTAGCTAGGCTTAGAGAGGAAAGCCAGGTATGAGGAAATAGAACGTAAAATAGGAAAAAAAAAAAAAAAAGGTGGAAAGGGCAGTTAAGATCTGGGTGGTCCTTTAGGGAAAGGGCTGGTTGAGAGGCTCAGATGGAATCCTATTCTCTCCTGTGGCCAGAAGGCGGTGCTAGAAGCTGGTCCTACCTGGATGTGACTCTGGTCTCTTGGCAAAGGTGGACTCAAACCACAGAGAACATTTAGTATGGGAATGTTTGCTTTTAAGTAGTCTGAAAACAAGTGAAAGGGAAACCAAAAGAACTCACTGTCCCTCACCTGGCTAGGATCAAAAAGACTGTGCAGGGAAGCCCAAGCTCCGAGGGGCCATGGTCCAGCTAAAGGTGACGGGACACCAGCCATGTGCCATCAGGAACCAGAACCTGTCCTCGCCCCTAGAAAGAGCCCCGGGGGGTATCATTATATCCATCGTGGACATCTGGTTTGCAGCAAATGTGGCTCCATGCCACCAGGATCATCCTGCCCTGTGGACTGGGCTAGCCAGTTTTGAGACGGAGTCCACCTCCCTCGTAGCGTTTGTCGTAAAAACACCAGCTCCTGCACCCCTGGGGTGCTACCTGACACCTGTGCAAAGAAAAGGAGGAAGACTTCCAAGAAAGGGCAGAGACAGGCAAGGCAGCATCTCACAGCTTGTCAGCATCAGGGCTGTACCGACTGTTTTTTCTCAACAAAAGAGCACTGAATTTCCTAGGGGCCATGAGCCGCCTTTACACCTCCTGTTCTCCCTCCCAGCCCATCAGGTGACCACATCACCCAGCCTCTTCAGTCAGCTTCTTCCTAGTACAAAACTGCCATCGGTTGCCCGTCCTGAGCTGTGGGACGTCAGCTTTAACCCTAGCCTCTGTCAGCATCTCCCCCTCCAGCCCCCTGCCCCTTAGGGTGATCGTGGGTTCCCCCCCCCCGCTTCCTCCTGCACAGTCACTTCCCTTCACTGAATTCCCCTCAGAGCCAAAGTTTTTAGCACTTTTTCTTCTGTGCAGTCTTGTGTGTGTGGCTGTTGGTGTTTTAAAGTTGCTTTTTATTCTCCCCCACCGCCCCGCCTCTCTCCTTGTCGTTGCGAAGCTGCGCACTGGTTGGGATGCATTCGAATGACGTTAGCAAGATCCTGCTTTCCTCAACCCCCGCTCTGTTTTATTTATTGTTGAATATTTCCAATGATCCAAATCAAAGGAATAAAAGGAAGAGCTATTTTATTGTTTGGGTGTGTTTGCTGTTTTTCTACAAGGGTCATGGATTTGCGCTGCCTTCAGCACTCCAGCTCAGAGGGCCTCACTACTGAATGCCCAGAATTCAGGAGACGGAGCAGAGCCCTAGTGTAGGCCTTGGAGAGACCTCTTCTCAAGCCCAGGAGTGCCGTTCCCTGCTGTGTGACGGGCCTAAGGTCTCTGAACCTCAGCTGCCTGCCTCCTGGGTCAAATGGGCATGACAACACTGACCGTCGGAAGGATGTGAGACTAAAAACAAAAGCTAACACCTGTAATCACAGCACTTTGGGAGGCCGAGGCGGGTGAATCACAGTCAGGAGATCGAGACCATCTGGCTAACGCAGTGAAACTCCGACTACTAAAAATACAAAAATTAGCTGGGCATGGTGGTGCGCGCCTGTAGTCCCAGATACTCGGGAGGCTGAGGCAGGAGAATCGCTTGAATCCAGGAGGCGGAGTTTGCAGTGAGCCAAAATCTCACCACTGCACTCCAGCCTGGGCGACAGAACGTATCAAAATAAATAAATAAATAAATAAGTGTCTTAAAAGGCCCAGCAGATGTGCACCAGCTGCTTGAACGTTTGCTGAGTGAATTCGCCCTGGTCAGGGCCTGATGTCTGCCTTCCCCGAACAGAGGAGACAGACCTCTGTTCCCTCTGTGTTCCTGACAGAGATAGGCATACCCAGAAATGGACATGAGTCTGGTCCAAAGTTGACACTAATCTCCCTTTTAAAAACTACATGCGGAAACCCAATGTTGGGAGCCTGTAATATAAAATCAGTACGAACAGTAACCAGGCCTCCCGGTTTGTATGGCACACGGCATCTCCCTGGGCATGATCTTCAACTCTGGGAACAGCCCGGCGGGCTGGTGCATGGCTGAGGGCAGAGGTGGGTTCACAGCACGGCGCCTCTCCAGTCCCAGGCCTCCTGTCTGCCCTGCTGCCTGCCCGTTACTCTGTGCTTAGCAAAGACGTTTCCTGAGTTATCTGAGACACTGGCTATGGGGATCTTCTGAGGGCAGCCCCCAGAGAAAGGATGGGGCAGAGATTCAGCCGGGGTCCCACCTACTAGCTGTGTGAGTCTGAGCAAGTGACTTCACCTCTCTGGTCTCCTGATGGATGAATTTGGGATGATATACCTATATCTAAATACACGTACAGGATTGGTACATCAGACACGGGAGCGGAGAAGAAGCTGTCTGCAAAACTGAGATGAATGGCAAGGCTCTACTGGGGATCCCCGTCTGTTTCCCTCCCCCACTTCCCCCCTCCCCCATCCCGCATCCCCCATGCTGCTGTCCTGCTCCTGCCCCTGCCACGGGCCTTCATGCTGCCCTGTATCTTCCCCACGTTGTTTCCTCAACTGTAGAGTTCCCTTTCCTCCTTGCCCCATCATTTCTCTGTCCTCTCCCTACAGGACCCTGCCGCCACCTGGCGTTAACACGCTCTGCCACCGCTCGGTTCTATTGGAGACAAAGCCTCCCCCAAATTCGCTCCTGGTTGGCCTCACATTACACCTGCAATGTGGACCAGCAGCCATGAGGTGGCGCTATGCTGCAGTAGGCCCCGCCGCCCACTTTTTCAGGGCAGCTCTGCAGGGTTCTGGTGCCCGGCGCTCCTCACACCCTGGTCTCAGGCCAGAGCCCGCCAGGGAAATCAATCGTCAGTGTCCTCCTTGGAGAGCCCCGAAGGGCTAAAGGCTTCCTCCAGGGCGCCCCGGCACCTGCCTGGATGCTGCGACCACGGCCAAGGCCCATCTGCATCCCACCCCTCCCCCAAATGCACATCCTCCCAAGATTTGGCCCCCAGCCCTGGGAGTCCTGGGAATACCCCCGAGGCTGCTCCAAACGCAGGCTTGGCCGTCAACAAAAAGTGACGGGAGTAAAAAGAAGTTCCCAAGTGGGACTTTCCGATTTCCTCTTCACTCTCCCAGGATGTGTAATGTGCGCCGGGATTGGAGGGAGAGTGAGGCCACCCTGTTGGCTCCTTCTCTAGATTCAGTCACGGCTAGCGTTTCCCGTTCATGCCCCGTCGTTTTTCTTTTCTCTCTAGTTGCCGATGGCCCAGTGACCGGGGGTGAGCCTGAGGCCGCCGCTTTGCCCCTGACTGTGAGTGAGCACCTCCCTGCCCCACCTGACCAGTGTCACCCTGCAGGGTATGGGCTGGGAGAGGGTGAGAGGGCCCTGTCCTCCAGCATCCAGTCATGGGGGCCTCCCCGCTTGTCCTCCCACTGCCTTTGGCAAGTAGTTTATTCACACAGGATTTACTAAATGCCATAAAAGGAAATTTGTGTACCCTCAGCGGCTCCTCCTCACTAGGGGACAGAGGTCATCTGAGGCAAGCCAGGAGACCCATGTCCTAGGAGACCTGGAGAGGAAATGCCTACTGATTCTCCAGACCTTCCACGTCTGTGGGGGAGGGGCCAGTCTCCGCTGCTTCAGTTGCTTCATTCAAGAACTCTGGAGGTCAGGTTCAAATGCCTGCAGAATACCCCCTGATGACATTCCCTGAACAAGTGATGGTAACAATGTATTCCTCTGCCCAGCCCTCCCTCCCTCTGATGCCTGCCCTGGGACTGTCCATTCCTGGAGAACAAGGCAAAGCCTTGTGCACTTATCAGATTCAAAGCCCTCCTCGTCATTTTCAGCTGAAACTTGAGGTCCTCGGTGTCCATGAATTCCAGGTTTCCTGTTTCTCAGAGATGCCGGCTGTTAGTGCCCCCACGCCCCGCTATCCTGTGAGCACTTGACTCCAATCCTACTGCTGTAGAACGAACGGTGCCCCCCATGCATATGTTGAAGCCCTAAGACACTGTTGGGGTGGTATTTGGAGATGGGGCCTTTGGGAGGTCATTAGGGTGTGAGGAAGCGATGGGGGTTCCTATGATCAGGTTATAAGGGACCCCAGAGACTTCTTTACCATGTGAGGCCTCAGTGAAAGGCAGCCATCTGCAGCCAGGAGGAGGGGCCTCCCAAGAACCCAGCCATGCTGGATCCCTGACCCCAGACTTCCTGCCTCCAGTACTGTGAGAAGATACATTTCTGTTTAAGTCACTGATCTACGGTGTTTTTTAATGGTAGCCCAAGCTGACTCACATGCCCACACTAACACTGCCACCATTTCACAGAGTGGGGGACCTCAGGCAGGCAAGTGACTTGGCCTCTTTGAGTTTCCTCCCTCAAAATATAGAAATAATAGTAATGCTTGCCCTGAGAGGTCGCTGTAAGAGGTAGACTAATGACCCATGTCTGTCAAGCAGGGGACATACACGAGCAGGTCACACATGGTGGTCAAGGAGTGAGCTGGGTGCAGGGAACCATCTCCCTCTCCCCAACTCCCTTAGACCTCGTAGAGGTGTCTCCCTAAAACCCCCGAGGATGTCAGGTCCATCCTTTTCTGGTTCCCTCGGACCTGCACCTCCTGCAGGTGGAAAAGACTCAGCTGACTGGTCAGACCCTGGGCCCTCAGCACAGCCACCGCTTAGCTCAGCACTGGAAAGCAGAGGCTTCCTGTTTTCTGGGCCCCCATGTGACTGCATGTGGCTCACCTTCCAGGCCGATAGGGCTGCCGCAAAGAGTAGGCTGTGTTTGGGTAGGAAAGTCAGTGCAATTGGATGAGATAATGAAGAGGGATATTTTGCTGCAGTTCTGAGCCACATGCTCCAATCCAGCTTCCCTCAGAACACAGTTAGCTGCAAGTGGCTGAGTCAGCCCTCCCATTAGCTCAGAGCCCATGCTGAGGGTGATGGGATTGAGGCCCTAAGACCCCAGCCACTTGGAGACCGATCTGGGCCTTCTCAGGCTATAGATCAGCCCTGGGTCTAGATGGGGCCTGCAGGGGGTTGAATGAGATGGTCCAAGGAGAACACGCAGGAGCGGAGGTTAGAAGCAGCAGCCCGGGGGCCACAGGTCTCTGGCTTCGTGGTGCCTCTGAGGCTGCCTCCTGAAGGTCACTTCAAGGAGACTGAGGCCTGGTAACGCCTGTCCCCAAAGTTGGTGAAGTGGCACCATGCATGGCCTGGGTGAGAGCAGGCTCTCTCTGGGATGGAGGTGGAAACTAGGCTGGAATGGCTTAGAGTTACAAAGCCCCATGTAAAAGTAGCAGGTAGGGCACTCCAGCGGTGTGCCAGGAGAGGGAGAGGAAGGGCCCTGCAGGGCGGCCGCGGGGTTAAAGGTCAAGGGCACATATTTGAGGAAGCATGCTTTGTCTAGCAGCAGAGACTGCTGCGGACTTCAGTGCTGCCCAGAAGCAGCCGGTGGAGAGAGGAAGATGCAGGAGACAGAAGGAGGAGTGCGGAGCAGGGTCCCCGCCCACCTCCATCACAGGAGGATGGGGAGGGGCCTGGGCGGGGACCCAGGCAGGGGCAGACAGCTTTAGTTGCATGAAGCTGAGGCCATTGCCATCTGATAGCTTTAATTTCTCCTAGAGCTGGGGAGATAAAATGCTGAGCTGAGGTGGAAGCAGGAAGAGAGAACAATTAAAGAACTTTTTTTTCCCCCGCAGGCTGTGGGCCATCAGAGCAAATGACGGTGAGGACAGGCAGCTGGAGGCTGGGATGGAGGGCTGGGTTCAAGTTAGAGAGGCCCCATCTGCACAGTCAGGCACCTTGGCTCAGCAGCTGCCTGGGTGCAGGGATGGAGGTGGGCTGCTGGCCTCCATGTGGGGGTGGAAGCTGGGTGAAAGAGGAAAGGCAGGAGAAGATTCCTGTAGGTGTCAGGACACAGGGTCTTCCCAGGAACCACCTGGGGCTGAAGGACTGCGTGACCTGGGCATGAGGAGTGCAAACAGCCGTTTCAAGATGCTGCAGTTCCCAGGGATGGAGGGGCTCAGGGAGAGACGGTTCAAGACATCCAGGGTCTCAGAGGGCAGGGGCTGCACGTGAGCTCCATGGGGACACTAGAGTCATGATAGATAAGGGCATAGGTTGGGAAAAAAACACCCTGGCCAATCTGCACAGTCCACCATGAGTGAGGGAATGAGGCAGAAGATGGTGTGTGCTGGAGACAGGAAATTCAGAGCAGCGTGGGGCAGAGAAGGGTCCTAAACACCCATGTAGGCCACAGAAGGTGCAGCCCTCACCCCAACACTGCTGTGGGAGCCAAACAAGGGAGCTGTGGGCTTGGATGTTGGCAGGGAATGGGGTTGTGGGCCCCAGGAGCCCCCAGGTTCATTGCGCTGGTCGGGTAAGAGCCTGCCCCTTTGCAGGCATGGGTGCTCCTGGGGTGCTCCTGGCATATGGGGGACCCTAGGCAGCTATCAGAACTTGCTCTTCTGAGCCCTCGGGAGGGTGTCTCTGTAGAGCCAATTGCCGTGGAAAGTGGGATGTCCTGGGGGCTTCTTCACATCCACAGATATCCAGACCCAGCTTCCAGTGGGTACTAAGCTTTCTGAGAACTCTCTCCCTCTAGGTTTTATAAGTTTGGGATGGGCTTTCCTGAAGCTATGTCCAAAATAGGGAACAATCATTTGCATAGATTCGCAGGTGGCTGGAAGATTTCTTCCCTTTGTCAGCTACCCAAAGGGAGGGTATGACTGGGTCATGGACACCCACAGCCCCCAGCAGCCAAAAACCAGGGTCCACAGACAAACCCTCTCTGCCAAGCAGGAACAGTGATTCCAGGGGCTACCGCCTCACAGGACTGTGATAAGCCAGTGTGCTTTACGTGTATGTATATTTCACTTGGCAAGCACACACTGAGGCCCACAGGGGCTGGAGATGCAGAGATGGGCAAAACAAGGTCTCTGTCACCAGAGGGTGAGAGTTAATAGGGGGACGGGCAGGCAGCCAGTCAGAGGCAACACCCATGAAAAAAAGGAGCTTGTTAATCATGGCTGTGGTTGGTTCCCATTCACATGCTGGCAACGCGGGCTGAGTGCTTTACCTACATTAAGCTCATTGAATCCTGCAACAATCTTGCCAAGAGGCACTGGTCTCTCAAGAGGGGATTTAAAGAGGAAACTGAGCCGCACTCATTGAGGTTAAGTGGCTTGCCGGGGAGTTAGGGATGTAGCCAGAACTTAAACAGCAAGGGCTGGGGTTACTGAGTTCTGGGTGAAGATAACAAGCGCGCCATACTCCCAAGGGGTGTGGGGACAGGGGACGGTGTCGTCCCAGAGCAAAGCACTTTGGGATGAGTGCCCATGGCTGGCTCCTGGCCACAGAGCTGGTCCAGCCCAATGGCCAGAAGGTTTATTCATTCAGACCTTGGCCAAGAGCGCCTGGTGATCGTGGCCACCAGAGGGCGCAACGGACCCACCTTCCAGCACGTTCTCGCAACACGGCTTTGGCTGGGACCTAGACACCAGCTGCAAATCTAAAGGCAAAAGCCACACACCCACGTGTAAGGCCAGAACCGAAAGGAACTTGATCTTACATAGGACAAGGACAACACCTTCCAGATGAAGAGATTGTATCTCTGTCATCCAGCTAAGAAAATAGATTAAGAGAAGTCTGAGTCCAGTTGGGAAACGTCACAGGCCCAAGTATGGGTGAGCGTCTGACCAGCGTCCCACGGCTTCCTGGGGCCTCACAGTGCCACCGGCTCCTGCCTGCCCAGACCTGCAGACCTTGGGGTTTCAACTTGGCCTCCCTCTCCCACCCCTTCTCGACTCTCCTGTGATTTCTCAGCTGTGTGACCAGTGGGGAAATCCTGACCTTTTGAAACTTAGTTTCTTAATCTATAAAATGCGTATAAAGTGACAGGGTATATATTAAGCATAGATGGCAGGCAGCGTTTTCTGAGTCCTTTCTGTGTGCCAGGCATTTCACACGCTTTTTCTCGTCGAATTCTCACGACAGCCCTCGTGAATGACATGGTGGTGGTGTGCTCGTGGGAGATCTGAGCCACAGAAACTGTTAGTCATTCTCCTGTAGCCACCCAGTTCACAACTGACCAACCAGGATTAAAAACCAGGTCTCATTGTGTCTCTGTCCGGACAGAAAGGCTGCAGCTACAATACTGATAAACCCCCAAATCCCAACAACCCGAAATGGAACAACAAAGGCTTCTTTATCGCTGGGTCAAAGTCTGATGGACATTGTAGTCTCCTACGTGAGCCCTGCTTGTGGCAGCTCAGGCTGCCCAGCTGTTTTCATCTTGGGGCATTGCCAGGTTCAGCTTCAGCACATGCCCTTCAAGGTCATGCACAAAGGGAGGAGGAGATCATGATGGCTTGTTGTATCCTAACTCTCCAGTGGAGTCGATACCCATCGCTTTCATTCAAGGTCTGGAGCCAGAACCAGCTACATTGTCCAATCAAGGCTGCGAGGAAACTGGGAGGTGCCAGGAGCCTCTGGAACAGTGGAGGGGCACTCACCAGCTCCTCTCATGCTTTTCCCCCATAGCACAGGCCTGGCCTTGGAGCCGTCTGGTGAGAGGCTCCTGCTGCTTCCCTTGTCAGTGCTGAGCAGACACAGGCTGACAGCTCCATTCTGCAGGCTCAGTGGGATGGACAGACCCGGGCAGACCCCGGGAAGGGTCTCCAGGGGACAGGAGCACTGGGATCAAGGCTGTTCACCCCAGTCTCAATCCCTGCCTCCTGCTGTCTGAAAGGTTGGTGTGCTGGGGAAGAGCTGCGTGTGCTCTTGGTGGCCACTGGCTCCTTCTGCAAAAGCCTGTTCCCACTGCAGATGCTCTGGGATGGCCAAGCTGTGTCTCCTGGGGAAGTAAGCTCTGTCCTCAGAGCTGCACAGGCAAAGGCTGGAGAGCTGATTTTTGGAGATGCTGTACAGCAATTTGGGCATCAGGGAAGACACAATGGAAAGAGAGCAGGTTCTGCTCATTAATCCAGGCCATTCGTTGTCTTGCAGAGAGGTGGCTGCTTCCCTACACTGGCTTCTGGTGCCTCCGTTTCCTAATCTGTCCATTAGAGGGCTTGGAAGAAATCGATCAGTCTTACTTTTTTTTTTTTTTTTTTGTCTAATTGTTCACTTCTCAGCATAGTTACAAAGAAGTTCACTGAGGGTAGAAAATGTTGTTCATTTTCCCCTTCTGAATATCCAGCACTTAACACAATGCCAGGTACATAGTAGGTGTGCAAGTTAAAATCCTGTTGATTGACTAGCAGACCTTTTGGAGTTTCTTCTATCTACATAGAACGAAAACTGACATTTGATGAGTATTTCACATATTCCAGCCCATTCTTGGTGTTTGCACGAGGTCACACATCTGCTTTTCACTTGACCCTGGGGACAGGGACCCTCCCTGACATGCATGTTTTGCAGAAGAGAAAATAGTCCTATGAGAGGTGGACCACCTTGCCCAGGGCCCATGGTTGAGCAGCCGTCACCCTGAATGTGAACCTGGCAGTCAGGCTCAAAGCCTGCATTCCAAACCATACCCTTGCAGCGTCTCTGAAACAGCCATTGCAAACGCCCTCAAGACACCTGATGCTGTGTTAGCCCAGCAGAGATAGAGCTCCTGGAGAAAATGTATTCACACTCCATCCCCCTCAAGATCGTAGGGACGGGGACTTTCCGCTTTGCTCCAGAGGCATCTCAGAGGTGGCCCCAGTCAGCTGGCTGGTCACCAAGGAGCCAGCCCTGTCCAGGGAATACCAGGGGATGCCAGAGGCTTATTTTGGCCAAGAGCACTGAGCAGCCGCAGGCAGAAGTGTTGCAGGTAACAGTGTGAGTGCTCATGCAGCTCAGAGAAGACAGTGTGGTCACACCAAGCTGGGTGCTGAGAGTACAATAGGAGTTCCGTGTGGTCACACCAAGCTGGGTGCTGAGGGTACAATAGGAGTTTACCAAAAAGAGAAAATGAGGGGAATGGTCAGGAGCCCTCCAATGACTTCCAGGACAGCCCTCTGTCCTTGTTTGCCTTTTTTTTTTTTTTTTTTTTTGCCAATCAATGAGAGCTTGTAAGGTTGCTGAGGTTGGTTGGCCTTGAACTCTTGGCCTCGCCTTCGCAAGTGCCACGACATCCGGCCGGAGCCACTTTGGGCCCCCGCCTTTTTCTTATCTGATTTCTTCTCAAGCACTTTGCAGGTCCGCAGCCACAACCCTGCACTCCCCAAGACTCCATCCTTGGCCCACTTCTACAGCCCACAGTCACATCACACTGCTCCTGGCCGTGGGTGCCACAGCTCCCCACTTTCCTCTCTTTCCTCACTTGAGTCCCCACATCTGTAATCTTCTGAATAGCATCCCTTAATTGTCTAACAGCCCTCAGCAGCCACAGGCCCACGCCACTATCCTTGTTTCCCTGCTCCCTCCCTTCTCCATGTGTCTCTGTTACGGAAACACTGGCATCCTAGTATGCCAGGCAGAGGCCAGCTCACTATCCTGGGTGCTCCCCTCTGTCTCATCCTCAATGGCTGTCCCACCGCCAAACTCTATCTGTTCTCCTTCTGTAATCTCTTTTGCTCAAACCCAGTCTTCTCCCCAACCCCCTTCCCTCAGCTCTAGTTTAGGTTCTTATCGTCCAATGAGATGATATCAAGAATCTACTACCTACAAATTCCCTTTTTTGCTACTTATCTTACAATGTTTCAATCCATTCTCTACACGGTGTACAAATGACTCTATCTGAAAACCAAATCTGATTGTATCCGTCAGCTATTTGCCATGGCAATACTGTGTAACAAACTGAGACTAGTTACCTGAAAAGGCTCTGTTCCAGGGGTTCACTCACTTGCACTCACCTTCAACCTGCAGGGGCATCCGCATCTTGTCTACTCATCACTCTTGGCTCAGAACATCCACAGAAGCCAGCAGCACAAGGAGGCAAGTCCCACTGCTAAAGCACATTTAAGCCTTTGTGTTACGTCCTCTAAAATCAGAAGAGCTGAAGAAAATCACATGATGAGACAGATGAAAGATAACCACCCCTTCTCTGACCTTCCTCCCATCGAGAGTGTTCCTGCAGATTCCCTTGAATCTGCACAAGCTCCTTTGACTCCTTCAAATGGCAGATTTGCCTAATACAAAATGGCAGCGAGGCCTATGTCAGTTACAGGTTCAGGCCTTAAGAGTCTGGAAGCTTCTACCTTCTGTTTCTGGGGACACTTACTCTTGAGAGCTAGCCGTGACAGTGCAAGGAAGCTCCAGCAGCCCCATGGAGAGGGCCTTATCGACAGGAATCAAGGCCAATGCCAACTCACCAAACGTGCAAGGTGTCATGTTGGAAGAGTATTCTCCAGTCCCTCTGACTGCGATCATGTGAAACAGACATGAGTCACACCCACCAACACCTATCCTCATTGCAAATTTGTGAGCTGGGTAAATTAGTTTTCTAGTTTGGTTTGGTTTGTTCTTTCTTTGAGCTCCTAAGGTTTGGAGTAGTTTTTTTTTTTTTTTTTGAGACGGAGTTTCGCTCTTCTTACCCAGTCTGGAGTGCAATGGCACGATCTCGGCTCACCGCAACCTCCGCCTTCTGGGTTCAGGCAATTCTCCTGCCTCAGTCTCCTGAGTAGCTGGGATTACAGGCATGCGCCACCATGCCCAGCTAATTTTTTATATTTTTTTTAGTAGAGACGGGGTTTCACCTTGTTGACCAGGATGGTCTCGATCTCTTGACCTCATGATCCACCCACCTCGGCCTCCCAAAGTGCTGGGATTACAGACTTGAGCCACCGCGCCCGGCTGGAGTAGTTTGTTACGTAGCAATGGATATCTAGAAAAGATAGCTAAGCCCAATGTCAGTGATGAGGAAAGACTCTCTTTGCACTAAAGCTGTACCCCATTACAAGGGAGCAAAACACTGGGGCCCCTCATTTAACTTACTGCATGACTGTGTGGTTCATATGCCGAAACTTGTACTGGCTTCTCCATCAAGCTAAGGACCAAGACTTGCACACTCTTGGTGGGAATGTGAATTAGGAGAGCCACTATGGAAAATAGTAAGACAGTTCCTCAAAAAATCAAAAACAGAACTACCATATGATCCAGCAATTCCACTACTGCATATATATCCAAAAGCAGTGAACATATTTCAGGATCTCACAGAGATATCTGCACTGCCATATCTATTTCCGCACTGTTCACAGAAGCCAAGATAAGGAATCAACTGAAGTGTCCATTGATGGGTGAACATGCAGAGAAAATGCGGTACATATTCAAAATGGAATACCAGTCAGCCTTTAAAAAGAAGGACTCGTGTAACTTCTTACAATATGGACAAACCCTAGAGGATATCATGGTAAGTGAAATAAGCCAGCCACAGAAAAACAAATACCAAGTGATCTCACTCACATGTAGAATCTAAAAGAGTTGAATTCATAGAAGCAGAGAGTAGAATGGTTGTTAGAAACTAGGGGTGAGGTTGAATAGGGATGTTGGTCAAAAGATACTGTGACATGGTAGAAAGCCCCATAAACCTGCATATCTCAACCATACCTCGAAACTGTGCTCTATAAGCCAAATGTGAATAAGTAATTAAGGACTGTGATCCCCACCCTACCCAGACAATGTGTAAACAAATGCTCATCTTGACTTTTGTGAACCACTTAAGTAACAATCAGAATGTCAAATAGTCCCCTGGCCCTCAGAATGTCCAGAGCCCCTCACCCTCATCTCTGCCCAGAAGGTGATTTACAGAATCCAGTAGCCCTTGGAATGTCTGAAGCCCCTCACCCCCCCGCCCCTCACCCCCACTCCCAAGGTGGTTTTACGGGTATAAAACCCTCCTTTCGGGGCCACGGGTTGGAGAGACGCGAGTCCTCCATGGCCGCTGGCAATAAAGACCCTGCAATTTGGCATACTTTTGTCTTGGTATTGACTTTCTGTACATGCTCCATTATAACAATACAAAATTTTAGTTGAATAGAATAAATTAGTTTACAAGATCTGTTGTACAATATGCTGACTATAGTTAATAACATTGTATTGTTAAAAATTGCTAAGAGAATTTAATTTTTCTCACCAAAAAAGGTTTTCTCACCACACACAAAAAGATATGAGGTAATGCATATGTTAATATGTGTTTATATATAAATACAATAAAAGTATATACATATATTTATGCAGCAATATAATAAAAGTATACAAATATACACATAGTTTTGTCAAATACAAAAACATGTTTAAAAGATGATAGCCTGGGGATGAATACCAAGTGTGGGTGAAGGGGAGGAAAGCAGCAAAGCACACTGCCATGTGTGTACCTATGCAACTATCTTGCTCGTTCTGCACATGTACCCCCAAACCTATAATGCAATAAAAATAAATAAATAAATAAATAAATAAATAAATAAATAAATAAAGATGATAAGGGATTTCTTCTCAAAGCATTTCATTCGTTCAACAAATATTTATTGATTGTATACAAGGTTCTATTTTAAGGTTGGCAATATGGTGGTGACAAAACAGACACAAATCCTGCCCTTTGAAGCTTACATTTCAATGGAATTCATCTGTCTTCCATACATGTATTAAAGGACAGTGGCATGGGTGCGACATACAGGCTCTGCAGCAGATCCCTTGTCCGTCCTGGTGTCTTTTCTTAGACCTCATACTCTTAGCTACAAAATAAGGAAACGTATCCAAGGGATATTTAAAGGGTTAATTACAAGCAATGTGTGTGGGCTTAGTAGGTATACAAGAATTTGCTTATCTTTATAGACATCACTTTCTTGGCTAACCCTGAGGAAATAGTAAATCCAAACTCCAAAGAGAGCCAGGAACTGGTTCCAGCCAATCTTCCTCCTCACCACCTTGCACAGGCCTCATCAGCAATGTGACAGTCCCTGAGAGCTCACGTTGCACTACACCTCTAGGACTCAGTGTGTGCTATCAGCGTTTCCTAAAGTGCTCTTCTCATTCTCCTTGCCTTGGCCAACCTTATGATAGGAGACTCGATGTTATTTCCTCAAGGAAGCCTTCCCTGATTTTCCCATAACAGCCCAGAGGTCTTCTAAAGGCTCCCAAGCTGCCTCATCACATGGCTAGAGTCATCTCTGTACTCATTCATCTCTAACCTTAGCCTAGGGACCCTGAAGACCAGGACCCAGTTTGTATTTGGCATGATGTCCTCAGAGCCTGGCATGTGCCTGGACCAGAAGGGATACTCGAGCCACAGGAGCTGTAAATATCCAGTGAGCACCTGCTCCACCAAGCACTGAGCTGGGGGCTTCTAGGAACCACCTCTATCTCCATGGCAACTAAGAACACTGCTTGTCTCATCCTACGATGAGGCCGTGATGGAGCAAGCCTACAGGCAGCAGGCGTTCAGCATTACATAGGGAGAAGGATGTGTGCCGAGATGTCCCCAGACCCTTCCCATCTCAGTCCGGCCAGACTCCATCACTGCTCAGTTGCTTAAGCCACGGGGACTCACCTTGAGTCCACTTACTCTCACCAACCCCCAACCTTCAATCCATCCCTCTGATCTATGAGATCATCCTCCACAGGATGCCATTTGATCTTCTCCCAGGGTTCCAGCCCATTGTAGTCTCCTGTCTTATCTGTCCTGTGCCAGCACGTGAGGGTCTCAGTGCCTTGCCTTGGTGCATAGTAGGCTCTCCGTGGATATCTGTTCCTTCCCTTCAGTGATGGACATAGGAACACATGGAACTCAGAGGGTTGTCGTGAGGATGAAGCGAAGAACGGATGCAAATCCGGTGCTTGGTCCACGGCGAGCACTGAATGTGGTGTTGTCAGAGGTGGCCGTGGCAGCAGTGATATTGTTCATGAAATGACAGATGAAAAGAACAAGACTCAGAAGGTTCAATAGCTGCCCAAGTTCACCCAGCCAGTGTGTGGTAGGGCTCTGAGTAGGGCCACATCTGCATGATCTCAAAGCCCAGGTGTCCTCCAGTGGCATAGGGGAACTCCGGCACAAGCGGAGGACGAAGGTATAGCTTGCATCTTCTCCTTCTTTCTGAAGCCCACATGTGACCGGACTTGGCAATCCAGGATAGTGGGATGCCACAGAGGTTGCCAAGCATTTCATTCCCCCAACAGAAGAGGCAGAGGAGGACATGGGCTGTGTGCTTCCTGATCTGGGCCTGGTGGAGGCAGCAGCATTCGGGTGATCTCAACTCTGGCCTGTGTGAATGGACTGGACGGACACGAGACCATTGGCTTGAGGACAGTGGACGGGAGGCTGGAGAGCTGTCAGCTAAGAAGGGGACGTGCCTCCTGCAACCAGCAACCCTCTCCCTTCACATGAGTGTGTCAGTCTTGGCTGCAGCATCTGGGGTAGATGACAGTTGGTTTGGCCCTTACATGAGGATTCAGATGCCCCTCAAGGACCTGGGGATAGTGACTATATCTATTCATTCCACCCGAGTTCACTGATCTCAGCACTGTGTCAGCTGCCAGAGGGTGTTACTGCCCTGATAACACCCTTGCATTCTCCCAGTGGAGATGGCCAAACCAGCCACCAGAAGACACTGTGACAAGTGACCAAATAGAACCCAGGGCCTGAGCTTGCCTAGGGAAGTCATGGAGGACTTCCAGGAGAAAGAGGCCATTTTGCTGAGACATAAAGGATAAGGGTTAGCCAAGCAAGGAAGAGGGAATGGGGTGTGCCAGGCAGAGGGAAGAGCACTGTGAAGTGAGAGCAGGGCACGGTCACGAGGCAGATGATATCATTCCAGTGACCTTCCGGACAAGGGAAGCAGTGGCAAGAGATGGGAGCAGGGGTGCAGGATACAGGTCTTTGTGTCTTCTAGGAAAAATAGGCTTTATCCCAAGAAAACTGGGGGCCACCAAAGGATGTAGAGTGAGGCCGACAGGGAAATCTTAAGAGCCATCACGAAGAAAAACCTTAGCGTGGTAGCTGAATGTGTATTTCAATAACTTACATATTTAAAAAGTGTAGTCACATTCTTGCTCTGAGCTGAGCCACACCCCATGAGGAGCAACTAAGCCAACATGGGCTCTGGCAGTGAAGTATCTGTCCTGAGACCACCCAGAGGCCTGGGACTAGGGACCCCAGTTGCAACGTCCAACTTCTACTCCCATACTCTCCAGTCTGACTCATATTGGGATTAAGGGAAGGGCCATGTGTCTCCCCAGATGGCCTGGAGATCCCACAAAACCGGGACCACCCTGAATCCCCAGAGGCGAGGGGAGAGCCTGGTTCAGGCCCATAGCATGTGTGAGGAATTGAACTGGTTTGGACTGAATCAATTTATACTAGAAAGGCCTGGCCGGGCGTGGTCACTCATGCCTATAATCCCAGCACTTTGGGAGGCCAAGGCAGGTGGATCATTTGAGGTCAGGAGTTTGAGACCAGCCTGGCTAACATGATGAAACCCTGTCTCAATTGAAAATACAAAAATTAGCTGGGCATGGTGGTATATGGCTGTAATCCCAGCTACTCGGGAGGCTGAGGCAGGAGAATCACTTGAATCTGGGAGGCAGAGGTTGTGGTGAACTGAGATTGATCCACTGCACTCCAGCCTGGGTGACAGAGTGAGACCCTGTCACAAAAAAAAAAAAAAAAAAAAAAAAAAGGAAGAAAAAAAAGAAAATGAAAAGAAATGAAAAATATAAAGAAAAAGAAAAGAAACAAAAACCCAAGTTCAAGTTCAGGTGTTACCTGCACCCTTAGGCCCAATGCCCCCAGGTAGGAAGTAGGCACCCGGTCACTCCGAGGGCAGCAGCTCTTTGCTCAAAGGAGGGCCAGTCTGTGATGCTTCACTGCTAGCCACCTGGGTGTCCCCAAAGACTCCAAAATCTCCAGAAATTCTAACTGGAATCTCTTACCAAAATACAAGGCCATTCCACTTTCTCTGCGAAAAAATAAAGAGAAAGAAACAGAGAGAGAGAGAGAGAGAAAGAGAAGGAGAGAAAAGAGAAGGGGAGAGAAAAGGAGAGAAGAGAAGGGAAGTGGGTGGGACGAAAAAGATGGAGGGAGGGAGAGATAAGAACCAGGTAGATGGTTTCTTCTTCCCCCTCCTCATATAGCCAGGTGTATTTTACCCTAGTTGCAATCAAAGAGGGTGATCCATTTTTTTGGATATATTTATTGGCTTGTTATTCTGTAACCATTACTCTCCATATTGAAACATTTCCCAATCCCCACTTTAACAGTAGTGAGCACCTCTATCAAGGAGATACACCTGATTTAGCATCCACTGTGCACTACACGTGGGAATGCAGAGAGAAGCCCTTGGTCCTGGCAGTCAGGGAGTGGGATGGTTGGTGGGTGCTTAATGGGCAAAGACTATAATTAAATGAACAAGCCTGATAGGAAGGGGGTGGGGTGCCTCAGGGACTCAGAAGTCACCTCTCGCTGCTAGAGGAAGCTCAGGCTGAAGGAAAGAGACAGAAGGGCTGGACAAGACGGGAAGATAGCAGTAGTCAGCAAAGTGAAGAGGTCGGAGAAGGATGTCCAGGCAGGCTGAAAAACACATGCAAAGTCCTTTTGCTCCTTTGTTTCCTCATTTTTAAGGTAAAAATGACCGACCTCCAGAAAAAATTATAAAATGCATGTAAATGTTTTGGGAGGCTGAAGCAGGAGGATCACTTGAGCCCAGGAGGCTGAGGCTGCAGTGAGCCATGATCATGCCACTGCACTCCAGCCTGGATGACAAAGTGAAACTCTGTCTCAAAAAAAGAAAAAGAAAGAAAGGCAAGAAAGAGAGAGAGAGCGAGAGAGAGAGAGACAGAGAGAGAGAGAGAGAGAGAGGGAGGTAGAGAGGGAGGGAGGGAAGGAGGGAGGATGGAAAGAAGGAAGGAAGGGAAGGAGGGAGGATGGAAAGAAGGAAGGAAGGAAAGAAGGAAGGAAGGAAAGAAAGGGCATGTAAAGCTCTTAGCACGGTTGCTGGAACATAGCTAGTGTCCTAAATAAATAAATAATGAACAGTATGTAAGGCAATACGAAAGCTACTACTACACACAGTTTTTTAATTATTTCCAACTAGTATTATAAATAATATTTTTAAAAAGGCAACCTACAGAATGGAAGAAAATATTTACAAATCATAAACTTAATAAGGGTCAATATCCTGAATGCATAGAGAACTCTTGCAACTCAACCACAAAAAGCCAATTCAAATGGACAAAGTGTGTGAATAGATATTTCACCAGAAAAGATATATAAATGGATGATAAGCAGTTGAAACGATGTTCAACATTATTGGTCATTAGGAAAATACAAATCAAAGCCACACTGAGGTAACACTTCACACCCACTGGAATAGTTATGATGAAAAAGGCGAACACTAACAAGTGTTGGTGAGGATGTGGAGAAACTGGAGCCTTTGTGCACTGCCAGTGGTAATGACATGAAAAGTCATATGTCATATGATTCCATTTAGATAAAATATCCATTAACTGTAAATCCATAAGACAAAAAGCAGACTGTTGGTTGCTAGGGTTGGGGGAGGGAGGGATATTATAGGTGGGGGAGAAAGCGGAGTGACTGGTTAATGGGCACAGGCCTACGTTTGGGGCTGATGAAAATATTTTGCAGCTAGATAGAAGTAGTGATTACACATTGTAAATGTACTAAATACCACCAGATGTTTGCTTTCAAATGGCTAAGGGTATATTATACACATTTTACCTCAATTTAAAAAGCAACAAAACACAATAAATAAATATTCACATTTATTATGTTAAATATGAATCTTAGATTCAAATTATATATGAATATAACTATTATATTAAAATTTCATATATTTTCTGATTTAATGATGAGCCCTATGAGGCAGGCAGAGTATGTGTTAATAATCCCTTTTCATGGATGTCAGAACCAAGGCCCAGGGTGGTTGAAAGACATGCTCAGAATCTCATGGGGCACTAGCAACAGCAGAAAACTTAGATAAATCCAGCCTCCTTACTGCTTTTGGGGAGAATGTAGGAGCCAAGCTTCTCCATTGCAGGGCCCCAGGGCCAGAGGATGGGGAGACAGGAGCCTGCTGCTGGCTGAGTCTCAGGTCAGCTGTCCAGTCCTGTGCTTGATGGGTGGGGATTCTTCTAGAAGCCCAGATTAGGGGGTACAGGTTACACATTCTCAGCAGCAGGCCCTTAGAAGAGAAAGAAGCCGAGGAAAACAGCGAGGGAGGGTCAGAACAGGAACAGTTCTCTTCAGAAAGAGAAAAGCTGAACCATTCCATTGTCCATTGGCAGAGGTTTCATCCGAGTTTCTAAGGAAATCAGAGCCCATAGAATTGTTCCACAAATAGAGCTTTGATTGTATTACATGTCCTGGAAATCAGGCTTCCTGTTACATAAACGTGGCTTCCCTTTACCCGCTGAACTTTCCGAAGTAAGGTGGAAAATGCAGGGCGCACGGCCACTCAGGGCCATGATTGCGTAGACAGTGGGAGTCTCGTTGCCCTGGCGCACGTAGGCACAGTGAGGGTGGCAGGGTTGGGAAAAGCAGGCCTGATGAGGTTACCCCTCTGGCCGAATTCTTCCCAGCGCTCCCAACCCCCTGCAGAATCAAGTCCAAGCTGTAGTGAAAAGGCCTTGACTTCTCCCCGAGAACTCTGTCCCCCAGCCCTGCTGAGCTAGTTGCTCTGGCTGCCAGTGATTGTTTCCATTTCTGCTACTGCACTAGTTTGTCCAGGGTGGGAGCAGCCTTCCAGTCTGCTGGAAAATCGTCCCCTGCCCGTTCCAGCCGCGGCTGGAGCATCGGTCACCTCTTTCTATTCCTTATCAGGCTTCCAAAGCTGCCAGGATCACGACTGCTCTCATTTGATCAGAACTTTTTCTCTGTTTCTGTCTACCTCCTGTGATGGGAGCTCGTAGTTAGAGGTGTGTGAGTAGTTTTGTGTTCTCAGTGCCTGATGCAGTGCCTGGCATCTGGTAGATACTCAGCGAGGGATGGTTGAATTGAAAAGGGCATCACTTGGATAGGCCAGGCGCCATGGCACATGCCTTTAATCCCAGCACTTTGGGAGGCAGAAGTGGGCGGATCACCTGAGGTCGAGGGTTCATGACCATCCTGGCTAGTATGGTAAAACCCTGTCTCTACTAAACACACACATAAACACACACACACACACACACACACACACACTAGCTGGGCATGGTGGCACATGCTTGTAGTCCCAGCTACTCAGGAGGCTGAGGCAGGAGAATCACTTGAACCCCGGAGGTGGAGGTTGCAGTGAGCCAAGATTGTGCCACTGCACTCCAGCCTGGTGAAGAGCGAGACCTGACTCAAAAAAAAAAAAAAAAAAAAAAGAAAGTAAAACCTGAATGGGTAAGTAGATGGCCAAATGGAAGGGTTGAAGTTGAGTGCAAACAAAAATGACTAGTCAAGCTTAGAGACCCCTTCCCACATTGATCCCAACTCACTGGGAAGCCACAGGACCAGCCTCTTTCTCCTCGGACCCCAGGTCTCTCATCTATAAGATTAGGGGTTCAGGCAGCATGGTACCCCAAAGCCTTTCTTGTTCTGATCCTCTATAAGATTTGGAGATCGTATTCCTCAGTGGGATGGAGGAGACCCTACAAGGCCAAAGGCTTGGGTCAGGGAGTTTTGGACAGTTGTCTTCCATGGAAGTGTCCACCTGGGGTGGGGAGGAGGGTCCACCCAGATCTCTGGGGTTCTTTGCTTTAGACTTGGATTCTGATTTTTCCCTTACACTTTAGGGTCCACCACTGTATCTGTTCTTTTTGACTCCTGCAGAGAGCCAGGGAACAAAGGCCACCAGCTCCACATTTAGGAACATGCAGCCACTTACCCAAGGTTCACAACAAAATAGCACTGCTGTCCTTCATTGGACTTTGAAGGCATTTATAGAAATGCAAAACTGATCTATGAGAAGGAGCTCAGTAAGTCCAGATGCCAGGGACCCCTTTGTGCAGGGTCTCCTGAGCTCCTCGTAGAGCACTGAGGGTTGAGAATGGAGTTCACCTGCATTTTGAAGGGGTCAGGCTGGACTGGGAAGTTCCAGAATGCAGCTCCCTGCAGGTTTGGTTGCTATCTGAGGGCAAGGGGTCCAAGTAGTGGCAAAATGAAGGATGAGGGTGGACGAGGGAGTGGGGGAGTAGGAGGAAAACAGGGTTCGTACCCATGGGTAAAGAAAGGAATCAGGAGAGTCATTCCTTCCAGCCTGCTCCCTCCTGCTCTCCCTACCATTGCACAAGCAAATTCCCACCTGTGAAATCTTTCCTGCCACTGAAGATAAGCCAAAGGTCCTAGTGAGATCCATAACGTTTGCCTCTTGCCAACCTCTCCCAGCTCGTGGCTCACATCATCACCTTTTCTCATCTCACGCCTGCTGTGTCCCACATCTCACCATTCTCTCCTCTTGTATACCTGCTGTCCTCCATGCCTTTGTCACGGCGATTCCCGGCCTCTAATGCCCTTCCCCAGACTCTCTACAAGACCAATGCCTTCTTGGTCCTAATAGGAGTGCTGGCCTCACCCCTCAGCCAAAGCTGGTTCCTTCTGTCCCCTGTCCACCCTGAAACTAATGACATTGCCTGAGTTAAAACTCAGTATAAGACACTAACAGGGTGTGGGCCCTGCCACCTCTTACCTCCCCATGTTACAACACATGAGGACTTTTAGCTTTGTGTCCCCATGCTTAACACATTATTCTGCACTTGGATTATTCTGTAATATATATAACAGCCAACATATGTTGGGCACAGAGTAGGTGCCAGAGCTTCATAGGGAAGAATTCATTGAACCTTCACATCTATGGGTGGGGCTGTGGCTGGCCCCATATACTCAGAGGCAACCTTGAATGGTGAGCAACCTGTGTGACTGCCCATGGCAGGCCTGCCTATCACATAGACATCATCAACATCACCATCATCACCAACACTATCATTGGCATCACCATCTCCACTGTAAAAAATGAGGAATAAGAGTCCCAGAAAGGGCCAGGAGCGGGGACTCATGCCTGTAATCCTACCACTTTGGAAGGCTGAGATGGGTGAATCACTTGAGGTCAGGAGTTTGAGACCAGCCTGGCTAACATGGTAAAACCCCGTCTCTACCAAAAATACAAAAGTTACCCAGGTGTTTTCGTGCTGCCCATAATCGTAGCTACTCAGGTGGCTGAGGCATTGCTTGAACCTGGATCATAGCTACTCGGGTGGCTGAGGCATTGCTTGAACCTGGATCGTAGCTACTCAGGTGGCTGAGGCATTGCTTGAACCTGGGAGGCAGAGGTTGCAGTGAGCTGAGATCCCGTGACTGCAATCCAGCCTGGAGGACAGAGCGAGACTCCATCTCAAAAATTAAAACAAAGAGGCCCAGAAAGCTTGAGTATCTTGTCCAGAGTCACAGAGCTAGTCAAAGAGCCAGGATTCGACCTGGACATCTGCCTCTAGAGGTCAAGCTCTTAACTCTTACACCCTGCTGTTTTCTAACCCATTTGGCTGTCGACGTGTGTGATTTGAATGCTGCAAAGAAAGAGCCAATGAATGTAACACCTTTAAGAAGAGAGAGCCTGAGAAGGCATTTCAGGTACAGCATCAGCCAAAGCACATGGGAGCCACGGATCAGGGCAATGTGTGTTGTACTCAGCAGCCTATGATGAATGGATGCTTTCTGTTGTTCTGATTGCCCTTCCCCGGCCTGCCCACCAGGCTGAAGCGCCCCCTGCTGGTGCAGCAAAGACCTGATCCCACCATATACATTTTATGCGGGATTTGTGGCAAATTGCTGTTTTTGTTTTTATTTTTATTTTTAGTTTGTGAAACGACTTTTATTCTTGTCACCCAGACTGGAGTGCAATGGCACTATCTCAGCTCACTGCAACCTCTGATTCCTGGGTTCAAGTGATTCTCCTGCCTCAGCTTCCTGATTAGCTGGGATTACAGGGGCCCATCACTATGCCTGGCTAATTTTTATTTTTAGTAGAGACAGGGTTTCATCAGGTTGGCCAGTCTCGGACTCCTGATCTAAGGTGATCCACCAGCCTTGGCCTCCTAAAATACTGGGATTACAGGCATGAGAAGCCATGCCCAGCTTTGGGGCACACCTCTTACTTTCTCTGAGACTCAATATCCTTACCTGTAAAATGTGGGAAAGTGTGGGAAAAAAATAGCACCTTCCTCATTTGGTTAAGGATTGAGGAAAGTAACAGAGTTTGCTTAATATGGAGCCACAGATATTGGGAGTGCTCAAGAAATGGCTGTAGAAATCTGATATCACATTTTTGGTAATACAATATTTATCGTATTTACGGTATTTACCAATATCACATGTTTTGGTAATATCACATTTAGGTACTATCACATTTTTGGTAAATTCTGTGGCACCTACAGGATGGACACTGTGCCCTGGTCCTGCTCTGCCTGGGTTCCAGAGGCCTGACTTTGGCAAACTACATTTTACAAGCCCCTTGTCAATGACCTGTGGCTGGCTTTGGCCAATAGGAGACACTGAGGGTAGAGAGGGCAGGAGAAAGGAAGGAGTTTGGGCATTTTTCCCCCTCGTTAGTCTTCAGGCTGCATCTCCTCACTGGTCCCAGCCTCTGTCAGGTTCCAGCTCCTCCAACCCTGGGATGCTAATACCCCATCTTCCAGCCTCAGCAAAGAAAGTTTCCTGCTATTCTAACCTCTAGATTGTCGCAATGTCCTCCTTGTGAGTAGGGTTACCAAAATTACCAAATAAAAAC
The DNA here is from genome assembly GCA_031835075.1 of Saguinus oedipus. Taxonomy (NCBI): domain Eukaryota; kingdom Metazoa; phylum Chordata; class Mammalia; order Primates; family Cebidae; genus Saguinus; species Saguinus oedipus. Next base: position 41,186,299 of record CM063181.1, on the reverse strand, counting down.
ACAGGAAGCCCGGTTGAATTTGCATTTCAGATAAACAACAAACATATTTCCAAATATTACACAGAACATACAGTTTCATATAAAAAAAATCATTGTTTATCCAAAATGCAAATTTAACTGGCAATTCTGTATCTTGTCTGGCAACAGTACATGAAAGGCTTCTCAGTTCTTCCAAAACCATTGTACCTAATTCTCTGGATTAAATTTCCTCTATTAAGCCTTCGGTGGAAGCTCTTTGATTGCTGGATCCTACTTGTAACAGATGCTGAGTTCAATGTGAGCCAATGCATGTTTCTGGAATTCTGACACATTATTCCCTATTCCAGCCTTCTATTCACCTTCCCAATCCCCATGAGTTCAAAGAATAGGAAATTCAAAATCAACAACATTAAGCTTCTTATGTGCCAAGTACTAAAAAAATTGGCAGAGATAAAACACTTTGCTTTCTTAACTGCTGGCATCAGAGCACTTCTGAGCTTTGTTTAGGAAAATACCTTCGCAAGTCACTTGGGACAGAATGTGAGACCCTGAGGGCAGGGACTGGGACAGCAAAATAACCCACTGCACAGCTCCATTTAGGCAAATGAAGGGAATTTTTTCTTTGCGTCTGAGAGAGCTGGGAAGAGATGTTCCTGTTGCTGTATTGCTGTAGAGCAAAGACCCTAAAACTTAGTGACGTAAAACAATTTTATTGTTCTCATGAGTTCTGTGGGTCAGGGATTGGGACAGTGCACGGCAGGGGTGGCTCCTCTCTGCTCCAGGAAGTCTGGGACCTCAGCTGGGAAGACTCGCCCTATTGGGGTGACTCAACAGTAGGCAGCGAGGCCATCAAAAGCCATTTTCAGTTGTTTCAGATGGGGCCTCATCCAGGGCTGGTGACCAGAGCATCCGACACAGGCTCTCTGTGTGATCAGGACTTCCTCACAGTACTGTGGCTCAGGGGAGTCGAACCTCCCACCTGTCAGCTCAGCTTTCCAAAGGCAGCATCCAACGGGGGAGGCAGAAGCTGCTTTGCAGGGAACTTACTGTCTCCATGCCCTGCTTGGGTGGAGCCATTGCAGGCCGCGCTGTCCAGGGCAGGGCAGAAACCACCACTCTGGTGGGGAGCGTGGCAGGGTTACGTGTTGGAAGAGCATGTGAGATGGGATGTATGGTTGCAGCTGTTGTTGAGTCAAAAAGCATAATTGGATCGAGGAGAGGCAGAAAAAGAAGAGGAGAACCAGAAAACCCTCATACCATTAGGACAAAATGTGGAGGGAATGGCAGTGAAAACGGCCTGGGAGAGATAAAGGGTGGCCCTAGACACTTAAAAATGGGTCATTGCTGAGCATAGTTGTTCATGCCTAAGATTCCAGCACTTTGGGAGGCTGAGACAGGAGGATTGCTTAAGCCCAGGATTTTGAGACCAGCCTGGGCAACGTAGTGAGATTCTACCCCCCGCCCCCGAAAATAAATTGGCTAGGTGTGATGGTACACACCTGAGGTCCCAGCTACTCAGGAGGCTGAGGTGGAAGAATTGCTTGAGCCCAGGAGGTCAAGGCCGCACTGAGTGGTGATGGAGTCATTACACTCCAGCTTGGGTGGTAAAGTGAGACCCTGTCTCAGTAAATAAATACATAAACACATTTCAAAACATAGGTTGTTGCAGGAGCAGACATGGCTATGGAGTGAAGGCTCTCCTCTGCCTTCCACCTTTAGCCAAGGACCCTGCACACACACAAAGGCCTTGGGCTGCTGTGAGTGTGTGTGTGCGTGTGTGTGTGTGTCACAGGAAGGGATGGAGCCTCACGCTTGACTTACCATAATGTGGATAACGATGGAATGATGACACTGAAAATTAATGAATTAACAGGAAGAAGGGCAAACTGCCAGAATCCTGAGCCCGTGAACCCAAGTCCTTAGAAATGAGCAGACAGTTGGGGTGGGCTTTGGATCTCCATAGAACATAGAAAGGGAAGTCAAGCCAGTTTTGTTTATTCATTCATTTATTTATTCATTCAACAAGGTTCGATTGTGCAACAGAGACTGCGTTAGTTGCTGAGGCAACAATAGGGACAAAATAGCCAGGGACTGGCTTCATGGAGGTTCTGCTTTAGCAGCACAAGACAGGCAATAAACAAGTAAGAAAGTATGATACAAACGAAAATGCCGGCTTGGCTGACACCTGCAAAATCTCAGTGGCTTAAGAAAATGCATTTTTTTCTCAGAGAGAAACTCAATATGGGGGTTTACTAGGAGTTTTCCTAGATGTAGGGGTGATGTGGGGGTGTGGGCTCCACTCTCTCATGACTCCACCATTGGCTAAGAACATCTAGTCCTCACTGAAACCTCTGTGCCTGCCCTTACAGACAGGGGCACAGAGAGGACAGAAGACAATGTGGGAGATTTTTTTCAAACCAGGACTCAAAATGGACCACACTACTCACACCCACCTACAATTGACTGGGACAGCGTCATAAAGCCACCCACACCTCACTCAAACAAGGCTTGAAATGTGGTCCAGCAGGATGCCCAGGAGGAGGAGGAGGAGGAGGAGGAGGAGGAGGAGGAATGAGACAAATGCTACAAAGAAAATGAAGGAAGTATCAAGACTGGGAGTACTAATTCATATTGGGGTAACTAATTCATATTGAGTGGCCAAGTCAAGACTGTTTGAGGATGTGGGATTTGGGCTGAGATCTGAAGAGGAACTAGACAGCTTTTCAAATTTCTGGGGAAGAGTGTTCTAGAATCAAAGGAAAACAAGGACAAATCTCAGAAGTGGGACCTTGCTGTGGTTTAAATGTGTCCCTTGGAAGCTCCCATATTGGGAACTTGATGCCACTGTTCCCATAAATAAATTAATATTGCTATCATGGGAGTGAGTGAGTGACTGAAAGTCTGACCACTGTTTTTCTCTTGCCTCCTCTCTCCCTTCAGCCTTCTGCCTCAGAATAACCCTCACCAGATCCCAGTGTGATGCCCCGGGACTGCCCAGCATCCAGAACTGTAAGAAATACACTTTTCTTTATAAATTAACCAGTCTGTGATATTCTTTTATAGCAAGAGAAACTTGAATAAGGCAATCACAGTCCCATGTGTTCAAGGAACAAGAAACAGGTCAGTGTGACTGGTGCCTGGCAAGCCAAAGAAAGGATGATTTGGGATGAGATCAGAGAGGTAGGCAGGGGTCAGATCGTGCAGTTCCCACAGGTTCCAGGAGGGGCATTTAGGTCTTGATTTTAAGTGCTAGGAGAGGCAGCTGCAGGATTTAAAGAAGGAGAGAGCCAGTATCTGAGCTGTGTTTTTCAAATATCCTGATTCCAAGGGCCAAGGAAATCTTCACAGGTATCTGAGTTATGTGGCCACCTTTTCAATCCATCCTCACAGCAGCCTATGAAAGAGACAGTTTTTGTGCCTCTGAAGAAATGGAGCGTCAGAAGGAGACTAAATCGCACATGACCTTGGCACAGCCAAGTCTGGTTGCAGACCCAAGCCCAAGAGAGGAAGTGTGGTTGAGAACAGAAGCCAAAGCTCCATGGGTACTGCTGAGGGTCCAAAGCCTGGCAACAAGAGAACCTCCCCACCTGGAGGCCCAAAGGTGCCCTGCCTTCCTGAGGGAGGGGTCTCCCGTGCCCTCTCCCTGAGCCATGGGGATAGAGCCTCAAGCGAGAAGTCTGGGGTGCCTGTGCTTTTGGGTCCTTGGGAAGCTTGGTGCCCTTTGGGACAAAGTGTCTGTCTACGATCATTGCAGGAAGAGCTCCAGCCACTGCAGTTTGCTGAATAACGGCCCCCATGTCCTAATCTCCAGAACCTGGGAATAGGTTACCCCGCATAGCAAAAGGGATTTTGCAGGTGTGATTAAATCAAGGGTCTCTAGGTGGGGATACTACTGTCTATTATCTGAGTGGGTCCAGTGTCATCACAAGGGTCCCTACAAGAGGGAGGCAGATAAGGAGGCATAAGAACGGAGTGATGTGGGACCCTGAGCCAAAGAATGATGGCAACCCCCAGGAGCTGGAGTGAGCAAGCAAAGGAATTCTCTGGAGCCTCCTGAACAAACGAAGACCTGCCTCCACTGAAGCCCATGAACATGCATTTTAAGCTTCTGACCTCTAGAACTTTACAGTAACAAACTCATTGTGTTTTAAGCCAATGAGTTTTTGGTTATTTGCAATAATCCCCGTAGCAAACTCATGAACCCACCAACCAAGACAGTGACTGGGAACGTCCAGAGCTTTTCTCAACTGTTGTTTGTCTCCTCGTCCTCATCTCTCTGTTTCTCCGTAAAAACTATTCATGCAAATTTTGAAGCCAAGAACACTAGATAACTAAGCTCATCTTGGGGGTGCCAAAGAATGTCACCAGTGTCCCTGACTTCAATCCAGCCTGAAGACCAGAGCAGTGGTGGCAGCTGAGGCCCTGAGTTCAGTGGGCCCTGAGAGAAGATACCCAAGCCCCCCAGGTGTCCCCGAGGAAGATAGGAAGAAAGCCCATTTCCCCATTTCCCCACAGAGAGCCACATGGGGTCAGAGGAAGCAGGACTCAGGGACAGCTTTCCTAAAATCACACAGCAATGGGGCCTTTACGAGCCTCTGAGAGTTGGCACCAAAGTCAAGGACTCCTTTCCACTGCCAGGTTTTCAGATTCCTGATGAGCTAGGCCTAGCAAACAAGCCCAGCAATGGTCCTTGGCCGCCTTGGCAGAGGCAGTAGTTTTGGCCCCTCCACGGCTGCTGGGAAGCTGGCAGGCCTGGAAGGCAGGTCCTTGGTTAATAAGCAAGGCTCTTGTTTGTCTGGCTTGGCCTTTTAGTGACTTACCACCCTTTAGCTTATTTATGAGGGTTTGCAATATCAGCATTTGGTACAATGTAATGAGTAACCAGGGTCTGCAGGCTTGTACACCTGACTTTTATAAACACAGCTGATTAGCCTTAATCTCCCCGGGGACTTTGAGCTCCAGGTTTGGGGGTGGGGTTCAGGGGTAAATTCAACGTAGTTGAGAATACGTGGCTTCCTCTGGGGCCAGGGGCCTGAGCCCTGAGCCAGCTAGTCTTGGATTCAATTCCCAGCTTTCTTTATCTGCTGTGGGGTGGGAATGACAACCAGCCTCTTCCTCCATTTCTGTCTCTGCAAGGGACGTGCCTTTGTCCAGTCAATGAATATTTATTAGCTATAAACTGCAACCTGTGTTAAGAGAGGTGTGATATAATGGAGCAAAGCAGATGAGAGATTTTTGGCACTTAGTAAGTATGCAATAATTGAAAATCTCCTTCCTCTGAATCCATGGGTGTAAATGAAGGTGGTGACAGTTTCTCTCAAGGGCTCCCAGAGACCCAGGGCCTCTAAGAGAGAAGCGCAGGGTGGCGGCGGACATGCCTAAGGTGAGAATGCTGCAGGAGTTGCCCTCCCAGTGAGATCAGGATGAGCTCTGTGTCCCAACCAGCATGTGGCACAAGGCAAGGTGCTCAGGCTCAGGCACGCCTGACGTACATACTCCAGCAAGTGACCCGGTGTCTTCAAGCCTAAATGTTCTCATCTCTAAAACAAGGATGGTTAGTCATGCCTTCCACTGTTACCAGAAAGGGGTCCACATCCAGACCCCAAGAGAGGGTTCTTGGATGTTGCACAAGAAAGAATTAAGGGGAGTCCATAAAGTAAAAGCAGTGGTTCACGCCTGTAACCCCAGCACTCTGGGAAGCCACAGCAGGTGGATCACCTGAGTTCAGGGGTTTGAGCCCAGCTTGGCCAACACAGTGAAACGCCGTCTCTACTGAAAATACAAAAATTAGCCAAGCATGGTGGCGTACACCTGTACTCCCAGTTACTCCAGAGGTTGAGGCAGGAGAATCGCTTGAACCTGGGAGGCAGAGGTTGCAGCGAGTGGAGATGGCACCACTACACTTTAGCCTGGGGGCAGAGCAGAACTCCATCTCAAAAAAAACTAAAGAAAGAAAAAGGAATATGGAATGGCTGCTCCATAGGCAGAGCAGCCCCAGGGCTGCTGGTTGCTCATTTTTGTGGTTGCTTCTGTTACATACGTAGGGCAACTTCCTGATGCTGCCAAGCCATTTGCAAGCTGTCATGGAGTTGGTGGGAGTCTAGCAGTGGTGAGGACCAGAGGTCACTCTCGTTGCCATCTTGGCCTTAGTGGGATTTAGCCGGCCACTTTATTGCAACCTGTTTTATCAGCAAGGTCTTTATGACTTGTATGTTGTGCCTACCTCCTATCTCACTCATCCTGTGACTTAGAATGCTTTAACTGTGTGGGAACGCAGCCCAGTAGGTCTCAGCCTCACTTTCCCCAGCCCCTGGTCAGGATGAAGTTGCTGTGGTTCAAATGCCTCTGACACCAGGATTGCTGGGAAGATTAGGTGAAATGACTTGCAGAGAGCTGTGTCTGGTGTGACTGGCACCCTCCCAAGGCTTTAGTCGAGGTTGTCCCCCTTTTCTCCTCTCCAGCTTCATTGCCTTTGCCCATGCTCTCAGAGGCCCCCAGCAACGCAAAACTTCATTCTGTGTGGCTCCCCATAAATAGAAACATCCCAGCAAAAACTGGACTTCTGCACTTGGAGCATTAATGGTTCTGGAAAAGTGGTCCCAATCTAGATGCTAGGAGAGGGCTTTTGGATCTTGTATAAGAAAGAATTCAGGGCAAGTCCATTGAATAAATGGAAAGCAAGTTTATTGAGAAAGTAATGGAATAAAGAATGGCTACTTCACAGGCAGAGCAGCAGCTTGAGCTGCTGGCCTAAGGATACTTACAGCTGCTTCTTGATTATATATTAGACAAATGGTGGGTTATTCATGAGTTTCCTGGGAACGGAATGGGTATTTCCTGGAACTGAGGGCTCCTCCCCTTTTTGGACCATATATGGTAGCTTTCTGATTTTGTCATGGCATTTGTCAGTTGTCGTGGCGCTGGTGGGAGTGTCTTTTACCATGTTAACGCATTATAATTAGTGCATAATGAGCAGTGAGGGTGACCAGAGGTCACTCTCTGGTTTCGGTCAACTCCTTTACTGCAACCTGTTTTACCAGCTAGGTCATCATGACCAGTAGCTTGTGCCGACCTCCAATCTCGTTCTGTGACTTAGAATGCCTGACTTACTGGGAATGCAGCCCAGGACGTCTCGACCTTCTTTTACCCAGACCCTATTCAATATGGAGTCACTCTGGTTCAAATGCCTCTGATATTAAGAAAAGTTGGCAAAGATGGCCACCGGCAGTTGGCCTGAGATCCAGCTGAGCCGCACAGAGCTACCAGGCTACTCCAGGGTAGCTGACCACTGGGGAGCCAGGAGCCATAAGGCCAAATGGAGCTGATGGGTCATGAGGACTCGCAGCTTATTCTTCAGTTCCAGAGAGTCTGAAAACATCAAGGATATTTCATAGAGTATCCACTCATATAATCAGAACATGTTAAAGCTGGACGAAGGTTCAGACATGAATGGGTCTAAACCCTCATTCCACAGACCAAGAAACTGAGCCCTCAGGGATGAGGACTTACCCAGTGTTATAGCCAGGAATCTGAGCAGTTCTTCATAATCAGAGCCAACCTGCAACCTCAACCACGCCAGTTCAACATGACAGGCTTCCCTCCAGGGTCTTCAGGCTCCTCAACCACCCCTGATGGAGAGAAGTCCCTATGGTCTGAGCTGGGCACTGGCAGCCAGAATCATTCCAGAGCCCAGATGTGGGAATGTGGAGATGCCTTGACTCAGCTACCAAGGCCAAGGGCAGGGAAAGATAGCAACACCTTCAGGAAGCTGTGACAGAGCCACTATGAGGGTCTCCATAGGGGGTGATTGTGAGGACAGGAAGTGGGAAGGTATACTGTGCCAGAAAGTGACAAATCATTTGAGCTGAGGTATTAGTAAGATTTGGTCCAAAGAACAAAGCGAGGGAAATATTAAGTACCATGTATTGAGTTATTAAGTACTTTCCATATAGAGGGCATTGTGCCATATTCTTTAAATATATGGTGTCACTTAATTCTTAAATATCTCTTCCTTAAAGAGGGCACCTATTTCAAATAGTTATTTCTATGACTTTCTGTACTAGTTCAATTTCACACTGCTATAGGGACATACCTGAGACTGGGTAATTTATAAAGAAAAAGGTTTAATGAACTCAGATCTGAATCTCCAAAGTTGGGACCAGGCTCCTGAAAAGTGGAGCCAGAAAATGCTTTTGCCTATTGCTGTTCAGCTTTGTTTCCAAAACTACAGGCGTCTACCTGAGAGGCATGGAACCTTTACTGGGAAGGTATGTTGGAAACCTGCGCTGAGCTGAGGTCAGTGCCACACTGGGGGCTGATTGCTGAAGATGCAGCTGTTGGTAGAGGTCCATGGACAGACCTGCTTTTTATCATAAAACCTTTTCTTAAAAAGGTGGTTCACTGGCCAGGTGCGGTGTTCATGCCTGTAATCCCAGCACTTTGGGAGGCCGAGGCGGATGGATCATGAAGTCAAGCGATCGAGACCATTCTGGCCAACATGGTGAAACCCCATCTCTACTATAAATACAAAAATTGTCTGGGTGTGGTGGTGCACCCCTGTAGTTCCAGCTACTCGGGGAGGGGAGGGGGCAGGAGAATCGCTTGAACCTGGGAGGCAGAGATTGCAGTGAGCCAAGATTATGCCACTGGCACTCCAGCTTGGGCAACAGTGTGAGACTCCATCTCAAAAATAAAGAAGGTGGTTCACTAAGGGCTCTGTGTGACTGGGCCAGCTGCGGCTTTCACCTCCTCCACAAATCTGAGAGCTCAGGCCTTAATCGTCTCTGTAACTCCTGATTTTACGAGCACTTACCACATAGTATAGGCACTTCATCAATGTAATGAGTGAGTGAGACAGTATAGCTCAGATTCAGGTTAAACAAACAACGTCTATATTTATTCTGATTTAAATGTAATGCAAACTTAATATAATGTTACTTTGGAAAACACAGACAACTATAAGGAGAAAATTAAAAATTACAGAGATAACCATGCTTACCATTCTCATGTATTCTTTAAACGACGTGTGTGTGTGTGTACACCTGTGTATATGCATATACGTGTATGTGTGTGTATTCTTGTTGAATCACATGGTATACACACATTTGACTCTTCTCATTTTCACGTAATCCTTTATCAGGAAAAATGTATCATGTTAACAGCGTATTACAGAACTTTCATTTTCTAGTTATTTTAACATAGCCTCCTAAAGAATTACCAAAACATACTTACTTTATTCCTTGATGTTTGACGTTTTTGTTGTTGCTTATTTTCTATTCTTAGGAATAATGCAGCAATAATGGCTTTTCAACATTTATAATTGTCCAGATGTCTGTTTTGTTTATTTTCTTTTATTATGCATCCCTAGAAGTAGAATTAGGGGCTCAGAGGGTAAGCAGTTTATAAAGGAATACACAAGGCCTAATTGAATCATAGGAAACTTGTTCCAGGAGCTTCAAGAGTGATGAGTATTGGCATTTTTTAACTTTGGGAATTTGCTAGGTAAGCAATGTGTTTCTTCAACTGCTAGTGGGGGAAATGCTTTTTCCATTTATTCATGAACCGTTCACGTTTGCCCTCGCTGCCTTCTGTGCCTGTGGGAGCCAAGGGAGTAGACCTCAGGCACTGACTTTGGAGACAGCCTTGGCCACTGAGCCTGGACGGTCTGCCCCAAGCTGCTGGGTCTCAGCCCCCCACCTCACGCTGCCTGCTCCAGGGAGGCAGACCACTGCAGCAGCATGGGACTTTACCTGGCACAGTGGGCTGGAAGATTCCAGAGAGATCTGGCACAGCACAAAGGTTTCTGGCAAAAGCCACAGCCCACCTGGCTAGAACCTGTGACTGGCTTGGCACCCCACCACCTCCTTTCCTCTGCAGGAAGCTTGGATGGAGTAGGAGAAGGGGAGGCTTGAGGCAAAGGCAGCCGTGAAGCCTGGCTCGCTCAGGGAGCTGCCTCCCAGCTCACGTGGCTCCCCTTAAGCCTGTTTTCCTTAGTGCTAATGGCTTCCTCATGAGGAAGGAAGGAAAAGAGAAGATGAAAAGCTGTGAAAGAGGAGGAAGATTCTTGCTTCTGGGGCCTGGATTAAGGAAGGACCTAGAATCTAGATTCTCTTTCAGAATTGATAGTAAAATAGCCAGCCATTGAGCCTCTGAATCACAGAGATGCAGGTCTCTAGCTTGATTTTATTCAGGGGTGAGACTAAGAGCTGGGGCTCTGAAGCCAAACTGCCTGTGTTCCAATCCCCACCTGCCACTTACTAACCAGGTGAGAGTGACATCACTTCCTTCAGCCTCCTGGAGCCGAATGCAAAGTGCAGAGCCCAGTGAAGGCACGTAGGAAAGCATCAGTCACTGTTAGCTGTTCCAGAAGATTTAGTGAACATCTCCTCACAGGCAGCATTTAGCTGCCAGAAACTGAATATGGAATAATAAAAAGTGTTCATTTGGCAAAATGGACTAGGATTGAGCAACTGAGTTTCGGTCATTTTAAACATCCAGCATCGTGCTGGCTCATACGGCACAGGGGGAATATTAACTGATACATGGGATGTCTTTTAAAAGTTCTTCAAAAATCCTTAGGAAAATTGATCCAATTTTCTAATATGTAAAAGCTGCACATACAATTGTTGAAGCATAAAGAAAACAATATCTTAGCTTTGTTTCAGTCACCACCAAAAAAAAAAAAAAAAAAAAAAAATGTGAGCTGTTACCATTTGCATTGGTTTCCACTTGCTGCTGCAACAACCACAAATGTAGTGCCTTAAAACAGCACGAACTTATTATCTCATGGTCCTAGAGGTCAGGCATGCTCAGTGGAACTCCATGGTGAACATCAAGATGTTAGCAGGGCTACCCTCCTTCTGGAGGCCTTAGGGAAATTTCGATGTCTTGCTTTTTCCAGTTTCTAGAAGCTGCCTGCACTCCTTGGCTGGTGGCCCTTCCTCCATCCTCAAAGTGAGCAATCACATTTTTCTGACATCTGATTCCATCATCACATCTCCTTTACTGGCCAGGCTGCTCTCAAACTCCTGACCTCAAGTGATCAACCCTCCTCAGCCTCCCAAAGTGCTGGGTTTACAGGTGTCAGCCACCACGCCCAGCTGGTGATTTTGTGAAACTTATGTATGAATTTTCTCTTAAGTTCAAGCAATACTGTAAAGAACAAAGAGTTGGTAAAAGGTCATCCAAAACCCCATTACCCAGAAGAAAAACTGTTGTTATTTGGTAAACGTCATCTCTTACAGTTTATGAATGAACAGCAAGCCCCTTCTGCCCCTGGGCCCCCACTGCAAGTGTGTCCTGGGAGAGAACAGCTGTCTGCCTTGTTCCCTGCATCATCTCCAGCATCTAGAACAGTGCACAGCACAGATGTGCCGAGTACATATGTGTTGAATGAATACTAGACATACTTTAACGAAAATGAGGTGCTCCAGATTACTAAAGTATTCCTTCAAATTTTAAATTAAAATGAAGAAAAGGAAGTGAAAATGCAACTCAAGAGAATGTGGAACTTCATAAACATTTTCACAGCAAAGATGCTATTTTCTGAATATTTTGTCCCTTAAAGTTAAAATATATGTCAAATACTGTCAAACGCTGAGGTTGCATGAAATATATGTCAAACACTGAGGTTGCATTTCTTTTTTCTTTCCTTGATTTTTGGCTCCATGCTCAAGTGTCATGCAGTGGCATTAACTTCCCCCATTTAAAATGAGAAAGCCTGTGCCCCTACATATGTTTCTAACATTTCTTTGTTTCCATCATCAAGTTATTGCATTTTTTATTACTGATTTTTAAAATTACTTGCACTGTTTCAGAGCCATGAGTCTCACATTTGTTTTGAACCACTTCAACATTCGAATGAACTCAGTGTTCATCATTAGCCTGTTTCCGGCATTCTCTCCACCTCTATGTCCTCTGCTAACGGTTGCTTTTACTGTGTCCCTGGGGTAAGATATATGAGGAGCTGAGAATGTTTACAAGGCTGCAGCAGCACCAGTAAGAGGTGTCAAGTCTTAGGTTGAGCTTCCCAAGAATCAGACTCTGACACAGGGATGTATGGACACAGTTTACTCAGGAAATGATCTCAGAAAGCACCGGAGTGAGAAAGTGAGGCAGGGAAGAGAACGCCAATGCAGAATGCACCAACGAGCAGGCACTACTACTGTGGGCACCAATGCTCAATCCCATTGGGTGTCTCTGGGAGACAGCGGAGAGCTTGCCTCAGCACCGGTGAGTGAAGGAGCTGGACCTGTATCCACCAACTCCTATCTGTCATTGATTACAGGCTGCTCCTGGACTCCAGGGCTCCTCTGTTCTGCTCTCGGCACAGACTGAGCAAGCTTCTGCCCAGACAGACATGCAGGTGCTTTGGGAAGGAAGCAACAAGCCACTGAGGGCATCTGGATGGGACATTGACAGCATCAGCTGCAGGCAGCATGCAGAGCCCTTTTCCTAGGTTGCTGTTGCCTATGGGCGAGCACCTGTGAGCCCTAATGGATTGCATATCATCCTGTCCCAGCCTCAAAGCTGCTCTTCTACTTCAGATCATTTTGGGAGCAATGGGAAGAGTAACTCTAGTCTAATGGGCTCACAGACCCTCCCCCTTTGCCAGTTGATGGTTTTCTGGGAGGAATGCTAATTTTCAGCTTGACAGAGGGAGCCCTGAAGCTAGCTGCCACTGCAACCATGCCCCACTCATGCAGTTCTGTCATGCAAGTGGATGCATGTCTTTCTCCTCCATTTTTATAGCACTAGAAGTGATCCTTGCCCATTATGTAAGATATGGAAAACATCAACACGTGCAAAGAAGGAAATAAATGCACGTGGAATCTCTGCAACCACATCCCACTCATGCAGTTCCCTGTCAGTGCAGGTGGATGTATCTGTTTCTCCACCATTTTTATGGCATTAGAAGCGATCCTTGGCCATTACTTCAGATATATGAAACATAAAAATATGCAAAGAAGGAAATAAATGCACCTGGAATCTCACCAGCCAAATATAAACATCGTAATTATTTTTGTAATTTATCTTTAATGCTGTTTTTCTCGCACATATGTTTTACATGATAGAGGTCGTTTTGTACATACAGTGCTCTGTCCTGTTTTTTGAACCTAATGCATCCTTGCTGTTGTTGTACAGGTTGAACATCCCTAACCTGAAAATCCAAAATGAGAAATGCTCCAAAATGCAGAACATTTTGAGTGTCAATATGATGCCACAAATGAAAAATGCAACACCTGACCTCATGCGATGTGTCACAGTCAAAACTCAGGCACACAATGCAGTTTCTTCAGTGTCCCCAAGGGAAGAAAGATCCTCCCAGCCCGGGTTAGCGGTGATGTATCTTTTCTGAGCATGCCCAGATTTTCTCATGTAAGCAAGCACACAAAGGATAACTACCTGACAGGTGTGCAGGCTGGAGGCACCAACAGCAGATTCTCCACAATGCCTCGTGTGGGGCCAAGACCTTCACGCATTCTTCACAGTTTATTTGCTTATTCTCTGCTCTGTGGTGTAAAGACATTGATAAAAATGTCAATAAGGCCTTCAGATACCTGCATGGATAAGAATGATAAGAAAAAGAGGAAGTATTTATGCTTATAGCACAGAAAGTCAAAGCTTTGGAGAAACTAGACAATGGTGTAAGCGTGGGGCATCTTATAGAAGACTAGGGTGTTGTAATGTGCACCACATAGAACCTGAAGAAATGGAACGGTAAGTTGTTGAAGTTCTCTGTGGAAAGTGATGAACGTACATTAAAAAATAGAAAAACACTGAATTTTTAGCATCAAGCTAAAAATGAAGGTCTCAGATGTGTTTTAAAAAAAAATGGCTCTGTCAGCATTGCAGTGAACACATGCCACTTAATAGTTTGGTAATCCTGAAACAAGCAAACATCAATCCCAGTGAACTGCAAATTGACGGGAACTGTGATAACTCAAAAAAATGGTTGCAGAATTTGAAGAAAAGACATGACATTAAGTTTTTAATGATTTGTAGTGATAAAGCATCTGTTGATGATGAAGCAACAGAGAAATTAATTGATGAGTCTGACAAGGCCGTTGCCAATAAAAACCTGATGCCAGAAGAAATCTGTGATACTGAATAAACAGCCTGGTTTGGTGTTATTGCCCAGAAAAATATTGACTATAACTGATGAGACAGTCTTTGTAAAAATTAAGGATGCCAAAGACAGAATAAGTGTGTTGAAATGTGCTAATGCAGCAGGCACACATAAATGTACACTTGCTATGATAGGCTTGCATTCTTGCTGTTTTAAAGAAGTGGATTTCTTACTAGTCTCCTATTATGCTAACAAAGAGGCATAGATCACAGGGGGCATCTTTTCTGATACGTTTCATAAACACATTGTACCAGCCACTCATGCTCACTTCAGGAAAGCTAGACCGGATAATGCCTGCAATATTTAATTATTCCTAGACAATCGTTCTGCTCATACTCCAGCTGGAATTCTCATAAGAATCAATGTTTACGCCACGTACTTTTGCCAAATGTGACTTCATTAATTCAGCCATGTGACCAGGATATTCTTAGATTATGAAGAGTAAATATAGAAACACTTTTTTTGAACAGCATGGTAGCAGCAGTGAACAGAGGCATTTGTATCGAAGATTTTTAATAGGCGTTTAGCATAAAAGATGCTATACGCTTGGAAAACAGTGACTGAAGACACCATTGTTCGTGTGTGGTACAACCTCTGGCCAAGACAATGTTCAGTGATGATGACGAATAAGGTGTGGCGACTTTGGAGGATTCCATATGTCAAGTGAGAAAAAAACTATGTCTCACCTTCTTACGTAAGCGAACAAGATACCCTCAGAGTCTGTCAGTATGCTGTAGAAAGCAGATATCGAAGTTCTGAACATCAGTGAGCCTGCTGTGGTTTATTCATTGATTGATGGTACAATAGTCAAAACGATTCTGAATCAAGGTGATGGTAATAACAAGACAATGAAGATGATGTTGTTAACACTGCAGTAAAATAGCCCACAGCTAACATGAGGAGCATGAGTGATGGGCTTCTTGAAAGCATACATTCATAACAGAACAAGAGATCATGTCAGCTTATAAAATCAGACGGACTTCTAACAAAAACCACTGTGAATGAGGAAGATGATTCTGGAGGTAATACGTAGAAAGTCATCCTGCAGAATGCCTCCCCACCACTAGAAGATGCATGTTCTGGTCCCTCAAATGCTTCTGATGTTCCTTCTCACCTAGAAAAGTAAAGTACAGTGTGCTATAATCTTTGAGTCAAAACGCAGCAGCCTAGATGGAGACCAGAAGCCAGCCGCTGGTCCAGGTATTTGGAAGATGCCATTATACCTACTGGTTATCTGAACACAGTATTTTTCATTGTATTAACAATAAATCATATTTTTTACTGTTAGGTACATGTATTAGTCTGTTCCTATGCTGCTGAGAAAGACATACTCAAGATTGGATAAAAGTTTATGAAGAAAAAGAGGTTTAATGAACTCACAGTTTCACGTGGCTGGCAAGGCCTCACAATCATGACGGAAGGCAAAAGGCTTGTCTTACATGACAGCAGACAAGAGCAAAATTGAGAACCAAGCAAAAGGGGTTTCCCCTTATAACATCATCAGATCTCTTAAGAATTATTCACTACCACAAGAACAGTATGCAGGAAACTGCACCCATGATTCAATTATCTCTCACAGGGTCTATCCCACAACATGTGGAAATTATGGGAGCTACAATTCAAGGTGAGATTTGGGTGGGGACACAGCCAAACCATATCAGTATGTAGGTGTAAATGAATGTAAGAAAGTGTTTGCTTATTGGTGATATGTTAGTTCGGAGTCAGGAATGATAATGATGCCAAAAATACCCACAGATTGCTCATGTCAATAGCTGAGATAGTGATACTTGCTTTCTAATGGTTTATCATAGACAAACTTGGTTTCATGCACAAAATTAATAAAATATTGTATAAAGTTATCATCAGGATATGCATATAAGCTGTATATGAAATGAATAAATTTTGTGTTTACACTTGGGTTTTATCTCCAAGATATCTTATCATAAGTATACAAATATTTCAAAATTGGAAAGAACTCCCAAATCTGAAACATTGCTGGCCCCAAGTATTTCAGATAAGGAATACTCAACCTATATAAAAATTGCAAACATGACATTTAGGACTGGCTTTAAGTCCCACATGTAATTTATCTTTATATTGTTTAGTAAATACATAATGGCTGGACATGAAGATTGTTTCAAATATTTGCCATCTTAACAAACTCTCTGATAAGAGTGCCCTTATGCCCAAAGCTATTTTTGAGGCTCAGGTTATGTCCTTAAGATTCCACCCCTCTTCATGACTTTCAAGAAATGAAAATATCACAGTCAAACATACAACAAACCGGAAGCAAAGCCAAGGGGTAGAGAGGCCGGCAATACATGGCAAGGTCTGCCATAAAACAGCTCAAGAACAGGGGGCATCACAATGAGCTGTTTTAGTTTTTCTTTAATTTTAAAATTATGATTCCTAGTGACAAGGGCAATAATCTGAGGCAAGAGAGAAAATGCCTGTGCTTGTTGGCAATTTCTTTCATTTATTCTGAAACAAACAATGGCAGAATAATTTAGAAGTGGCTTCTAGTTGTGAATATCCTTCATTTTTGGTAGCAAAGCCCAAATTTTAAAATGGACACTTTAATGAACAGCTAAGAAACTATATTTGTCACTTCTCTTGCATCTATTGTGACCATGTGACTAGGTTTCAGCCGAAGGGAAAAGAGTAGAAATGCCTTATGGGATGTGCTAGACAGACCATGGTCCCCATGACCCTCACCTCCATCATTTACATAATTGTGAATAAGATGGAAATGCGACGGTAATGTCCATCTTTCAAGGAGTCTTTTTCTTTTTTCCTTCCTTGCTTGATGAAATAAGTGTCTCTGTTGAGGAAGTCCACGTAGCAAGGAACTACAGGCAGCCTCTAGGAGCTAGGGGGCCTCCAGCCAATAGCCAGCAAGAAACTGAGGCCCTTAGTCCTACAGCCACAGCAACAGAATTTTCTCAACAGCCACATGACCTTGGAAATAAGTACTTCCCCAGTTGAGCCTCTGATGAGAACATAGCCAAGGTCACCTGGATTGCAGCTTCATGAGAACCTGAAGTGGAGAACCCAGCAGCAGTCCCTGATGCAGTGGTGAGGTGGTAAGACTCAGGCTTGGAATGGGCTGACCTGGACTTAAATACTGCTCTGCTATTTTCCATTTGGGTAAGTTCCAAAATTCCATTTACTCCTTTGAACTTGAACCATTTACTCCTTTGAACATAAGCTTATGTGTAAAACAGACATAATCATAGTCCCTATTTTGTAAGTTTGTGGTAAAAATTAAAAGAAATAATGTAAGACCTTCAAACTGCACCCAGCCTAAGTGTTCAATAAATGTTAGCTACTATTATTCCCATCTAGAGTGTTCGTTTAATCAAATGTATGGAGTGGCTTCTAAATGCCAGGCACTATACTTAGTGGCTGGAGAAATGGCAAAATTTCTGTTCACAAAGAGCCATGGACTTAAAGGAAATGTTGAGATTAAACAAATGCAACAGTCTAGTAGCTCAAGTGGCATGCTGGGAGATGGGCAGGCTCCGAGGGCACAAAGAAGGAGATACCAGCCCTGCAGTAAAAGGGATAGTTAAAGAAGGTGCCACGTGGTTTAAACTCCCTAATCAAAAAACATAGATGGGCCAAACAGATTTTTTAAAGAATAGGATCTAATAATATGCTGCCTGCAAGAGACTCACTTAAGATCTTAAGGACACACATAGGCTGAAAGTAAAAGGATGAAGAAATATATTTTATGCAAATTGTAACTCAATGAGAGTAGAATTGGTTTACTAATATCAGATGAAACAGACATTAAATCAAATGCTGTCACAAGAGATAAAAAAAGAACATTATATAGTGATAATGGGGTCCATTCACTAGTAAGATGTAACAACTATAAATATTTATGCACCAAACATTAGAGAACCTAAATATAAGAAGCAAACATTGGCAGAACAGAAGGGTGAAATAGAAGGAGAAATCAAAGAAGATTCCATGGAAGAACTAACATTTGAATGGAGTCTTGAGATAACAGAAAATATTTTCTTAGCTAAAGAAATGAAATAGCAACTAGAATGTCATATAACATATACCAGGCACTGTTCTAAGCCCTACTGATAGAAATTCACTAAAACTTTCACCTGCCTTTAAGAAGGAGGTATATTATTTTCCTCATTAGAGCAATGATAAAACAAAGGCCCAGTGAGATTAAGTCATGTGTCCAAGACCACACTGCTGGGAGATGTAAGAACTGGGGTTATGACCACTAACGCTTGCTCGTGTGACCATTGCTCTCTATCATCTTCATGGGCCTGGCATGGTGGGCAGAAGAAAGGGATGGAGGACAGAAAATCCAGAGTGGGTAGGGAGCTAGAGATATCTCATGTGGCTGGAATAAGAGGGGTATCAGGGCCCATTGTGGGAAAGGGCAGGGATGGAGCTGGGAAGGCCTGGTCTGCCATGCTTAAAAGCTGAAGCTTTAGCCTGTGATCAATCGAAAGCTTTCATGAGTGTAAAGCAGGGGAGAGTTAACGCTCAGCACCCTAGCCTCTTAGATCATTCCTATTCCGTGGAGAAGAGACACTGGAGGCCAACAGATAAGGGTACAGGTAAAACGTGAAGATGGTGACTGGGCATGGTGGCTCCTGCCTGTATTTCTAGCACTTTGGGAGGCTGAAGTGAAAGGATCACTTGAGCCCAGGAGTTTGATACCAGCCTAGGCAACATAGGAAGACCCCTTCTCTACAAAAAAATTTAAAATTAGCCAGGCATGGCGGCATGCCTGTACTCCTAGCAGCTCAGGAGGCTGAGGTGGGAGGATCCCTTGACGCCAGGAGGTGGAGGCTGCAGTGAGCTGTAATCACACTACTGCGCTCCATCCTGGGTGATAGAAAAAGACCCTGTCTCAACAACAACAACAACAACAAAATGAAGATGGTGATGGGGACGACATAGAAACATGACTTCCAGAGACATCTGAGTTAAATAACTGAAGGCTCGGACCAGTAGCACTAGGAATGCTTACATGGAAATGAAAACAGTAACCCAATCAAAGCTAAGGGGAGTGGCCTTTGCATGAGCTCTGTATCACATGTTCTACTCTCTTCAAACCCTGAAGTCATAAATGGGGGGCTCTTTATAATCCCTGAGCTACCACGATGTATACAACTGTGGCCAACCCCCTCAGAAAGATTCCAGACTCTGCTCATCATTCTCCTGTATTTTTTCTAACTTTTTTTTTGAGACAGAGTCTCGCTCTGTCACCAGGTGCCAGGCTGGAGTGCAGTGGCGTGATCTCGGCTCACTGCAACCTCCACCTCCTGGGTTCAAGCAATTCTCCTGCCTCAGCCTCCCGAGGAGCTGGGACAATAGGCAGGGGCCCAGCTAATTTTTGTATTCTTTAGCAGAGACGGGGTTTCACCATGTTGGCCAGGATGGTCTTGATCTCTTGACCTCATGATCCACCCTCCTCAGTCTCCCAAAGTGCTGGGATTACAGGCATGAGCCACCGCTCCCAGCCTCTGACATTTTCTTAAAGACAGTTTAAGAAACATGAAAACTTGCATTTGTTGCATTCAGAACAATATTCTTCCTTTGAGTGTTGGCAGCAGTTCCAAACAAACATCATCAGCACGTGCCTTATCAGCAATTATGAGTCAGAACTGCCAGGCTAAATGTGAAATAAACAACCAGAGGAGCAACACTGTGGAGCAAACAGCACCACACAGGGTGGAGAACATGCTCAGCTGGGGAAGGCACAGTAGAGCAGCTCTTTGGTGGAGCATGGGCCAAGTGCAATATCAGGAATCTCACAGAATGGAAGAGAAGGCCGGACAGGCAGGCTCAGGAAAAGGCTGGACTCAGGAGTTCCAGGGCTTCAGTGCCAATGTCTCATCAGGGCCTACATTAGACTCCTCTTGCTATTGTAACAATTACTGCAAATTCGGTGGCTTGAAGTAATACACATTTATTCACTGAAAATTCTTCAGGTCTGAAGTCTAAAATCCAGACGTCAGCAGGTTTGCATTCCTTTTGAAGCTCCAGGGGAGAATCTGTTTTCTGCCTTTTCCAGCTTCTAGAGGCTGCCTCATTCTTTGGCTCACGGCCCCCATATCAAATGCCCTTTTCACCTTTGCTTCCATCGTCACATCACCTTCTTCCATGTCTGACTCTGATCTTCCTGCCTTCCTCTCTTAAGGACCCTTACAGTTACATTGGTCTATCAGGTCGATGCATATAATTCCCTCGGCTGCTATAGTTTGAATGACTTAATTCCCCCAAAACCCATGTGCTGAAACCTACTCCTTACTGTGGTGGTAGGAAGAGGTACAGCCTCCGGGAGGGGATTAGATCATGAGGGCTCCAACTTCATGGATGGGATTCATAAAAAGGGCTTGAGGTAGGCCGGGCACAGTGGCTCAAGCCTGTAATCCCAGCACTTTGGGAGGCTGAGGCGGGTGGATCATGAGGTCAAGAGATCGAGACCATCCTGGTCAACATGGTGAAACCCCGTCTCTACTAAAAATACAAAAAATTAGCTGGGCATGGTGGCGCGTGCCTGTAATCCCAGCTACTCAGGAGGCTGAGGCAGGAGAATTGCCTGAACCCAGGAGGCGGAGGTTGTGGTGAGCCGAGATTGCGCCATTGCACTCCAGCCTGGGTAGCAAGAGCGAAACTCCGTCTAAAAAAAAAAAAAAGGGCTTGAGGTAACCTGTTTGCTCCTTGTATCATGTAAGGAGACAGCTAGAAGGTGCCATCTGTGAATCAGAAAGCAGACCCTTTCCAGACACTGAATCTGCTGGAGGTTTGATCTTGGACTTCCCAGCCTCCAGAACTGTGAGAAATAAATTTATGCTGTTTATCAATTACCCAGTATCAGGCATTTTCTTATAGCAGCCCAAATGGACTAAGACATCATCTCAAATCTTAACCTAATAACATCTGCATTTTTTTTTTTTTGCCATCTAAAATAACATATTTACAAGTTCCAGGGATTAGAAACATACATATCTTTGGGGGCTGTATTCAGATGGCCATGACCAATCACTGGAACAAATGGCCTGTGTTCATTCTTCCATCTCATAGAACTCTGTCAGAGATTCAAGGTCTGCTAAGATGCATACAGGGCCTGGCTTTGCCCAACACCCACAGCTCATCCAGCGGTGTGTAGCCCATCCTGACTTATGTCCCACCAAGCTGGCCCACAGTGAGGGAGAATAACTCTTTAAACAAAATCTGAGGAGTTCCTGTCGGACTCTAGGGGCAATGGATATGGAAGAGCCAAAACATGTGCTTGCTCCATTTGGATTGGAGAAGAAGGGCTTAATGTATGGGAAGGACATTATTGCTTTCTGCAAATATGCAAAGGCCATGTTGGCTGTGGGGATGTCACAGCTGGACAACCTCTCAGAGGTCACTAGGCCTCTGCTTGTTCAGGGGAGAAAGTTGTGATCCAAAGAGAGCAGCATTTTGCCTGAAATCACCAGCAAGTTAGCGGCCGAGCGATCGTGTGGGGAAGAAAGAGAACTTTCTGGATGAACGTAGAAATAGCGCTGCAGCCGAGGACTGCTGCAGGAAGACCCTGCGTCCACAGCAGCAACGATCACTTCTGTCCCACGGTGACCACGGGCTCCGTACCAAGAGCTGCACTGCCCACTTTCCAGCACGGCTCACTGGCCCTTCAACACAGAGCAGGAGCGTCATCACTGTACCCATTTTGCATGCAGGAAATGGGGAAACTGAGCTCAGAGAGACTAAAATGTCTTGCCCAGGAGACCCAGTTAGGAAACAGTCAAGTGCAGAAACCCAGCTCTGGGAGGCTTTAAAATCATGCAATAACTAAAGCAAATGTTAGGCTTTGTTTTTTTCTTCTCTATTTTGTTTTCCATGAAATTCAAGGCTGGGTGGGTAAAGAAAGGAATTTGATAAACTTGTTCAGGCCTGGAACTTTTCCCAGAGCCCTGGGGGCAGAGAACCAAGTTGTGTAGACATACCCTTTTGGCAAGAAAGTTCTTTTAAACAGCCATTCCAGCCTGTTCAGTTCCTGTTTGCTAGGAAGGGACTGCCTTGAGTTTGAAATGGAGTGGAGGAAACTGGCTTGTGTGGAGGATCTGTGCTGCTCCTGACTCCAGGCGGGGTGGGGCTTCTTTCCTGTGCATCCCTGAGCTGGACGTGCCAGAGACTGCAGAGAGGTTAAGCAACCTGCCTGAGTTCACGCAGCAGGGAAGAGGGGATTCCAAGACACAGAGTCAATTCTTCCAGACCTCAGAGCCCGTACAGCCTGCTCCTGAAATGACTCTCAGGACGGAAGTGGCCTTGGGATCAAGCAGCATGAGCCAAGGACTGGTTCTTGGGGTCTGGAGGAAGACACTCATTCTACTCCAGACTCAGAAAACATCTCTCCTCTCTGGCTTGCAGTGGCCTGAAGTTTAATGACTCAGAGGGACCCGGCAAGAACGCTGCCCCAAGAGATCTCAGCTTGCGAGCAAAACAAGAGTCTACACAACACATTGCTTTTCTCGTTCTGTTCCCAACCCAACAAAGCGATGTTCAGCCGGCAGCCCCGGCTTGCTCCTTTGTAGAATGAGAGCTTTTGGACTAGGAGAACTGTGTGCAGGGGCTGTTGGCTAGAAACAGTGCAGGATACCTGTAGGAGCCTCGTGGCTTGGGTCTTGGCTCTGCTACTAATTCACGGTGACACTTTGGCAAGTCACGTCCCTTCTCTGAATCCAGCATCCTGACTTGTCGGAGAGAGGGGATGGGAGAGGGTTCAGGAGATTCCTGTAAGTGGAGTGTTCTCAGAGTCCTGGGCTGAAGAAGGCTGTGCTTCTGAAGAGGTCAACTCTGATTGTCCCCATGACCCTTTGTGCCTGAGCATGAAGGGGTTCATTGTGTCTCCATCAAAAGCATGTTTTGATCTGGGAAGATGGGCGGTCTGCCCCTCTATGGGACAGGTCACCAGGCAGAAGTCAACCCTGGATCAGGGGCTCCGGCTGTTCCAGTGGGTGTAGCAGAGTCTCCCTGTCGGGGCCTTCCCCAGGTCACCCGTCAGCCTCACCCAGTGTCCATGTTACCTCCGCCACATAACTTCTTTCAGTTTCTCAAACTACTTTCTCACCTCTGGGACCTGCTCCAAATGATACAAAAATCCAGAGTCCCAGTCCCTGGCCAGGCCCTCAGCTGGGTCAGAGACTCCTCATGTGACCTAGGCCTCAGTTTCCTCACCGGTTCAAGGGACACTTGGGCCAGCTGCAACTACAACATTATTCTCATACTAGAGGGCCCCTTTACCCAAGGGGAGGAGGCGAGAGAGAATGCAGCGAGACTCCTGCAATCCCTGTGCACTTGCTCCTTTCTGCATGGTGGCTTGCAGGGTGCAGTGCAGGAGGCACCATTCTGCTCTCATTGCTGCTATGACCTATGGCATGTGGGTGCAGAGGCGTCAAGTGAGAAAAGTTACAGGACTCAAGTTCCAAGACTGCCTTTATGAGTCTGGTGAAACCCACGGACCCTGGGGCTTGAACGGAGCTACCTCTCAAAAATATAGGTACCTGGAACCTCATATGCAAAGATATTGCCACCTGGAACCTCATTTGGAAAAACCTTATTGGAAAAAGCATCTTTGTAGAGGTAACGAAGGATCTCATGATGAGATGGTCCTGGATTTAAACGTGGCCTCTGCATCCAAAGTCAGGTCTCCTTATAGACGAACGGAGAGAGGGATTGGAGACACAGAGAGGGGAATGGCACATGGGGATGGAGGCAGGGATTTGAATGAGTGGTCTATGTGTGAATAGTGTGGTGAGTGTGGTGTGATATGTGGTCTGTGCACAGTATGGTATGTGTGGGGTGTGTGTGGTGTGATATGTGGTCTGTGTGTGCACAGTGTGTGTGGTGTGATATGCGGTCTGTGTGTGCACAGTGTGATGTGTGTGTATGGTGTGTGTGGGTATATGTGTATGGTGTGTGCAGTATGTGGGGGTGTATATATGTGGGGGTGTATGTGGTATGTGGAAGGGTATATGTGTGTGGCATGTGTCATATGTCATGGTGTGTGGGTATATGTATGTAGCATATACATGGTGTGTATGGGGGTATATGTGTGCAGTGTGTGTGGTATGTATGTGGGGGGTGTGGTGTTTGTGGTATATGTGTTGGATGTGTATGGTATGATACGTGAGTTTTCATGTGTGGTGTGTGGTATACGTGTGTGTGTATGTGTGTGTGGTGTGTATGTGGTGTGTGTGGCATGTGTGACTGTGTGTGGCATGTGTGTGGTGTGCAGGTATATGTGTGTGGTACGTAATGTGTGTGTGTAGTATGGTGTGTGTGTGTGGCGTGTGTGTGTGGTGTGTATGTGTTATGTGTGTGATGTGGTGTGATGTGGTGTGTATGTGTTATGTGTGTGGTGTGTGTGGTGTGACGTGTTTGTGGTGTGATATGTGGTATGTGTGTGGTGTGTGTATGTGGTATGTGTGTGTGGTGTGATATGTAATGTGTGTGTGGTGTGATGTGTGGTGTGTGTGTGGTGTGATATGTGGTGTGATTTGGTGTGGAGTGTATGTGGCATGTGTGTGGTGTGTGTGGTGTGATGTGTTTGTGGTGTGATATGTGGTATGTGTGTGGTGTGTGTATGTGGTATGGGTGTGGCCATATGTGGTGTGATACTTGGTGTGATTTGGTGTGTGTGGTACATGTGGTGTGATGTGTGGTGCAATGTGGTGTGGTGTGGTGTGTATGTGGTGTGTATGGTGATATGTGGTGTGTGTGTGGTGTGTGTGGTATAATATATGGTGTGATGTGGTGTGCTGTGTATGTGGTGTGTGTAGTGTGATATGTGGTGTCTGTGTGGTGTGGTGTGATGTGTATGTGGTATGTGTGTGGTGTGATATGTGGTGCGATGTGGTGTGGTGTGGTGTGGTGTGTATGTGGTGTGTGTGTGGTGTAATATATGGTGTGATGTGGTGTGCTGTGTATGTGGTGTGTGTGGTGTGATATGTGGTTTGATGTCGTGTGGTGTGTATGTGGTGTGTGTGGTGTGGTATGTGGTGTCTGTGTGGTGTGGTGTGATGTGTATGTGGTATGTGTGTGGTGTGATATGTGGTGTCTGTGTGGTGTGGTGTGATGTGTATGTGGTGTGTGTGGTGTGGTATGTGGTGTCTGTGTGGTGTGGTGTGTATGTGGTGTGTGTGGTGTGATATGTGGTTTGATGTCGTGTGGTGTGTATGTGGTGTGTGTGGTGTGATATGTGGTGTCTGTGTGGTGTGGTGTGATGTGTATGTGGTGTGTGTGGTGTGGTATGTGGTGTCTGTGTGGTGCGCTGTGTATGTGGTGTGTGTGGTGTGATATGTGGTTTGATGTCGTGTGGTGTGTATGTGGTGTATGTGGTGTGATATGTGGTGTCTGTGTGGTGTGGTGTGATGTGTATGTGGTGTGGTGTGGTGTGTATGTGGTGTGTGTGTGGTGTAATATATGGTGTGATGTGGTGTGGTGTGTATGTGGTGTGTGTGGTGTGATATGTGGTGTCTGTGTGGTGTGGTGTGATGTGTATGTGGTGTGTGTGGTGTGATATGTGGTGTCTGTGTGGTGTGGTGTGATGTGTATGTGGTGTGTGTGGTGTGGTATGTGGTGTCTGTGTGGTGTGGTGTGTATGTGGTGTGTGTGGTGTGATATGTGGTATGTGTGTGGTGTGTGTATGTGGTATGGGTGTGGCCATATGTGGTGTGATACTTGGTGTGATTTGGTGTGTGTGGTACATGTGGTGTGATGTGTGGTGCGATGTGGTGTGGTGTGGTGTGGTGTGTATGGTGATATGTGGTGTGTGTGTGGTGTGTGTGGTGTAATATATGGTGTGATGTGGTGTGCTGTGTATGTGGTGTGTGTTGTGTGATATGTGGTGTGATGTGGTGTGGTGTGTATGTGGTGTGTGTGGTGTGATATGTGGTGTCTGTGTGGTGTGGTGTGATGTGCATGTGGTGTGTGTGGTGTGGTATGTGGTGTCTGTGTGGTGTGGTGTGATGTGCATGTGGTGTGTGTGGTGTGATATGTGGTGTCTGTGTGGTGTGGTGTGTATGTGGTGTGTGTGGTGTGATATGTGGTGTGTGTGTGGTGTGGTGTGATGTGTATGTGGTATGTGTGTGGTGTGATATGTGGTGTCTGTGTGGTGTGGTGTGGTGTGTATGTGGTGTGTGTGGTGTGATATGTGGTGTCTGTGTGGTGTGGTGTGATGTGTATGTGGTGTGTGTGGTGTGATATGTGGTGTCTGTGTGGTGTGGTGTGATGTGTATGTGGTGTGTGTGGTGTGGTATGTGGTGTCTGTGTGGTGTGGTGTGTATGTGGTGTGTGTGGTGTGATATGTGGTATGTGTGTGGTGTGTGTATGTGGTATGGGTGTGGCCATATGTGGTGTGATACTTGGTGTGATTTGGTGTGTGTGGTACATGTGGTGTGATGTGTGGTGCGATGTGGTGTGGTGTGGTGTGGTGTGTATGTGGTGTGTGTGTGGTGTGTGTGGTGTAATATATGGTGTGATGTGGTGTGCTGTGTATGTGGTGTGTGTTGTGTGATATGTGGTGTGATGTGGTGTGGTGTGTATGTGGTGTGTGTGGTGTGATATGTGGTGTCTGTGTGGTGTGGTGTGATGTGCATGTGGTGTGTGTGGTGTGGTATGTGGTGTCTGTGTGGTGTGGTGTGATGTGCATGTGGTGTGTGTGGTGTGATATGTGGTGTCTGTGTGGTGTGGTGTGTATGTGGTGTGTGTGGTGTGTGGTATGTGGTGTGTGTGTGGTGTGGTGTGATGTGCATGTGGTGTGTGTGGTGTGGTATGTGGTGTCTGTGTGGTGTGGTGTGTATGTGGTGTGTGTGGTGTGATATGTGGTGTGTGTGTGGTGTGGTGTGATGTGTATGTGGTGTGTGTGGTGTGATATGTGGTGTGTGTGTGGTGTGGTGTGATGTGTATGTGGTATGTGTGTGGTGTGATATGTGGTGCGATGTGGTGTGGTGTGGTGTGTATGTGGTGTGTGTGTGGTGTAATATATGGTGTGATGTGGTGTGCTGTGTATGTGGTGTGTGTGGTGTGATATGTGGTTTGATGTCGTGTGGTGTGTATGTGGTGTGTGTGGTGTGATATGTGGTGTGTGTGTGGTGTGGTGTGATGTGTATGTGGTATGTGTGTGGTGTGATATGTGGTGTGTGTGTGGTGTGGTGTGATGTGTATGTGGTATGTGTGTGGTGTGATATGTGGTGTGTGTGTGGTGTGGTGTGATGTGTATGTGGTGTGTGGTGTGTGGTATGTGGTGTCTGTGTGGTGTGGTGTGATGTGTATGTGGTGTGTGTGGTGTGGTATGTGGTGTCTGTGTGGTGTGGTGTGTATGTGGTGTGTGTGGTGTGATATGTGGTGTGTGTGTGGTGTGGTGTGATGTGTATGTGGTATGTGTGTGGTGTGATATGTGGTGTATGTGTGCTGCAAGTGTGTAGACTGAGAAGAGTGAAACACAAAGGGAGGCCCAGCTGAGGTCCCCTCTGTGCTTCCCCCACCTCTCCGCCCCCATCCACCCACTGTCAAGCAAGTCACTCACCCATAAGCCTGGACATTGTCACCCATCAGTAGCTGTCACAGGGGACAGAAACACAGTCGAGAGAGTGGAGAAGAGCACATGTGCACAGCGAGGCCCTGAGCCTCGCTGGCCTGTGGTCTTCATGTACACCATACAACACGCTATGTTCCTTGCAGGCTTGTGGGAGGGAGGACTGAAACCCTAGCTGGCACCACAGAGGATCTGAGAGCCTGGCCTGGCCTGCGTGTCTTATGAGGACATCGGAATCACTCCAGCCAGCCTGGGCCTGTGTCACCTGCCCTGATGGAGCCTGGAAGGGGTGATCAGGTCACCAGCTGCCCCCAGTCCAGTCTCCGCAGGATCCAGAATGGGGCTAGGGCCTATGGCCAGCGTCCACCTGACCAGAGCCTGAGCCAGGCAAGAAGAAGGGAGTGTTGATTGTCTCTGTCAAAATGACCGTGAGGAAGTCACATTTCCCTCTCTGAGGCAGCCTTAAGGCCTGGCATGAGCCTTGACATCTCCGGAGCTTACGCCCAAGGACAAGGGATGTGACCAGCTTGCTCCACCCCCCAGCCCAGCAGGAAATGGGAAGCTTCCCAAAGGACTGCCTTTCACATCCTCCAGCACTGCTGGGCCCAGGCGCCTCAAACAAGCCCAATCTCCTCTCCACAGACTCCAAGGCCCTGTGGCCTGGCCCCCTCCCCACTCCATCCTCATCCTGGGGACCCTCCTCTCTCACTTCTCCCCTCTACATGGCCTCCTTTCACTTCTGCTGGGTGCTCCTGCACAGGGCTTACTGTTTTGAGTGTTGGCCCTGATCCTTATCATGTTTACGTAGCTGAATAAGAAAAAGTCTTTAAGCTACAGTCGAATGGAGCAGAATCAATAGGTACATAAACAGCCATTTAGCAGAAAAGCGGTGATAGGTATACTGGAGAGGTTCGGAGTGTGACGAAGTCCTGGAACGGAAAGAGAAGGACGGGAGGGAAGGGGAATTCCGAGGGTGGGTTTTGGAAGGTTTCTCGGCTGGGGATTAATTCATGCTGAGCATTTTGGGATGTAAACTACTTCCTCCTCCTGGTTTGCAAGGTTTTTTCCATCTGTGTGTCAGAAAAAGTCACAGAAGTTCTCAGAGCAGGGGTGGGTGTGCTCCAAGCTGCCATTAGCAGGTCCCTGCGGAAGATGGGTCAGCAGTGGGAGAGGCCACCACCAGCCATGCCAGTCAAGGGAGGGAGAAGAGAAGTGACAGGAGATGAAGCACAGACAGGTGGGCCAGGAGCATGGGGAGACGGCAGGATGGCGGGATGGCTGGTCCAGGGGCAGGCCAAGGAAAAGAACACGGCAGGAAGCCAGTTGGCAGGTTAGGGAGGAGACTCATTTGAACATGATGGGTCTGCAGAGCCTGCACACATGCCAGAGAAGATGGCAGGAAAGCACCAGGTCCCGGGGATCTACAGCTTAAGAAAGCCTGGGCAGCTGCTCTCAGAAGAAGGGATCAGGAATGCTAGTAATCCCTGGCTTCTTGGCTACATCAAGACCCAGACACCCAGCTCTATGTCTGTCATAGCAGCTGGGAGATGAGTGGTTCTCAGCCCAAGGCAAGCCTGGCCACCATTTTCGGTTTTCTTCCATGGGCCCTGTCTATTCCTGCTCTGGATGCTGGCCTTGCTTAGACCCTCAACCTGTGGGATCCCTGACTTCCCATGGATACCAGTTTTTGAGTCCTTATCTGAAGTGTTCCTCCATTTTATCCACGTCCCACGTTTTCGCCTTACCCTTGACTTCCCCCTATCTTGGGCCTCCTGGACTTTGTCTCCACTGAGCCCTTGAGGAAAGACTCTGGGATTACCACCATTAAAGACACATTCATGGGTATGTTTACTGCAGCACTATTCATAATAGCAAAGACATGGAGTCAACCTAAATACCCATCAACGATAGACTGGATAAAGAAAATGTGGTACATATACACCATGGAATACTATGCAGCCATAAAAAAGAATGCGTTCATGTCCTTTGTGGGGACATCAATGGACCTGGAGGCCATTATCCTTAGCAAACCATCATAGGAACAGAAAACCAAATACCACATGTTCTCACTTATGAGTGGGAGCTAAATAATGAGAACACATGGACACATAGAGAACAACACACACTGGGGCCTTTTGGAGGGTGGAGGGTTGGAGGAGGGAGGGCATCAGGAAAAATAACTAATAGGTACTGGGCTTAATACCTGGTGATGAAATAATCTGTGCAACAAACCCCCATGACACAACTTTACCTATGTAGCAAACCACACTTGAACTCCTCAACTTAAAATAAAAGAAATCGTAGTTGCCACTTAACGAGTGCTCAGTTGGAACAGATTTCTGCCAAGCACTTCATTGCATTAGATCATTGAATCATCACAGCAGCTGTGTGAGTGAGTGGGATCATCCCCATGGACAGATGAAGAAAACTGAAGATTCAAGACAAACTGGCTTATTGAGGGCGCTGATCTCTGACTTCAATTCATGTAGCTGCAGAAACAGGTACATGAATACCTATAATGTTATCACATTCCGAGTGAATCCAAACCCCGTGATTTTGATGTCACGTGATGTAAAATGACAAAACATTCTCAATCAGTGTGTAAAATCTGAAGTATTTCCAGTTTCCCGCCACACCATACGTGAATCACATAATTTCAAAGTTGGCACATGGAGTGAGCTATGAGCTGTGTTTCTGCTGTCCGCACATGGCTGTGCTGGGGAACAGACATGCTCATCTCCACTCTTTGCAGCACTACTCTTGAATTAATTTCCTATGTTTACAATTATGAGCAATCTTTACAAACACATCTCTCCATGATACCTTGGCAATGAGTGCTACAGATGTGCTCTGTGTCTGCACAGGCCACTGTGAGTGGCAGGAGAGTGAGGCCATGCCCATCTGGAAAAAGAGGGAAAGTTGAGGAACAATGTTCGCTGGCACTTGCTGAGTAATTACTATGTATCTGCGCCTTTGCAAGCATTTTCTCTTGTAAACCTTTCCCCAGCCCTATGAGTGTGGGCTGCTCATGGTGACTGTATTGGATAGAATACGGCAGAAGTGATGGTGTTAAAGACTGAGTCATAGGAGATGCTGGGCATCCCCTTTTCTCTCTGCTGGATCTCTCATTGTGTAGATGCCAGCTGCCGTGTCATGAGAACACTCACGCAGCCCTATGGAGATATCCACACGGTAAGGAACTGAAGCCTTTTGCTAACAGCCATGTGGATGCGCCTTCTTGGAATCCTTCGTCAAGCCTCTTGGTGACTACAGCCCCAGCCAATGTCATGATTACAGTTTATTCCATGAGAGACCCTGAGCCGGAATCACCCAGCTATACTATTCCCCAAATTCCTGACCTGTAGAAACAGTGAGATAGTAAGCATTTGTTGTTTTTAGATGGTAAGTTTTGGGATTATTTGTGACACAGTGATAGATAACGAATACACTTTTGCTAGGTCACACAGCTAGGAAGCTATGGTGCTGGGTTTCAGTTCACGTTTACAGGCCTCCCAAGTTCATATGTTGACCTCTTTAGCAGACATGAGTTGCCCTTCAATATCCATTTTCCCCTTCTTTTAAAATTACAGAATTTTCACCTAAGCAGAACACTTGGCTGAAATATACATTTCCCACAGTCCTTTGCTATTAGGTCATGGGACTAAGTTCTCATTCACGGGATATGAGAGGAAGTATCAGTGCAGCTTCTGCTTTCCCCATTCCCATTAGACGGAATGAGGATATAATAAACGGAAGTGAAGCAGCCATCTCAGATCATGAGATATAAGTTACATATTGAGAAGCTAGAACAAAAGCTTGAATGCTGTTTACTATAGAGTCACTGTATAAGCCCGGGTCACTTGGCCAAACATTTTTTTTTTTTTTTTTGAGACAGGTGTCACTCTGTTGCCCAGGTGGGAGTGCAATGGCGTGACCACAGATCACCACTTGACTTCCTGGGCTCAGGTGATTCTCCCACTTCAGCCCCGCGAGTAGCTAGAACTACAGGCATGTGTAACCACGCCCGGCTATTTTTTTTTTTTTTTTTTTTGTAGAGATGGGGTTTTTCCCAGGCTAGTCTTGAACTCCTGACATCAAATGATCCTCTGGCTTCCCAAAGTGCTGGGATTACAACCATGAACCCCTACACCT
Source organism: Saguinus oedipus (assembly GCA_031835075.1). NCBI lineage: Eukaryota > Metazoa > Chordata > Mammalia > Primates > Cebidae > Saguinus > Saguinus oedipus. Next base: position 41,154,476 of record CM063181.1, on the reverse strand, counting down.
GGCCCACCTACCCAACCGTTTATGGAAAAGATACTTAAATTTACATTTCTGCACTATTTAAGCCATTATTATTTTAGGACTGCATGTTACAGCAGCCAAACTGATATGCTAACCAACATAATCAGTACGTTCTACTGACCTGCGGCTAAGTTTGCCAAAGCATTAGACAGTGATGGCAGGATTCCTAAAGCCATATTGCACCTGGTATGGCATGTACACCAAATAAATCTTTTCTCACACAAAATTCACTACCAGTCTTCAAATATACATGGGTACCACTAATCAAGCACTAATTTATTTAGAAGTGCCACTGAATTCAAAAGTCTGCATGAGGAGCAGATGAGAAAAACAATGTAAGAAAAGCACCTGGCATAGAACAAGCCTTCAATAAAGGGTATCACTATGAGGAGATAAACAATAATGCATCCCAGTCAGCATTTGGTTCCATACAAGGGTTAACAAAGTGTATTAGTCACAAAGATAACAGAGGCACCTGATTCCAAGGACTAGGGCTGCTGTACTTAGGCCTAGTTATTGCAGATATCAACTGCAAGAGGCTCTTTGTTGCAGATATCAGCTGTTTATCTGAGATCTCAGTAACCCATACTCACCTCAGCAAGCAGAGAATTTACAACCTGGAATCCTCCTGCCTCTGCCAAAGTAGGGGTCAGGCTGCCAATTGATCACCAGCATGTGACAGGCCAGGCCCATAGGGGCCTTAGGATCACACACACACACACACACACACACACACACACACACACACACACACACACACGGCAAGACCTTAGAAGGCAAAGGTACAACTGATGGGAGCTGAGGCAGAACCAGGTCAGTCCAGTATTTTACCCATGAAGCAAAAGCAAAAACTCAAGTCCCTGGGGGTCCCTTAGATGGGGTATTCTCACCACCTGTGCGATATCATAGGGATGAAACCTTTACATCGTTACTACTAAATAATGTTCTGAAGCGTTTCATTGTTGTATTCCATGAGAATTTGTGACGAGTTCTTCAGGGAGGCAAGAAGAGTGTTAGCACCCCCATTTTATACTGCAGGGACCTGACACTCAGGTTAATTGACTTGCTCCAGGTCACACAGGTCACCAGAGGAAGAACCAGGACAAGACTTCAGTTCCTTCCCCTTTTTGCTCCCTAAATCCATAGCATTTGTCCTGTCATCTGTTGGCTTATGTAAAGTGCAGTCAGCCAAATAGAGAAGAACCCAACCTGTGGCCCAAGCCCCCTGGTTTGGTAACCTTGTGGGGCATCTGTGCATCACTGGACTTGGGCAAAGGCCCAAGGGAAACTGTCCCAGTCAATTCAGGCTGCTCTAACAATGTATCTCAGATCAGGTAATTTATAAACAACCAGAAATTCATGGGTCGTAGCTCTGGAGACTGACAAGTCCAAATTCAAGGCACCAGGCTGGATGCAGTGGCTCATGCCTGTCATCCCAGCACTTTGCTAGGCTGAAGTGGGCGGATTACCTGAGGTCAGGAGTTCAAGACCAGCCTGGCCATCATGGTGAAATGGTGAAATCCCATCACTACTAAAAATACAAAAATTAGCTGGGCGTGGTGGCAGGCACCTGTAGTCCTAGCTATTCAGGAAGCTGAGGCAGGAGAATCACTTGAACTCAGGAGGTGAGGTGGAGGTTGCAGTGAGCAGAGATCACACCACTGCACTCCAGCCTGGCCGACAGCAAGACTGTCTCCAAAACAAAAAATAAAAAGCACAAATAAATTTAAAAATTCAAGGCACCAGCAAATTCAGTGTCTGGTGTGGGCCCATTCCTCATTAATGGAAACGTCTTGCTGTGTTCTCACAGAGTGGAAGGGGCAAAGGGTCTCGCTTGAGCCTCATTTATAAGGGAACTAATTTCATTCATGAGGGTGGAAGCCTCATGATTGATCACTTCCCAAAGGCCTTAACTTTTAATACAACCACATTGAGTATCAGATTTCACCATATACATTTTGTGGAGACACCAACATTTGGACCACAGCAAACACTTTGGACCCCCGAGAACTGTGTATACTTTCTTTTTTTTTTTTTTTTTTTTTTTTTTTGAGACGGAGTTTTGCTTGTTACCCAGGCTGGAGTGCATTGGCGCGATCTCGGCTCACTGCAACCTCCGCCTCCCGGGTTCAGGCAATTCTCCTGCCTCAGCCTCCTGAGTAGCTGGGATTACAGGCACGCACCACCATGCCCAGCTAATTTTTTTTTTTGTATTTTTAGTAGAGACGGCGTTTCACCAATTTGACCAGGTTGGTCTCGATCTCTTGACCTCGTGATCCATCCACCTCGGCCTCCCAAAGTGCTGGGATTAGAGGCTTGAGCCACCGCGCCCAGCCCTGTGTATACTTTTGTGCCTTTTCTGATCCACTTTCTTCATATACTCGCACTGTCACCCAGTCACCCAGGCTGGAGTGCAATGGCATGATCACGGCTCACTGCAACCTCTGTCTCCCAGGTTCAAGCAATTCTTCTGACTCAGCCTCCTGAGTAGCTGGGATTAAAGGCAATGCCACTATGCCTGGCTAATTTTTGTATTTTTAGTAGAGACAGAGTTTCCCCATTTGGTCAGGCTGGTCTCGAATTCCTGACCTTGTGATCCTCACAACTCAGCCTCCCAAAGTGCTTGAACTCATATATTATTTTCCAAAAATTAAAGCAGGACCTCAGCCACCCATCAAAAACAGAGAGAATGTTCAGTGTATGTGCCCAAACCATGATAAGTGAAAATACAAGCAAAGGGAAAGTCCACAGACACTTGCCGCCTCCAGTAGGCTAAGCACTTTATAAAAGTTATTGATTTTATTTTATTTATTCTCTTGCAGACACCTTTTATGTAAGTACCATCCTCTCCTCTTCCTACAAGAAAATGAAACTGCAAGGAGAAGTGACAGAGTCAGTTTCCCCCTCCACAGGTGACAGAGTTAAGAATTCAATTCAATGCCCACTGCTTTATAGCTCATGCTCTTTCTACGCCAAAGTACTGCCTGCCTGCCTTTTGCTGTTTAGGATTTAATTTCTATAGATATCAACAATTTATTTTATTTATTTATATTTATTCTTTGAAATGGAGTTTAACTCTTGTTGCCTAGGCTAGAGTGCCGTGGCGTGATCTTGGCTCAGCACAACCTCCACCTCCCGGGATCAAGCAATTTTCCTGCCTCAGCCTCCCAAGTAGCTGGGATTACAGGCACATGCCACCACAGCTCAGCCAATTTTGTATTTTTAGTAGAGATGGGGTTTCTCCACGTTGGTCAGGCTGGTCTCAAATTCCCGACCTCAGGTCATCCGCCCACCTTGGCCTCCCAAAGTGCTGGGATTACAGGTGTGAGCCACTGCACCCGGCCCTACAACCATTTATTTTTAATTTTTATTTTGTCACCAAATGACCTAATGTTTTAGTAAGAGGAAGATTTAATTGCTGTGATCTTTCTTAGTAACGACCAAAGTCAAGTAGACTTTCTTACAATGTTGGGAGGGAAAAGCATCTAGAGCTTGCACTCTTTCAGGTCATTTTTATAAATTCTCTGAGACAGAGAGAGAGAGAGAGAGAGAGAGAGAGAGAGAGAGAGAGAGAGAGAGAGAGAGAGACTCATGAGAATGTGACTGTTTGTGCTTATGAGTAAGGAATCTTTCCAGAAAAAGCAAATCAACATTTTTGGCAGAATTGATTTCTTCCATTGGGTGAGAACAAGCTGCCCTCTTCCTCATCCAACTTTATTTCCAGTTATTTCTCTCAGATGACCTTTTAGTCCCACCAGCATGCTTTCCTCTCCTCCCTCCCTCCCAACATTCCTCACGTGGTGCCCTGTGGCCATCATTCTGAGCTCTCACATCACCCCTAAGCTGAGTTTGTCAGAGGATGAGCCTCACCTCTGAGGACTGCAGTACAATGGAGAAAGAACATTCTAGCAGTTGATACTCTCCTTTTCACCAGATATGTTCAAGCAGAGATTGGTGGAACAGTTTTCAATAAAGATTACTCACATATTCTTTCAACAAATATTTACTATCACAAAATACAGGAAAACAGGGGTGTGGACCTCAGATTCTAACCGGGGATTCTGGAGGCCTCGTCGGCTTTGTGTTTCTCTGTCGTCTTTCGCACACCATCTTTCAGGACCTCTTTTGCCTCATCTATAAAAGGAAGGGGTAGAGGAGAGGTAAAAGGGAAAGGAGCTAGTCACCCCACTGTGGACATCAGTGCTGAAAAATAAAAGCACTAGTGGCAAAGCTATTTGTACCAAATGACTATTGTAGCAAGGTTTATGTTAGTTGAAAGGTAACTAGAAACCTTCTCAGTATAGCAATTAGGACAATCATTAAATGAATTATGATGTATAATTGGATTATATGTATTTTAAGAGGAACCTGGATCTAAATTTTGATGTCAGCTCTGTCACCACCATTTGTTGGAGTTTAGGTTTTCAGGTTCTTTCTGGGCTAGAGAGTTCTTTCCAGACTACTTTGTTGCAATTTGAAAGTCTGATATTGGCTGGGCGCAGTGGCTCAAGCCTGTAATCCCAGAACTTTGGGAGGCCGAGGCGGGTGGATCACGAGGTCGAGAGATTGAGACCATCCTGGTCAACACGGTGAAACCCCGTCTCTACTAAAAATACAAAAAATTAGCTGGGCATGGTGGCGCGTGCCTGTAATCCCAGCTACTCAGGAGGCTGAGGCAGGAGAATTGCCTGGACCCAGGAGGCGGAGGTTGCGGTGAGCCGAGATGGCGCCATTGCACTCCAGCCTGGGAAACGAGCGAAACTCTGTCTCAAAAAAAAAAAAAAAAAAGTCTGATATTGGTTTCTGCTGGGTTCCAAAGATCGAGGAGGAGCTTAGTACTGTGTCTAGATTGCCAATGGACCCATCACAGAAGTTTAAACCGACCTTGATCCCAAAGCCTTCAAAAATGCTCACTGAAGAAAATTCCCAGGACAAGTCAGGGCCTCTCACAACGTCTGCTCTGAGACATTGATAATGAACATTAAACTTGATTCTCAGCTCTGGTACCAGATTCTCTTCCTCTCTACCAGAAGGTTCACTCCAACAACAGGGGAAAAGAGAAATGATTTCCAGGGCATCAGAGATGGCTTACCTTACAGGAGGAGGGGAGTAAGAACATCGCTGTCTGTGTGGAAAGAAAGGATGCTAAAATGTAGATACCTGTCACTCAGGAGGTTTCCTAGGCTTCAAAGAAAACAGACACTGGGCTTAAGGGAGTTCAGAATGATCAAGATGTGAACCTTTCAAAGGTGGCCATGGTTTCTGTGTGTATCACAGATGGGATTCTTCTGAGAATGCTAGGATAGGGAGTTACGGCACTGACCAATTCAGCCAGAAAGCTTATTCTCATACTTCTCTTTCTTGCTGGTAATTTTACGTAGCAGGTTGAGAAAGCTACTCTATGCTAGAATGGACTGTATACAAACAATTTTGATGAGTTCTATGATATGTTTTCTTATTCTTTTTTTCTTCCTACCATAAAATCAGTAATGTGTAAGAGACCTGTGCATATGTATTTGAATAACCTCAGTATACTTTAGCTCTACTCACTGTTTTAACCCAAATAAACACCAAAAGGACATAAGTATTCCAGTGTATTTTAGAAGCCTAAAGTCAGTGAGATGAAGCCCAACATCAAGAATGTGATGCAAAGTCACTTGTGGGGAAAGAATATAATGAAAACATTGGGTAGTTTGGATAGAGCATAGTAATTAGATTTTCCAGTTTTCACAAATTTGGATTCCAACAAAAGGAAACTTTGATGTGCTATTTTTTGGCAATATTCAGTATCAAATAATTGTGTGTATAGAGAAACAATAAAATTGACATATTTAAGTAACTCTAAAAATAAAATAAAATCAGTAATGATGCATCCATACTATAATTTTATAGCCTAATGTTAAAAGAATTATGTTAGAAATCTGAATATCCTGACCTGGGAATTTTACCTTATATATATATATATATATATATATATAATTAATCAATGGAGAAGTATGGTATAGAGCATGATACCATTTTATACGTGTATGTATATAAATACAGCTTTGCTATGATCATAAAGAAACTTGTAGAAAAACGCAATTGTTAATGCCAGTTGTGTCAAGAGGTGGGACTAGAAGGAAAAGAGATGTCATCAGTTATAATCAAATTCAGGTTCCTACAACAGAAATCCCCAAAAGAAGTGGCTGAAGTAAAGAAGACGTTTCGTTTTCTCTTGTAAAGGACGTTTAGAAATAGATGATCCTGAACTAATATGGCTCAGCTCTAGGTCATCAGGCTCTGTCTGAACTTCTACTTCACTGTCCTTAACAAAGCCTTCTGTCGTCAAGGCCACCTGGGGTCTAAGATGGCGGCCGGTGCTTGCAACATCATGCCAGGCAAGAGCATGGAAGAAACAGTTTATGCCTCCTTTAAGGAGTTATCCTAGAAGTTCCACCACCCATGCCTAGCTGCAAAGGAAGCTGGGAAATGTAGTTTGTTTTCTTTAGCTGGCCACACTAACTGTGTTATATTGTATTCTATCATGTAGTATGGTATGGGATTGGGCAGCCCAAATCATATAAGAGTTTTATCACTAACAAAGAAATGGATAATGGATGCTGGATGGCCAAGTAGCATTCCCTGCCACAAAAAGGTTACCAACTTTTTTTTTGAAATAGACATTTGTACTCTTTAGCTAAATACAATGAAAATCGTTTTACAATTTAAAAGATCCAATTAGGAAAGTTTCTTAAAAGAGAGGGAAGGAAATAACTTTTTTATTTAAAAACAAAGCACAGATCATGAGGCAAGCTCGTTTGCTGGCCATTTCACAGGCAACCTCATTTCACCCTCAAAAGATCTCACGGAGAGGTGTGACTGCCTCTGCCCTTCCACAGGAGGAATCAAGATGCAGAGGGATGACATGGCTTTCCCAAAGTCTTGTTGTTACCAAGTAGCACAGCCAGTACTGAAATCCAGGTACGTGTGTGATTCTGAATCCACTGGGGGCAATCTCTAGGGCTGTTTTCAGGAGGGAGGAAAGTATGATTCTAGAATCCCAGATTTGATAGAGGCTGTATTCCCTAACCAGATCATTAGCGTGAGAACAGGAAGGTGAATACTGACGCTTCTTCGCTTCTTCGGCTGCCTGATCTCTGATGGACAGCCTCCCGTGGACCGGCTTACCACACCAGCCTGTTTTCTCCTTAAGATGTATTCATTTCCCAGCAACATGACTCAATCTTTCTTTCCTTTTTTGCTTCCTTCCTTCTTTGATTCATTTTGTTACTTTTCACGCAAACATATTTACTTACACAGAGAAAAGAAGATAAAAATTTTTTTAATTTATTTTTTTCTCCATTTCTTAACTCCTTCAATCTAACTTCATAACAGAAGGAATAATAAGATCAGAGTCTCACATAAACACTGGGCTCCTCTTGGGTTTTCATGAGGGTGAATTTATGAGGAAATCATGGAAGGAACCTACAGAATAATATTATCCCAACCAAGATGCTGTCTGCCGCCTGCTGTGTGGGAAAACATGAGTGCCTTCGGTATTTTCCGTAGAGCACTTTCAATTCCAGACAGGACAGAAACAGACGTAAGAAGAAGATATTGCATTCCTTCACCTGAGCTAACCTGGGGCTGGATTCTTAGTCTCTCTATACCACCAAAGGTATACTGTGGTCACTGAAATGCAAGCATTCCTCAGAAATATATGAAAAGTCTTCTCCATATTGAATCTCTGTTTGTCCCCTCTGAATCCCAACTCTCCCATCTGGAATCCCAGAGAAGAAGGTAGAACTTCTTCCCCTCAAGGGCCCATCAATTATTATTAGCACAGAGCTGTCATATCTGCCAAAGTACATTCCCTTTTTTTTTTTTTTTTTTTTTTTTTGAGACGGAGTCTCACTCTATCACCCAGCCTGGAAAGCAGTGGCCCAATCTCAGCTCACTGCAACCTCTGTCTCTTGGGTTCAAGTGATTCTACTGCCTCACCCTCCTGTTTAGCTGGAACTACAGGCACCTGCCACCACACCCAGTTAATTTTTTCGTGTTTTTAGTAGAGACAAGGTTTTACTGTGTTAGCTAGCATGGTCTCAATCTCCTGTGATCCGCCCCGCTTGGCCTCCCAAAGTGCTGGGATTACAGGTGTGAGCCACCACGTCCAGCCAAAAGTACATTCTCTACTGACTTGGGAGCATGGAAAGGAGGCAGCCTGACCTGAGTTAGAATCCCAAGTTTACCCCTCCCTGCCTATAGGACCTTGGGTCAATTTCATGCCTCTCCTGATATTTCATCATCTATCAAAAGAAGAGGTTAAAATTATGGCTTTATTTTTTTTTCTTCTCCAGTAGGTTCTAAGTCCTTCAAGGGCCAGGGAAGGTATCTTACTCATCTCTGGACCCATATAAACTTGCTGTGAACATTCAGAAAAATAATAACATTGAACAAGGATTGTTCTTCTATTAGCAACCTGAAAAACTATCCCCTTTACCACAGAAGAATTAGCTAGAGGCTGGCTTGTGGCATGGGAGGCAGCAGGGTAGGAGACACTAGAGAACACTCTCAAACCAGAAAGCCCAAGTTCAAACCCCACCCAGCTCCACCACCTGCTAGCTGTGTGACCCTTAGCAAATTATCTGACCTCTCTGTACCAGTTTCCTCATCTACAAATGGGAATAAGAATAGGGATTATTGGGTATGGTGGTTCATGCCTATAATCCCAGCACTTTGGGAGTCCGAGGCAGGCAGATCACTTGAAGTCAGGAGTGCAAGACCAGCCTGGCTAATATGGTAAAACCCTGCCTTTACCAAAAAAAATACAAAAAATAGCTAGGTGACTGAGTGAGACCCTGTCTCAAAAAAGAAAAAAGAAAAGAATAGTGTTTTCTCACCCAGAAATTGATTCATGCAAAGTGCTTAGAACAGTCGTAATAACAGACTCCATCATCATAGGCTGTCGTGTGTTATTCCCGAGGCTGCTGAGGGAAGGATGAGGTCTCACCCTCGCTACGTTCTCTCCAGGCAATAGCCACTCCCAGAAAACATGGTGCTTCTGTGGCCAGAGCTCAGAATTTCAAACCAGTGAGAAGTGTTGCCAAGACTCAGCCTTCACCTCCCAACTGTGTCTATGGTGGTACTTCAGGCTCAGACAAAGTATCAGCTGAGTAAGGCAAACAGCGTTTGCAACCATTTTTCTCAGTGGGAAAGATGTTCTTGGACTGAATTTTCAGCCTCACCAGGGCTAACTCAGGACACTTGAACCTGAAGCATTTATTGAGCATTCTGGGGTATTGGATTATGCATGGCTTTATCTCAAGAAAATCTGCCAACGCCCCTCAAGGGCAGTTCCTTTGAGGAGCTACACACTATTTATGGAACTCCTACTGAATACCACACCCTGCGTTAGGCTCTTTATATACACCACCTTATTAAATTCTCCCAAGAGCCACAGTTGAACAATTAAATTCCATCAGTTCAAGTAATTCTTGAACACATACAGTACTGGTGTAGTGGGGTGGTTAAGCTGGCAGGTTCTGGAGGTGTCAGCCCAGCTGTGATTTGATAGCCACCATGTCCTAACTTTATCTGGGGTATGGTGACTTCCCCTCTTCAAGCCTCTGCCTTGTCACAGGTAAAATGGAAATACTAACTGGGCTAGTGAGGGTAATGTAAGTGTTGTGGGTGCCTTGTAGGTGCCTGGCATGCACTGTGCACTCAACGGTGCCAGTAAATGTGGTACCTGGACTGGCTCAGGCCCAGAGGATAGGGAGATGATGGAGTCACAGTCCCCAGCATGTAGATGCTCAGAGTTTAAGGGGAAAGGTGGTGAAGTGAGCCTAGAGTCCCAGTGCTCTCCTTTCACCAAAGAGGACCTTAAGGCTCAAAAGCCTCAGCAGGTGGCCTAAGACCACCTGCACCACCAAGTGGAGTACTAAGACCTCCCCTTGGAGAGCTGCATGCTGACCCTGCCTTCCCTCATGAGCCAAGCCTGAGTCCCCAGTTACACACAATCTCCACCTATTCATGCCCTCCTCCCTTACCCCAGAGGGGGAGCAACGCATGTGCAGAATCTTCTTGGCATGCCTTGCCTGGTTGAAGAATACATGCTTCCCTGGGCATGCTTCCCTCTGAGTCTGGGTGAGCCCCCAGGGTGTGGTCAAGGAACTTGAGAGACCTTGGCACGTCTGCCTTTAGTACAGGAGATGGAAAGACATTATGTTGGCAGATAGTAAGGGCAAAAGACTCCTCGGCAAGGTTTCACTTTTAACAAAAAGCAGCCCAAAAATCATTTCTTTTCTAATGAAGAGCAGCCTGAAAAAATTAGCTGCAAACATAGATAAGCAAGCTGCAAGCTTGCCCAGGTGAATGCTGGCAGGCATACCAATAGAAAAGGGCTACTTGGAAGCCAGATGGGTTCAACATGGAGGCTCCGTCTTCCGTTTTCTTTTTTATGGCACGTACAGTGAAGGAATAGGCAGCATGGTGCTAACCAGGCAAAGAATCCATCTGCATAATAAAAGCCTAGGCTGGGGTGGCCAGCTTCTTCGTGCAGAATGCAAATGGCACACCTAGTTCTTTTTTTTTTTTTTTTGAGACGGAGTTTCGCTCTTGTTACCCAGGCTGGAGTGCAATGGTGTGATCTTGGCTGACCGCAACCTCCGCCTCCTGGGTTCAGGCAATTCTCCTGCCTCAGCCTCCTGAGTACCTGGGATTACAGGCACGCACCACCATGCCCAGCTAATTTTTTGTATTTTTAGTAGAGACGGGGTTTCACCAAGTTGATCAGGATGGTCTCGATCTCTTGACCTCGTGATCCACCCGCCTCGGCCTCCCAAAGTGCTGGGATTACAGGCTTGAGCCACCGCGCCCGGCCATGGCACACCTAGTTCTAACCAGTTTCTTGTGCACTATGCAAATGGTTCACCTGGTCTGACCAATGTTTCACGCCCTATGTAAATCAGACACCAACTCCTCAAGCTCATCTCTAAAACCTTCTGCACTTTACTGCCAAAGCAGCAACCCATTTCCCCAAGACCCCTCTCTCTGCAGCAGGGAGAGCTCTGATCTTTCTTTCACCTATTAAACCTCCACACGGAACCTCACTCTCTATCTGCATTCTAGTTTTCTGTGGTCATGAGACAACAGACCTCTGGTATTTATCCCGGACAATGATGCCATTTCACATTCATTGGGAACTGCTTTGCCCCATTGCTTTGAAAGAGGAAGGGGTGGGGGATGGGAAGGGAAGAAAGCAGATAGCCAGTGAGGCCGGCCCTGCATGGGAAGCATGAAAAGAGAGCTCAAAAGAATGGAGAGGGACAGTTTCTAGTGTTCACTGATCCTTGGGTCACATCAGCCTTCCCATGCTGGCCTCCAGAAGGCCTCCGAGTGACTCAGGGATGTTTCCTGTGTCTGTTTGGGCAGGGAAACAGAAAGGAAGGCACAGGCGCTGACATCAGGACTTCCTCGAACTCCCTCAAAGTCTGCAAACCAACCAGGTCCATCGGTTTCTCCTTTGAGACATCTTGGCAGCAAGCCTTCCTCCAGTCCTCACAAACCAAATGTGTGGAATGACTTGAAAGTTCTCCAACTTCCTGATTTCTGCTGGTCACTATCCAGGCTCATGACTTCCCGGCTCTACCTCCATCCCGTCTGGACTCCAGTGTGGGACCTTGGCAAGAAAGAGCCAACCCGCATGCCAGCTCTAATTCCTAGCAGCACGATGCCCTTGGACAAGTTACCTAATTTCCCTGCATTTAGTGGCCCCACCTGTAAAATGGCAATAACAACAGCATCTCCCTGAGCTGTTCTTTCAAAGATGAGAAAACAAGAACAGGTGGCCTGTCTTGCCCAAGCCATGGTCTCAGTGCTTCCTAAAAATTAAGACATTTTATCCTGCAGAGACACTGAGCTAGGTAGGGTTGTTACTGTCTGCATTTTACAGAGGAGGGGAGTGAGGCCCAGAGAGGGTAGGAACGCTTAGGTGCCAGTGCTGTGGTAGTAAATAAAAGGATGATGGAGCTGAAAGCTGAACTGGGAGGTGCAGGTACTGATTCTTGATCCTCACCCAAGGAAGGAGGGTACTGAGCCTGGATCCTCACCCAAAGCAGGAGTAGGCTGAGCCTGGATCCTCACCCAAGGCAGAAGGGTAGAGAGTCCAGGGGTCAGATTCAGCCTCTGTAGCTGGAAAGGCTTGAAGCTAGGTGGGGACACAATCTTAAGTGTGGCTAACTAGCCCAACCCTGTGGCCTGGTGTGAGAATTATCTGCCTAATCCCAGCATGGTGCCTGGGCTTTGGTAAGGGCTTCCTAAGGTCACTTCAGCAGACAGGTTGTTATTCCAAGTAGATTTGGACCGGTGGAAGACCTCCCTTCTCTTTTGATTCCCAGATGCTGTCTGCGCTTGGCTGGAGGAGAGATGAGCAATGCTCTGTAAGTGCTGAGGCCCCGGGCCCTTGGAGCTGCCTGCCCAAGGCTGAGCCCTGTGGGAGGAGAAGGAGAACAGAAAGATCCTGGGGAGACAAACACACAAACAAACCTACAAACAAGGGATGTGTTTGTTACTGACAGAGAAAGGGCCCATTCAGCTCTAGGCCCTGGATGCTCAACACTTCCTCCAGGCCTGGAGCCCAGGCAGCTGTCACATTTATCTATCCCCAAGGCCACCTGTGACCCCTGGCTGCTGCCTGGGAGGTCCCTGAGCCTGCAAGGGTCAGGGTAATGACCCTTTCCCTGGAGTCTCATGGGTTTGCTCCTTGGCTCCTGTCTCATGGCCTGCGTGGGTCTCCTCCTTCCTCTTCCTCCACTTGGCTCGATTCTTTTCCTTCACCTCTAAGTCCTAGGGACAAACAGTGGGATCCGCTAGATGAAGAGGGCTTGAAATGCTGATGGCTGGAGTGGAGGTAATTATTCCAGCCATCTTGGAGAGAGAGAGGAGAAGGCAGCGTAACATTTTTTGAGCACCTAGTATGTGCGAGACACACTGCTGAGCCGTTTCTTCTAATGCTTCCAGCCAAAAGCAGTGGAGGCTCGGAGAGCTGGAGTGGCTGGCTCTGACTGACAGTGCATTCCCTTTCTGGGAAAAGAGCCGCCCCATGGGGCTGTGATGATAAGAAACAGGATAGGGAACCATAAAGGCTACAGTGAGTGTGGGGGCAGCTGAGACACTGATGTGTTCAGCAGATACTGTGCCCCCATTCTCAGTCCCTGTGGGTGGTGCAGAAGACTTGTTTAATGGAAAGGAAAAACAACAATGCTCTAACTGATCTATTTTTTCTTTCAACAAATCTTTACTGAGCACCTACTATGTGCTGGAAACTGTGTAGCAGCTGAAACACACCAATGGCAGAGATGGAAAATGGGAGAGTGCCCCTGCCCTCGTGCAGTTTGCATTCCAGTGGGATGGCCAGGAGAGGGACCCTTCGTGTACACTTGTCCAGCATAGCTGTGCTGAGTGCTGACTGCATGCCAGCTCTGTTCTCTGCATGGTGTTCTTCAACCTGAGTGGCAGGCGAGGAAGCAGCATTGCCCTGGGCTGTACCAAGCCTCTGTGGGGACTTCAGAAAAGGTGCTCTTTCCTCTGACATCTGCCAGAAAAATGTCCCTAATCAGTATGCAAACTGATGATAACAATATGAACATCAGCCTCTGGGGTTGTGCAGTGAACAAACTGCCCAACTGCCCCCAATAGGGCTGCTCAGAACCACCCAGGAGCCCCTCCATCCCACATGTATGTCCCTCAAGTGCTCTTCCACACACTGCAATAGCTCCATCATGATGCATAAGAATTGTGATGAATGAAAATAAGAGCTTCCATTGACTAAAGACTCACTAATATTCCATAAACCACTAATATTCCAAATTCCTGATCCCATTCAGTCCCCGCATCCCCCTATGAGGTAGCATCATGGGATTCAGTTGCATGCCCCCGATATTCATATGTTGAAGTCCTAAGCCCTGATTTTGGGATGTGACTGCATTTGGAGATAGAGTCTTAGAAGATGTAATTAAGGTAAAATGAGTTCATTAGGGTGGAACCTAATCCAATGTGACTAATTTCTCGTACAAAGAGATTTGGACACAGAAGGCTGCAGAGGGAAGACAGTGCAAGGACACAGGGAGAAGATGGCCAGCTACAAGCTAAGGAGAGCAGCCTCAGAGGAAACCAGCTATGTAGGGACCATCCCTTGATCTGGAACTTCTAGCCTGTGGAATTGCAAGCGAATTAATTCCTATTGTTTAAGCCACCCTGCCTATGATACTTTATAGTGGCAGCCCTTACAAACTGATACAGATAGATTCTATTATTTCCCCGATTTTACCAATACACACACTGAGTCACTGAGAGGTTATGTATAATGTTCAAGGTCACACAACTAAGAAGTACAGAGATGGGGTTGGAGCTCAGCTCTGATTTCACACCCATGCACTTACCCCACTGCACTGCACAGATATTTCTTCTTTAATCCCTTTTTGGCCCCTTCAGAGGGGCATGTCTTAAGTGGATGTCTGCAGGGTGAGCATGTCAAAAGAAGGGTTGGCACTGAGACTCCACACATCCACAAACCCTTACCCTGGGCCAACTCTGCAGAGCCCTGGGCCGTGGGCTCTCTGCCCAGGCATCTGGGACAAGCTAAAGAAGTTCTCCACTCATTCTGTTTCATTTTCTAAATATTATTGATCTTTGGAAGTAGTGACCTTTGAAGAAAGAAAGAAAAATTCCAGCTATTCCAAAGATGGTGAGTAATCTCTGCAGTCAACCCTCAACCAGGGCACAGCAAAGGTTCTCCGTGAAGAGCCAGAGCAAACCTCCCAGGCTCTGCTGGCCAGACAGCATGTGGCAGCCACTCCACTCCACCACTGCAGCTCAAGGCCACCATAGGCAGTGTGCAAATGAGTGAACCTGACTGGCTTCCAATATGACTTTATTTATAGACACTAATATCTGGATTTTGCATCATCTTCCCATGTCACAAAATAGTCTTCTTTTGATTTTTGCAACTATTTAAAAATGTAAAAACCATTCTTAGCTTTCCATCCTTATAAAAAAGGACTCTGGGCTGGATTTGGGTTGGTCTAGACTGTTGTATTTACCATTTCTGAGGAGTGATTTCAGACTGACAGAGCTGGGCAGGCCTGGTGATCCAGTGAGCCTTAGTTTGGTTTACAGATGGGGATCCGAATGCTCGGAGCTCTGGTGACTTCAGGATCGTGCGCTCTTGAGGGCCATGGCTCCATCTCCAGTCTCACGACCCAATCCTTTCCTCCCACCCTGAGAACACAGGCCCCACCAGGAGAGTAAGGGTGTTTCTTTCCAAAATAAACTCTGAACCCAGGGGCCCACTGGCTCAGCTGCTATCTGACAAATTTCCTGAAGCAGTCCACTGCTAAGGCAGAAAGGCAGTGAGTTATAGCGGGTGGACGGCTCAGAGTGGTGCGTGGTGCACAGCAAGTCCTACGTTCAGGTTACATCAATACAGTAAGTCAGGCTGAACTCACAGCCCATGCTGGGCTCTACACAGAGGCCTCCTGGAGCATTATTGCATCATCCCATTCATCCCCCTGTCAACCCTATGAGGTGAGTCATGTCTGTTTTACAAATAAGATCAAAGCTCAGAGGTTAAGCCAATTCACCAAAGCACACAGCTAAGAAGCGGCAGCCCAGGCCTCAAATCCAGGCCCAACTGAGTTCCTTGCTGGGCATGCAGGGGTGAGATGACCGGGCCCTCCCCTGCCCTCCTGCCTCCAGGAGCGTGTCCCTCCTGTCAGATCACCAGGCCTTCTGTTGGGGCTGGCCATGATCACATGATCACTCTCGCCATGGGGCTGAGGCAAGGTGGCATGTTCCTGGTGTGTTCACGGGGATATTTCTCCAAGATGAGTCATGCAGAGCTCTATCACTGAGACGCCCCTACCAGGCAGGAGACCAGAAGCCCAGAGGACATCATCACCATCTTCCCTCTCTCTTGCCCAGAACAGTTTAAAACTGATCCTGACAGATAAACAGTCACGTAGGAAACGACTCGCATATGAGGCTGCCTGTTGTTGTGTTGCGTCTGAAAGCAACAACGTGAAATCAACCCAGATGCCAAAAGAAAGGCTGAGTTTGATGAATGATGGTCTATCCAAATGGCAGAACACTGCGCAGCCATTTCAGTGGTCCTAGGGAACATTCATGTGTATTGTCCTGGAGCAAAAGTTGCAGTATATCAAGAGATGAAACGATTACAAAATCATGTATCTGGTAGAATCTCATTTAAATAAAAAAGTATGTGTGAGGGATATATGTGCATAGAAAGTAACTGGAATTTGGCTGGGCAAGGTTGCTCACACCTGTAATACCAGCGCTTTGGGAGTCAGAGGCAAGCAGATCACCTAAGGTCAGGAGTTTGAAACCAGCCTGGCCAACATGACAAAACCCTGTTTCTACTAAAAAGTTTTTTAAAAATAGCTGGGTGTGGTGTTGGGTGCTTGTAATCCCAGCTACTCTGGAGGCTGAGGCGGGAGAATTGTCTGAACCTCAGAGAGGTTGCAGTGAGCTGAGACTGTGCCATTGCACTCAAGCCTGAGTGACAAAGTGAGACTGTTCCCCACCCCACAAAAAAAACTGGAATTTTAGACACCAAAATGTTAACACAATATTTTGGGTTTATTTATTTTTTCCTACATTCACCCAACTAACATTTATTAAGTTAACAGCTCATTTATGTGCCAGGAATCATACTAAATGCTGGGAACAGAGAAGTAAATACAACCAAAACAATTCCTAGGATGATCAGTGACTTTCTTGTTACACCATTTTTTAGAGCAGTTTTAAGTTCAAAGCAAAACAGAGAGGAAGGCACAGAAATTTCCCCTGTATTCCCTGCTCCCACACACTCATAGCCTCCTCCATTATCACGTCCCCCATAAGACAGGTGATGTCTTATGGTGACACATTGTGACAGCTGATGATCCTAAGGTGATACATCATCATCACCAAAGACCATAATTTACATTAGGGTTCACTCTTGGTGTTGTACATTCTATGGTTTTTGACACATGCATAACGACATGGATCCAGCGTTAGAGTATCACGTGGAGTTTCACTGTCCTAAGCATCCTCCATGCTCTGCCTATTCCTCCCTCCCTCTGTCTAGCCCCTAAAAACCACCGCTCTTTTTACCGTCACTAGTTTTGTTCTTTTTTTCAAAATACCATATAGTCGGAGGCATATGGTATGTAGCCTTTTCAGATTAATTGCTTTCACTTAGTAATATGCATTTAAGTTTCCTCCATGTATTTTATGGCTTGATATGATTATGATATAAAATGATATATATAAGTTTCCTCCCTATATGTTATGGCTTGATATGATTATGATATATATGTTTCCTCCATATATTTTATGGCTTGATATGATTATGAAGTGGCTTGATAGCTCATTTTTTTCAGTGCTGAATAATATCCCATTGTCTAGATGAGCCACATTCTATTTATCCATTCACCCCTAAAGGACATCTTAGTTGCTTCCAAGTTTTGGCAATTATGAGCAAAGCTGCTATAAACATCTGCATGGACATTCATTTTCAATCCTTTGGGTAAATACCAAGGAGCACAATTGCTGGGTAGTGTGGTGCTACAAATTTTCCCACTGCTAAAAATACTTGAAACTTGATAATTTATTAATAAAAAGGAAAAAGGCTTAATTGGCTCATGATTCTGCAGGCCATTCAGGAAGCACAGTGGCTTCTGCTGGGGCAATCTTAGGAAAGTTTTACTCAACTTTGCTGGCAAAGGGAGAGCCAGCATTTCACATGGCCAGAGCAAGAGGAAGCGGGTGCCACACTTCTTGAAACAATCAGATCTCATGAGAACTCACTATCACAACAGCCACACCAAAGGGGAATGGCGTTAAACCATGAGAAATTGCCTTCGTGAGAACTCACTGTCACAACAGCCACACCAAAGGGGGATGGCGTTAAACCACGAGAAATTGCCTTCGTGATTCAGTCGCCTCCCACCTGGTCCCAGCATTGGAGATTACATTTCCACATGAGATTTGAGTGGGGACACAGACCCAAACAGTATCATATGGTAAGAGTATGTTTAGTTTTGTAAGAAACTGCCACACCGTCTTCCAACATGGCTGTACTATGTTGCATTCTCATCAGCTGATATTTTGGCTCTGTGTCCCTATCCAAACCTCATCTCCAGCTGTAATTCCCACATGCCAAGTGAGGGATTGGAGCAGGTGGGAGGTGATTGGATCATGGGGGCGGTTTACCTCATGCTGTTCACATGATGATGAGCAAGTTCTCACGAGATCTGATGGTTTTAAAGTGTGGCACTTCATCATTCTCCCACACACTCCCTCCTGCTGCCTTGTGAAGAAGATGCCCACTTCCCCTTCCCCTTCCGCCATGCTTGTGGTTTCTGAGGCCTCCTAGCCATGTTTTCTGGTAAGCCTGCAGAACTGTGAGTCAATTAAACCTCTTTCCTTTATAATTACCCAGTCTCAGGTGGTATTCTATTTATTTATTTATTTAGAGACAGATGGCACCATCTCAGCTTACTGCAACCTCTGCCTCCCGGGTTCAAGCAATTCTCCTGCCTCAGTCTCCCAAGTAGCTGGTATTACAGGCATGCACCATCACGCCTGGCTAATTTTGTATTTTTAGTAAAGATGGGGTTTCTCCATGTTGGTCAGGCTGGTCTTGAACTCTGGACCTCAGGTGATCTGCCCGCCTCAGTCTCCCAAAGTACTGGGATTACAGGAATGAGCTACCATGCCTGGCTATTTATTTATTTTTTTGAGATAGAGTTTCACTCTGTTGCCCAGTCTAGAGTGCAGTGGCATGATCTCTGCTCACTGCAACCTCCGCCTCCCCCAGGTTCAAGCAATTCTCCTGCCTCGACCTCTTGAGTAGCTGGGATTACAGGCACCTGCCATTATGCCCAGTTATTGTTTTGTATTTTTAGTAGAGACAGGGGCTTTCACCATGTTGCCAGGCTGGTCTTGAACTCCTGACATCAAGTGATCCACCTGGTTTGGCCTCCCAAAGTACCAGGATTACAGGCATGAGCCACTGCACCTAGCCTCAGGAGGCATTCTTAATAGTGTGAAAACAGGCTAATACACCAGCAATGAATGAGAGTTTCTGTTGCTCCGCACGAGCCACCCCCCCCACCACCCCCCAGAATTTGGTGTTGCCAGTGCTTTGGGTTTTGGCCATTCCAGTAGTGACATCTCATTAGACTTTAGCCAGTCTCTAATGACATATGAGGTTGAGCACTTTTTCACCTGCTTATTTGCCAACTGCGTGTCTCCTTTGGAGAGGCATCTGTTCAGACCTTTTGCCCATTTTTTAAAATTGTGTTGTTTCTTTACTAAATTTTAAGAGTTCTTTGTATATTTTAGATAACAGTCCTTCATCAGACATGCCTTTTTTAAATATTTTCTCTCAGCCTGTGGCTTGTCTTCTCATTCTTGTGATAATAGGTGAGTTTTAATTTCTTCTTCTGGATTATCTGATTTTAGTAACTTTTTTGCAATAAGTATGCATCACTCGACTATTGATTATTAATCTTTATGTAAAAAGATTTAAAAGTTGAGCTCAAAGCAGGAAAGGGAAGCTTTATATGTATACCGTTTAATAATATTACATTTACCTTGTGAGGCAAAAATATGCCACTCTCGTGTGTGTATGCGCACACGCACACGTGTGCGTGGGTGTGGGCACGTGTGCATACGTGCACAGGTGCAGAAATCCAGAGTCTAGAGAGGAAAAGTACCTAGCTCAAGGTCACACAGCTCGGAAGAACCCCTGCTGGATTTAAACGTGGCCCTGTCTGACTCTGGAACTTGCGGCACTTGTTTTACACAGGAGTGCACTCACAGAGGAGATCCGGCTCTCCTGGCCCCTCTGGCACGAGCTGCCCCTTCTGGGACTCTGCGTCCACCATGACCAGCTTGGCATTGTCTTACCTCTTGTATCTCATCATGTTCTTTTTGGCTCTAACTCCTAGAAAAACTTCCAGATTCTTTTCAGTGACCAGCCCAGCTTCAAATCACTGACGACTGTCTCCAGGGCAAAGGGGAAGCTAGGTAGGGTGGGGAGAAGCAGACAGGAATGGCCAGCACACAAAATAGGCAGGAAGCCCCTCCCCTCCCTGCTTGGGGCAGTTCTCTCTGCTATTTCTGCCGAAAGCCGGGCTAGCCTGGACTGCAGCAGGTGAACCCGCTCATCACCTTGCTCACGGCCTTCAGCTGAGCTTAATTTGCTTCACCTGAGACCTTACCTGCACCAGCCAGATACTGATTTAGCAGATAACGTTCTCACCTGACACCTCTCTAAAGCCCTAGCCCAGGGCCTGGTCCCTAGCAGCCCCTGAATGCATGTCAGATGCACAACACCCGCTGATTGGCTGGCCTCACAGACACTTCCTCGCCCCTTTCCATGGGTGCCACGTTATTACTGTAGCATCATTGCTTTATTGCTCCCACTCTTTCATTCATTTATTGAACAGAAGCTTACGGACCACCTGCTGTATGCCAAGCATAATTCTGGGCTCTGAAGTTTCAATGGCGAACAAGAAAGTCCAAAACCTTCCTACTCTGGTGCAACTTACTTTCCAATGGAAGAAGATAGACTTCAAGCAAATTAAATTTGTATCTTACGTAAAGCTGCATATGAAACAATTATCAGTGCTACAAAAGAAGAAACATGGGAAAGAAGAACAGGGCATGAGGTGTGTGGGAGGTTTGCAATTTTAAATCAGTGGTTCCTTTAAATAAGTAATTTTTTATATTGTTACCCAGTAAAGCTACTTGCAAGCCTTCATCGGAGTTAATCACAGGTCAGTCTTTTACAAGCAGAATCACTTTACACTTTTCATTTGTTTTCCCTTTAGGGTTTTTGCTCCTCTCTTCAAGTGAAGGTTCACAGAGCCATGAGCAGGTGGAAGATGCAGGTGGAGGCATCTTCCTGTCACCGTTGGTGTGTCTGATTGAAATCTGCGACAAGATATGTTTGGTGCCTTGGTTGGGTGGGAGGCTGCAGTTGCAGCTTGGAGTTAATCAGGGCCTCAGGCCACCCGGGGCAGAGCCAAGTGGAAACCGTGCCCAGGAGCCTCCCATCCACAGTCTCTGAGGCCTCCTGCTGGGTCCCCAGCCCTGGGCAGCAGCCTGTGGCACCACAGGGGGCTCCTCGCACAGACCCTGCCTGGTCCTCACCATGCACCTGTGCCTCCAGTCACGTCCTGCAGGCGCCTTCCTGTTTCCCCACATGACAATGTGGCTGCCGTCTGGGATTCCTGGCTGTGCCACTTTCTCTATCTGTGCCCAGGCAGCATCGTTGCACAGCCTGGCTTTGCAGCCAAGTCCTCTAACTAGTCACTCTGTTTCTTCCTGTCTGTGGCCAGTGCCTGGCTATTGAGCAGTCACCCCCTGTGCCTCCCTGTCCCGAGCTCACCCCAGGTGTCCTTCCCCAGCCCTCAGCAGAGCCCTCTCCTAAAGCTCCCATGGTCCCAGATCAACACCTTGCAGTGGCTTCAAGGCACTGTGACAGGAGCATTGTCAATTCTGCACACTCCACACAGCGCTCGCCTGGAAGCCGGTCACATAATAATGAAGGTCGGAGTCCAGCTCCAGAACCTCAAGTGCAAACCCCAGCTCTGCGCATTTCTAACTGTGCAGCAGTGGGCAAGGACTTCAGCTTACCTGTGTCTCCTCATCTTAGAACCTTAACACTGGCGTCTTTTTCCCCTAGGGAAGTGGATGGGATTGTTGAGGTAATGGAGGCCCAGCTCTGAGAGGTGGACCTACCACGTCAGTGCTTGCGACTGTGACTAAAGCACAAAGTGGAAGGGATTTGGCAGACAGGGCGGCCAGGCGCTCTGGCGTTGCCACTTCTGGGCTGTGTGATCTTGGGCACATCTCTTGACCTCTCTGAACTTCAGGTTCTTCTGGAAAGTGGAGATGTGGGTCTTGGTGAATTCTGAGAACCGAGAGAGCAGATAGAGGCTGTAAACTGCTCTACCCGTGCTGAAGCACGGTGCAGATGACGCCAGACGTCTTGAAATACATCAACTGTCGATGGTACAGATTTTTTACATTTAAATTAAAATTAACTAAAGTAAAATCAAATGAGATATTCAGTTTCTTTGTCACATGTGGCCTGAGACCATCACACTGAAAGAGCACACCCAGCACCTTATTCATTCACTCACCGCACATTCCTAGGGCAGGGGGCCTGTCCCAGTGCAGCCGCGGTGCCCTGGGGACACAGAGAGCCACTGTCCTGTCCTACAACAACAGTATGCTGATCCCTTCTCTCCCCCACCAGTCACCTCCCTTCCCTATGCTTGTTTCCCCTCCCCCTCTGTAAAATGGCAAAAGGGGGTAGAGTTTGTCAATGATCCCACTCGGCACGGCTCCTGAGAGGGAAATCACAGTCTTTGGGGTCAGGCCGTTTGCATCACAGTTCCTTGCATAAGTCAGGAACTCTCTGAGTCTCGGTCTCCCCACTTGGCCTGGCAGGATTGCAGAAAGGATTCCAGGAGGTAGCTTTTGTGGAGCCATTGGCACAGCAAACCACCAGTCCTGCACTTAATGCCTGTGGAGTGAGGTGAGTGTTGAATGGAGGCAGGAGGACCATGTGAGGTCCCCACAAAGAAGAGGAGAGAGATGGGGAGGGAGAGGCAGGGGTGGCTCTGCTCTGCAGGCAGGGCTGCTGCGGGGGAGCAGGTGGCGGATGGCATGGTCCCTCTAACCCTGTGCTCTGCACCTGGCAAGAGGAGAGGAACAACTCGGGCAGCTGAGCTCACATGGTGCTGAGTCACCTCTGGGCCTTGAGGGATTCCAGGGCTGGGCGTGAGGCGCCGCACGTCTCCACGTAGGAGGGAGGTGGGAGGTGGCTTTCGGCATCCTCTCTCCTTGCCTTCAGCCTTCCCACTGCCATCCCCTTCTCTAGCCTGGAACAGTAGCCTTGGGATTGTGCCAAGCAGTGACTGGGCAGCCCTAACAGGGAAAAGACTCTGGTTTCCCAGGCCCCAGCTAAGGGCCCACTTAGGGTTTAGGAGTTGAACCCAGACCCTGCACAGCCCTCCTGGAGCCCAGGTCATGGAAGAGACAGGCCTATAATTCTACCCCAAGATGCATGGATGTTAGGTGACAGACCCTGCCAATAGCAACAATGACTTGGGGTGGGACTCTTTGCTCTCTGAGCCACAACTTGCAGGCCTGAAAAATGGGTACAAACAACACCTGCTCTGCTCAGTCTCTTCTGGACCTGAGGGCATGTGCTGGGAAGGTGGCAGGACCTCTCTGAAATCAGAAGCGGAGGCTTGGAGGAGGCTGACTGTAGCGGGCCAGCCTGGAGCAGGGAGGATGCTGGATTCTCGCTGCAGGGAGGCCTGGCTTTGCCATTCAGAGGATTTGGATGATGGAAGACTTCGAACCTCATTTAATCCCCCAGCTTAGTTTGCTTCTCCCTCCTGAGGCAAAGTGTGTGCTGAAGGTGACACGAGAGGATGGTTGTGAGCAGCAGGGGCTTCCTGGATATCCAGGTGGTCTGGCTCCCCCTTACAAGGCAGAAGGTCCCTGGGCAATCTGTGGAGTCATGTGGCTTCTGACTTACTTGGTTACTGTGTGTCTCCCGTCTAGACTGTTAGCTGCCTGAGGCCAGGGGCCTTGATGCCCCATTTGCAGCTGTACCCCCAATTCCTGGGCCCTCGGGAAATGTTTGTTGAATGAATAAAAGGGATTGATGTGAAAAGGCATGCTGAGAGTAGGTATACCCCCACCTTGTTGTCCCAGGAGGTCTTGTCTTTCCACGGGGCAGTAACGAGGGTCACAGTGAGATCCCAACTGGGCACCAGATCCCAAGGAAGTCAGTGACAGCAGACTGAAGGAGCAGAAGTTTCCAGCAGCTCAAAAGCACTAAAAAAAAAAAAAAGAAAGAAAAAGAAAAAAAGTAGAGAAGACTCACATTTTCTCCCCAAGAGGCCCCAATGAGTAATGGTGACATCCAAGGCGGGGCAGTGCTGGTGAGGGAGCCACCCCTGCCTGCAGAGCCGGAGACCGGGCCAGCTTGAAGCAGTGAGAGTGGACGAAGGGCACAGCAGACAGGCTTGGGTTTGGCTACATGACTCCGCCTGTGCTCGGCACCTCACCACGTGGGCCTTGGTTTCCTCCTCTGTCAAATGAGTGGTTGAAGATTGAGACGAATGAATGAGCGAATAAATGAATGAATGAATAAATGAATATTATTATGGCACAAAGGAGAATCATTTCTTTGCCTTTCCCGGCTTCCAGAGGCCGCTTGCATTCCCTGGTAGAACTGTTTCCTCCACCTTCAAACCACGGCTCCAACTACGCTTCCAAGATCACCTCTTCTCTCTTAGCTTCCCCCAATAAAGACTGTGATGATAGCAGGGCCGCTCCGAAAACGGGAGAACGTCCCCATTTCAGGATCCTTCATTTAAATCTATCTGTAAAGCCCCCTTTGCCATGGAATGTAACATATTCCTGGGTTTCAGGGATTAGGATGCGGACATAGGGGAAGGGGTTGGTGTATGGACATTATTCAGCCAATGAGCGCATCTGGCTGTTGGGAACATTCCATCCCCGCTCACTGTGACGGACTCTAATTGGACCATAACCCAAACCAGTGCAGCAAGAGTTGCCCCCGGGCTTTTGCTAAAACTCTGTAGGAAGTGGTAACTGGGTAGGGTGCAAGCCTGAAGCTGCTGCCTAACCGAACCTTAATCACTGCTTGGGAAGCCTGCCTGACATTGAAGACAACATAAGAGGACAGAGCTGTGGCACGTGGATGTGAATACATTCACAAGCACGTGTGCGCACACACACACACGCACATGCATATACACATGCATGCACACACACATGCTATTCTGATGACAATGGGTTAGGGCTAGGGCTAGGGTTAGGGTTAGAGTTAGGGCTAGGGCTAGGGTTAGGGTTAGGGTTAGGGCTAGGGTTAGGGTTAGGGTTAGGGTTAGGGCCAGGACCAGGGCCAGGGTTAGGGTTAGGGTTAGGGCTAGGGCTAGGGTTAGGGTTAGGGTTAGGGTTAGGGTTAGGGTTAGGACCAGGACCAGGGCCAGGGTTAGGGTTAGGGTTAGGGTTAGGGTTAGGGCTAGGGCTAGGGTTAGGGTTAGGGTTAGGGTTAGGGTTAGGGCTAGGGTTAGGGCTAGGGTTAGGGTTAGGTTTAGGGTTAGGGCTAGGGTTAGGGCTAGGGTTAGGGTTAGGTTTAGGGTTAGGGTTAGGGTTAGGGCTAGGGTTAGGGCTAGGGTTAGGGTTAGGGTTAGGGTTAGGGTTAGGGTTGGGGCTAGGGCTAGGGTTAGGGTTAGGGTTAGGGTTAGGGTTAGGGCCTGCCTGAGTCCAGCCCTGCCTGAAGCTTGCAGCACTTCAGAATTCTGGGCCACGCAAGCCAGTGTATTTTCCTTGTGTCTTAGGTCCATTTGAGTTGAGTTTCTGACACTTACAATAGAAAGAGACATTAGAAACACCCACCTATGATTCTGTTCCCCCAAAGACTCTGGAATTCAAAATAAGAACTTCTCAGACTGTGGCACTAGCCACATTGTCTCTGATGCTCAGAACTTTCTGCAGCGCAGTTTTCGGCTCCCTGGTTTATGGATTCCTCCCACCCCCCATGGCCCAGTCCTCACTGCCAGGCCTCCTTCTTGGTCCACAGTTCACAGAATCACCCAACACACCCCATCGGTTATGCAAGTCCTGGCAAGAGGAGCTGCATGTCCCGGGCTGTGTTCACACATCTCTGAATTCTCACCGTGCTGCTCACAGCAAGAGAGCTGCCATTTTCCCAGCTCCAACCTTGTGCCCCAAACTCTGCTTCCATCATCTCATTTAACCCTGATAAGGCCCCTGTGGCTTGGGAATTACCAGTCCTTTTTCGTGGTGGAAGAAATAGAGGCCCCAAAGGTCCTAGCAGCTCACAGTCACACAGCCAGCTGGTGCCAAAGCAGCCTCAGAATCTGATCTGGCCCCACAGCTGGGCTGCCCGTCACAATGTGGTGCCAGGTCCTAAGCAGGTGCAGGTTCCCACCAGCAAAGAGCCTCCTGGAAACAGCTCCTCCATGGCCGCCCTGCATCGGGCACACAAGAGCCACGCAAGAGCCTCCCAGGCTGTGGGCCTGGAACAGGGGCACCTGGAAACATGTCCCTGGGAAGCCAGAGCCAAGGTGGAGAAAGCTGCCCAGGGAGGCACATCTGAACCTCAGTCAACCCTGTTTTCACTGTGCTTTTGAGACCCATTAAGCTTCCTACTTCCTTTCTCTTCTTCCTCTTCCTTCTCCTCTTTCTCCTCTCTCCCTCTTCCTCCTCTTCCTTTCTCTCTTTTTCTCCTTCTTCCTCTTCCTTCTTCCTCTTCAATTCTCTCCCCACGCTCCCCAACTTTCCCGGACTATGGCAATCCCCTGCCCCTCTCCCTCGGCATGTTCCCCTCCTGCCTGTGCCCCAACCTGTGATTTGAAACTGTCAGCCTCAACCTAGTTGTGGCTAGGAAAAGTACTGTCTAATAGACAGAGAAATAGTTTTTTTAACTTTTTAAAGTGAGGACAGCCAGCTGGGAGATGAAGCAGGAAGCTAGGTGGCTGTGACACAGCACAGAGTGTGATAGGGTCTGGGAGATGACAGACTTGCCTCTCAAGCCAAGGTCTTGGACCTTGGGCAGCTCCAGGCCAGGGGAATAGAGACAGAAACAGGTGATTATTGGTGGTTTTCCATAAAGGCCATAATAGAGCCATGTGCAAGCTCTGCCGGAGCCCATAGGAAGCCCTCTCGGGGAGGGCCCTGTGAACTGGGGCCTGCCTGAAGTGCTGGAGCTTGAACAGCCAGGAAGCTGGGAAGGCCACTCCAGGAGCAGAAGCGTGGGATGTACGGAGGTGTGTAGAAATGGACCCAGGCACCACGCCTGTGGAATCAAGAGGCTTGGACTTCATACTTTTTGCTGTTCCTTACTTTCCAGGTGGCCCTGGACACACGACCTCTGTGTCTATACAATTGGGGAGGATAACAGCCCCCTCAAAGCTACTGCTGGAACAAGGGCGTGGGGGCTGAGCGTGAGGCATGCGCCCCTGCAGGTGAACCCGTGGCCGCAGGGGTGTTTGCATTTTCAGTGGGACCAGCTGTCTCCCTGCAAATAAGCAAGCTGCCAACACCAGCTTCCTGGGCCGTGAGATGCCAGCAGAGATACCCTAAAACGTCAGAACTTCCCAGCGCTCTCACACCTCTTCATGTCTTAAGGAATGATGACAGCTAGCATTTATTGAGCACTTGCAGTATGCAGGGGACTTTGTTTGCCTTACCTCTGACCCTCACAGTAACTCTGAATTCTCACTTTATAGATGAGGCAGAGACGAGGTTCGTGTCCTGGGTTGCACAGCTGATGAGAGACAGAGCTGGGAGTGGAAGCCAGCCCTGTGTATGCGGGGCACCCAGGGCCACTCAGCGAATGCTTGCAGACTGATTGGCAGTGAGTAAACAAGGAGGAAGAAACGGAATTTGGGCATTAGACCCTTTGAGACGGGGACTGGAGGCTCGCTGGTCCCGATTCTCCCCAACCATCTCATCTTTCCACGGCCGGTCCTTAAGTACCTTTAGTGATGGGGGAGTCAGTGTGGAAACCTGACTTCCAGGCCTGGTGGCACCAGAGGGACTTGAGGAAGGCCACTTTCCTTTCCCATCTGGGGCACTGTGGTGTAGATCACTCCAGTTATCAGGCCCTGCCCTGCTGGAATCCAGGTGTGAGCAAACATGTTACTGCGGCCAGGGTACCTATGCCGAGGTTATCAAGTCAGTGGGTCAGGGGAGGAAGGAGAAAGTGCCTTCTGTTTCCTCACAGGTAGGATGGAGCATGGAGGGAGGGTGCAAAGTGCTGAGAGGTGGGTGCGTGATGCTCATGTGCTGTGTGAGGGCAAGTGGAGGGGCCCCCGCTGGGTGCCTGGGTGGCCAAAGGATTGGGGTTAGGGGATTGTTCAGGGAAAGCTGCCCCTGTCTCTGCCTGGCATGGAAGCTTCTACAAGCTCCCTGCTATAGAGAGGATGCCAACTTCCTCACCTCTCTTCCTCCCCTTCTGCCCCTTCCCTTCTCACATTCTCACTCTAGGAAAACCAAAATTCTGTGCCTCTTTACCCCCACACCACAGCCATGGGACCTCCTGTTCCTGCTCCAGCTGGCAGGCTGCCTGGGATACGTCTTCTCCCCTTCTGCCCCTGGTTAGTCCTCCTCTGCCTGCCACTTCCTCCAGGAAGGAACCCAGGCCTCCTCTGAGCCTTCCCAGCCCCTTGGGCCTCCTTCTGTCAGAACTTTGGCTCCCTGCAACTGAAATGAAGTGTGTATGATGTCTCCCTCCCTTCGGGCTGTGTCTTTCTTTCTAGGGTTGGGGCTGGGCTGCCCCAGTTCTCTCTGAATGTCCAATCCCTAGGCCAGTGCTCAGAAACCGTTGCCAAAGTAACCCATGGACACAGGGAGCAGGGGGCCCCCACAGTTCCCACCGGGGAGGTGGTCCCTTCCCCACTGGGCCCGAGACACGTGTGTCCAAGAACCATGGACTCTCCTTGCAGACTGCGGGACCCGGCCTCAGATGGCCCATGTGGCATGAGAAGCAAACCAGCAGGGGAATCGCCGAATTGGGAGGAGCCGGTGCTGGTTTCCCAGGCTCTCCCGGCAGTGCTGTGTGTCTTCTTTAAGACTAGAGTCTAAGGCCCGACAGCTGTGCCTGGGAGGAAGTGAAACCAGTCTGGCAGAGGAGTTCTACGTTGCCTGGGGCAAGGGGAAGCCTTATGATGGGCACTTCTTGGACTCAATCCCTCATCCTCTGCCTACAACTGCTGGGCAGAATGGGACCCAGGGGACATTGCTGAGCATATGGCATCAAGAAAGTTCTACCTTATGCAGCAGTTAAATTATAACTGGTTATATCAAAGTATTATATAATAAAAATTACCTTTGGAGAGCTTGTAAGTTGCCTGTGCCATGCAGCTGGGGGAACCACACCGTGCAGGGATTCCCGTGTCCGTTCTCACTCCCTCATGACTACCTCTCTGGGCCAAGCTGCCATCTTCCCATGCCTGGAGTACTACAAACACCTCCTACTTTGGGTATTCCTGCCTCTTCCCTTGTGTCTATTTCCTGGTGGTAGCGTGGAAATTCCTACATGCCAGGAATCCTCTCCATCCTGCGCAAACTGGGTCAGCTGGTCACTCTACACCACACCTTCTCAGGGTTAAAACCAAGTCCTTTTGTGGCCTCTAAGACCCCATATGCACTGACGCTGTCGAAGCCCCATGGCCGACCTGGATCCTCTCCAACCTCCTCTCCACACGTTTGGCTTCACATCTTCTGCCCCACTGGACTCCCTGCTGGTCCTCATATGTGCCAAGTATGTTTCTGACTCCAGGCCTTTTGCACCGCTATTCCCTTTACCAAGATTTTTGTTATTTTTTGAGATGGAGTGTCACTCTGTAGCCCAGGCTGGAGTGCAGTGGTGGAATCCTGGCTCACTGCAACCTCTGCCTGCTGGATTCAATTGATTCTCCTGCCTCAACCTCCCAAGTAGCTGGGACTACAGGTATGCACCACCACACCTGGCTAATTTTTTCTGTAATTTTGTAGTAGAGTTGGGGTTTCGCCATGTTGGCCAGGCTGGTCTCAAACTCCTGACCTCCAGTTATCTGCCTGCTTTGGCCTCCCAAAGTGTTGGGATTACAGGCATGAACCACCATACCCTATCTCTTTCTCTGCCTGTGGCTGATGGGCAGAATGGGACCCAGGGGACATTGCTGAGAATATGGCATCAACGAAGTTGTACCTTATGCAGCAGTTAAATTATAACTGATTATATCAAAGTATTCTATAGTCAAAATTACCCTAGGAAAGCTTGTAAGTTGCCTGTGCTATGCAGCTGGGGGAAACCACACCGTGCAGGCACAGCTTGCCGATAATTCTTTCCTCCCACGTACCCATATTGCTGTCTGCCTCACTTTTTTCTGGCCTTGGCTTATACACATCTGCATCAGTGAGGCCTTCCCTATATAAAAGAGTGGCCCTCCCTGTGAAGGGCTGGCTACCTCTAACACCTTCCGTGCCTATATGTGCATGCAGCAGGGTTTTTCCCATCTGTTGACTCTGGGCTGGATTTTGACTACATCCACCAGCACATGTGGAAATAGCACTGTACCTGCCCGTCCATGTCTCACATTGAGAGCTTCCCCTTCGTTTCTCTTGAAAGCCAACTGCCATGTAAGAAATCTGCCACTCCTGAGACCACTGTGCTGTGAGGAAGCCCTAGCTAGCCTGGTGAAGAAGTCACTTGAAAAAAAGATGCCTGAGAACCCTCAACTATTCCAGCCATCTCAGGTTAGGTGCCAGACATGTGAGTGAAGATGCCTCAGTTGGTGTAGCAGCAGCAGGTCAGAAGAATCCCTTGCACATAGCCTGTCAGAGACCCAGTTTGAATTCACCTTCATCTACACCACAATCAATTCAAATGTGAGTGAATTTGTAACCCCAGGGTATTTTTGTGCAAGATTTCAAAGCTTGTGCAAGCTGTTTATAGAGATGGGGTAATTCACAGTAAAGAGTGATAAAGATCATATACATTAGCACGAACTAAAGGTATTTTCATTTTCAGTAAACGAACATGGACACCAAAAGTAATTCCCCACCTACTCTCAAACAAAAATAATCACCATTACAAAGAGACTAATGCCTCCTATCTTTGGACAAGGTGAAGGCTCATATTCAGACCAGTACGCTGACTCTTGAGAAAGAGATGACTATCTCCAGGGTTCACACTTGACCCCATTCTTGGGGGGCCAAATGAAGTTAGAGCTAATTTTGGTAATTACCCCTATCTTAATAAGATGTTCTGCGATCTTGGGCAGTGACTCAGAGAAGGAGCCAAAAAAAAAGAAAAAAAGAAAGAAAGGGTGCACAGCTTACAAACAAGCGCCACTGACTGCCCGCCCCAACAGCTGATTGAAGGCAGAGCTCTATCTTCAAAAAAGTAAAAAAGGCGAGATAGTAGCTCCCTCCGTAATACTAAATAATGCTAAAGATTTCTGTGCCTACTTAAGACCATCCATGGTTTTCATTTTAACTTGATTTTGTCTACATAAAAATGCTGAGGGACAGCTGTGTGGGTGGCATGCATGGTGTTCTGAGCCTGGCAGTCTCTAGGACCAATGGTAGCTAATGTGATCATGTACCTTCTGTGTTCCAGAACCTACTGTAATATCTCACACAAGCTACAATGGTTTTAGCTACAAGAAACAGCACATGCATACAACAACCAGACTAAGATCTGAAAATCTTGGCCATTAGAAAGGGCTTTAGGAAAGGCTTGATTCAGCATCTCCATCGCTATTGACAAGGCCCAGTTTCCTCCATGTCTCCATCCTTCCCTCCACCATGTTGGCTTCATCCACAGGCTCATTCCTCTCTGGTCACAAAGTGGTTGCCAGCGGCAATCTGGGCTGCATCCTTCATCTTTCTGGTGGGGGTGAAGCATCGTCATCACCTGGGTTAATAGCCGTGTTTTGTTGCCTCACGACAAAGAAATCAAGGACCGGGACACAAAAGGATTGAGGTCAAGAGCAGGGGTTTAATATGCAAAAGAAAGAGAAAAGCTCTCTCTCCCACAGAGAGAGAAGAGCTCCCGAGAGGGTCTTCCAATCTGTGGCGAAGTGCCGGAGATTTTATGGATGAGCTTGGGGAGGTGGTGTCTGATTTACAGAGGACACAAAAGATTGGCCGGACCAGGTGTGCCGTCTGCGTAGCGAGGGAAGAAGTCCTGTGAACCAGGTGTGCCGTCTGCGTAGCGAGGGAAGAAGTCCTGTGAACCAGGTGTGCCGTCTGCGTAGCGAGGGAAGAAGTCCTGTGAACCAGGTCTGCCGTCTGCGTAGCGAGGGAAGAAGTCCTGTGAACCAGGTGTGCCGTTTGCATAGCTTGCAAAGCAGCTGGCTGCCCCACCCTAATCTTTCATTACGCTGATGGGTTCACTACCTGGCCAAAGCCATGTTGTCTGCTTCCTCACTGTACATGTGAACAAAGAAAAGGGAAGATGGAGCCTCCATGTTGAACATACCTGGATCTGGGTAGCCCTTGTCTATTGGCGCAGCTGCCTGCATTCACCCATGCAAGCTCCCAGCTTGCTTATCTAGTTTGCAGCTCGATTTTTCAGGTTCTCTTTGCTAGAAAAGAAATGATTTTGGGGCTGCTCTTTGTTAAAAGGGAATCATTTGGGGGCTG
This sequence comes from Saguinus oedipus, assembly GCA_031835075.1. Lineage (NCBI taxonomy): Eukaryota > Metazoa > Chordata > Mammalia > Primates > Cebidae > Saguinus > Saguinus oedipus. Next base: position 41,122,193 of record CM063181.1, on the reverse strand, counting down.
CTCTTTGTTAAAAACCAACAACAACAACCACAACAAAAAACACGAGGACTCTCTTACCCTCGCTATTTGCCTAAATAATTTATTGTTAGCTCCTGTATCAGGGGCACCAGGATGAGCCAGACACCATGCCAGGCTTTGGGGTTAGGAGATATTTATAAGGCTACAATACAGAACACATTGTGGATTTCAATACTCAGTGTCCATTTGCCTCAGTTAATGTGTGCAGTGGACTCTAGCACGTGCTATCTGTCAGATGCCCTTCAGTACAAGGCATGAGGTCTCATCTGCTGGGAATACTGGCCTCTGGCAGCCCTCACTGTTCTCCCCTTCAGGACTGCAGATCCTCCCCTTGTCTGAGGCCACTGCACATTCAGGTGCAATAGCTAATGTTTATGGAGCCTAAGTGCGCAAACAGCTGTTATGAGTGGAATTCTGTCCTCCCAAGAGGTATGTTAAAGTTGTAACCCCCAGTACCTCAGAATGTGATCTTATTTGGAAAGAGGGTCAGTGTGGATGGAATTGGTTAAAATGAGGCCACACTGAAGCAGGGTGCACCCTGATTTCAATGTGACAGGTACCCTTCTAAGATGAGAAGAGACTCAGAAACAAAGAGAAGACGGTCATGTGACCAGGAAGGCACAGATTGGAGTGATGTATCCACATGCCAAGAAATGCAAGGTTTTTCAGCAAATATCCAAACCTAGAAAAGACAAGAAAGAATTTTCCCCTCAAGCTTTAGGAGGGAGCTTGGTCCTGCCGCCACCTTGCTCTCAGACTCCTGGCCTTCAGAACTGTGAAATGATACATTTCTGTTGTTACCATTCAGTTTGAAGCAATGGTTTGGCAGCTCCAGGAAGTAAATTCACCATCTCAACCCAACTCCAGACCACTCCACAAAGCTGGCCCAGCTCGGCTGCGCAGAGTCCTCGTGGGATTAGCCAGCATTGGGACTGCATTCCAACACAGTTTCTTCCCCAGCTCAATCCTGCTTCCTTCCTCTTCCTCTTGTCCACAAATGTCGATCCCAAGGGTACCCCTAGTAAAGTCCTGCCTGCTGATCTCCATCTCTGCTTCCCAGGGAATTTCATCAGTGTCATGACTTGAACCTCACCTAACCAGAGGTCTCCCCTTCTCATCGGCTTTAGAGGACAGAAATAAACACAAAGAAGCAACGACCCAATCACATCTTCATCCCTCACTCAACAGGGGCCCTTGGAGCTCCTCTACAGCCCCGGATGCTGTGCCGAGTGCTGGAGTTACAGATATAAACAAGACCTATTCTTGCTCTCAGAGATCCTGAATCCAGAGGGAGAGTCTGGAAGTTGATGGGAAATCAAGGGATGCTTGCTCTCAGAGAAATGCTTTCCAGAGCGCAAAGCTGGAATGACCTCAGTGCTAGAGGAGGGAGGATTGGAATCCAGGGCAGGATGACTCCCTAGGCAAGGGCTGGAGACCACAGGTGTGACTGAGGGGAATGTTCCCAGGAAGAGGGAACAAGCAAGTCAGCACCTGGAGGAACAGGAATGTGAACAGAGATGCAGGGAATGGAAGAATGACTCTGTGTTCTCCCAATAAAGGGTCATTTGGAGTATTGACCAATAAACACAGTCTATTAAATGCAGGCGCATACACACATAAATAAATATAGAAAACCCATCTATAACTAAGGGCATAACACCTTTGGTAGAGGAAAGTCAAGTCACAGCTCCAGATAACCACCAAAGACTGTCTTTTATTTTCCTCCTTCTTTTTGACACTGCTGTTTAAACCTGTCCTCCTTTCCCTCTCAGCACTGGGGAACTTGCTGTGGATTGAATCTTCACGGGACTCCTGGTGACCAATTATCAAAGAATTGACACCTGAGGGCCAGCAGGACAGAGGCTCCATTTCAGAGGCAACATGGCAAGCACTTGTGGGTGATGCTGAGTGTTTATGTCAGGCTCAGTTTTGTGCACCCAATGCTCAACCTTTCAAGGCATACCGTTGCACACCCCCGTTCACTACAACTCGTCTTTCAGCTCGCCGACCAATAGCCTAAATCTAACACTTAATAGGAAAATAAAAACTAAGCCTGGGCGATGAGTGAGGGCTTGACCAAATGCCTGATGTCTCAACGCTGCCACAAATAAGTTAAATTGGTTTTTCTGGCAAAAGGACTGGAACATCAGTATTAAGAGCCTTCCCTACCTTCACCCTCACCCCTCTGGTGATTCTGCTGAGAAGTTAGAATTGAGAATAATGGATCTAATTCTAGAAGGTTTGCAGAGAATTTTGATAAGGTAAAATAATTCTCCACAAGGAAATATCTATATCTCTGCAGAGTCCTTCAATAAACAGAGGAGGAGGCAAGGCAATGAAGCAGGACATCTTAGAGAGAATGAGTACACAAAACTTACTCTAAAAGAATGAAGTAAAAGAGGGTAGATTGCATTCAATACATTGCTGGTGTTTAGCTGAATATAGGACTGCCAAGAAGAAAGATCAACATCCCAACCTCCATTACAGCAGGCTGAGGCCCTGGGACAGTTTTGGTCTGTGGTTTGTGAGCAGAAGTGAGGTACACGGCTTCCAGGGTGAGTTTTAAAGGGAAGGGATGTCCTCTTCACACTCCTTTCCTGTCTCTCTCCTCACAGAAGCAGCACTGTGTTGCAGGGCTCCAGAGAGCACCACTCCCCTTGTGTTCTATGCAAAAGGCTCACTGGTTATTATGCGTTAGGGCACCTGGCCCTCAATCATCACCAACCCTGTGGATGAAGCAACACCCCAGGGAGGGTTGAGAAGTAGGGGAAGGAGCCAGGGCCCCCCTGAAACAAACATTTCTGCCAGGAACTTCCCAAGCCCAGACCACTGCATGGAAAGAGAAATAAAATACTCTTTTGTTTCCATCACATTGTTTTGGTTTCCAGTGGAGCAGCCGACCCTATATTCCAACAAATAGCCTGCATCGCCCTCACGACCAGGAAAGTCAGCTCTGCAGTAATTCTTCCCTTAAACACCACAGGGTGTTTTGGGCATGGAAGGAAAAACCTAACATAAACCGAATGTAACAGAGTTTAACTGAGCAAAAAATGGTTCTCAAATTGGGCAGTACCCGAAACAGAGATGATTCCAGGCTACCACGTGGCCCAGGATTAATTTATGGGCAGAGAAAGGAGAGTCAGAGTGACATGTAAAAACGGAAGCAAGGTACAGAAATAGCTGGATGGGTTACAGCTTGGTGTTTGCCTTGTTTGAGCATGGTTTGGACAGCTGGCCATCTTTGATTGGTGAAACCCAGAGATTGGTACTAGAGTTGGTTACAGCCTGTTTACACATCCAGTTAGGTGACGGTTCACTATATATGCAGAAACATTTAAACTAAACTGAATTTAACATGGGTCAGACAAGGCCTTTCGTTAAAAGGCCATGGGGTCGAAGGCAACTTTCACCTCCAGAGCCCCTGCCTACTGTGCCTGGATGCTCAGAGGGTCATCAGCATGTGATGTCACACGGGACGTCACCATCCTCCTCTGAGAGCCCCAGCAGGATAAAGATGGCAAAACCCATACTGTTGTATTCATCGCCGTATACTGAGAGTCCACCACTGGACTAGCACACAGCAGGGCTGAGGTGCTGCTTCTCAGTGAAGGACTGAATGAACACATTGATCACTACAGCCAGTGCATGATGCAACAGGTGGGTGCCTGCGTTCCTCCGTGCTTCGGCTCCACCCAACCTGTCTGCTTCCTCTAGTCTGTCTTCTTCCCATGTGGACCAGCAGCAGCACCTGGGGACTTGTTAGAGCGCAAAATCACAGGCTGCTCCAGACGGCCCAAGTCGGGAGCTCTGGTGCTGGTGCAGGGTGCAGTGGTCTGTGTTTTAACGCACCCTTCAGGCAACACCTGAGGGCCAGTAGGACAGAGGCTCCATTTCAGAGTTTGAGAGACACTGCTCCCGGTGGCTGTTCCCCAAATCGCACGGCACAGCCATTCCTTTATTTTTCCCTCTGCCTGGGATACCTTTCTCACTCTCTCTGCCAGTAGCAGGCTCGCTCATATTTGGGGGACTCTGAACACGGCATCTCCTCCAGAAAGTACCCTCAGATCCCCACAGCCTGGAGGAATAACTCCCTGGGGATACCCACAGATGGTGCTCATGCCTTCAATCCCTGGGTTATTCAGACCAGAGCTTTCTGCCTCCCAGACTGGGGTGTGAACTCCTTCATGCAGGACCAAGTTTTCCTCAACTCTCCAGCCCCTGGCTCCATCAGGCCAAACTTGCAATGGTATTCAATAAATGCTGTCGGTTTGAATAATACCAGAGAGCATCAATCTAGTCCGCTCCTAGATACAGACTCACAAAGAAGAAAGCCAGGTGGCACACAGCGATTTTTATCACACTCAGGAGCGACCTCTTACGAATACATGTCTCTCCAGAGTGCATTTCTGAAAAAGAAACAGATAAAATTATTCCTAACAGTGAGGAAAGGGAAAAAAAAAATGAACATAAATCAAGAATTGCCCATCTGTCAGCAGTGTCTTTGTTTCTTCTGTCTTATTATTCCTCACTACTCAGGGGGATATGTGTAATGATTCCTCTTGAAGACGGTAACACCGAGGTGAAAAGTAACTCGACTGACGTGACACAACCTACACCAGAGACCTGTAATTGTCAAATGTTCTTTCAGCACGCCCGTCCACTCAAAAGGGAAAGGTCCAGTAGGATGAGAAACAAAAGCTTTACAGGAATTCTCTTTCCACCCTTGTTTATGTTACCCCCAAACTAACTACCATCTCTTTTACAAAGGGGCAGCTTCAGCCAGTAGGAGGCATCATGGGTGGCCGTTGCCAGGGTAAACTGAAATGTTTGTCCTCCCACAGGCTGTTTACTGGGTCCAGCCTTATGGGGTGAGACTCCAACCTGGTTTAAAAGTGAGAGTCACAAAGCAAGTGCTAGTGAACAGTCTGTTACTCACTTGGCGTAAGTAAACCCCAATGGCATTACAAACAGCCCAGGGGCAGACAGCTGGGGGGAAAGGACACGGACGAAGGCAATGCCTGCCCCTGAGTCTGCGCTTCTGAATTCTTATGGAAACACCCCATGTGTGTGGGCGGTGCTGCGTCATGACCTAAACGACTCACCTGGGTGGAAAATCCACTCACAGTGCGGTTCTTGCATTGTTCGGAACTTCAGTCTTCTTTTTTTTTTAATTGTACTTTAGGTTCTGGGGTACATGTGCAGATCATGCAGGATTGTTGCATAGGTACATACATGGCAAGGAGGTTTGCTGCCTCCATCCCCCCATCACCTATATCTGGTATTTCTCCCCATGTTAAACTTCAGGGCAGCCACGATAACAGGAGCTACCTCTGGGTGGCTGTGAGGATTTGGGGATGCGTTAGCATACCTGTCCCACTGCCTGCCCTGGAGCAAACTCAGTGGATCTTCACTGCTGGTGTCTATCCAGTGCCCAGTCTGACAGTCTGAGCTAGGGTTTTCACACATGCTGCTGCTTCCAAATTCTTTTAGCAAAACCAAGACGAAAATGTGATTCCTGAGGCTCAGGTACAGAACGCAGGTGGAGGCAAAGCTGGCAGGTGAATTTCACGCCACTGCTTCTTCTCCAGGCAAGGTCTTCAGGCCTGGTGAGGGTTGGTGTCATTTGTTGGATAGAAGAGCCCATGTCAAGTTGAGTTGAGGCAATAAATACCCCATGCTGCTTACAGATCAAAGACCTTATTTAAAATCCATGTGCCATGTGTAGTAGGGCAAAGCCCGCCTCCTCCAATGGCCCTCCTGTCCCCCAACAGTGCCGTGAGAGAGGCAGCAGACATGGCATGGTGGCCTACATACACATTTGCAAGCTTGAGCTCTGATATCAGCTCTGCTCTTTATCGTCCGTATATCCTTCGGCAGATGTCTGCTCCTCTGTTTCCAAGGTTTCCTCCCCTGCAAAATGGGCATAAGAAGAACGAAGCTTCCTTGTTCTGAGGCTCCACAGAATAATGGTGGCCAATTATTCCCCAACTCATGCCAAGGAGGGAAATACAAAGCAGAGATGTCAAGTGCCTTCCCCCAGGATACTGGCTTAGTGAGAAGTGGTTCTAGGAACTGAACCCTGGAACTGTTCCATGATAAACTCACAACTCTAATGTCCCAACCCCACCTGCCAGCGCTCCCAGCCCCATTACACCAACCTTTGCCTTTAGGAAGCTGCCAGTTTCCTGAAGAGAACAGGAGCAGCTCACAGATGGTTGAAGTTCAAGCGGAATCAAAGCACCTTGAAAAAAGGCACAATCTAAGAGATGTGAGAGATCTTAGGAGGGAATAATCCTAGTTTGAAGAAAGGGTCTAAGCTTGCAGGAGGAGGTGGTGCAAGGGTTGGCTCTTGAATGAGAAGGGTTGGAAGTGTAGAAATGCTGGCCTAGCAAGTGGGAGCCTGCCAGGGGCCTAGCACTGGGGTGGCCCTGGAGTAGGCCTTGGAGAGGTTGGCTTCACTGGGAACAACTAAATGTGTGCTTCTTTCTGGATTCTTCCACCCATCTGCCTACCTCCCGGGGGGTGACCCAAACCCTCACCTTCCATCCTGCCCTGAGTCCTAGAGCCCTGAACTGGGAGAGAATCCACAGTGCAGTTTCTTGCTAGGGACATTGCTAGGTCTTCAATATACAAACAAACCTCTACACAGTAAAGATCAGATCGGCAAAGAGAGTTGCTTGAAGTCACGGGATGGGAGGAAAAGAAGCCAGAATTCCAGGTTCATTATCTCCAGTTCCCAAACCCGGCATCTTTCCATTAAAACATGCTACCTTGAAAGCCTCAGAAAGTATTTGTATTGGAGAAAAATAAAGCCTTGGGGAGTAATGCTAGGGCCTCCTTAAATAATGGCACAGTAGGATTATTAATTGCTTAGTAGCAAATATCTAAGGAGTGTTTATTACATGCCAGGTACTCTTCTAAGGGCTTTTGATATTTTAACTTAATTCCTGCTGTTGTGCCCTATAAGGGAGGCATTATTATTATAATCAGCTTCTATTTCACACTAGGAAATTGACACAGAGAGTTTAAGTAGCTTGTCTAAGGGCATATGGTTAATAAGATTTAAAGATTGGATTTGAGTCCAGGCAGCTGGGATCCAGCTTACAGCTCTAACTAGAATAATGTGTGAGGTTGGTCAGGCCGTGCACTGCACAAGGGTGCCTAGCCATGGGGGCACAGAGAAGCTGAAATCCAGGTGGAATTCTACTCTCTGGGGCTGCTTGGAGGAAGGGGCACCACTGTGTTACTTACACACAAAAACTGCCAAACCATGCCTAGCCTCCTGTGGATGCCAGCTGCTGACTGCACTGTGGCTTTCGCTGACAGCATGATTGATTTTTCTTTTAGATCATGACCTTCCCAAAGCCATCTAGGAGTACAGATAAAAATGCACAGTGTATGAAAACTGTGCAATGGAGTTCTGCCACCAGCCACAGTGGGAAAAAGCCTTTAAACACTACCCAGCTCTGACATTCTTCCTTTAGGTGACGAAAATGAGCCCTGGAGATCTTTGCAGAGGCCTCTAGGCAGGTGTGCCAGGGCGTGCACGCGCACACTACTGACCCAGCTGTCCCCTTCTAGGAATCAGTCCTGCTGCAACTCGCAGCAACCTCTGCCGAGGTCTCTGCGGAAGAACTATTTGCAAGAGCAGACCATCAGAAACCCCCCAAAAATTCATGAAGAAGACATTGACAAATCAATGATGGCATGCTGAGATTTGAATTGCCAAATTGACCTTGAAACGAAGGAGCCAGATTCGCTTGTAATAACAGTGAAAGTGATACAGCATTTATTTGAAGTGCAGAATATCCCGTTCACCATGAGACCCTTTGGTAAATAATGTTTTCATGTAACTGTACGTATTTAATCCTCAGGTTGAAGGCAGCAAAGAGTGTGGTTAAGTCCGAGCATTATGCAGTAAGACTCCTTGGGTGCAAACCTTGGCACCTACACTAGCCAGGTGAGGATGGGGACGTTATTCGACTTTTTTTTTTTTTTTTTTTTTTTGAGACAGGGTCTTTCTCTTCCACCCAGGCTAGAGTAAAATGGCATCATCATGGCTCACAACAGCCTCAAACTCCTGGGCTTAAGCAATCCTCCTGCCTTAGCCTCCTGAGTAGCTGGGACTACAGGCATGCGCCATCACGCCTGGCTAATTTTTAAATTTTTCTGTTGAGATGGTGTCTCTCACTATGTTAGCCAGGCTGGCCTTGAACTCTTTGTCTCAAGTAATCCTCCCACCTCAGCCTCCCAAAATGCTGGGATTACAAGCCTGAGCCACCATGCTCAGCCATGTTTGACTTCTTGCCTCTCAGGATTAAGGGCTCTGAGGGAGGCTGATATCCTGGCTTTGAGTACTGCTTTGCTATTTCCTTCCTACGTGATCTGGACCGAGTGACTCATTCTGACTATGTCTCAATGTCTCTGCATGTAAGCTGGACAAGTATACAGTACTTACCTTAGTGAGGAGTTCCATGATGACTTCTAGGAGGTCTGGGGCACAGTAAGCCCCCAGGAGTGTTAGCTATGCTGAAGCCTGGAGGAAAATGCTGAAGAAATGCACCCAGCCAACATTGGTTAGCTCTGAGGAATGATTGCTGTTGGACTCACACATTTTACAGCATTTAAGATTTTTGAAAGTAGGAAAAAGTGAGTCTTGCAGTTAGTGAATTGCAAAAGAATACCTTTGCAAAAGGCCCTCTTGGAGAGATAACTATGTCCTTCTAGCAGATTCCCCAGAATAAAGCAGCCTGGAGACTGCCCCTCTGCGTCACCACCTCTACCCCGCAGAGCACTGGGCTTTCCACTGTCACTCTTCTTACTCGCAGCAGCTGTCTCTTGATAGGGAGCTGTCCTCTCCCCAGGACTGTGGGAGAGGCTGACCTATCAAGGGACAGCCCCCGGAGGGAAGATCCTCTCTGCATCTCCGGGGCCTGGTGCAGTGATCGGTACACAGTAGTGGGTGTCTAATGAAGTTTGCTGAGTACTTGAGGGCTTACTGAAGGAAGTTACTTCTGTAGCCTGACAATAAATATGCTCCCTTCTGACCCCTCAGGAATGCTCTTGGCACCCGTTCCCAAGTCAGGCCCTAAAAACGAACACTGTTCATGACACAATGAAACAAGACATTCCAGACTCAGCCTCGGGTGGCTGACTCCTGGGGCTGCCAGGCCTTTGGCCAACGGCTGAAAAGGCTGTCCCCGGGGAGGGGACCTCCAGCCCTTCCAGTCCAGAGCCACAGCCTCCCGGGACAGGCAGCAGACCGTGAAAATGAGGAGTGCAGCTGTGGTCACAGATTCACTGTGTATATTAACAGAAAGAGTTTTCCTTTCCACACATGGATGAGTGTGCTCTAACCCCAAACAAACAAATACACAAGTAAGCAAAGTTGAAAGAAAAGAGGAGGGAGAGAGGGAAGGACATGACAGGAAGGAGGAAGGGAGGAAGAGAAAAGAAGAGAAAGAAAGGAATAAAGAGAGAGAGAAAGAAGAAAGGGGAAGGAGGGAATAAGGGAGGGAGGGAGGAAGGAAGGAAGGAAGGGAGAGGGAGGGACAGAAGGGAGGGAGGAAGGAAGGAAGGATGGAAGGAAGGAAAGAAGGAAGGGAGAGCGAGGGAGGGAGGGAGGGAGGGAGGGAGGGAGGGAGGGAGGGACATGTACCTTTTTTAGACAGATCCTCTTTCTGACTCCGCCTGACCTTACTTTAGAGAGATTAGATATTGAAAATTATTTCTTTTGGAAAAAAAAAAAAAACACCAGGACAAGCTTGTGGGCCATATGATACCTGCAATTTCAAAATTCCTGAAGCTCTTTTCCTTTTTACAGATGAGTAAACTGAGGGGCTACAGCTTGCCCAAGGTCACTGGGAGTGAGTGAGTGTCCAGCAGAGAGATTTCTGGCTTCCCAGTGCAGACCCTTCCCTCTGCTCTGGCCTCTTGAGGCCAAGGGTGTGCACAGCCCAGAGGCTGGATGTCTTATTGGAGGAGCCAGGCCTACCTCCCTCCTTCAGAACCCCAGTCCCACCTCTTCCCAGGAACCCACTGTCATTGTTGGAGTCCACGTGGCCTTTTTAACAGATGCTGCCAAAAACAGTGCTTCCATCCCCAGGAGAGAGATCAGGGGTGAGAGACTCCGGTTACTGCAGAGATAGTGGGGTCAGACAAGACTGGGGCGTCTCTGAAACTGTAGGTCAAGGGCAGGGACGGTTACTGCAGAGACAGTGGGGTCAGACAAGACTGGGGCATCTCTGAAACTGTAGGTCAAGGGCAGGGATACTGATGTCGACATCAACACTGGAGCCAGAACGAGAGCTGGAATTTCAGTTCTTTCTCTTCTTAGCTGGGTGCGTTTGGACAAGTTAGAGAAGCAGTCTGGGCCTCAGTATACTGAGGTCTAAAATGGGCTAACACACGAGGCTGTGTGCAAGGTCAGCTTAATATAAACGAGGCCCTAGCCCCAAGAAAGTGGTCCTTGGCATAAGAATTCTGCCTGGGCTGAACTTGGCTTTTGTAGGAGAAAATTGAGTCCTGTGGGTTTAGAAGGTGAGTCAGCATTTGGTTATGGGTCAGTGCAAGGAGAAGTCTACCCTTTATGCCTTTTATACCCAGCTCCCCAGATGTGCAGGAGAGGGGGAAGGGGCTTCTGGGAGAAGGCTTCAGGCTAGGGTTCTTTCTAAGAACATAGGCCCAGGAAACAAGGCATCCGGTCCTGCCTCCACCTCAATTAGCTGTACGACTTCGGAAAAGTCACCCAACCTCTCTGAAAGCCAGTTTTCAGAATCATTGCAGAGAAAACAGCATCTCGCAGGCTGCTGCGTAGACTACTTGGATGTGTTCGATGCCAGTGTGTAGGGAGTTCATAAGAAACGTGACTCCCTTTATCGGCCCAGCTCCACCGTGTATCAGCTTTGGGGAAGCGCCTTCCAGGGCCTCACTCTCTCCCTGCGTGGATTCCTGTTTGTGTCCAAGTAATGTTTCCCAAATGGTAGCTTTTTGCACACCACAATTATGATTTTTGCTATAATCCAAGTGCACTTTGTAAAACTCATTTCTCTACATTTTTGAAAATTTAACAGATACCTTTGTATAAATTGAAATATAAAAATTAAAGGAAAACCAGCGTATAGCTGTTCTGAATACAGGAGCCGTTTGGCTGGTCATAAATCGAAGGCCTGGGTAAAAATAAACATAATCAAAAGCAAACAAGATTAACTTGCAGCTAGGTCCAGCTGCCTGGGGAGGTGCCCAGCCCAGAGGTCGCTCTCTCCCTGGTTGAAAGGAGAGCAGAGGAAGTGTTAGCATCTGTCCCAGTGCTAAACGGAGGCCTGCTCCGCCAAGTGACCGGAAGGATGCAAGGAACTGGGAAGACATTTTGTCTGCTATGTCTTGATTTTACTTAACACCTTTTGCGTGTACCTCAAAAATGATGTTGAGGAACCCCGAGCTCCATCCCCATAAGGCCCCCTCTCTGGGATACTCAGGCCTTGGTGGTCTTGTTGGCCATTTCCTGTGTAAAAGGTGAGTGGGTCTGGAAGGGCTTCGTGTGGGGTGTAGGGAAGGGGAAGGCAGAGTGGAATGGAAGACATAAAGGGTGTATGGTGGGGAAGGTGGGGTACAGACCACCTAGAGTTCAGCCCCTTCCAGTGTGTCCCAGTTGGCAGAGAGGTTCCTCTCAGCAGAGGCCCGTGGGCCAAGCAGACCCTGATCCCTGTCAAATCTGTGCTGGGAGGCCGCGATGCTTGGCTGAGGGCAGCAGGAAGTGAGTGGGTGTCAGGCGGAAGTCGTTCTGAAGGGATGTGGGATGGTGTTGATGCCACCCATACCTCACAGTAACAAGGGCAGACAGAAACACTGAGACGCTGGTCACATGAAGAATGTGCTCAGGAAGGAGAAGATGACCAGGACCCTAACAGAGATCATAACCATAACCAATGATCCAGCTGGTCCCTTCACTGGAGGCATGGGCATGGCTAGGAAACAAAACTGTGAGACCCACAGAATCTGTTTTTCCTCACACCAAAGCTTGTAAGAAGCCTCCCCCGCAAACTTTGAGTACTTCTATTTTCTCACAAATCGATTTTGATGTTAAAATTGCTGCCCTTTATTGGGTCCTGACCATTGTGTGTATGAGCTCATCTTGTTTACTCTCCACAGCAGCTGTGATTCGATTATGAGTATCCTTATCTTATTTATGTCTGAGGAAAGCAAGACACCACGAGGTGATGTGACCAGCCAGGATCACACAGCCTGTAAGAGCCAGGGCTGGGCTCAAACCTCCAGCCCATACCTGTAATCCCAGCACTTTAGGAGGCTGAGGTGGGAGGATTGCTTGAGCCCAGGAGCTCAAAACAAGCAGGATAGAGAAAGCCCCTCTCTACATAAAATAGAAAAATTAGCTGGATGCACTGGCGCATACCTGTAGTCCCAGCTAATCAGGAGGCTGAGGTGGGAGGATTGCTTGACTTCTGAAGGTGGAGGCTGCAGCCGGGATGACCGAAGAAGATCCTGACTGAAAAAAGAAGCAAGTGCAAATCTCTGACTCCATGGTAACCTGCCACAGCATAAGGACAGAACATGGGACCTCCATGCCTGAAGGGACAAGTGCGATGTGGACTTGCCTTGGTGACTCCTGCCACAGGACAGGGACAGGACAGGGGACCTCCATGCCTGAAGGGACCAGTGCGATGTGGACTTGCCTTGGTGACTCCTGCCACAGGATAGGGACAGGACAGGGGACCTCCAGGCCTGAAGGGACCAGTGCGATGTGGACTTGCCTTGGTGACTCCTGCCACAGGATAGGGACAGGACAGGGGACCTCCATGCCTGAAGGGACCAGTGTGATGTGGACTTGCCTTGGTGACTCCTGCCACAGGATAGGAACAGGACAGGGGACCTCCAGGCCTGAAGGGACCAGTGTGATGTGGACTTGCCTTGGTGACTCCTGCCACAGGATAGGGACAGGACAGGGGACCTCCATGCCTGAAGGGACAAGTGCGATGTGGACTTGCCTTGGTGACTCCTGCCACAGGATAGGGATAGGATAGGGGACCTCCATGCCTGAAGGGACAAGTGTGATGTGGACTTGCCTTGGTGACTCGGAGAGATAAAACTGAGAAATAAGGTTGGACATTGCTAAAAATTGGACAGGGCAACTGGGTGTTGGAATGGACTCCCTGGGAGGCACAGGAGGCACCCCTAGGGGGCTGCGTGACCCCCCTGTGGATGTCAGGCCCAGTGCCTGGCCTGGGGGGCATATATCAGATGCTTAGCATCACTACCCATGAATGCGCCTCCATGGGACACTTCCCACACATTACCTCCCTGTCTGCCAGTGAGCTGTGCCTCCTGATTCAGACTTTACAGACTTCTCAGCAGGAGCCCAGAGACACGAAAACACCTCCCCAAAGTCACCTCGCTACTGCGAGGCTGAGCAAGACTCGAATCCTGTCGTCCTTATATCTTCTGTCTCTCAAATCCTACATCCACCCACTTGTCAGCAGGACAGCCGTTTCTGTCTTCTAAACTTACCCGACTCCAGCCACTTCTCCCCACCTTCAGCATCCGGCCCGGGTCCGGCCACCATCATCTGTCCACTGGTCCCCTCCCAGGGCATCTTCTTTGTTCCAACACTTTACCCCCTGGAAATTGAGTCAACACACAGCAGCCATGAGGATCTTTTTCAAAAGTATATCTAGTACTTTATCTTTTGGCTGAAAGCCTTCTGTCGGTCTCACAGCAACTTAGAATAAGGTCCAAACTCCCTCTGAAGCTCTGCAAGGCCTTCCAAGCCCCTGACTGTTGTGAAATGAACTGAGTCTCCTAAAAACGCCTATGCTGAAGTCCTAAACCCCAGGACCCCAGAAGGTGACTGCATTTAGAGAGAGGATCTTTAAAGACGTAATTAAGATGAAACGAGGCTGCTAGTATGGATCCTAATCCAGTATGAGTGTTATCGTTATAAGACGGTACAGGGACACACAGAAATGGAGGGAATACCCTGGGAAGGCACAGGGAGAAGATGGCAAACGAGCCAGAGACAGGTCTCAGAAGAAACCAGCCCCGCTGACACCTTGGACTCACACTTCCAGCCTCCAGGATTGTGAGAAGGTAAGTTTCGGTTGCTTAAGCCCCCAGTCTGTGGTACCTCATTAGAGCAACGGACTTCATTAGAGCAACGGACTTCATTAGAGCAACGGACTTCATTAGAGCAACGGACTAACACACTGCCCTAAGACTTTCTGCTCCAGCCACACTGGCCTCCTTCAAGTACTGATTATGAACGCTCCTGCCATTAGCCTTCGCATAGGCTGAACCCGCTGCCTGCCTTACCCTCCCATATACAAACAGAGAGATAACTCTGGAAGCAGGATGTGGGATGCATTAAAAGGGAAAGTTAAATGGATTTAATAAATATTCCCTTAGCACCCGCCCTGGGCCAGGCACTGAGCCAGCTCCAGAGTTGCAGCGAGAAATGAAGAGGTTCCTGAGCCCCTGAGGAGGTGCTCAGGACCCGTGGAGGAGACAGACTGATTTTGACAATAGGGTGGGAGGGGTGGGATGGAGATTTCGCAGTTGGGTGAAGAGCCAAAGAGGCACAAGGTGTACTCCAGCCTTGGGGAGCGCGGACTGAACGTTTGTGCCTCCTCCAGATTCGCAGGTGAAAGCCTGAATCCCAACGTGATGGCATTTGGAGGTGAGGCCTTTGAGAGATGATTGGATTACAGGAGGTCATGAAGCTGGGACCCTTGCCAGGTAAGGGTCCTTATAAAAAGAGGAAGAGGCATGAAACCTCTGTCTCCTCCATGTGAGGGCACAGCGAGAAGGTGGTCACCTGCAAACTGAGAAGCAAGCCCTCATCAGACACCAAATCTACCACTGTCTTGAGCTCAGCCTCCAAGCTTCTGAGAAATTAGTGCCTGTACATTAAGCCACCCAGGCTGTGGTCTATGGCAGCCCGGGCTGACTAAGCCGGGAGGATAAAGCCCACAGCTGGCTGTCAGGAGACTGCGTTTACATCCCTATTCTGTTGTGGCTACACTAGGCAAGGGCTTCCCATCTCTAAGCCTCAGTTTCCCCATCTGTAAAGAAGGGACGATAAACTTACCCTCTAAGTGTTTAGTGCCCTAATTGTAGAAGATTCCTGTACCTCAGCTGTTCAGTGCTGAGGGGCTGGAGAGGTTTTGTTTCCAGCAAAAGATGGATTCTGCACCTTTCAGGCTTGCAGCTGCCTGGAGATGTGCCCAGACCATAGCGGTAGGGGAGGGGGAGGCAGATGCAGGCAGAAATCTCACACAGCATTTTTCCCAAGTACCTGGGGTCATCACTGGGGCTGAGTCGTGCAGGTCTGGGGAAGCATGGGACCTACCCGTGCCTTCCCTGGTTAAATATTTGCCAGCTTTGGCCCCATCTCCAGAGGAGTTCGGCAAACCAGCCTAGCAAAATTCATCTGGACGTGGCCTTGTGCACACGAGGGCTGAGGCAGCACTTTTGTTATTTGAGTTTTTCTTTAACTAGAAGAGAAAAAAGTAGATACTGGTTCCCTCCCCCGCGTATCCCCAACTTCACTGCTCAGCCAATCTTGGCTTCTCTCAGGCCCACGGTTGCCCAGGGCCTGCCAGGCTGCCCTTGCAGGGGACTGAGCACAGCGTTTTTTGTTTGTTTGTTTTGAGACAGTCTTGCTTTGTCACCTAGGCTGGAGTGCAGTGGCACAACCTCGGCTTGCTGCCACCTCCGCCTCCCAGGTTCAAATGATTCTCGTGCCTCAGCTTTCTGTGTGTCAGGCGTGTGCCACCACACCTGACTAATTTTTTGAATTTTTAGTAGAGACAGGGTTTCACCATGTTGGCCAGGCTGGCCTCGAACTCCTGGCCTCAAGTTATCTGCCCACCTCAGCCTCCCAAAGTGCTGGGATTACAGGTGTGAGCCAGCACACCCAGCCAAGGGTTAGCAGGTTCTCATGCAGACAATGCTGAGTCCAAATTCTTGCTCTCCACCGGGGCCATGCATCTTTGACAACTGCCCACCTCTCTGGGCATTGCCCCACCCTGGGCTAATAAAGCTCCAGGCTGGAGCCCTTAGGTCTCAATCTCGCCCCTCCCCCCCACATCTCACCCTTTCCCCTGCTCTGCCACATTCCCTGCAGCTCCGATGTGCTGCTCTTTCCCTTCTCAGCTTTTGAATTTCTGTCTTAGTTGCGTCTGCTCCTTCCTGATTATCTGGTGGTCATGGCCGGACTCAGGGTCAGGAATCTGGGTTCACATCCCATCTGCATCATTTCCTTGTTAGGAAAAATGACCCCAACTCTCTCAACTTTGACACCCTGTCTGTAAAGTGAGGGCTGAGAATCAGATCTTCTTGGGGTACTTAGAATAAAGATGATGGTGCCTGTGCTGTATTTCCATGAGCAGGAAGCTGGATAAAGACCAGTACTCTTACTGAGTAGACCAGCCTGTCCCCTGCCCCCATCCTTCCTTTCCCTTACCCTGGGTTGGTTGAGATGCTGACCCCTATTCCCCTAGTCCCATGCCTGGCTCTGCAAAGCGCTCATCACTGTGGGCATTTAGCTCATGCTTGTCTGTGCTTGACCCAGAGTGTCCGGAAGACAGAGACTAGGTCTCATTTATCTTCCAACCCCCAGGTCAGCAAGCACTTGATCAGAGCCAGCTCCTTGAGTAAGTGAAGGCATGGGTGAATGAATAAATGAATTGCCAATGACCTTTTCTACCCTGTGAAAAAAATGCTCTTGGATTTCACCAATCAATAGTGATCTGTGTCCCAGTTTCTAAGTCGTGCCCTAGAAAATGATTGCTGGGCTTCAAACACATGGTACAGTGTTCAGTGGACCAGATGTTGGCAGGGGAGGGGAGGGAAGTCACAGAAGTGGTGTGAGCCATCCTTGGCACCCTGGATGCTTCTTGCAGTGGGACAGAAACATCGCACACATGTCTTTTCACACACACACACACACACACACACACACACACACACACAGCTTTTCTTTCAGCCCACCCCACTAGTGGGCTTACAGCACTTCCAGCCAAAGCTGGCCCTGGCCCCTGGAGAGGGTCCTTAAATTACATCTGAGGGTCAGCCTGAATACATTTGCATGAATCACAAGACCTAGAGATCAGATCGCATGAGGGAGAACACTCCCCTGCTCTACCTAGGCCAGGGGGAAGCAGCCACCAACCAGCGTTGAAGCTCAGCTCTGGAATGGGCCAGCACCCTGTAGTACCACAAGGTCGACTGGCATCTTCTTAAGGAGCTTAATAAAATTCTAAATCACTAAAATAATAGGAGGATTCCAGGAGATTATATCTAAAAGCACAAACAGCATCACGGAAGTTTCCAACCAGATTTCTTTTTCTATTTACTGTTTCCACTTTAATTTGTTCAACCCATATTTCCCAAGGGACTGCTAGGAGCCGGGCACTGGGCTTTGCTCTGAAGATACACAACCCAGTGAGACTCGGCCTCTTGATGTCCAGGAGCTCTCTTGGGGAGAGGTGGATGCAGCTGAGACCAGCCCAGAGAGCAGAGCTGCCCTGAGGACCCCTGCCCTGAGACTTCCGTGTTACTCTGTCCCCCTTGGGGCCAGGCTCTGAGTCATGAGCTACAGTTTTTGTCTTCTGAGTTCCCACAGTTATCTCATGAAGTTGAGAGCAAATGAGTCTTCTCCATGAGGAAACTGAGGCTCAGAGAGGTTAAGTAACACACCCAACTTCACACAGCAAACCCACCGCCAAGTCTCCAGGAGCTCAGACCCTGGCCAGTTTAACTCCAAATTCCATGTTCTTAACCCCAACATAGGTGCCCCAGAGAAGACAGAAGTGTTGAGTGAGGGAAGGGTCACTGATTGGTCCTCTCAGGCTCAGAGAAAATTTCACAAGAAAATAGGGCAGAGGGCAGGAATCTTACACTATCTCTAGTCCATATGACATTCTGAATAAGTTAGTGTTTCTGTTGACATTTTTTTGGAGGAGATTTTGGTGTGGGGTTTGGAATAAGATAGTTTTTGGTCTGAGCATCTGCTCTGCAATTTGCTAATAGGATGACCTTGGACAGGTGACGTAATCTGTTCTAACCTCAACTTTTTCACCTATGACGTTTAATAATAAGGATTTCTAAATGCTGGGAGTATGTCACAGATTAACTGATATATTGGTTTGCTTCTGTTGCCATAAGAAGACCTAACACAGACTAAACAACAGAAATTTATTTATTTTCTCACAATTCTGGAGGCTGGAAGTCCGAAGTTAAGGCTTTGGCAGGGTTACTTTCTTCTGAGTTCTCTCCTGGTGGCTTGCAGATGGGCTGCTGATAAAGACATAACTGAGACTGGGCAATTTAAAAGAAAGAGGTTTAATGGACTTATAGTTCCACATGGCTGTGGAGGCCTCACAATCGTGGTGGAAGGCAAGAAGGGGCACATCACATCTTACATGGACGGTGGCAGGCAAAGAAAGCTTGTGCAGGGAAACCACCTTTTTAAAACCATGAGATCTCGTGAGATTTCTTCACTGTCACAGGAACAGCACAGGAAAAACTTGCCCCCATGATTCAATTACCTCTGACCAGGTTCCTCCCACAACACGTGGGAATTCAAGATGAGATTTACGTGGGGACACAGCCAAACCATCTCAGATGACCTTGGACAGGTAACTTAATCGGTTCTAACCTCACCTCCTTCGCCTATAGTGTTTAATGATAAGGATTCCTAAACGCTGGGGATATGTTAAGGGTTAACTGCTCTATTAGTTTGCTTGTGCTGCGGTAAGAAGTTACCACAGACCTAAACAACAGAAATTTATGTATTTTCTCACCATTCTGGTGGCTGGACATCCGAAATCAAGGCTTCGGCAAGGCAACTTTCTTCTGAGGCCTCTCACAGTGGCTTCCAGATGGGCGTCTTCTCTCTCGTGTCCCCACATGGCCATCCCTCTGCGTATCTGCATCTTAATCTCCTCTTCTTATGTGGACACCACTCATATTGGAATACGGCTATCCATAAATCTCATTTTAACTTAATTACCCCTTTGAAACTGCTACCTCCAAATGCAGTCACATTCTGAGGCACTGGGGATTTGAACTTCAACATATGAATTTTAGGAAATGCGATTCAACCCATGACAGCTGCTGCCATAGCGTTCGTCTCTTGACCATCATTTTACTCACATTGTGTTATATTTCAGGGATGTTCCTGTGCCCTGAAAACGTAAGTGGTGGATGTAATGACAACAGAATATTTCACCAAGAGCCTGGACCAAGTAGACTGAACTAACATGCTGCTATCAGGTTGAGTCACTGAAGAGAAAACAGAAGCTTCAAGAACTTGGGTGTTCTGAGGGCTCAGAGCACCCAGTCTTCTCCCTTTCATCTCTAAGGCCAGAACAACATCAGACTCCATTCCGGGTCATTCCTGACATACCAGACCACCAAAGGGAGGCATGGTTTATGTCCCACTCTTCAGGAGTAGTTTTCCAGACATTCCAGGCTTTCCCTCTGAACTCAGGCTGAAGGCAGCCAACATCCCAACCTCAACCTTAAAAACCCTCAGAGGAAGAGGCTGTATAATGAACATGAGGAATGATCTTCCTCTGTCACATAGGCATTAATGCTGATAATCTAATATTTGCAGGTCTTTTCCAGAGCACAAGTTAGAATTCTACTTTCCTGCCACCTTAATATTAGGCATAGCCTCAGGACTTGCTTTGGCTGATGAAATTCGAGCAGAAATGACATATGTTTCTTCTGTGCAGAAACTTTAAGAGCCAGTGCTCATGTTGTCATATTCCTTTCCCCTGTGGAATCTGTGGAAGCATGTGGCATGAAACCTCCATCAGCTTGGGTCCCTGAATGACTATGTGGAGTAGAGCATCTCCATTTCCCACCAATGACAACTCATGCCGGGTGCACAAAAAATAAGCCTTGTTTTTCTAAGCCATCAAGATCTGATGATTTTTGCTTTCCCAGAGTGCTAAGCTTTCATGGGAGATACAGTTCCTTATCTATAAAGACATATCCTCATTAAACTCCTCACTCCTCTTCTGGAACAATTAAGACCCTTAGACTGGCTAAACTGAGAGTAGCACAGAACCAGACACAAGTACTTTGTGAATGAATATAATTAATATAATTGACTTACCCTGACCACATGAGATGAAAGACTACACTAAGACTTTCTTTTCACTCACATACTTATGGTCCCTAGAGTCCTGGGGAGACCAGACCAGAGGATGACCTTTGGGGAAACAGTAGGATGTTTAGGGCAGCTTTGTTGGGCTCATTTTCATGAGGCTTGGGATCAGTTGATTCTTGTACCACCCTTTGGTGTGTGTGGAGTCTGACGTTAGAACTTCCCAATTTTTCCTCTAAGGAGCATGAGACCTACATCTTCCCTCACAGCTAGAGGATTCTAGGCAGTAACCCGGAGCCTGAAGGCTGGACTGTCTGTGCACAAGCATTTTGCCTTCCAGAATTCTGCTTCCTGCAGTGGGCCCTGATACCCACTCTCCAGAACAGTTAACTGGCATGGGGATAGGAAATGCCACCTAAACAAACAAACAAGAAAAAAAGAGCCAACATATGTCTGATGGTGATGTTTTTATGTGTAAACAAACTAATGATTTGGTGATGAAAGTGTTAACAGCCAAAAGTCAAATTCAGAGAGATTATGGTTCTTTTTCCAAGTCCTGCCTTAGTTGGCTATGGAAATTGGTGGAGGTCACTTAAGTTCTCTACTTTGTAGTTTTATCATCTTTAAATGGGTGTATTTTAGGTTGCAAAGGAACCAGTACATAAAATCTTTTTTTGGTTTGTTTAAAAAATGTTTCCCACTAATTAGTTGGTACATACATAGATTATCTGCAAAATAAATAACAAGAAAAGGAATTACTCATAACACACACAAGCAATATTTTAGTCTGGGTTGTCATTTTCTTTTTGTACAGAATTGTAGTTCTGCTGCACAGAGCAGAAACAATGCTGTGTGTTCACTGTGCTGTTTCTTCTTCCTAGCCCCTAACAAGGCAATATTTCCCAGTCTCCCTTGCAGCTATGCTGAGGTCATGTGACTGAGTTCTGGCCAATGGCTGCAGCTGCAGGCTCTACAGACCCCTTTGCAGCCTGGCTATAAAAGCTCCTGTGAGACTCCTTAGCTCTCTCTTTGCCTGCTGTGGTAACCCTAGTGGACACATGTTGAGGCAGGGGCAACACTAATTTTGGAGGGAGCATGGGACCGTGGAGGCCTGGATTGCCTCTCAGAAGAGTCTTCTGGACAGTTGCCTGATCCACATCAGATTCCACTTGTGCAAGAAATCTAAAATTGCTGTGCTAAGGCCCCAGGATTAGGGAATTTATTTGCTGTTGCAGTATAACCTACCACAACCTTACCAAATATCAGACCATCTCTTGAATGATTTGTGTCCATATATTAGGTACTTTTTATTGAATTATTAATTATTTATAACCCCCATAATGTAATGTAGCCCAACACTTAAGAATTTATGACATACAGATAGACAGGTTTGGTTTCATCTCAGCTTTCCGTTAATTAACTTCATGCTCCTCTTCATGCCTTGAGTAAGTTCTTCATGCTTCTCTAGATCCCATTTTCATTGTTTGTGAAAGGAAAATAATAAGAATAATAGTAACTGTCTCATACTGTGTAAAGATCAACAACATAACGCCTCACATGACTGCTGAAATATAGTCGATATTCAATGCACAGTAGCACCTTTATTTGTATGGCTCCCTAATATCTCATATGAGTAAGACTTGCTAGCACCACTGGAATTTAGTGAGTGTTTTCCGGTCTATGCTATACTCATGTCTCATTCTTACAACCCTGCACATTGTGGGTAATCACACCCAGGTCTCACTGCCTCACATAACCACAATCCCGTAATCTCAACTGAGAAAATTAACAAAAAGTCCCTATTCCAATTTAATACCCAGTCTGTACTCCAATGTCCAGAATGGTCTCCCAAATAACTTGTATAGTTTTTTTTTTTCAAGGTAAGATCCTACCAAGATTCATGCTGTACATTGTGTGTGATGTAACTTGATTGTCTTGCAGTTTTGTCCTGGTGGAGAGAAGCCAGACTTCTTGAAGAATGGCTCCTCCTCTAGAATTTTCTGCTGCCTCCTCATCCACTTACAGTTGGCTTCCAGCTGGGCTTGGACGTGGTCATTTTCAGAGCCAGCTCTGCCCTGTGGTGTTGTAAAGGGACTCTGTTGGCCCTGCAGGAGATAAGGAGGTAGTTTGTGCAGTGGGAACCACAGAGGATCTGAGGGGAGTTAAGAGTCATCACATCAGAGGACGTGCTCCTGACCCTGGCCTCTTGTCTGTAAATGCGGATCCTAAGGACACCCCCTAATAAAATTGTGCCTACTCGTCTCCATCTCTGCTTTCCGGAGAATTCGACCACTGACATCACTCTAATCTCAGCTAACCAGAGGTTTCCCCTCCTCATGAGCTTTAGAGGACAGAAATGTATACAAGGAAAGAAGAAGCCATTCCCATCTTCATCCTTTACTCAACAAGGACCCCCTGAGCTCCTCCACAGCCCCTGACACTGTGCTGAGCTCTGGGGTTACAGATGTGAACAAGACCCATCCTTGCTCCCAGAGATCCTGGAATCCAGAAGGGGATTCCAGCACATGGTACAGAATAGACTTAGCAAAGGATTTGCCACAGCAGCCTTGCTCTTGGATGATGCTGTCCATCCCTCCTCCAGCAGGTATAGGACCTCACACAACCTCTCATTTCCTCTACCCATGACCCCACTGTCTTCTGCCCTCAAACCCAGGAAAAGCAGCCACAGGCTTTTCCTCTGTTCCTGCTCTGGATCAATATAAAGTTTAGATTGATGAAAACTTCTAATATAATGTATAAAAGGAAACCAATAGACAAAGAGTAGCAGAAATAGAAGTGAATGTTATTATACCTGATTGAGGTGAGGAAGAGCAAATTGTATGGAGAAAAATGAACAGATTCGGCTAAATAAGTCAGCTATAATGAAAACGTGAAAAACTCTGGGGAAAAACTGAACCATGATAGTTAACTTCTGATAATACCATCAATACATAAATCTTAATCGGTGGAATTCTTACACAATGGAAGAGTTTTGGGTTTTTAAATGATAGTTTGGTGCTTAACAAACTACCCCAAACTAGTGGCTTGAAACAACAGCTGTTTTACTTATTCACTCATGATTCTAAAATTTGGACAGAGAGTGGCAGCTCAGGTGGCTAGGGGACCCTCCTCTGAGATGGCTTGCACACATGGGTGGCTACAAGGAGATCTGAAGGCTGTTGGCTGGGGCCTCAGTATTCTCCCTCATGGTTTCTCCATGTGGCTGGGTCAGACTTCTCACAGTCTGGGGGTGGAAGGTAGCTGGACTTGGTACATGGCTGCTGGCCTCCATCGGAGCAAAGGCAGATGCTGTCAGGCTTTCTGAAGGCTTAGCCCTGAAACAGTCCCAGTGTTACATCTGCCACTTTCTCTCAAAGTGGGTCACCTGAACAGCCTGGCCAGATTTGAGGGGGAAGGGAAGAAGGGCACACACCAAGGGATCTGGTTCATTGGATACCCCACAGTGACATTCTGCCAGGAAAGAACTAAAGCAAAATCCCAATGGGAAAATGGACAACAGAAATGTACAGATGATCCACATAAGAAATACGAATGGTCAACATGCATGTAAAAGTATGTTCAACCTAACTCATAATTGAAGAAACACATGTCTACGTTTCACATGATTTTTCCCTGCTCAAGGATAGAACGAGGTATGACAAAGACTCAGAGGGCCCTGTTGGAGTGAAAATTTCTGCAAATCTTCTAGCAGAAAAGTTTGATCATATATATCAAAACCTTCTAAAAACAATGCATGTTTTGATTCAGCAATTTGTCACTTAGAACTTTCTAGAGGTATTTCATAGAAAAATACTCAGAAAAGTGCACAGCATCATTTAGAATAGTAAAGGATTAAAAGGAACTTAACCAGACATTAATAGAAAGTGGATTAAATGAATTGCTGCATTGATTTGGTAGAATATAGTGCAGGAAATGGCTTAATCAATTGAACTTTTAACCACTGACCTTGCTTTATAAAATATTTGCCAACCCTTCCCAACTCCAGATTTGGCCACCCAGATATTCATTTACTGATTCGTTTCAGACATGTATTTAGTGCCACATGAGAGCAGTAATTGTGTATGATATTGCCCTTGCCATTGAAGTATTTTCACAGTGGTTGGTGGAAGTATTTAAAAACATTAATGATTAAGAAAATACAATGCAAAGAGAACAGCTGAATGCACATTGACACCACCATCTCCTTCATCCAGAAGTCAACCAGCAAGGTCCAAAATGAATAAAAGAATACCTAGTGCTAGTGAGGATGAAGGCTAACGTGCCCTGGCATTGAGATTATTAATCGGCATGTCATCCTTGTTTTCCAATAGAAGTTTGGCCAAATGAACCATTACATACATGTAAAAAGGAACTCTATAACTCTGAATAGAAATGGGCCAGCCAGGCGCAGTGGCCTACATGTGTAATCATGCCTGGCCAACATGGTGAAACCCCATCTCTACTTAAAATACAAAATATTAGCAGGTCATGGTGGCACATGCCTGTAATCACCACTACTGTGGAGGCTGAGAAAGGAGAATCGCTTGAACCCAGGAGGCAGAGGTTGTGGTGAGTGGAGATCATGCCATTGCACTCCAGCCTGGGTGACAGAGCAAGACTCTGTCTCAAAAAAAAAAAAAAGAAAGAAAGAAAGAAAAAGAAAATGATGTGGTACAATCTCCATGATACTGTTAAAAGCAATAAAAATATTTCTTTTTACTTTATTTCTTTTATTTGAAGAGTTTGTGCAGCATGCCTCCAATTGTGTAAAGCATGTAAAAGGAAAATGTCTCAAAACAGGAGAAGACCCCTGTGGGCAGCACCATCTGGAGGGTGATCCTGGAAGGTGGAAAGAATTTTCACTTTACAACGTTGGCCACTGTAAGGATGTTTTGGGCTCGGTATGTGCGTTTTATAAAAATAACTTAATAAAACATTTTTAATGTCTCAGAGATAGTGTTTTTATGACAGTTCATCTTACTAGCATCTTTTAAAGCCACTCATTTATTCATCCATTTGTCCATTGATTCAGCATTTTGGTGGAAGTCACATTTTAGGAAGGAAGATATGAAGGCAGAAAAAACAAGGTCCCCACTCCCAGGATAGGACCCTCAAAGTCTAAGGGGGAAGCCCATGGGAGCAGTTGCTGAGAGAAGGAAGGGCTTGGGAAGGCTCAAGAGACAGGGACTGACCTCAGCTAGCTGTGTGTGTGCAATGAGGGCATGGCTGGGCAGCAGGGAGGCATCCAAGAGAAGGGGCCATCTTAGCTGGGCTTTGAAGGGCACGTGAACTGGGGTCATATGAGAAAGGGCAGGCAGGAACCTTGGCATCCACCAGAGCAAACAATTAGTATTCCAACTCAACTGACCTCTTGGCAGGAATGAAAAGTTCACAAGCCAAAGGGAAAAGAGAAGGAAGGAGAGGCATTCAGACTGGGGAGAATATGAGAGACATTTTGTGGTTTATCATGGAAGAAATCACACCTCAGTTTATTAATTTTGATTTTTATTATGTTTACAAAAAGATCATCTCTACCCGTCTTCAGTCACATGGCAACCAAAGACCCCACTGTTCAGATCAGTGAAAACTCTGTCCCTCCTCCCCCAGAGCAGCTGACGATGCTACAAGGTCTAGTCCAGGTTTGCTGGAAGGACAATGCACAGTCTCTCACAGATGCTGAAATACGTTTCGAAGGCACAGCGGCAGGTCACTGAGAGTTCTCGTAGGTCTTCTCAAACTTCTGTCATTTAAGGTCCCACTTAACATAGGGCAGTTGTAATCACAGCTGTATTCCTGGAAGTGTGACCTTGGGCAAGTCACTTCCTCTCTCTGAATATCCAACATCCCAAAGCAGCCAACTTTCAGGATTGGTACAAAGATGCATGTGACATTGTCCTACATCAGTTGCTCATCATCATCTTATGTCTCAGATGTCTAACATTTATCCTCTACATGTCTGGGCAATATTCCCTGCCAAGGACTTGTTGACAGAAGCCACCTGGGCTTCCCTCCAATCTCTCTCTTCTCTTCTTCCTCCTATAGTATCTCTCAGGTCAGTCTTCCATTGATTCCTATGGCCGCAGTCATGGTTCAATTTTCATTCTCTGTAGCATTATCTTCCTAACTTGGTGCTTCCACACATAATGGAAGACATCAAGGTCTTTGAAACCACAGATCTGATTATGTCAGCCTCCTGTTTCTAATCCCTCAGTCACTCCCAGTTGCCCAAAGGACAATCAGGACTCCTCATGAGGTTATATAAGGATCTTCCTGACCAGCCCCTATCTACTCAATCAGCCTCCATTCTGGATTTTCCAAATCCCCTATTTTATGCTCAACAGGTAGGATTATTAATTATTCCTAAAACCCACCACATTTTCTCATGCTTCCATGCTTTTGCACAGGCGGTTCCCACTGCCTGGAAGTACCACGCTTTCCAAAACTTCTCTTTGCCTAGAAGAGTTATTTTAAGTATTGTGCCTCCTTGGCACTTCCCCTGACACCTGTTTGCCCTGGCTGGGTTAGGCAAACCTGCTGTATACTCCCTTTCATAGTTGCCTGAGCTACCTCAGTCATCTCAGTTAGCACAGAGCCTTGGCTCAGCTTTTCTCCATACCCACTTCCTCCATTGACCTAGGGCAGCCTCAGTGGTGCGCCCAGCATGGAGCCTGGCTAGAGAAGGTGTGAATCAAATGAGAGAATGCATGGCCCTGGTGACAACCCAGTCTATAAGTGACAGCCCTTTGCCTGTGTTTCAGACACAATGTCCCTTGCCTGGGAGCTTCCACAGCATGTGAAATGACCACTATCGCCTTCCACTGAGAGACTATTCCTTCCAACGTGATTCCCAGACCTGCAGAACAGCTGGGGCTTAGCTCCCTTCCGTCACTAGAATAGAATGCATTATGGCTCTCCAAAAAAACAGAACCAATAGGAAAGACATATAGACATACATAGATATAGATATAAATTAATGAAAAGATTGTGAGGAATTGACCCATGTGGTTGTGGAGGCTGAGAATTCTCACCATATTCCATCCACCAGCTAGAGACCCAGGAAAGCCAGTGGTGTAATTCCAGCCTGAGTCCAAAAGCCTGAGAACAAGGCAATTTGATGCTGTAAGTCCCAGCGCAAGCGGAAGAGAAGGTGAGATGCCCCAGCTCCACCAGGCATGCCGGAAGCAAGAGGGATGACTCTCTCCCTCCTTCCTCTGTCTTTTTGCTCTGTTCAGGCCCTCAATGGATTGTGTGGTTTTCACCCACATTGGGAAGAGCCATCTGCTTTACTAAGTACACCGACTTGAATATCAGTCTCATCCAGAAACACCTGCACAGACACCCAGAAAAAAAAATGGTGAATTGAGACATTAACCTCTTGGCCCTGTCAAGTTGACACAAAATTAAACCATCACAGAAACCATCTCTTCTGAATAAATAGATTTCTCCTTTCCATGGACAAATCTACCTTTAAATTAAATTTACAGAGCTTCTGTGGGCAAAAGAACCTGAGAGTCCATCTAGTTAGTTCTGCCCCTGTGCCTGCTTTGCATATGGGGAAACTGAGGCTCGCAGAGCAGACCTGGGTGCCAAGGCCTTCTAAGGAGCAGAGCCAGCCTGAGCTCCTCCCAGCATGCCTTGCTCTCCAGCAGGCCTGATTTATTCTCTTCAGGGGCTGTGATCTCCACCCTCCTGGGCCTGCTACCTTGTATTCATTCCTGCAGCCCCTACAGAGCTCAAAACACTCCCTGCTCAGAAATGAGATGATTACTCTCACTTTTGCAGATGAAGAAGCAGAGACCCAGACAAGTGCAGGGTCTCAGTGTCACCAGCAGAAGACTCAAACTGAGGTCTTCCATCTCCTAACCCAGTGCTGTTTCTTCTAACAAAAAAAACTAAACCCACTGGGATACAAGAACCAAGAAATGTAATTATTTCTAGACAATTTAAAAGGCAAAGATGCATGGATACTGCCAATGTCTTAGAAGCTGGAAGAAAATAGCGTGCAGAAGGCCAGGGAAGAATGATAGAGGAGCATGGGGTAGCTTCTCTAAGCGCTGCTTACATACCTGGAATTCCACCACACCCTCTGTGCAAGCTGCTTCTTTCTGACCCATTCATTTCCTAGAAAAGAACTAAACTCATGACCCATTTCCCTTTGTAAACTAGATATTCTTTACCATCTGAAATCCAAATTATAGATCTTATGATCTCCTTACATATGTAATTTTAAGACAATAGATATAATGCAGTTTTATATATAAAAGAGAAAAAAAGAAAAATGATTTGTTGTACATTTCTAAATATGCAAATGCTTGGGCATGACTATATTGGAAGATGTGATGAAGCAGATTACCAACACCTATAAATAAGAAACCACTGTAAATGCTCAGTCATAAACACAGATCAACTTGAGTGTGTTTTGCTGGTGATTCAAAGACTGTGAGTAGAATTGCCGTTGAGTGTTGAAATTCTCCCAAACAGCAAGCAACTCTTAAAAGAACTCCAGGCCAAACAAAGCACAGGCTTCTCTCACTTCACACTGTAGTTGCTTCCTAGAAAATTTAGGAAATATTAACAGTGTGCACAGCCCCTCTGAGTGTCTGTGTAACATGTAGCTGGGTTCTGAGCTCAGGTCACCATAAACAACTGATTTACTTGCGTGAATGTCCACTGGCACATTTTTTTTCTTTCATATCTTTGGCTTGACTTCAGCAGCAAATTTTTAAGTAGGGTGGGATATGAAGTAATTTTTGTACATTAAACAAATGACGGATGCAGGGTAGGGTGGCACACCCATGTAACTCACAGTAGCAGACTGTGGTTCACACAGGGTTTGGTAGGAGACAGGTAGATAATGGCAAATAACGATCATAAAAATAATAGCTAGCACTTGCACAATTTGTGTCAGGGACTCCTAAATGCTTCCTATATATTAATTTGTTGATCCCTCACAAGAATCCTATCAGATTGATTGCAGTATTATTCTCATTCTACAGATATAGGAACATAGACTTGGAGAGGTAATGGGACTTCCTTGAGGTTACACAGGTAAAAGTCATTTAGTTCAGCATGACGAATACCCAAGAATACCTCCTACCTGCCGTCTTCAGGGGCAGTGTTGAAATTGATCATGTTCTGGGTCCACAGCAGAGGGACCTAATATATACATATATATATATATATATATATATATATATATATATAGAGAGAGAGAGAGAGAGAGAGAGAGAGAGAGGAGAGCGCTTTTTTGTGAGGAATTGGCTCATGTGATTATGGAAAGTGAGAAGTTCCATGATTTGCCATGTGTAAGCTGGAGACTCAGTGGATCCCATCGTATAATCCCATCCCAGTCCAAAGGCCTGGAACCAGGGGATCCAATGATGTCAATCCCATTGTGAGGGCAGGAGAAGGTGAGATGTGATGTTACAGCCCAAGCAGTAATGCTGTAAAAATGGGGGACACTCTCCATTCCTCTGCCTTGCTCTAACAGGCCGTGGATGGACTGGATGGTGCCCACCCACATTGGGAGGGCCGTCACCTCACTGAGTCTGCTGATTCAAATCTCATCCTAAAACACACTCACAGACACAACCCAAGAGAACGTTTAATCTGGCGTCTCGTGGCCCATTTAAGTTGATGTATAACACTGACCATCCCAGATCCTTTCAGCTAGTTTGGGGCTGTGTGTTTATTTCTGGCCAATGGACTATGAGCAGAGCAGCTTTTGTCAGTTATGAGTCAATATGCCTTGCAGGCTACATGTCCTGATGGCACAGGTCCAGTATGGAGTAGAGCCACCTGACTTAATCTGACTCTGGTCTGAGCATGAAATAAATCCATCTTAGGTTAGGGATTTTTTAATGTTGCATAAACTAGCTACACCTGACTAATATAATAAAATGTGTCAATCTTTACCCTGGAAAAAGAAATTTCTAAGGGTCAAATTGTGGACTTTGTGAGTAAAGTCATTTGGGGTTGGATGGTATCAATCAGGAAACATCAGATTGTGCTTCAAGAAAAACCCAAATCTCGGTGACTTGAACCAACAAAAGTTTATTTCTCACTTTCCCTATGTAGCTGTCATGGAGCAGGGGAGGGCTCACACACTTGTCCTACCTTTATGGCCTGAGCTGGTCAGGGAACCACCATCAGGAGCATTACTGCTCAGCATTGCCGCAGGAAAAAGGGGGCCTGTGGAGCGGACACTGGAGGTGCCAACTGCAGGTGCCACCAGTCACTTATGCTCACACCTCATTGGCCCATTGGCCATGCCTGGCAATGTGACATGGCTTCAGGGGGCTGGGAAGCCCAATTCTACCTGGGGCCTTGGAGGAGAAGGGAAAACCATATGGGCAGCTTTATGAGAGTCTCAAGTCACCTAAGAGGCCACGCCGTGCTTTCTCAGCTTTCTCATTTTGACTTGAGCATTCCAGGCAAGCTTCTTTAGACCAACCGCTGCAGTTTCCCTAACTATGTAAAGATTTCTGTGGTTGTTAAAAACAGCACAAACATCTTTCCACCTATTGGCATCAGGATGAGGCTGTCCCCCATGTTTGCTTCTGTTGCCGGACTGTGAACTCTAGGTCATGGACAGCACCTTATTCCTTCGTGTCCCCATCCTTCAGACAGGAGGGATGCTCAGGAAGTTACTTTTGAATGAATGAGTTCTTGTTGAGGGTTGGGCAGAGGAGAATGCTTCCTGATAGCCAACACTGGAGCAACCTGCATGGACTCAGAGACGGCTTGGAGCCTCGTAGACTGAAGGATGCAGCATTCAAGGGGCTGTTTCAAAAGACAAGCTGCAATTTTAGTAACGGCTGTGAATGAAAAGGCCAGTAGGAATGACCTGACAATTACATGTGATTTTAAACTTTCTCTGCAGTCCTGGTCCCTCCCTCTCCTTACTGTGTGTCTTGGGCAGGTCTTGTCCCTCTGCAAAGCTGGGTATTTTCCCAAGCAGCAAGGAGATGGAGTTACTTATCTGTAAGTGCTGTTTTAGTTTCCACCAAGCAGGAGCAGAGCCTCAAATTCTTCCACACTAAGAAGGTCAAGCAGACAGCACTTTCTGAGGTATCTGAAGTACGTGCATCTTCCCTCCTACAGTTTCTTCTCAGCTCCCTCCAGGGCTCCGAGCTCAGGAGCTCGGCCCTTCATCTAGACCTGCTGTAAGTGTGTGCTCTCCCAGCAGGGCTTTTGTGGTCAATGGGCCACCTCCCCCGCCTCTGCCTCTGTCTTTGAAGATTCAGCCACAAGTCACAGAGGGCTGTGACTGTAGCTTTGCTCTGCCAGTTTGTTTCTTTGTTTTTAAACTGTGGCAGAACTCTTTGTGTATTCATTCATTTCACGTGCAAAATATGTATGTAGGATATTGAGAGGGGGGTTAAAAGTGTGTGGCACCTCCCGTCTCTCTCTTGCTTCTGCTATGGCCATGGAAGATATGACTGTTTCCCCTTCCCCTTCCACAATGCTTGTTAACTTTCCTGAGGCCTCCCCAGAAGCAGGAGTCGCTATGCTTCCTGTACAGCATGCAGAACTACAAGCAAATTAAACTTCTTCTCTCTATAAATTGCCCAGTCTCAGATATTTTTAGCAATGTGAGAATTAACTAACACAGATGCAGCTGACGGCCAGAATAACAGCACATCTCACCTACATGAGTGGAACTGTCCCCTCCCCATCCTTCCGGGTCTTGCCACTCTCCACAATCAATTGCCCCTCCTGTAGCCAGAGTGAGCAATGCGAAGCCAGCACATTCTGGCAATGCAAACCCAGGACATTCTGTTTATGGTCTTGCAGAAGCCCCTCACATCCTGTATCATGAAGCCCAGCTCCTCCCTGGCTCCCAGGACTCTGCAAGACACAGCGTCCCTCCACCTGCTTCTCTCACCTTTCCACCCATCACTCTTCCTTCCCATAGCCACGTGCACTTCTCAAACACACCGTGGTCTCTCACACCTCCAAGCCTTAGTTCATGCAGTTCTTTTTGCCCAAAATGCCCCTGCCTGCTTTTCACTTGATTTCATCATCTCATTCCCATATAAAATTTAATAACATTCAACATTCAACTTAATTTAAAGTTGCTACTTCCATGAAAATGTCTCTGATCCTCTTAGTTCCTGCATCCTTCCTTGGGGACCTGTGGCGTTATGTGTTTGCACGGTGAGAGCGCACACCGCATCATGAGCGCACACCGCATCATGACCACACATCAGTATTTAAGGATAATGGGTGTGACTTATCTACTTCTGGCATTACTTTGTGCTTAACCAAGAAAAGGTAATCATTCAATACTTTTTAAATACTACTAATAATAATGATAATAATTTTATTTCTCAAAATGAAATTAGACACTGAAACATGTGGTTCCCATGCATTAGCTCAGGAATCTTCACAGCCACCCTATTTGGTAGAAAGTGTTAAATGCAATTTGTGAATATTGAGACCAACTTATTTATTTTCCTCAAATAAAAGAAGACTTGAATCTATATATTCAAAGGGTACTCTATATCACAGAAAACTGGCCCAAAGTTGTAAATATTGATGATATATGCTTATAAAGTTATTGAAAAACTAAAGGCAAAGAAATAATTATTTGACCAGCCAGGCAAAAAGCTCAAGTCACATATAAAGAGGGGTTAAAAATCAGGCTGATTTCCTACAGGCCACAGCAACTCAGTATCAGAAGATTTAATACCAGAATATAAAATTGAACAACACAACACCATAATACCTTCAAGAAAAGAATGTGTGAGACAAGGATTTATACCCAGCAAGGTTGGTCTTAAAGACAAACAGGTGTAAATGTGCAAGAACTCAGGAAATGTTCTCATGAGTCCTTTTTGTAGGAAGGAAGTTCTGAAAGATGAACTTCATTTCTGCTCACCAAAATGTCATGGAGAACTTAGACAAAAGATTGATTGGGAGCATGGAATATATTTAACTGGCAAATTGAGGCTAAAACAAAAATGGAGTTTTGGTGACAGAGCTGAATGCAAACACAACTAACAAAAAGTCGGTGGGAGGTATGGTAATTTTGCTGATGTCTTCATCTGCAATAACTGGAAGTCTAAGAATCATTGTTTACAGTTGACATATCAAATAGTAGATGTTGAAGCACATTTAATAGGTAAAACGTACAGCTAAGAAAAATAATCATCTTAACTGAAATCTGATGGGGGAATGTGAATTTTATTATTACTTATGGGAATGAGCAAAAAGAAACTAAACAAATAGACCAAGGATAGGGGGATGGATGCAGCAAACCACCACAGCACATGTATACCTCTGTAACAATCCTGCAGGATCCGCACATGCACCCCAGAACTTAAAGTATACTAATAATATAAAAAAGAAATAGACCAAGGCATAATTATGCAGATGGGTCTTATAATAAAAATATTAACTTTCCAAATTTTATAAGAATCACACACACAAACACAAACACACAGACCACATGTTCAATTTTTAAATGATTAAAATAGAAAACAATACATAAAATCATAATTAAAAAGGCTAAATGTTATTTGTCATATCAGTCACTATAAATGAGTTTAGTTTGCCTGTTAAAGAAAAAATTTCCAAATTGAAACACAGAGAAAAAAATGTATAATGTATCACATTTAGACATATCTAAAATTAAGTGTTTCATACAAGTGTAAAAAACAAAGATGTACAACATTTGAAAGCAAAAGCAACCAAGAGAAAGCAGTGGTCACGATCTAAATATCAGACAAAGTGGAATTCTTGCCAAAAAAGCATTAAATAAGACAAAATTGGAATAGTACAGGGTACAATTCACGATAAAAACTAAAGTTACCAGTATTGATAACTAAATGTGGTGGTAGTAATAGCCACAAAGTACAAATTAGAGGAGCTAAAAGGAGGGGGAAACAAAAACATGCTGGTTATTAAGGGAATTTAATTCGTTTTTATTTAAATCCCTGGCAGATCCAAAAGTTCAAATAGAGAATGTAAAATATCATGTATAAACTACACTTGGCGTATATTTCAAATGCTGTGCCCTAAAAACAGAATATATTTCTTTTTTAGTTTTTAGCGGTTTTTTGTTTGTTTGTTTGTTTGTTCTGTTTCTTTGAAACAGAGTTTCGCTCTTTTTGCCCAGGCTGGAGGGCAGTTTGCTCACTGCAAACTCTACCTCTGGTTTCGAGCAATTCTCCTGTCTCAGCCTGCCTTTTTAGATGTTTTTAAAACATATACAACTGAACATACTGGGCCACAAATGAAACCTTAATAAATTCCAAAATGTCAGAATAATACAAACCATTTTCTGACGATAATGCAATAAGACTAGAAATTAATAATAAAACTGTAGCTTCTTTTACTTGGACACTCTAACAAGTTCTCTTCTAAATAACTCTTTGGTCAAAAAAGGAAATGCAAACCCAAACTCCAAAATGTCTAAGGAATAATGCAGCCAAACAGATGAACAGGGATAAATATTGATCAGAGGAAAATTCATAGACGAATAATTCTGTAAAATTAAATAAAATAACGTATGCATTAGACACAAAAGTTAGAAAAAGACCATTGAAATATGTGACTAGAGAGTAGTAACTTCAAGGATAAAAGCAGAAAGCAAACTAATAAGTGAAACTAATATGGATTGATTTGAAAAACAGTAAGATAAAATAGATAAACTATAATCCAACCTGCTTAAGAAAAAATGGGAAAAAAGATTCAATAAATAGGAAATTAGAAGTAGGAAACAATCGCAAAAAGAAAGAAAATTTTAAAAATCAAGAGACCACATTGCTCAACTTTCAAATAAATTTGACACACCACCACTTATAACATACTCTTAGCCAATTAAAAAAAAAAAAACAGAACCTGAATTTGATCTAGCCTCCACTTGGACCAAGAGAGGGGAAATAAGAACATGCTAAATGATACCTAGAGAGAAAATCAGTACATTTCGGACTATATAAAGTCTACCAGGAAGGTCGGGTATTGTGGCTCATGCCTGTAATTCCATCACTTTGGGAGGCCAAGGTAGGTGGATCACTTGAGGTCAGGAGTTCAAGACCAGTCTGGCCCACATGGTGAAATCCCACCTCTACTAAAAATACAAAAATTATCCAGGCATTACCGCATGCAACTGTAGTCCTTGCTACTCAGGAGGCTGAGGCAGAAGAATCGCTTGAACCTGGGAGGTGGAGGCTGCAGTGAGCCAAGATGGTGCCACTGTACTCCAGTCTGAGTGACAGAGTGAAACTCCGGCTCAAAAAAAAAAAAAGTCTATCAGGAAGATACCTTGTTTATTTAACAAATAAAGTTTGAGGAAAGATATCTGGGAGAGGAGGAGGTGAGATTTATAGGAAAATCTATAAATGAAGAGATTTAAGACACGTATCCCACAGGTGTAATTGCCTAGAGCTTATTTAGACCCTTAGTTTACCAAATAAATGAATGATTTCCTGTTTAAAAAATAACACTTACGATTTAGTGACACTGCCTGAAAGTTCTCCAAGCAAAAGAATACAATATCCCAGGATTGCTTCAAAACACTCCAGACTCAGGAGGAGGGTGGGAGGAAGTAGGGTGGGATTCCAGATGCAATAGGAGTGACCTTGAACCAATTGCTGGGTCCTGAGTGCCTGGAGCTCAGTATACTATTCTTTCCTAACTCTATATATGCCTAAAATTTTTCATAATACAAATAAACTTGAAAAAAATGTTTGGAAATCCAGTGAAATAAAAACTTTTCTAGAAATAAAATTATGAAAATTGACCCCAGGAATTAATGAAAATTCAAACTTTATAATCACCAGAGAATAAATATAGAAAGTTGCCAGAAAGTTAACCATCTCTTCTTTCCCACTTCCCAGCAAAAAGAAAAAGATGTTTTCACAGAGGACACCTGCCAAATCCTTAAAAGGTAAATCATTCCAAGGTGATTTATATTATTCCAGTAGCTAGAGAAAAGGGAAATTAGATAATTCTTTCATGAAGTGAAAAGCACATCAACACCAAATCTTGAGAAGGATTTCACAAAAAAAGAAAAAAAACAATGTCTCCCTAATAGATATTAAAGAAAAATTTTAAATAATGTATCAACAAATAAAATTTAGCATGACACTAAGAGAATTCAACATTATGATCCCATTGAATTTATGCAAGAATTCAAGAATGTGTTCAATATTACAAAATCTATTAATATAATTTATTACATTAATTATATAAAACACAAAGGTATACTTGAACAAAGGAAATGATGTAATCTGTTCTTGGTTAGGGAAATTCAATTGTGTAACAATGCCAAATCTCTCCAGGTTGGTTTCTAAATTTAGTGCAATCTTAACAAAATTTTTAAGTTTTGGTTTTGGTTTTAGCAGTAGACTAGATGGGTTGGGTGCCGTGGCTCATGCCTGTAATCCCAGCCCTCTGGGAGGCCGAGGTGAGTGGATCGCCTGACATCAGGAGTTTGATACCAGCCTGTTCAACATGGCAAAACCCAGTTTCTACTAAAAGCATTCCTGTACAGGAATCAAAAAATTAACCAGGTGTGGTTGCGGGCTCCTGCAATCCCAGCTGCTCTGGAGACTAAGGCAGAAGAATTGCTTGAACCTGGGAGGTGGAGGTTACAGTGAGCTGAGATCGCACTATTGCACTCCAGCCTGGGTGATAGAGACCCTGTCTTAAAAACAAAAAAAAAAAAGGAGACTAGATGATTCTAAAGTTCATACTGAAAACAAGGACAAATCTAAACAAAAAGAACAATCACCAGGGGTCCAGTCATATCAAATATTAAAATATGTCATGGAGTCCAATAATTAATGAATTTAATTAACCATTAATTAAATGAGTATTGCACTATTACATAAATGGTCCAGTGGAACAGGAGAGAAAGTTCATTGATACAATAAGATACATGCTGTACTATAGAACAAAGTAAGATAAAAGTGGTATCTTAAGTCAGCAGAGAAAAGGTGTTTAATAAAGGATAGTAGGTCAACTGAACATCTGTCTAAACATAGCTCACTTCATACATTAGAAAAAACTCCAAATAGATAAAGTAGTTAAAGGCACTGGAATAAAATCCAAACAAATAAAGTAGTTAAATACAAAATTTCAAACTATAAAACTAGTAGAAGAAAATGTGGAGTATGAAGGTTTATTTAATGATTCAGAAGCCAATATTCATAAAAGAATTAATACATTTTACTATATACAAGTTCTAAAAATTTCTACCTAAAAAAATAAAACCATTAGCAAAATCAAAAGACAAAAATCAAACTAGACAAAATATTTGCAAGTCATATTACACTGAAGCTTTTAATCTTTATAATATGTAAAGAGCTCTCAGATATAATAAAAAGAGTAATAACTAAAAAGAAAAAAGGCAGAAAATACGAATAGAAAGTTCACAGTAAAAAACATAAATGGTTTTTAAAATACAGAAGGACCTGAGTAAGAGATAGTCAAATTACAACAATACTGAGATACCATTTTTCATCTATCAGATTAGTAAAAATGTTAAACGTTGACAATACATTCTGTTTGTGAGGTTGGGTGGAAACTGGTAAATGGCTGGTGAGAGTATAAATTGGCCCAAACTGCACAGAGGGCAATTTTGAAATACTAGCAAAGCCATAAAAGCATATATACCCTTTGAGCTATCAATCTCACTTCTGGGAATTTATCCAACTGATAAACTTGTCCAGTTATTAAGTGACAAATTATTGCAGCATTGCTTGTAGTAAAAAGTTGAAACATACATAACATCCATCAAGAAGAGACTAATTAAATAATCCTAGTATATCCATTCAATGGAATATATGTAGATGCTAACAAATAAAAATATTTTTATATATTATAGGAGATTTGGGACATATTGGTACTTGACATGGGATGCAAGAGGTGTTTACAGTATGCTACTTTGTATGACGGAAGTGGGTGGTGATAAGTATATGCCTTCATACATGTTTGTTTTCCGTAGGAATCTCAGGAAGGTAATAAAGATGGTTATTACAGTGGACGGGGGCAAAAATGGGAATAAGAACTTTTCCTGTGCCCCTGTTGATACTGCTTATTTTGTAAGCTACTGAAATGTATTTCCTATTCAAAGTTACTTCATAAACATGGAAAGCTTTGCAAAGTTAGCTCGAAGTCACTGTGGAGATGGAGACGTGCAGAGGGAAGGAATGGCTCCTGCATTCCAAGGAGGCTGGAGTGACCCCTCAGAGTCTCTGCTCACAGGGGAAGGGCTGGCCGACACTCACAGCTCTGCAAGAATAAGCAACTCCAGACCGAGCAGCCAGCCCTGAGTCAGCACCTGGCCCTGCCTCTGCCTGCAGAGAAGTGGCTTTCTCAAGGTGAGTCCATGAAGAACGTGCTTCTGGCCTGAGCTCACCTGTCTGGGGCAAAACTCAGGCTTTACCAACCTTGCCCAACTGGAGGACACACCCAGCTGTCTGTGGCAAAAGCCAAGGTTGTATCCCAGAGTCAAAGCCAAATCGAGACCCGAGGAGATTGTCCAGACAACCCAGCAGAGTAGAGGAACAAGAGAGCTTCCGCCAGCCGTCACCTAGTCAGACGGTCCACTCCCTTCCTTCCTGGGAACACAGTGCAGCTCAAGGAAAGACAGTGTGGGTTTCTGTGTTAGATAAGGGAGCAGCTTCCAGCTCTGATACTCGATAGTTAAGGGTAACTCCAGGCAAATCACTGAAGCTCATGAGAACTCAGTTTCTCATGGATCTGAGAAACATTATTTCTCATAACCTATGGAATGGGTACACTTATGCCCGACTTAGATAATTCTTGGGAGGATTATAAATAATGCATGTAAAGTGCTTGGCATTTTGTGCTTAGTTCAGGGTAACCGTGTGGGCTCCATGTGTTAATATATCTTTCACTTTCAGCTCTGCCTAGTGGAGACTTCCACCAAGGAGAGATCTCTGAGCAACCACCAGCTATTATCTAGCCTCATTAAACAACTGGTTATGTTCATATAGTCTAGGTTGAGCCAGATGGGACAAAAGGACTAATTCAGGAATGGCAATACCCTAACCATGCGTACATGTCACATTTCTACTCTATGCTTACGGTAGACATTGCTATTCTACCCTAGACATCACTAGTCTACCCTACGACATGGAGAATTGTTCTCAGTGGCATGCTCCAGACAGTCATTGTCCATTGGCTGTCATGTAGGAGAGGTGAAATCCACTTAGCAATTCTAGATAGATATTTAAAGCCCCATCACAATCTTGCTTCCTCTGATTTCTCAGATTCTATCAAAAATGACAATAGAAAATACTTTCAATATTTAATTTTAAAGAACATTAGAATAGATGACCATTTTTGCATTGTTTAATTAACATCAAAACGTTTGTCTTTGGTGTGAGGTGGACCAGGTCACGGTCAGAGCTTTCCCACAAGGTCCCTCTGTACCTGGAGGGACTCTCACCTGGCAGGAACTCGACCCCTGCCTGGCTCACCTTTCGTCAGAAGAATCTGTAGGACCCACAAATGTTCTCCTGCATTTGCACTTTTTATTTTATTTCTTTATTTTGGCGACAGGCTGTTGCTCTGTCACCTAGGCCGGAGTGCAGTGGCACAATCACAGCTCACTGCAGCCTCAAATTCATGGGCTCAAGCCACCTTCCTCCTCAGCATCCCGAGTAGCTGGGACTACGGGCATGTGCCACTACATCCTTCTAATTTCTGTATTTTTTGTAGCGATGGGGTCCCATGGGCTGGTCTCAAACTCCTGGAATCAACTTATCCTCCTGCCTTGGCTTCTCAAAGTGCTGGGATTACAGGATTACATGTATGAACCACTGTACCCAGCCTGCATTTATACTCTTGAAATACATTCTGTGTATCCAGTTCACTTGGCACTGGTTCTCTAGGCTCTGCTGTGGGGGCTCTGGGGAAGGGATGGAGATGTTTATTAAGTACTGACTGTTTGCTAGACGATCTGTTTAATCCCTTCTTTTTACCCATCTTTTGAGGTAGATGCTACCACCCCCATTGCACAGTGGTAGAATTAAGGCTCAGAGAGTTTAAATGACTTCTTCCCAAGGTCACAGAGCTAGTAAGCTGACTGACTAAATTTCTTGCCTGTTTAAACAAC
This sequence comes from Saguinus oedipus, assembly GCA_031835075.1. Taxonomy (NCBI): domain Eukaryota; kingdom Metazoa; phylum Chordata; class Mammalia; order Primates; family Cebidae; genus Saguinus; species Saguinus oedipus. The sequence goes on along the minus strand of CM063181.1, from coordinate 41,081,949 downwards.
AGTTATAAGGCAGAACAAACGCTCCCAAACGAAACATGTCCGGATCGGATTTCTGTTTATTCCTTAACTTGAAGAGCTGGAACACAGTTGGGGGCATAGAGTTGTAGAACTCTTTAATTTGGGTGGACATGGTTTCACAATCAAAGCTCATTTTGTTTGGTTCTCATTTCCGCCGCATGGTGGTGGAATGGTCAGCCCGCATCCCTACGGAACCACCCACCTTTCCACAAAATCCTCCGAGCTGGTAAAGGCTGGATCATCAGGGAAGTTCCCACTGTGCCTTTTTCTGCCTGGCAGCCCTCTGCTTCATTGATGAAAATTCAGCCAGGACTCCTGGGCTGCTTCTCAGTCAAGGCCAAGCTGACTCACAGCCACTTGTGACAGTAAGTAAAGCATCCCCACCATCATCATCTGACAAAAACTGATCCCAGCCCAGTCCTGAGCTGGGGCCTGGGTGCTAAAGACAGGATCTCTCCTGAGTGTGCCACTGCCTGGGCCTCACAGCGAGCCATGTACTTGTACGTATGTGATGTATCTTCCTTTATCCACACCGTGGATTATACCAACCTCATGGGATAAATGCTGTTATTATTTCTTTGGGGCAGATTTTACAGCTTTATTTAAACACAAAACGTACACACGAGATTTCTACACATTTTCTTTGCTGCGTAGCCTGGCATTGGAGCTGGTGACTCTGATGGCCAGTTGGGCGAATCTTTCCATGATGGCTTTGCAGTTCTTGGAGGAAACATCGTGAGCCATCTCAGCACAGTAAGATATTTTGCAAATCAGCAGCACTTCCAGCTTCCTGACGTGGACCAGGAACTTCCGGAAGCCACTGGGAAACATTTTTGCTCCCATAACCAGTGCTAGGCATCAAGATCTGGCCTTTGAACCTTCTACTAACCCTGCTGTCAGTACGTCTGGGTCCCTGCCAGTTACACTTAATTTCGACGTATCATTCTGACTGGTGCCGGATGAAGTGCTTAGTTCTCCTTTTGATGATCTTGGGCTTCACAAGGGATCTGAGGGTGGCCATGATGCTGAGGAAGAGATGGCTGCCACCTCCGTAGGGAGCACCGAGAAGGAGGATAAATGCTATTACAAACCCCACTATACAGATGAGTAAATTGAGATTCCAGATGGTGAGGTCGCTTGTGTAAGGTCATACCCTTAGCAAGTGCATCTGGATTTACATTCTGGGCTCTTGACTAATCTATGTGGCCTCTAAAGGGCACCTTCACTAGAGACTTGTATTCGTTAGATTATGTCTAATTATGAGTAACAGAACAGAAAACAAATAATGGCAGTTTAAGCAGCACAGACGTTTACTTCTCTGTTGTGTCCAAGAAGAGAAGCTCTGAGGAGCTGTCTGGGCTGGTATGGTGCCCCCGAGTGTCCATGAATCAGCTTCCTTCTCTGTTGTTCTGTGCTGCATTGGTTTCATTCCTAAGGTCACCTCATGGTCCATGGTAGCTGCCAGAGCTCCAGCCATTGCATTTCACTCTTGCCAGCATAAAGGAAGAAACAAATTAACTTGTACGTGCCTTTTCTTTAAGCATATTTTCTAGAAGGTTTCAACCACTTCTAATTAGATTGCATTGGCCAAAACATAGTCACGTGCAAGGGAAACTGGGAAATATTTATTTGGGCTAGTTATCTGTTAAAATTTGGTGTTCTGTTAAGAAAGATGAAGAGGGGATTGAACACAACTCATTATTTCTTTATTTGAGGCCAAAACAAGGGCTTGGGCTGGAAATTAATGTATTCATTGATAAGTAAGTTATTTATTAATTCTTAAAACTATTATGTAGACAGGGTTTCCTCTGTGGTCATCTGACTCTCCATCCTGGGGACCCGGGGTAACTAAGGCAGACACAGTCTCTGCTGCCATATTCTTATAGTTCACAGTCATACAATTAAAGTCATGCCTCTGTCTTTAATCAGGTTTGTGACTCCAATAAACCACATCCTTCTCCAAGCATTGGTGTTTCCATCTACAGAACTGTTGGATCCTGTAACTGATAAGGACCTTCTAGCTAGAATATTCCCTGATGAGATGTCTCTGATATTTAGGAGAAGAGAAGGATGATAAAGAACTTGGTTCCATTTCCTCCCCGGGGATAACAATCACTAACTCCCAGGGTTATCATTTAAAATGGGTGGGTCCCCTGGGGAAGTGCCCAGAGAGGTGCCTGGCAGAAAAGGGAGTCTTTTCTTTTAGGTCTCCCTGTCTCTTCTAAAGAAGAAGGAAATTCCCTGGTCATGTAAGGAGAATGCATTTGGGGCTTTGGGACATCCAGGGAGTGTGGGGTGCCCAGGGCTTGGAGGGCTGTCAAGGGAGGTTGGAGGGCGTCAATAGTCTCCCACTCACTCCCCACACTACCCTGACTCTGGGAAATTCTCCCATCCTAGGGAAGAGAATCCCTGCAGCCCTTTTATCCAGGATGGGAAGTCTCTCTGAGAGGCAGCACGTGGATTCAGAGCCCGTCAGCCTGAATTTAAATCCTGGCTGTGTCACCTACTAGCTTATAGTATGGGCGAAATTGTGTCCCACAAATTCATAGGATGATATCCTAACCCCCTAGTACCTCAGGATGTGACTGTGTTGGAAGACAGGTCTTTACAGAGGTCCTCAGGTTAAAATGAGATAACTAGGGTGACCTAATCCAACGTAACTAGTGTCCTTAGCAGAAAACCCGGCCACAGGCACAGAGGGAAGGGCATGTGAAGACACACAGAAGAGACAGTCATCTACAAGCCAAATACAGGCCTCAGAAGAAACTAACCCTGCCGACATCCTGATCTCAGACTTCTGGCCCCTGGACCTTCAGAAAAGCCATTTCTGTTGTTTGAGCCCACACTCTGCATTATGGCAGCCCTAGCAAACTACTACAAGCTCTGTGATGTGACACGACTCACTTAAACTCGGTGTTTGCTTTCCTCATTTACAAAGCTGCATAGTCACATCTCCCTCAGAAGACTGTTACGGAAAGCACTGAGAACAGGGCAGGGGACAGGATTTGCTCTCGTTAAGCATAAGCTATGATTATAATGGTGAGCACCCGCCCACCTCCTCCTCAGACCTCAAAGGCTGAGGTTCCTGTCTATGCCCCCACCTCTAGCATTCAGCGGAATTGACACTGTGCTCCTAGCAGGTCACACTGTTGGACTAACCAGGCCTGAGCTGACTAAACGCGTGATAAATGAATGAATGCAGCCTTACAAGTTTACTGAAACAAGCATTTCAATCAACACCAGTGGATATCTTAACTGTAAATGCTTAAAGGCAGAGATGAAACTGTTGGTAGTGGGCAAAGTACACGAGTGCCCAAGGGTGAAAATAGGAGATTTCTTTTGGGGAAGAGGCAGCAATTCTAACAGTCACTCCCACGGGAGGTAAGCCAGGCCAGAGACGCTGGCCCCAGGCCAAAGCCTTACCTGCATCTTGGGAGGCTGACACAGCTGCCTGGAGAACGTGGCGGACGAGGGGGACGTGACTGAGCAAGCGGGCAAGCAGGTGCAAGGTGGCAAAGCTGTCGGAGAAGCCAGGGAGACACCTGTCGGGCTGGGCCACCCGGGAGAACAGTGCCCTGCACCAGCGTTCTGCAGAGGAGCCCCCAGATGCCACCAGCAGAGCTGATAGGGGCTGAGCAAGGCCGGTGAATGTGATGTCACCCGGCTGCCTGGGGGGGCGCCAGGCAGTTCCTACCGTCCAGACCGGGGACTGACTCCTAGGCCTGTCTCCTCCTCCTATCTTGCCCTAGGGAACTTCATAAAAGGGTTCTCCAGCACCTATCCACAATGGAATTTCTGTTGCTTGGATATAAGACACATGTGAAATATTCCATTGTATTCTCCCTGCACAAATTTTTAGATTCTGAGCCACACAGAGAGGTATTGGCTGGTGCTTCCTTCCCACCACTGCTGGGGAAATCGCTGGACAGAAGGGTCTGTCCACCCCAAACGTCCCACATGAGGCTTTCCTCTTCAACTTCGTCTACTGAGTTTCTGCCCAAGCCCTCCCCTTCCCAACCCTCCCGGTTTTCTGGTTATGGATCCCTCAGCTCCTCCACCTATGATACCAGAACCATTCTGGGGACCGAGGAAAGCAATCACAGAATCTTGGAATCCCGTTGTGCCCAGAGTTGGGGGTTGGAGCCACAAAGACGTCTGGAGAAGATGAAGTTTACACCCAGCTTTGTTGGAGGTCAAAGGCAGCCACCCGAAATCAGCCTGCCATCTGCCAACATGCCCACTCATCTCATCGACACTTATTAAGCCTCCACTGTGTATAGCCAAGCTCTGGATGCTGGGACACACTGGAGACTAGGAAACGTTTCTCAAAGAGCTAACCCCACAGAGGAGAGACACGCCTGCAAATGGAAAATGGGGCTTACATGTGACATTGCTCTTCCAAAATACCTTTTTCACAGTCCTCCTGAGAGGCTGGGACACATGGGCAATGGAAACTTGGCAGGAGAGGCCAGCCTAGAAGGCCTCCAAAGGAGGGGCCTACAGATGTGTTTTGAAGAGCAAAACATCTGCAAACTTCTCACACCTGCCAGGTAGAAGCTATCTGCACACACATTCTTCCCCGACACAAAGTATATCCAACCCATGCGTAACTGTAGGCCTCTTCCTCCACATTGATTGTTAAAAATCGGTTAAACTGTCCCTGAAAACAGAAATAGTCTTCACCTGTTGTCCAGAGGAGTAAAGGAAGGTTTTCCCCAGTGCTTTTTGGGGAATTGTCCCGTGTTACTTACTCTAGATAGAATTGTCTAGACAAATAAAGCAGTAGACTAATAGAACGTCTACAACGACGGAACTGTGCGCTGGCCAGTCTCAGTAGCAATTGCTCACCTGGGTTACTGAGCACTTGAAACGTGGCTCATTTTAAATTTTTTTTTCCTTTGAACAAATTTAAACGCAGACCCGTGGTGGCTCCGGGCTGTTTTATTGGATGGTGCAGGTGAAGCCATCGGGGGCTGCTCCTTCGGGGACTGCAGCCACTCTGTTATCATGGACGTTGATTCTCAAGACCTGTTTTCTGCTCGGGAGCTGCACGCACTGGTGCTCTGGCCCCTGCAGTGATGCAGGGATCCTGACACCGGGGTGGTGGGCAGGGATCTGAGGCCACACGTTCAAGTGTGCAAGAAATACCTGTTTTCCTTACTTTTAAAAAAATCCATAGGGACTTGCAGCCCCCATTCTGCTGGCACAGTGGGAAATTCAGTCTCTGTCATGAATAGACACCCAGCTCCTCTGCACCAGTGTCAGGCAAAGTTTCACAGGTTATGTTAGAGAGTTACAGTCTTTGGGGAACTCAGGGTTTCTTCAGAGCAGGGGCTACTGCCTGGGCACCAGGATCTCCAGAGAGGTGGGTTGAGGACATAGCATCCCCTCTACCTCCCCAGGGCAGGAGCAAGGGGCCCCGCTGCCAACAGAACCCCGGACCTTGGTCCCAATTCAAGAAAGCAAAATGTTCTTCCTTCTCCACCTTTAAGTTTCTCTCCTTCCCTTCTGGGATTCTTGATGCAAATCTTTCATGCCTTAAGTTTTATTAAAACAGAAGCCAGCAATGTCTGTGTCTTGCCTTGGGCCCAGTAACCCTAAACTGCAAGTCAAGGGGGCTCAAACGGCCAGGTTTCTTCCCAAGAGCCCTGCAGAAAACAATAAAAAGCGCCTCACTGTCTAATATTGCAATACATTATCCTTCCTCAGAGGCCCGTCACTCACCACATGGAGAAAAGGGGGAAAGACCTGGGAAAGACATTTGCAGAAAAGGAACAGTTGTGTCAGGGCCTGTGGCCAGCAGTTTCCAGCGTGGCAGCCTCCGAATGATACTAGTCGCAATGGTGACAGCTTCCTGAGTGCCTGCTGGGCAATCATCTCCATAAGTCCTCGTGACGAGTTGGATATTGGCATGCCCATTTCAAAGATGAGGAGATTGAGGTCCCAACAGGTTAGACAATGTAGCTAAAGTCTGCAAGGGTTAAACCCAGGTCTCTTTGTCTAGAAGCTTCAGTTCCTGCAGGCAGCCTGGCAACAGAGGATGTAACTGAGTGTAAGGAGAGAGGCAAGACAGCAATTTGCCTTGGGAATGGGGTGTCTCAGAAGTGAGAAGCCAAGCCCTCAGCCAGGAGATGAGTCAAGTCATTCAGGTGACTCCAGAAACCCAGAGACCGAGTCAGCCTGGCATCCCAAACTGCTGGCCTGTTGCTAAACACGCACGCCTTCCTCAGCTTCTATTAATAATCGGCCAGGAAGCCTCCCACGGTTACTCACCTAATAATTAAACACATGATCACTCTTTCAAAGAGTCCTGGCCCACCAGCACCGAGGGGGAAGGGAGGAGGTGAGATCAGCAGCAATGCCTTTCTCCCTTTGAGGAGAGGCCGTGTGGGCTGGGTTGTGGTAAGACTGGATCTGCAATCATAAGACCAGGGACCTAGAGCCAGGAACACCCTCTCTGGGTGTCAGGTTCCTCAAACTACACAGGCAGAATGTTGATTTCAAGCATTTCCCCATCAACCTTTGCATTTCCCAAGCACTCGGGTGCTTAGGAAAAAGAAATCATGAAGGTTTGGGGTCATCCAGACACGGTGGTTAGAGACAAACTTGGTTGACTGCCTGGATTCCAGTCCCAACTCTACCTACTACCTGGGGCATCTTTGGCAAATTACTTAACTTTGTTTCTGCTTTGGTATTTCCATTTATACAGTGGGGATGATAAAAACAGCACCCTACCTTTTGGAGATGTGGTAAAGGTTATGATTATTACATGCAAGTGGTTTATAACCATCCCTGGTACTTACATGCTAAATAAGTATTAGTTCTTCTCATCAGCCATGAACCCTTGGTCCAGAAATTTACCTGTTTGAAGCTCAGCTTCCCCACTGTCAAAATGGGGATATAATAATTCCTACAGTTGGATTGCTAATTGAATGAGATGATGTAGGTGAAGTCCCTGTGTAGGGTTGGCATTTAGTCATGGCAAGCCCTCTCATCTTGTTCTTTTCTTCTGAAAGACCTTCAGGTTAATTCTAAGTTTTCATCATGGAGGGCTTCCTGGACAGGTGAGACTCACGGAAGCCAGGAGAAGGTGGGGAAGCTGGTGGTAACAGGAGGTCAAAACAAAGAATGGAGCCAAAGGAGGAATGAGCCTCCTCTCATTCTTGCAGAGCTTAACTAAAGTGGGCCCTGAGTCCTGGGGAGTTCTTCCAGCAAGGAACAGTCCTCACCACATTCTGGAGGAGTACATAGGACAAACAACAATGGCACCACCATAGGGGAAAAAGGGAATTCTCCAAGAACTTTTCTAATAAGACGTGCTCTAGACACCATTTAATGATCATCATTGCATATGCCTGTCCAGAGATGTTGATGGCACGGGTCCTCCCAGAAAGAGCAAATCCTTGGGAAGCAGCCAGGCCTGTTAGTCTTCCCTGCTGTGAGACTGTGAGCAAGACACTTCACCTCTCTGAGCCTCAGTTTCCTCCTGTGTAAAATGGAGATTATAATATTTGATTCACAATATTGTTGCAAAATTCAGAAAGGAAGCGTGTATTTAGCACAGTACCTGGCATATAATAGATGTTCAACATGTTTATTAAAGTTAGAGTTCATAATTATATTCCACTTCCATTTTTCTATCATTTGCTAAGCCTTGTCAGCTGAGGACTGTGAGGCTCAAAGAGGGGAGTGACTTACCCCAGTTCCCCGTAGGTGCTGATTAGCACAACCAAGGACTTTGCAATGAAGCTAGGTTTGGCTTCAAGTCTGGGAGCTGATAAATGGCTCCAGACGTGGAGTGGGCAAGGGAAGGGGTGGGATGGGATTTTTATGACTTGCGGATGGACACAGAAATAGGACAAGCTCTTGAGATTATATGTTTTAATTATAGGATCTCTCACTGGTAATTGTTGGAGGACAAGTATAATTACACGACATAAATGGTGTCACTCATCAACAAAAAAGACATGCAAATGCATTGAGACAATGAGATACTAACTTTCATCTATCAGATGAGCAAACATCCACCATGCTGGAGGGCTGGTGAGACGCAACCCTCCTACTGCCTGCAAAAGGCAACTTGCAACAGCGTATTAAAAGCCTTAAAAATATGCACACCTTTGAACCAGAGATTTCCCTTCCATGACTTTAACCAAAGAAATCCTTGAAAGATGTAAATGGGTATGTGGAAGTACCTACAGGATATTCACTCCAGCAGAAAGCAGAAACACTCAAAACGTCCATCAATTTGAGATGTTACATTGAATGAACTGTGGTTCCTGCTGTGATGGAGCAAATATTATGTGTTTTTAGGAAAGATCATGTGGACTTATAGGTGGTGGTGGTGGTCCTGGAGGGAGCCCCTGTGTGGTGGCCATGTTCTCCATCTTATCCCAGGTAGCTGATGTATCCTTGAGTGTTCATTTTATAAGTATTCCATTATACTGTATACTTCTTTTATGCATTTTGTAGTTTTTAATAAGAAAGTTTTTAAAAAATGTGGTCAGATGTTTTAAAATGCAAAGGTGTTCACCATGTATGTTTATAGAATGAAAGAAGCAGGTTGTTAAACAGTGAGTGAGTATAAGAGCGTTCTGTCATCAAACACCTATTCATACTTGAACCCTATCCAAAATTTTAAATATATATTTACACATGCATGCACACTCAGAGAATAAAGTGTGAAATGATAAGCATCAAAATACAAATGGTGATTATTCCTGAGTGGTAGTTTGTTTTATTTTAATTCCTTTTTCTGATGCATGTGTATGTGTATGCATTTAGTGTTTATCTGAATTTTCTAATAGTTGTATGTGAAACATTTCTTTCTAAAAGCTTAATATATTTATTATGAGAGTAACAATCATTTCTATAGCATTTCTTATTTTATTATAGCTCAAGAGAAAACAAAGTCTCATAGTTGGGTGTGGTGTTGGGCACCTGCAATCAGTCCCAGTTACCCAGGAGGCTGATGCAGGAGGATCGCTTGAGCCCAGGAGTTTGAGGCTGTAATGTGCTATGGCTGCACCAATGAATAGCCACTGCACTCCATTCTGGGCAACATAGTGAGATCCCATCCTGTCTCTTAAAAAAAAGTGGTCTACTTACACTAGATGTTCATGGGCTAAAGATAAAGTCTCTGTCTTCCTGGGCAAATATATATTGACCTGCTATAAACTATGGATGGCCCATGTGTCTCAGGCAGATGTGCATCTCAGACCCACCCGGTCCTCAGTGCCATCCAGCAGGCTGTCTGGGTAGCTGTCACCATGTTTTCTCTCTCCTGGTGCTTCCTGGCTTTGCCTCCACCTCCATGGTGACAGCCACTGGTTGGATGTTTCCTTGAGGTCCAACAGATTGCCCATGTCACCAGATCCTGTCCAGCACTGTGCAGGCCCTGTCATTGGAACCCCTTTCCCAAGCCTAGGCTAGGAGTTGGATTTCTTTTTGGTATTAGTCAAGTATGGCTTCAGCTTCCTCATCTTCCTCATCTTCGAAATGACAGGACAGATGGGAATTCCCTCTGAAAACTCCCTGTGCTCTGTACTTGTAAGGAAGATTATTAGATGCAACCTCCCCACCTACTCAGGTGAACTCTTTGAACCTGCCTAGGTTTAAGGTAAGGGCGTCAATCTGAATAACACACAGAGAGGGAGACTCTCTAAAATAAAGTATCATTTACTTGGGACTCAGCATTGTGATGGGGATACATGTGTCATAGTAAAGTATGTGAGGATTCAGGGAGGCAAAGAAAGATGAGTTTTTAAAGGAATAAATAATGAGAAAGATTACGTAATTGTTTTAAGATAATTATTCTTGACTACAAGGATCAATAAGAAGGGTGGTATCAGTCCAGGGTTGGACAGGCAATTGCTGGACAGATGTCCTAGCAGAAGCGTTCTTTTTGGTAACATTGCCATGGCTTTGGATAAGTTGTGTTTTTGTAGACTTTTGTGATAGTTTTTCTTATCAGATATTTGTGTGTGAGAACCCCTTCTTTACAATCTTCCTCAGCTCTACTTTTTAAGAGTTTATTAATACAAGTGACTCCATTTTGATTCTGACAACTTTTATATTTCTCCCTTTTGATTAAAATCTTTTTTCAAAGTTTGGTGCAGTGGCTCATGCCTGGAACATTTGCACTTTGGGAGGCTGAAGTAGGAGGATTGCCCGAGCCCAGGAGTTCAGGATCAGCCTGGGCAACATGATGAGACTCCCTCTACGAAAAAATGAAAAATAGCTAGGCATGGTGACACATGCCTGTGGTCCCAGTGACTCAGGAGCCTGAAGAGGGAGGATCACCTGAGCCCAGGAGGTCAATGCTGCAGTGAGCTGTGACTGCACCACTGCATGCCAGCCTGGGCAACAGAGAGAGACCCTGTCTCAAAACAAAATTTTTTTGAAAGTGTCCAAAAAAAAAGGCTGATGAAAAAAACGTCCTGATGAATCATCCTGAAGTTATGATCTGATTGCTCTTCAGTGCTGTGATGGACTTGTCCTGGGATGCTGGTCTGAAGGGAATGATTGGTGACTAGAAGTTGGTGTCTAAACTCTCTTAGCCACATTTGAGCAACAAGGCGTCTAAGGTTTAGAGGAAGTGACATTTAGGCTAAGTCTACCTGAAATCCACTGTAAGTTTAATTTTGTTCTGTTCTGTAGTCTTTAGGCCATTATGTCAAAGTGCAGGGACAACAGCATTTTGATAAGAATCATACTTTTGCAGAAATTTGACAAGTAACAGGTACAAAGTTTCAAAGAAAATTACAGAGTAACATAAACAGTAATATGACAACCCCAGTTTGTATAAAAGTTTTGAGCTATAAAAATAGGCTTAAAGGCGGCCAAGTGTGGTGGCTCATGCCTGCAATACCAGCACTTTGGGAGGCTGAGGCAGGTGGATCATGAGGTCAGGAGTTTGAGACTAGCCTGGCCAACATGGTGAAACCCTGTCCCTACTAAAAATTCAAAATTATCCGGGCGCGGTGGTACACGCCTGTAACCTCAGCTAATTGACAGGCTTAGGTGGGAGAATTGCTTGAACACGGGAGGCAGAGGTGAGCTGAGACTGCACCACTGCACTCCAGCCTGGGTGACATAGCAAGACTCCATCTTAGGGAGATAAAAAAGCTGAAAGGAAACCATTTGAATAAATCAAATGGCCATGGAGAATTAGATGAGACCTATCATAACCATGTGACCTGCTTTTTTTAACAAAAAATTTTGTATTGGGTCTCAGCTTTTGCAGAGGAATTTATCCGGGTGTAGCATGAAAAGGATAGCCATAAGAAATTAAAAATTGCTGGGATTACAGGCATGTGACAGCATGCTTGGGTAATTTTGTATTTTTAGTAGAGACAGGGTTTCTCCATGTTGGTCAGGCTGGTCTCGAACTCCCGACCTCAGGCGAACCGCCCACCTCAGCCTCCCAAAGTGCTGGGATTACAGATGTGAGCTACTGCACCCTGTCAGCTTTTTAAAACTTCTTATTACTTTTTAGCTTAAATGAGTTCAGTAGTTAAATATTTAAATGTTTATATTTTAGTTACAACTGGCTAAATTGTACAAGGAAAAAACTATCCAGGTCGCCTTGAATTTTAGCAACAAATTTATCTTTTTGTTTATGGGTGCAGTTTGCTTGATTAGCTGATGTGGGCAGGAAACAAAAAGATATTTCTAGTTTGGGGGGCTTTTTCCTTGGCTTTTGCTGGTGTACGTGTGGCAGACAAAGCAAAATTTTTATGCTAGACATAGAAACCTTCTATCATTGTTCCAATCTCAAGACTCTGACCTGTTTGATCTGAGAAATTAACTTTTATAAACATGCTATCCTGTTCTTTCTTATTTAAACTATCAATCTTTTAACTAACTGTTCCGTCACACTAAGTGATTGTAGCACAGAAAACCTAAATTTACATTTCCAAAAGGGATGACTCTCCGGTGTGGAAAGTTAGGTTGTTGGTTATCACCGAGTTGTTGTAATTAGAAAGCACTCTCTCTTTTTTAAGTCTTGGCTGAAGTGCCCTAAGAAAAACATTTTAGTGTTTTTGAAATTAACAACAGTAGATTATCTTAATAGTAGTGAAAAAGAGAGCAGATTTAAAGCAATCAGAGAGGAGAAAGAAAAGGAAAATAAAGGAGATAGATAAAATTAGGAGTTTTACATGCCGGCATTTTATTTTCACCGTATAGTTGCAGTTTTTGAATTTGGTATCCAGAAAAATGAGCTTGGGGAGTTCTAATGATCCCTATGATGGCCACCGATTTAAAAATGCACATGAGGAAAAGCCAGGTAGCTGGATGGAGTCCCGGAAAACTTGGAATGCCTTAATATTTGAGAATCCCATTTCATTTCTTACTCTCTTGAGAGCAAAGTGAACCCTATAAATCCTGTCAGGGAATGTCAGGCATTTAGACCAGTGTTTTAGACAATGGCAACCTCCCCAGTGGCTTTTAATTGGTCACTTCACAGCCACCATTTAGAATGTTTACTTTTGCTCTCAGAAAATGCTCAGAAACAAGCATCGGGGAAAAGAATCCAAATTATATATAGACATGCATAGCCAAACTAAAATAAACCAAAATCAAAGTGTTTACAAAAATGTTAAGCCAGGCATGCAGATCAAGCAAAATATTAAACCAGGTATGCAGAAGGAATCAACAGTGAATGCACCGGAAAAGACATTCCTCACTGGCAGAACATAAGTTCCATGGAAAGCAGAAAAGAACACCCATCAAAAAGACAAGTCACTTTGTACTAGAAGGGACTCATCAGAGAAAAACAAAAAAGTCTTTTATTTTCCCAGGAGAAATGTAAGCTCTTTTATTTAACTTGGTCTTGCCCAAATCAGATCTCAAAGTCAAAGAGCTTTTACCGAAAAATGGGGTCTTGGCCTAAGAGAAGCCTCACCAGGGATGAAATGGTGAGCTGTGGAAGAAAAGAGCTCAAAGGACTCAAATGTGCTTCCTGCACACCAGTTCCAAGAATCGCACACTTTCTCCAAAGATTATTGTGCTTCCAATCCCACTTCTGACACCAGTTATGTTATCCTAAATAACAGAGAGGGAGACTGTCTTAAAGAAAATGGTGTTTCTTTGAGAATGAACATTGCAATGGGAATACATGTGTAATACTAAACTATATGCATACTTAGAAAGGTTAAAAAAAAAAAGCCAAAAGCTTTTAAAGGAAAAATGAGGAAGATCACATAATTGTTTTTGATAATTATTCTTGGCTACAAGGATTAATAACAGGGATGGCATCAGTCCAAGGTTGGACGGCGACTTGCTGGAGAATACCCTTGCAGAGGTGTGTGTGTGTGTGTGTGTGTGAAGGTTGCAATGGCCTTTGTGTAAGGCTGTGCTTTTTGTAGTGTTTGGTGATACTTTTTGCTATCAGGCATTTTTGCATGAGCACCTTGTCCTTATGATCTTCCCACAATCCATTTATCCGTTTTTTAAGGGTTTTTTTTTTTTTAGCACAATTGACTCTGTTTTGATTCTGACAATTTTCACAAGAGCCTGTTGCTTTCTCCTCTGCGTCACCTTTCTTTTTGCTTAAGAACAGGGCAGCTGTGCTTTGGTCTGTCTTGTACCTTGAAGGTAACATCAACTCTTCCGTGCTGCAGCCCGTCATTCCCTGAGCGTATGTCTGATTTTCTGCAGCATGCAGGGTGAATAGTCTTCCCTGTGTTGTCTAGAAATGGGGGTGAATTTACCCTCTCTTCTTGCATCTTGTCCCGGTGGGAGTTAAAATTACACATCGCTGGAATGCGGGCGTGGGTGAATGTTTCAGTCCCTTTCCAGAAAGAGGGAGCAATAGGCTCCTACAGAATCAGTGCTACTGCTGAGTTGTGGGTTAGTAGGCTGCCAGTCAGTAATGAATCAAAGAGCCATTTAGATTTAGCTTCAGAAAGCATTGCACATGAAAAAAATGAAAGGCTTCACATTTGTATTTCTAATTCTAATAACGTTGAGCAGGATAATTTTTTGACCAAGGTGGAATGTCTAGCAAAGAAATGGCCTACTTGAAATTTAATTATGTAGAAAAAATGCAAAGTCAGGTGTCATTTATCCTGCAACCAGGTTGGGGAATAGGTTGAATGACGGCTACAAAACCTTTTTGCAATTCTTAAGCCAAATCCCAGGTGATGGTGGCAGGGAATCATCAGTCAAGAGCCAGGAGGGAGATCCAGTGAGGCTAAGTCTAACTTTTCTATCAGTAAAGACAATCATGTTCTCTCAGAAAGTCAGTGAGCCCCTCTATTAATAAAGTACATGCAGCCTTGGAGGCAGGTTACTTAGAAAATGCCAAAGAACTATCCTATCTTCTAAACCTGAATGAATGAGGCTAGCTTTAAGCCAATTGTCTGTATATTAGACTGAAATTTTCCTTCCTTCCTTCCTTCCTTCCTTCCTTCCTTTCTTCCTTCCTTCCTCCCTCCCTCCATCCCTCCCTCCATCCATCCCTCCCTTTAAGTCAATTGTCTGTATATTAGACTGAAATATTCCTTTCTTCCTTCCTTCCTTCCTTTCTTCCTCCCTCCCTCCCTCTCTCCCTCCCCTTCCTCCTTTCTCCCTTCCTCTCTTCATCCTCTCTTTTCCTTCTTTCCTCTGCACTCTTTCTTTCTTCCATCTCTCTCTTCTTCTTCCCTCCTCTCTCCTTCCCTTTCCTTTAGTTAACAAAGATCCCTTCAGTCTTATCCATCCTATGTAAGGCGTTGTGTTTCCAAGATAGAGGAGCCATTGCCCCTCAGTGAGTTCTTCCTGCAAGGCAAAAGCAAAGGCACAAAGGCGTGATGCCAGCTGGCCTGATGGAATGAGGCTGGAAGGTGCAGTTGGTGGTGATGGCGGTGGAGGCAGATGATCAGGTGAGGCAAGAAATGTGGGCACAGTGTGAAGGGCCAGTGGCTTCAGAACAAGTGGCTGCCAAGCATATAAGAAGGAATATCAAAGCTCCCCAAAACCTCTCCAAAAAATGTAAAAAAATTTTCAGAGATCTGCTTTCCTCAGAGATGAATTCCCTAATTAATTGATCTAATACAACCTGACAACCTTGTGATTTAATCTAGAAAGAACCTGTCAGAGAAAAAAGCCAAAACCAAGTAAGACTAACCTGGGCGATGCTGAGCTCTGGAGGCAGAGGCCTGGTGATACCAGCCCTGGATCCTCCATCCTGAAGCCACCTCTCCTCTGGAACTTATTGCTGCATGAGGCTATAACTACTTCCTGCCCCCCTTTATTGCTGAAGACATTCAAAATGATATTGATGCCAGGAATACATTAAAAAGTTTTTTTTTTTCTTTTTTTGAGATGGAGTCTCACTCTGCCACCCAGGTTGGAGTGCAGTAGTGCAATCTTGGCTCACTGCAAACTCTGCCTCCCAGGTTCAAGCAATTCTCCTGCCTTAGCCTCCCAAGTAGCTGGGATTATGGGCATGTGACACCAGCCCAGCTAATTTTTGTACTTCTTGTAGAGATGGGGTTTTGCCATGTTGTTCAGGCTGGTCTCAAACTCCTGACATCAAGTGACCTGCCTGCCTCGGCCTCCCAAAGTGCTGGAATTACAGATGTGAGCCACCTGGCTGAATTAAAGAGTTCTAACTCATAAGAAGAAAAATACACAGTACTCAGGAGATCTGATGTTAAGGTCATGCTCATCCATGAGGGCTCTTCCTGACCTTCCAGAGTAGTGAGATTTGTGGGTTACATAGTCTTCACTTGCAACAATTGCAGTTATAGAATCACGCCGATGTTTGCGTCTGATGTGGCTCTCATGAGGGTAGGGAACATGCTTTTTTGTTGTCTGTTTATTCTTAGTATCTCGCACAGTGCCTAGTGGGATATAAATTTCAACAAGTGTGTACTGCATTTTTAAAAAAGAATTTCAATGGAGGGGAATGAGAGAGGTTTGCTGGGGAGCTGGTATTCTGCATGGGCCCTGGAGGGTGGTGGATCAGTTGGGATGGGCTATGCTAGGCTGCAGTAACAAGCTCCCTCAGAATCTGAGCAGCGCATGGCAGCAGGTTTTCCTTCTTCCTGTCTACTATGACAAAATATTATAAAAGGAGCAGCTTAGACATAGCAGAAATTTATTTCTCATAGTTCTGAAGGCTTGGAAGCCCCAGATCAAGGCCCTGGCACCTGGTGAGGGCCTGCTCTTCATAGACAGTCATCTTTTACTATAATCTCACAAGGCAGGAGGGTAAAAGCATCTCTCTGTGGTCTCTTTGATAAGGGCACTGATGCCATCCAGGAGGGCTTCACCCTCATGGCCTGATTCCCTCCCAGAGGCCCCACTTCCTAACACCATCACATTGGGGGGTGGCTTTCAATATGTGAATCTTTGGGGCGGTGGGGGCACACCCATTCCTGCCTTTGCAATTGCCACATTACAAGTCCATTTTAGGTCAGTTGCAGGCTCTGCTTCACGTTTCCTTCCTCTAAGCTCCAGGGAATAGAACCTCCACCATTTGGTGTGTGGCTAGTCACAGCGGCAGGAGTCAGAAGAACAGCTGACGCACATGGTGACTACAAAAGTTCCCACCCAGCAGTGACACAGGTCACTTCCACTTACCATCCATTGACAACACAAGTCACCAAGACATGCCTGACTTCAAGGAGGGAGGGGCAGGAAGAAGGGGAACAGAAATGGGTGGTGATCAACCCTGCTGTGTTTCCGAAATGAATGAATGAGTGAAGTCACCATAGATGAAGGGGGTGGAAGGCTCTCTAGGAGGAGAAAGCAGATTAATCAAAAGTTCCGAGATGTAGGTGACGATGAGTATTTTCAGGAAAAGCAGCGAGTGACTCTGGCTAGAGGAGGGTGCGGGGAGGCAGACACAAGCCTGGGCTCGTGGAAGGGTATCCCTATTGCCACATCAGGGATGGCGTGGAGAACTTGGCAGGTAACATGAGCAATGAAAGGCTTAATGACAAAGGACCTATGATTTAGATTGGTCAAGATGACAGTGGAGCTGGTCATGTGGTGAAGTGCATGGGAGGGGCAGAGAACAAAACGGGGCTGTCGCGGGATCCTATGGGAGCAGCATTGCGGGTCTGCAGTCCCTAAGTGCATCTCTCTGCAAATATGCTACAAATACTTGCTAAATCCGTATCAGCCATGTATCGGGTTGAACTGTTTGTCTCCAAAAATTCATGTCCATGCAAAACTTCAGAACAGCCGGGTGTGGTGGTACCTGTCCGTAGTACCAAGTACCTGGGAGGCCGACATCAGAAGACCTTTTGAGCCCAGGAGTTGAAGGCCAGCCTGCGTAACGTAGCAAGATTCCATCTCTAAGAGAACAAACAAACAAAAATTACCCTATTTGGAAATAGGGTGTTTGAAGATATAATTAGGTAGGTTAAGATGAGAGGGTACAGAGACATGAGAAGAGAATATGCTGACAGAGGCTGAGATTGAAGTGATGCATGTATAAGCCGAGGAACAGCAGGGATTGCCAGTAACCAGCAGAAGCCGGGAAGGGGCAAGGGAGGATTGTTCCCTGAGACTTTAGAGGGAGCAGAGCCCTGTCCACATCTGGATTTTTTACTTCTAGCCTCCAGAACTGCAGGAGAATACAGGGCTGCTGTTTTACCCCACCCAGGTTGTGATGATTTGTTATGACAGTCCTGG